>OY728159.1:1031322342-1032572342 GCA_963277665.1 Viscum album
CAACATGTGTTTCATTGTGGTTGACTCCTTTCGATATTTTATGTACATCATCATCCGATAAAATTGGTGAAGATAATAAAAATATAATTTGATATAAGAGGTCGACCAGGTAAATAGATTCTATATGAGCACTAAAGAGAAAAATAAGTGACCCTCATAACAAGGATGAAAAGATCCATTAGGATAGGAGTAATATTTAGACGCATATTAATACCATGATCCCCCCCTAAAGATATCTAAACCATTTTTTGCCTAACAAATTGAGTTATTAGAGTAAAAATATCCTGCGTAAAGGTCACTAGTTATAAAAAAATTGAGTTTTATTAAAGATAACTGGGAACTGTAAAAGATAAAAATCTTGAAGGTGTATTTTGAAGAAGAAATTAAATCATATTACTATTCATTTATTGTTTAATGTTTTAAACATTATGAGTATAGTTATAATAATTATTCAATATGAGATAAATAGTGATAAACATAATGATTTTTTATTATTATTTTAAGTTAAAAAATCATGGGTTTGTTCTTAATGTATAATTCAATATTTTATTTGGATAAAATTAAAAATTATAAAGTTTCCATAACATGATGAATATTAGGTTTCTTTGAAGATGACTAAGAGTGAGGAAAAATTGAGGTTGTTTATGTTATTAAATATGAAATCTTATCATGAGAAAACGTCCAAGCCATGTTGTATGATAAAGAAGATATCATCAAAAAGCTTCAAGTTGTTTTTTTCTATCTATGGAAAATTTTCTTTGGGATGGAATGAGTTAATGATTTTTATAACATTGTGGTAGGAGATGTTATGAAGAAACAATGAAATATCACAATGATGTCATGGAATAAGTCATTAAATTCATATTGAAACTATTTTATTGTATATTTTTATGAAGGCATGGAATGTGGTTATTGTTCAAAGAAATTTCTATGATAAATTTGAATATTTCATGGAGTTTTATGACCAATTAATAATATCATATTTCAAATGATTGTTTTATTGGAGTTTTAAACATCAAAATATTAGGGAGATTTGAATTTCCAAATTGAAGGCTTTTAAAATTAAATATATGAAAATAATATTCTATAGTACTTCTTAAAATATAATAAAAGAAAATAAATAAGAAGAGAAAGATACATCTTACTATTGGTGAAATAATTATGCATAAATTTTGGGAGTTAAAACACCTCATTTATATTGATTTATGGGATGTTTTTGAACCCATTTGATTATGATGTTTTATTTTTTATCATTATTTATTGATGAGGTGTTTGAATTTTTTTGATATGTTTTTGGAGTAAATGGAAATTACCTCAGGATACATAATATTGTTCTAAGATACATTGATTTTTTTTGAAATTCTATGTTATGGTTTAAATTTGGTTATGTAAACAAGGTATGAGGTTCACCTGAATCAGAACCTAAGAATCTATAAAGTCATTTCATTAGAATTAGAGGCATATGAAGCATTATTATAAGATATATATAAATAAAAAATAATAATTTTAAAAATTCATTAGATTAAAAAGATTCATTTGGAAAATTATAAGTCATTTTTAAGTTTTTAAGATCTATTCAGAGTGTTCAATCCAAAAATTGGAAAAGGAATGAATTTTTCAAGACACATCTAATAGTTCATAAGAGTTAATTAGAGGATATAGATTTAAAATTAAAAAATTAATTTAAATTTTAAATAATTATCAAAGAAGATATAGATTCTTAATCTAAAGAGTCCCATACTATGGTTAATGATAAACCATATATTATGGTGGAACTTATCGTAGTAATATCACACCATGTTACAATCACTCAACACTAAAGTGAGATGAATGTACTATTCATGTTGTTATTTGGGATGAAATAACTCTAATATGTTTATATTTAAAAAAGTTTCATCGTATGGGATGTATTGAGGTAGAAACAATTTCCCCACATGTTTCCATATAGGCATGTGTATTTAAGGCATATGGTTATTATGGAAATATAATACTACAATCATTAATAATACATTGTGCTTCTTAATGATTGTTTATAATGTAGTCTATAATAAATAAATAACTAGAGTATTTGAAATATGAAAAATAATAATTTTCATATTAAATATATGAAAACCAAATCTAGTAGTATGTGATAAAATATAAAATAAGAATTGGCAGGAGAAGAATTTGTTTGAAAACACATAAAATATAATGAAAAAATATAGATAGAAGAGAATAGGTCATGTAAATATTAGTTTTATAATTTATTATTGAATATATAAATAAGATTATCTAATTTTTATCTCACAAAACACTAGTGATCTTGTTCATAATAGGGTTTTTGTTTTATCCAAAAAGTTGGTTCTTATTCTAAAATTTTGTTTTGGGAAATTTGTTTTATCAGATTCAAGGTTATACCTATGTCTGTAGATATATCATTATAATGAATGTTAATTAATATTTATGTGGGATAAAACCTACTAGACACTAGGGGTGAATTAATCCATTATGGTGGTGAACTTAATTGATAAACATGTTGTGTTCCTATATATTTATACACGTATTGGATTTTAATAGAGATCTATTGAATAAAAAATAAATTTCTTCACAATTTAATAAAATATAAAAATTGATTCACCAACCCCCCCGGTACACTCACACACACACATTTATCATATCCTATGTGATCCTAACAATAGGTATCGGAACATAGGTATGATCTCAGTGATCTATCTTGAAGATTTGTATAGACCAACACAACACATTCAATAGTAAGTGTATTCAAAAAATTTATGTAAAGGGTTTCTATATTTGGAATGAGGTAATTGTACCTTATCTTCTCTCCCTTGATCTATATTTTCTTGATTTTATACGAAAAGGTCTCACGTTACAAATTGATACTGATGCATGGCATATTTTTTAAAAATAAGAATATTAAAATTAATGTAACAGTTAGAATTAATTTTTTATGCTATTTATGTAAGAAATAAATAAAAAATTCAATGACTATAAATCATAAAATTCTATTTGGGTGAACCATCATAGAACTTCTGTAGGGAACCAATAGGTTGGAAAAAAAATTATATAAAATTATTTAAAGAAGTTATAACACATTAAGAGGAATTGGTTGATGAATTATTTACCATGGTCAAAGTGATTTCCAACTCTTTTATAGTTTTTGGAGAAACAAAAAAAGGTTCTACAGTTATTAAGAAAGTTTGTAGAATATTACCAAGTTAGTTTAATGATAAAATATAAACACTTAAATACAATGACCCTAATGATTTCACTAACAATAAACTGCACCGTACACTAATCACTTTTAAAATGATAAGGGTTTATTCCCTCTAATGTGATAAAAATAAAGAGAATGAAATATATTTTGATATTTTCATAAACTAACAGATAGAACACGAACAATCAAATTCAGTTGAAGAGTGTAGTATGGAATATTTTTGTGAAATTATCTCCGTTATTTCAATAATATTAAAAAAGGGATAAGAAATTTTCAAGGGAAACATCCCTCTAAATGTTTCAACTATTGAAATTTTGTTCACTTATCTTCCAAGGGCCTCGTGATGATATAAATGAAAATAGAGATGATGAAACTATTAAGTTGTTCCCTAGGAAAAATATTCTTTTATTATAAATCCATCTCCATCAAAAAGGAAGTCAAAAATGACATCCACATTCTTTAGATGATATTTCTTATCAGATGAAAAAATAAATTTTAGATAGTGACGATAGCTATGATTTTGATTAAATTCCTAACAATTTTTTAAAATTCCTCATGGAATAAGTAAAAAATGATATTGATTCATCAAAGGATGACACACCAATTGATAGTGAGTTTTATACTAAAAAATAAGAATCATCTAAGGAGTGAAAAATGAGAATAGATATTCATATTTCGATAAAGAAGATTTAAAGGTTAAGAGATATGAATTTACACCAAAAGAAAAAATATAATTATAATTATCAAATAATGATTGATAAGGAGGTATTGATCAAATATATTTAAATATTGAAGATTGAGAATGATTATAAAAAAATTGTGATGATATGACTTTCACAATCATTCTTGGGATAAGAAATTTGAAAAAATAAAATTAATGTTTATTAAAATAGAATATAAAATGATAAATTTATATTTGACTAATATACAGAAACTATAGGATAAATCGAGTGTTCCAAGTACCATGAATCTCTTATATCTAATTTATAAGATGTGGGATATAAAAAAAGAAGTATACTAGAGTCTAAAATAAAAATATTTTCATGATTATATAAAAAGTAAACATTAAAATACAATATGTATTATCAAAAAGGCCTGAATAAATGAATAAATATTCTCATTTATGGAAGAAAAAAATTTGGAAAATTTCTCATGCTCGCCTAAAAATTCAATAAAGTACCTTGTAAACAAGTTTTGTGGAATCAACTTAGTGGAGGTCTATGAATGGTTTTAGAAAACTTATATGTAGTATAAGAATTTATATAAAATAATTTATGGTTACTAGTGGTATTGTGATGCGGTTGATCATAAATCCATCAATATTTTTTATAAAGGTATTTACCATGACTAAAAATTGATCATGAATTAAGAGGGAGATAACAGTAGTATATTGAAACTAGTTAAAATATCTTATATATTAAGAAGAATATTAAAGTGAAAAACTAACTGAGGGATTTGTAAGAATATTTTTGGAGTTTTAATCTAGATGTAAATAGATAAAATGAATGTATCATATTTATTCTATCTTAGTTAAAATATCATCTGAAATATAAAAATATTTAGAGTAAAATTCATCTCAAAAATAGGCTAATTTTGTGGAAGTAACATTTAAAGAAAAAAAATTGATAATACCTGGATTATAGATAGTGGTTGATAATCTCAAATTATAGTTTATTTAATAATATTGAAGTATTTATAAATATATAATATATGATCTCACACTTTTGGTAATAATATCTTGTCAAAAATCAAAGCAGTTGGAATGAATAATAATATGAAAAATCCTATCATTCGTAACAATGTTTTGTGTGTTGATATCCTTAAACATAATATACTAACTGTATCATCAATTATTTATTATAGTAATGAATTAATATTCATAAATAATGTTTTTATTGAATATTATAATACTAGTATTAGTGAAAACAAAAGGGTTGAGAACCCAATGTAACCTCTTTTAAGTTGAAGAAGCTATAGCATTTTGATACATGATATTTCAAGCTAAAAATAATATGTTTCATTGAATAATTGTTCTTATCTACCAAAAGAACAAGGAGAAATTAATTAAGGGATATGATATGATAAATATTCCATTTTTTATATAGGTTTTCATTACAAATTAGAAAACATTCCTCAAGGAAATGATTACAAGTGGATGTCAAAAAGTTTTCAAAATCTAACCTCAAAGGTAGTTAGATATTTTTTACTCAAGTGATTTTAGACTAATTACTAATAATTTAACAAGTTCATATTAATAGTTATTTAAATTTATTAATTAATTCACTACAATAAAAATTATTATAATCACGTCATAGAAATATCAGGCATTAACCATGAACAAAGTATTATAAGGGTTTTTAAAAAGAAAATAGGTTATTCTTTTAATAATGAAGATCAAAAAATGGATGTGGGTATTCAAAAAAATATTTTCCAGAATATCTTGGTAAAAATATAATCATACATGAGTTATGTTCACCCATTACTACTTGGTAAACAAGTTATCAAACATTAAGAATAATATCCACTTTTTGATATCGTTAGACTTATTCTAATATATAATAACACCTTAAAATACTTCTTGCTATAAGAAATTACTAACATTAGAATTTTCCAAAATAGTATTTTATTAACGTAAAATTTATACATGGATCTGTATATAATTTATTAAGATTAATTTTAATATAAATTGCTTTTGAGTGTTTTGGATGTCCTCTTATGATAAAAACAAAGGTAAAAGTGGTGGTTTGTTTGAAAAAAAATATAAACAAGTAATTTTATTTAGTTATACACCAAATGGATTTTTTTAGAAATGTTAAAATAGTAGAATCTAAAACAATTTTGGATTATGAATGTGTGAAAGTCTTTGAGAATGTTTAAGAGGTTAATAAATTAGTCATAAATATTAAGAAAGAGTATGTTATCACCACTGTACCTATTTCATAGTTTGAAGAAGGTATAGAAATTCAAGATGATGATACAGATTCACCAAACTCAAGTGATGAGGGTATGTGTATGAGAACAATAGGGACAACATTCATACTAAAACATTTGTTAGATATAGAAAATATCATAAAGGGTCATGTTCAGGGAATGAAAACCAGAAGAAAACTTATAATAGCTAGTCACACTAGTCTACTATTAGAAATAGAACATTAAATAATTTATTAATCATTTGAGAATAAAGAATATATTCAAACCATGAATGAAAAACAAGATCAAATAAAAAATAAATATTCATGGTATATTTTTTCCATCATAATGATAAGAATATTATTAGGCGGAAATAGGTTATTAGAAATAATCTTAATGATAATGGTGAATTTGTAAGAAAAAAATTCAGAATCTAATGGACGGGGTACCCACAAATCATGGAAATATTTTTTTGGTGAAACATTTTCTCATGTTTTTAAACTTGAGGCATTCGAAAGATTCCATTAAATTATAGATCAATGTTGTATAGATTTTTTTCAAAGGGATTAAATGTATAATTTTCTAAATAGTGAACTGAATATATACATCTATATGGAGAAACATGAGGATTTTTTCTTTGATGAATATGAAATAAGTTTGTGGATATTAAAGAAGAACCTATAGAGGTTGATAAAATATCTAAGGTAATAGTACCTAAAAAAGAATGTTTATATAAGGAGGATGCAATTTAGGAAAAGGAATGTATATATAAATATATATGCGAAGAAGACCAACACCATATCACTCATTTTGATTGTGTATATTGATCATATCATCTATACACATAATGAGAAGAAAAACTGTGAAAATTTATTTACACAAATAAAGAATATGTTTTAAAAATAAAATATTAGGGAGATAAAATTTTACTTGGGTTTACAAATCACCCAAATTTTTGGTAAAATTTTCATATTTTTGGAAAAATATTTCAAGGTGTTATTGAATATTTTTTAGGGAAGAATCAAGTGGGCCTATATTAATTCAGGTAGACACCATGCTAAGCAAAGTTGATGAAGGGAGATTTATTAATGAGAAAATGTTTAGAAATTTGATTATAAGTATCTTATACTCTATTATCTTGAAGCAAAATTTTTTCTATAAAGTTACTCTTTACTATTGGTTTCAATATAATCTAATATAACCACATATCCTCATATCCAAGAGGATTTTAATATATGCATAGAATACTTTTCGTTATGGAATATTTTATAAAAACATTATACTCATTTAAATGGATTTATAGATATATATTTTTTAGGTGTTGTTGATGATATAAATTCCACATTAGGTTGGTAATTTTTTATTATTGAAAAAATTCTATCATGAAATTCAAAAAATTAATTATTATTCACATTGAGATCTATAGAATCTAAATAGGGGGCTGCTTCAAAGGAAGCCACATAGATGATCTAGATAAAGTATCAATTTGAAGTTATTTATGTTACAGATGGATATCTTCTAGTTTTTGAATATAAAAATGAATGTTCTATAAATATATATAATAATCATGTACATCTAGATCAAATAATATTAATATTAAGTATCATTTTCTAAAAGAAAAGGCGAATATGGTATTTCAGATGTTGGAATTTTTTCAATATAAATGATAATATTATAGATTATTATTACAAATACACTTCCAACTAGGTATTTTATGAAAATGAGGTTTCCCATTGATGTGAAGAACACTTCCCAACACCATGATATATTTTTATCTTCGTTCCATCTACTCTTCAATTAGGATTTCATTTCTTGTAATATGGGGAAGTGGTATGCAGTGGGAGAAACCAACTAATACATAAACTATTTTAATATATTAATTGATTAATAGAAATAAATTTTTTATAATTATTTTATTTTTCCCTAAAAAAAATTTAGAGTTATTTTTTCTTATTTATTTTATAAAGTACATATTTGATTTTTAAGTTAATTGAACCTATTCTCTACACCAAGAAATCCCAAGTAGTCTTTGGGTTGATTGATTGATATCTCATATAATTGAATAAACAGATGCCACATACATCATAAAATTTCATTTATTTTGTTATCAATAATGTGGAGTATATAAATTCACATTTTTGGATCTATTCACATATTGAGTAGGATAAATTTTTAGTTATTATTTGAAAAAACTAAGAAGTACAGTATTAGTATTGACAAAAAACCAAATGGGGAGAAAATTAAACTTGATTTATAATAATGTTTTATTTATAATAAATACATATTAAATTTGTGTGTGAAGTTTTTTAGGGGTTTCTGGAATAATTTGAATTACTTTATTGATTTTTATAGAATTCTTAATAATCTTTGAAAAATGTTATAGAATTCTATGTTAAGGATGAATTATGGATTATTAAACAATAAATAAAAATCATCTAAAGAAGAACTAAAGAATTTATTAGACATTTCATGTATTTAAGATTCAATTTAAGCATGTTAGTAAGATTATTAACAATAATAACTAAATCATTTAAAAATTAATTTCATTTATATGTGTCATTTGAGAGTTTAAAATGGTCATTTGATAATTCATAAGAGTCATTCATAGTGTAATGACAGAAAAGTAACAAAGTCATATATTTTAAAAGAGTCGAATAATAGTTCATAATATTCATTCAGATGATGAAGACCAATAGGTGGAAAATTATTTTAATTATTAAATATGTATTATTAATTAAATGAGAAGATCCATCCACTCCACAAAAAAGAGTACCATGATGTGGTGTGTGATAAAGATGTTATTGTTGGAGAACTTTATTTTGTTATTTAATTCTATGAAAGATTCACTCCTTGAAAAAATAGGATGAACTATATTTTTCATGTTATAACTAGATAATACATGAGGATTTATTGAAGATATATAAAGAATTATTATTATTGTTTATGACTTTATTACATAATTGTTTCTTTATTTGGTATCATATAGGTGTGTATATTAAATACATGTACAAATTATGGAAGGACAAGAACATTATCATTGATAATTAATAATGGTATTTAATAATTGGGTTTAAAATATTTTTAAACACTAAAATATCTAGGGTATTTTAAATTATAGAAAGAGTGTTTTTCAAATTTAATTTATGAAAATAGGATCATGGAGTATGTTTCAGAATATAAATGAAAAATAAAAATGAGAATAATCTATTCAAAAATGTTAAAGATATTATAAAGAAATAAAAATTAAAGTTAATAGAGGGTGTGGATTTATATTTGAGAATAAAATTAATAATATCTAAATTAGATTTTCCCATTTGTGTCTAACTTATCCCTAATGGTATTTTTTGTTAAAGTGTTTTTGTTTTGTTAAGAAAGTTGGTGCTTGTTCTAAAAGTTATGTTGGTGCTAGAATTTGTAATAGATTCAAGTTAATACTTTTTTACAAATCTACTTCATGATATTAACATTAGAGAAATGTATGAATGGGATAAAAAACACTATACAATAGGGATGTAGTTATCCTTTTTTGTGGTGAACCACCTTAAAAAATGTGTTGTGTTCTTGTTTATTTATACGCCTCTATGAGTTCAAGAGAGATATGATAAAATGTAAAGGGAGTGATTTATATATAAGTAAAATATCAAAAACTGATCCACACATTTTCCACTAATTTTTTGTCATATCCCATGTAATCCTTATAGAAGTGAAAGAGTAAGAACAAAATCATATTATCTCCTTTGTGGCTCGCACAACACTAGTGATATTTTTAAAAGAAGTGTTTCTATTTCATTTAAGAATTTGGTTTGTATTCTTAATATCTTTGATGTCAGTATTTATAGAAATTTAATGGCCATTACATTGATTATAGATACATCTTTATAATAATTGGAGAGTTGTGTGTGTTTTGGGGTAAAAACAACAACACATCGGGGACATAGTCATCCATTTTTCTGGTGAACCATGTTAACAATGTTTTTTTTATTTATTCACCATTTTGAGTTCAAGATTAATATTATAAATAATAACTATACAAATTTGGATTTTAAAAAAAATAAAAATTTATTTGTACCCCTCTATCTCAGTGTTAATCATATCACAGGTGATCCTACCAATCTATATCAATTAACAAATCTACTCTCAATATAATATACTAAAGACTATATTGTATCAAAAAAACTCAGTCAATAATAAAGGTATTCAGACATTAAATGGAATGATATTTTTATGGAGGTAATGGTACCTTATCTTCCATCTCTCTATCAATATTTTCTCAATCTTGTCCAATAACGGTTCACTCTAAGTTATACTTTTTCATGGTCTATTTTTTATAAGTGAAATATTGGATGTGATAGAAAGCCTAAAAATTCTTTATTACACTCTTTATCAAAGAAATGACCAAAAATTTATTGGTCTAAAACCTTATAATATGGTTTGGAAAAAATCATATTATTTATGAATGAAATAATAAGGTTAAGGGAGATAAGTTAAAAATTAATATTTGGGTGATCTAAGAAATTAGAATCCATGAAGAAGAGTTAGTTGATGAAAGATTCTATGTGATTTTCACCAACATCAGTGGAATCAGATAAAATCATGAATATTATATTTTTGTGAATAAACTTATTAGAAATTTAATAAAAAAATTGATTCTAATATTTCAGCACTGAAAGATAATTATCTTGATGATTTCATAATTTATGGGCATCAAATTTCCCTAATTAATTATAACATTATAAGACCAACTATTCTCAAAAGTAAAGTTAAGAAATAAAGATAAATTTCTTTTAAATATTATAAAAAAATATTGACTATGTGAATACTTATTTAAATAAAGATGGAAATATAGGGAATTTTTTTCAAACCCAATATTTGTTTTTAATAAGATTCCAAAATGGGAGAGGAAAGTATTAAGGTTAAATTGCATTTAAATGGTTTAACTATGGAAATATTTTTCACTTATCTACCAAGGGACCAATGAATATCAAAAATGAAAATGAAGATGAAGAATCTATTAATAAATTTTATAAGAAAAAAATCTTTCAAGATAAATCAACCTCTATAAAATTATGAGAAGATGATGTTATCCATGTTCTTCAGAAGTAATTTCTTATTAGTTGAGGAATTTTTTTCTGATTTTAATGAGAGTTTTAATAGTGAGGAAACTTCTAAAGATTATCAAAAGTTCATAATGTATAAGAATATTAAGATATTTACTCATTGTATATTGAATCACTAATTTATTTTGGGTTTAGTGGGGAAACAAGAGAATCATTATAGGATTGCACTATGAGAATAGAGATCAATATGTTATTGAAATAAATTTGAAGGTTAAGAGGTGGAAATTTACTTCTAAAATGAACATTAATTATAGTGATCAAATATAGATTGATATGGATGGGTTGGTAAAATAAATTAAGTGTTTGAGACTTGAGAATGGTGAAAAAAGAAGTTCATTAATGACTTGACTTCCATTATCATCCCAGGGGATATAAATCTTGATAAGAAAAAAATAGTGGTTTTTTTAGTTGAGAAGAAAAAAAGAGTGGAAGATTTAGTTATGACCTCAAAAATTCTATTATATAAATAGTAAGTGTTCCAAGAATCAAAAATCAAGTACTCATGATGCTCAAGATGTTATAAATTAAGAAGGAAAGTCTTCAAGTGCTCAACTTGAAACGAAAATCATATACTTAGAAGGACATAGTGAAAACTTGAAACATGGATCAGATATATTGTATGATTTTAAGGGAAAATGATATCATATCTTGAAAAAGAAAACATTGGGGAATATATAAACCCAAATCCCAAATATTGTAGAGATCTTTAGAAATAATGGATGTTTGGTGAAAATATTGAAATATTTATTTGAGATAAAAAAAGGTTTGAGAACCCAAAGAAATTTATTTCAGGTTGGAGGAGCTAAAATGGTCTACTAAATGATCATTCAAGCTGAGAATATTTTTTTATAGAAGGCATGATAATCAGGTAAAATCATTAAAAATTAATCAAAAAAATTTCTATGAAAAATATTACAATTTTATAAGGAATACACTATCACTACTTTTAAATAATTTCATAAGGGGATTTGGTGAGTACAATTCACAAGGTTGTTGAAATCGAAACTCAAATACCATTTGATATTTTTTGAAATAATGTTTTTGGACTTATGAATAAGAATTAAAAAATGTCATATATATATTTCATTAATTGAATCGATGAATTCACTAGAAAGAAAATCATTTTGTATATGTCTCAAAAATATCAAGACTTAAGAATGTATAAAAATTATAAAACGTTGGAAAAAAATAAAAAAAAGGATTTTTTAAAATACTAAGATCAAATAATGGTAGTGAATATGCTGACAAATAATTTTTATAAAATCTTGATAAATATGGAATTATCCATAAGTTCAATACACCATAAGCTACTCAAAAAAATGGAGTGGCTGAAAGGAAGAATATGAACATTGTTTATGTAGATAGAAAAATTCTAATAGATCATGGAATCTCAAGATAATTCTAGATATAATCTATTTTTATTATTATTAAAATTATTCAAAATAAATCTATATTTTTTGAAAATTTAAATATGACTCTATATGAAATTTAGTTTAAGAATAATATAAATCTAAAAAACATTACATTTATTGGGAGTCATTTTTTGGTCCAGAATAAAATTAGAAGATGTGGTTAGTTTAATGAAAAAACTAAAGAAGGAATTTTCATTTGGTACACACTAAAAAGAAGTTCATGAATATGTCACAATAACAAATATTAATTTATTTTATACTGAGGTGATGTGATAGTCTTTGAGAATAAAGAAGAGATTAATAAATCAACCATAAATGTTTAGTAGGATGATGTTTTAACCATTTAATCTATTATAAAACTTGAAGAAGTTATAGAAATTATAAATGATCATATAGATTCAGCATATTCAAATGACGTGGGTAATAATTTGATAACCTCTAGAAAAAAACTTACTCTTAAGAGGTTGGTTGATACAAAATTTGTAAAGACCCGTAATTTCCATGTAAATGTTTTTTTAATTAAATGGAAATTTTACGAGTCTGTTAAAATTTACAACACATGATTACAAGGCTCGGAGTTCTTGGAATGAATTTATGAACTTTTGTATGGGTACGTTCAGTAAATGTGCGAGCAGGTTTTTCTAAATTTTTAACCAGTGCTCGGAATTGAAATCTGAGGGCATTGTTGAACTCGCAGCGCCAGTTTTCTCTTAAAGAGACTTTCACATCGATGACTGTTGGTTGAGGGAGGAAGTTAGTTTTTGGGTTTTACATGAAAGAATAGAGTAAAAATAAAATTGTAGAACATTTTATTTTTATTTTATTTGTTAAAACCTCCATGTGGAAGTTGTGAAGTGGGGACTGCCAGACCCTAACCTCCCATGAGAGGTTATGGTGGTGGGGACCACCTGAGGCCTAAACCTCTTCAACCCCCTCATTAATGTGGAAGAGCCTCTTGAGATCCCTCAACATTAATTGTGCCAACCCTCCTTAATTTATTATGCCAACCCTCCCCCACTTAATTATGCTAAGTAATTAATTAATCCAATATGAATTTTATGCTAACAAATATAATAGATTTCATAATCTATTATTTGGGGGGATATCATTTCATTTGGGTGGAATTGCGGAGAGGAGGAGCTCTTAGAGAAAGAACACCAATGAAGAACTTCATCTCCGAACAAAGAACGCTGACCTTGACTTCTACATTCTTCCTCGAGACATCCTCCAGCATGGGACGTCTTCAATCAACGACCGTCTTTCCCTCCCTAATGAAGTCGTATCCTCCCTTGCGATCTCCATCAATGAACAACCCGAGGTAGGGGTTTATTTATAAGTGATTTTATATTCCCATGATTCTCCTCTTCTAAAATAATGAACATAGATCAAATCTCTATTTATATTGATCCGCGAATGTTTTTCTTTTGTGGGATTGGGAACGATTAAATTGTCGAAGCTTGTAGGGAGAGTTTTTGAATTGTTTTCCCTTACCCATTCTTAATATTCATGTGATTCTAGTATAATAGCTGCTTGTTACCTCTCTAATACAAAGAGCATGGGCCAAAATAACATGGCCCGTCCTCTCCATAATTCATGTGTTGAATTATGTGTTCTTCGCAATGGATGAAGATGAAAATGGTGAAAAAGGTAACAGTGCCGCCGCCTGTGGCCTCCGCCCCTCCGCGCCACCCTGAGGGGAGCCGCCTTCACCGCGCCCCGCTAAGCCGCCGAGCCACCGCCGACCGAGCCAAGTCTTCATCCATCGGGCTGCCGTCGTCCATCGAACTGAGCCTCCATCCCCGAGCTGGCACCTCCACCATCTGAGAAGCTTCCACCATTCGTTGAGACACCCCGCTGCTGTCTGTGCCGGACCACGGCTGTCTCTGTCACCCCGCGGCTGTCCGCGCCGCCCCGCGGCCATGCCACCCAGCGGACCTCCGCTGCCACGCCGCCCAGTAGCCCTCGCGGCCTATATTCCCCTCACAGACCCTACAACACCTCAGGATGGGCCACCCAGCGGTCCAGGTCGCACTGCGGGCTGGGCCAGACTCAGTGGGTCGGTCCTACCAGGTAGGACTAGACCCGAGCCCACTACGACCCATTTACTTTTTTTTTGGACATAACATTGGCACCGGACGTCTGTTTGATGAACGATCAGCGGTGCAGGAAGTCATGAAAAGAGTCGGTCCCTTTGAGTATACCCCACTGACATTTGGTTTGAGATGGGGAACAGTCAGGTTGGATCGAGCATGAATCCAACTGGCCCCCCATGACTAAAAGGAAAATAACACACAGACCGAGCATCTGATTGACATGCCGTCTATTAAATTGAGACCCTGATGATGTGTTAGACCATTGAGATACTTCTTTATGGGACTTCGTGGTAGTTTGAGTTTTTGACCTGTGTCTTGGGAAATGGTTTCCCCAAGCGCGATACGTACGGAACCCTGCGACTGGCTGAGACTTGACAGCTAATGACTGTTTCGACTCGGGGTGACTTGATTGGCCCAGTGGGGAGTGCCTTGGTCACACAGCATACCCACGGTGGGGATCACCTTGGTGACACGGTAGACCCACGGTACTCGACAGGAATAGTACCTTAGCAGGCTACAAGGGGGAGCGCCTTGGTGATGTGGAAGACCCACGGTGGAAAACACCTTGGTGACACAGTAGACCCACGATACGCGACAAAATGAGTATCTTAGTAGTCCAAGGTTAGTGGGAAGCGCCTCTGTGTGACGCGGTAGTCCCACTGTACTCGATAGAGGAGGTGTTCTCCAGCAACCGAGGTGTTCGACATTGTGACTGGGAATGTTACTTGATACTACCCCTAGAATAAATCCTGGTATGAGCTGAGTCAGCACCTCTGTATTTTCCTCGTGATTGATATGGATTACTTGAAAACTTAAGTATATGTATGGGCATATATCTAAGTAAGGTTATCTATTGATTTCATACTTTGTGATTTATCCTTGATAGATTTTTTGAGACCTAGAGGGTCTCGGGGTCCCTACTGAGTATTGTTATACTCACCCCTGCACGGTCTATGCCCGCACCTTATTGTGTTGGATGCAGACGACAAACAGCACTGACTGAGGCTGAGAGTACCAAGACAGGACAATAACTGGAGGTGGACTATACAGTGTGTCGATACGCGGAGGAGACGGGTGGAAATGGAGTGTTGAGGAGTTGATTTGTACCTCCCCCTCAGGTAGGAACCTCGAAGGACAATCCAGTAGCTATCTATTCATTTTCTTCAGTTGTATTGTATTTCAGTCGTACTTGTACTATTACTATTGGGCTTGTATTCTGGACCCTTTTTACGTTCATCACTCTGTTTATATTTCAGTTTACTTGTGTTCCAATCTTGCTATGTGTTTGGTTGCATGTGTTTACAGGTTATAAAGGAAATGACTTCCCATTTTTAGGGAATACACCTTTGGTGCTAGTCGCCAGCCTCTGGCCTATGGAAGGTGGGCTTGGGGTTAGTCACGGCATGGGGCCTGGGGGATGGGTCGTGAAAAATTGGTATCAGAGGAGTCGGTTCTCCCAAAGAACTAGGACTCTGATATTTTCTATGAAGAAATAGTGTTAAGGGTAATGAGTGTGGTTTTTAGTTCAGGGAGTCCAGTGTTGGTGCAGTGGCTGATGTATCCATACACCAGGACCGTGACTTCTGATTTCCAATTCAGTGCACAAAAACACTAATTATGTGTGTGTTTTCAAAAGTTTTCTTTGTGATATTTTGAGTCAACTCACTAGGTATAACTTTCACCTCACCAGTTATAACTTTTTAACCGTGGCGCACCTGTTTCTTTTCAGGATGCCCCCACGCAGACAGCAGGATAGGGTTCTGAGAGATGTATGCACTGATATCCCACCAAGCGATGAGGCCTTGGTGTAGATCCCTATTCTAGTAGAGGCATCAGTGGAGGCCCCAACGGTACTATTCCCTGTTGAGCCACCGATGCCACCAGCCTCAGCAGCAGATGGTGCACGCCGCTTGAGCGTGTTGCATGAGTTCTAGATCCATAGGCCACCTAGGTTCAGGGAGAGACGGACCCATAGGAAGCTGACGATTGGATGGAGGCTGTAGTGAGAGTTTTTCGATTTTTAAGGACACCATCTGATTTCATGGTGATCCTTGTCGTCATCCTTCTATAGGTAACAATACGCAGAGAGTGGAGTTTGATTCTCCAAGTTCACTATGAGGTGACATTTCTCTGGGCATACTTCGAGAGACTTCTTTGGGAAGAGTTTGTCCCAATGACTCTTCTTGCAGTGCATATTCAGGATTTACTTCATCTGTAGTAGGGTAGCATGACTGTGGCTCAGTACTCAATGAGGTTCAATGACCTCTCATGTTACTCCACTGATATGGTGAGGGGCCCTTTCTTTAGGGACCAGACCATTGAGCAGGGGCTCAGGTGGGAGATTAGGGCTTTGATGATCTCACTCACCATCCCGACATTGGAGGGGGTGTTAGCACTACTGGAAAACTAACATATACCAACGGTTTGGAACTGTTGGTATATGCCTCCAAACCGTTGGTATATCCTATACCAACGGTTTGGAGAACCGTGGCCAAGTAAGCCGTTGGGATAGGTCTATACCAACGGTTTTCCCAAAACCGTTGGTATAGACCTATCCCAACAGTTTTGGAAACCGTTGGTATAATTAATATGAAAATCTTTACCAACGGTTGTGGAACCGTTGGTATATGTATTTCAAAAAAAAAACATTCGCTGGGATTTGATCCCAGCACCCCTAGTTTATTATTGAACGACTTAACCACTAACCTAACATGACTTTTGTGTATATAATTACATAAATATATATATGTATTCTCATAATTATATTAAATTTTGATTTATATAATGTTCTGGGTAAGAAGAAATGATAAAAAATCAAAGGATCTATACCAACGGTTTTGAAAACCGTTGGAATAGATTTTGAGCCTGGATTTGATTCTTGGGTGAAGGTTGATTAATGGGGGACCTTTCCCAACGGTTTTGGCAAACCATTGGGAAAGGTCCCCACAATGTGGGTTTTCCCAACGGTTTGGCCAAAACCGTTGGGAAAGGTCCCCACAATGTGGGATTTCCCAACAGTTTTCCCAAACCATTGGGAAAGGTGGCCTCAAAGTGGGATTTCCCAACAGTTTGGCCAAACTGTTGGGAAAGGGAACCTATACCAACGATTTTTATGAACCGTTGGTATAAAAGCGTTGGGAAAGGTCAGATTTCCAGTAGTGTAGAGAGAGCCCTCTTGGTGGAGAGTTTCCTTGCCGAGCAGTCACCAACAACGAGATCCACTACCAGTTATCACGTAGAAGAGTCTTCTACAGCTGGCAGCAAACAGTCATTACAGAGGTCCAAGAGGACAAGACCTACTAGTGGACAACCTCATGACTCAGAATCAGTTGTGCGGAGCACCTGAGGTAGAGCCAGTTATATAAGGATCGGGTAGTGTTTCACATGCATCAGTCATGGTCACATGGCTTGTGACTGCCTGAACTGTTGTATGGATGATCAACAGATGGTCGAAGGACCACCGAGGGAAAGATAGAGGTTCGACCGAGGAGGTACGTAGGTATCAGGCGGACGTGGTAGAGGAGCTGGCCATGCAGCTGGTAGTGGACGATGATTTGGGATGTTACAACCACCACCCCCAGGAGGACCACCCCAACAGCAGGGAGCTCATGGACAGGGGAGAGCTCAGCTCCAGGCAGCTAAGGCCTACGATCACGGCACTCTGGAGATGATACATGGTATGATCTGTGTCTACTCCACCATAGCTGCATTACTTATAGACACATATTCCAGTCATTATTTCATTTCCACAGCCCTCGTTGGGAGCTCATAGATTCCGAAGGAGCTGTTGTCCTAATCCTTACATCTAGAGACTCCTACGAAAGTAGATTCGATGATTATGCACTAGTTCCAGCAGTGTGAGCTTACTTTAGGAGGCGAGGGCTTCGACTGAGATCTCCTAGTAGTGGTGTTGAGGCCTTATGATGTCATTTTTGGTATAGACTATTTATCCACAGTCCATTCTTAGATTGACTGTATTAGGCACAAAGTGTGGTGTGTCCACACGGATGGGACCAGGTTTACCTTCACTGGTGAGAAGGAAGCCTTTGCAGCGCAGGATGGACTTACCCGGAAGAGAGTGCAGCCGATCACTTATCAGTTAACTATCCTTACCCTCAGAGCTGTTGATGTGGAGAGTCCGAGCTATCCTGTAGAAGTGGACCAATACACGAATGTTTTCCTTGATGATGTCTCAGGTCTATCTCCTCACAGAGAGGTATACTTTTTTATTGACTTGTACCCCGGGATGGCACCGATATCTACACCAGCATATTGGATGGCTCCCATAGAGCTTCATGAGATGCGGGTATAGGTGGAAGACTTGTAGGGGAAGGGATTCATTCGGCCCAATGTTTCTCCTTAGGAAACTCTAATTTTCTTCACCAAGAAGTCATATGGGAGTTTCAGACTTTGGGTTGACTATCAGCGCCTAAACCAGGTGACCGTGAAGAATAATTACCCACTCCTGAGGATTGACGACCTCTTTGATCAGCTGAAGGGAGCATGGTGGTTCTCTAAGAGAGACCTCATATTAGGCTATCACCGGCTCAGAGTATGAGATGAAGATGCACAGAAGACGGATTTTAGATGTCAGTATGGCCATTACGAGTTCTTGGTTATGCAACTCGGTGTAACCAATGCTCCAGAAGTGTTCATGGGACTCATGAAAATGATCTTTCATCCATACCTTGATCACTTTATAGTGGTATTATTGAAGACATTCTGATCTACTCGACTACTGAGGAGGAGCATGTCTACCATTTACAGGTAGTTCTGGACACACTCCGAGAGCACCAACTTTATGGTAAGTGCTCAAAGTTCTAGTTATGGATCCGAGAGGTTCACTTCCTAGGACATGTCATATCGGAAGCTGGGGTTGTAGTGGATCCAGTGAAGATTAAGGTAGTACATTCTTAGGATCCACCTAGGAGTGTGACAGAGGTATGGAGTTTTTTGGGTTTGGATGGATACTACCAGAGATTTGTTCCAGACATCTCCTGAGTTACAACACCACTATCAGCCTTGATGAAGAAGGGGAAACCCTTCGTTTGGCCAGAGAAATGCCAGCGGAGTTTTCAAGAGCTGAGTCAGAGGCTGACAAGTGCCCCTATTTTGAGGCTTCTAGAGGATGGCGTAGGGTATGCAGTCTACTACGACGCAATAGGGGCCGAACTCAGATGTGTTCTAATGCAGGATCGAGTAGTGATCACTTATGGTTCTCAACAACTGAGACAACACGAGCAGAACTACTCTACCCATGACCTGGAGTTAGTAGCAGTGGTCTTTACCTTGAAGATGTGGTGACACTATCTGATGGGTGAGAATTTTACCATGTACTTTGATCACAAGAGTCTCATGTATATCTTCTCTCAAAAGGATCTGAACATGAGACAATGATGTTGGCTAGAGTTCCTCCAGGACTAGGACATCGAGATATTCTATACTCCATGGAAGGGGAATGTTGTTGCATATGCACTCAGTAGGAGAGCTGGTATACAGCTGCTAGGTGAAGTGATGGAGCAGGTGGCCGCTTTGTAGATATTCTTTGTGGATAGAGATGGAGGATTTTTTCTTCATTCTCTTATAACACTCCCCCACTTCTTTAGTGAGTCAGTGAGGCGCAATGTGGGGACGCTGACTACAAGGCATGACGTGCTCAGATATCCACAGGACAGACACCTAATGGATTTTCTAAAGTTGGGGAGCACATCATCCTCATCAGAGTATGTACCATGGTACCAGTGTCACTTCAAGAGGAAGTGTTGAGGGTGTTCCATACATCCCCTCTAGAGGTATATCCAGGAGTAGCGAAGATGTACCCGGACATCCGACAATAGCACTGGTGGCTGGGAATGAAGAAAGTAGTTGCAGAGTTTGTCTCTCGATGCCTCACTAGTCAGAAAGTGAAGGCAGAGCATCAGGTACCGGCAGGTTTGGTTCAGCTTTTGGAGGTCCTAGAGTGGAAGTGGTTTGGGATATCCATGGACTTCGTGATAGGACTTCCACTTACATCTAGGGGATATGACAATATATAGGTGATCGTCGAACGACTCACCAAGTTGGCTCACTTCCTACCGATTAGAGAGCAGGGTTCAGTAGAGAGCTTGGGACGCCTCTATGTGTAGGATATTGTGTGGCTACATGGAGTACCCATGATGATTATCTCTGATTATGATACAAGTTTTATTTCCCGGCTTTGGAAGGGGGTTGCAAGAGGCTTTCAAGACGCAGCTTTGTTTGAGAACCGCCTTCCATCCTCAGACGAATGGATAGACTGAGTGGACTATTCAGTCCCTCGAGGACATGCTGCATGCTTGTGTCCTCGACTTTGGTCATAGCTGGTATGATCACTTTCATTTGGTGGAGTTTACATACAAAAATATCTATCAATCCACCATAGGGATGACACCTTTTGAGGCATTATACGGGAGACCTTGCAGATCCCTTTGTGCTGGACTAACCAAGGGGAGTCCACACTTGTAGGACCAGAGATGGTATGGGCTACCATAGAGAAGGTGCAGATCATCCATGAGCAGATGAAGACTGCACAAAGTAGGAAGAAGTCTTATGCTGATAGGAGACAGAGACCTCTAGAGTTCCGGGATGGTGACCACGTCTTTCTCTGGTCTCACCTCAATGAGGTTTATGAAGATTTCGCCAAGGCGACAAGTTATCTTTGAGATTCATCGGACCTTTTCAGGTCCTCAGTAGAGTTGGTGAGGTGGCATACTGCTTAGCTCTTCCACCTCAGTTGCACCTGGTGCATGACGTCTTCCATGTATCCTAGCTGAGGAGAAACGTGCATGAACCTTCTCACATCATCGACCATGGAGAGTTAGATGTTTATGATGGGGAGAAATTTATGGAGGTTCTAGTAGAGATTGAGGATCGACAGGAGTGGGTCCTTCATGGACAATCGATACCTCTGGTGCGCGTTCGTTGGCAGCATGTGAACCTCCAGGAGAGCACATGGGAGTGGGAGGCTCAGATACGTGCCCATTACCCTCACTTGTTCACTTAGTTTGAGTTGTAGCTTGTGGGGATGTAAAGCCCTGAGGTGGGGAGAATGTAAAGACCCAGAATTTCCATGTATTTTTTATTTAATTAAATAGGAATTTTACGTGTCCATAAAAATTTACAATACCTGATTTCAAGGCCCAGAGTGCTCAGAATGAATTTATGAACTTTTTTTCGGGTACGTTCAGTAAACCTACGAGTGGGTTTTTCTAACTTTTTAATCAATGCTCGGAATTTAAATCTAAGGGCACTATTGAACTCGCAGCGCCGGTTTTTTCTGAAAGAGACTTTCACCACGACGGTAGTTGGTCGAGGGTGGAAGTTAGTTTTTGGGGTTTTCATGAAATAATAGAGTTAAAATAAATTTATTCAACATTTTATTTTTATTTTATTTGTTAAAACCTCTTTGTGGAAGTTGGAAAGTGGGGAATGCCATAACTTAACCTCCCATGAGAGGTTATGGTGGTGGGGACCACCCAAGAAAAACCTCCCATGAGAGGTTATGGTGGTGGGGACCACCTGAGGTCTAAACCTCTTCAACTTCCTCATTAACGTGGAGGAGCCTATTCATCTCCCTCCATATTAATTGATCCAACCCTCCTTAATTTATTATTCCAACCCTCCCCCACATAATTATGATAAGTAATTAATTAACTCAATTTGAATTTTATGCCAACAAACATAATAGGTCTCATAATCTATTATTTGGGGGGATATCATTTCATTTGGGTGGAATTGGGTAGAGGAGGAGCTCTTGGACAAAGAACGCCAATGAATAACTTCTTCTCCGAACGAAGAACGCCGACCTCGACTTCAACATTCTTCCTCGGGACATCCTCCATCATGGGACGTCTTCAATCGATGACCGTCTTTCCCTCCCCAATGACGTCATCTCCTCCCTCGCGATCTCCATCAATGAACAACCTGAGGTAAGGGTTTATTTATAAGTGATTTTATATTCTCATGATTCTCCTCGTCTAAAACAATAAACGCGGATCAACTCCCTATTTTAGATTGATCCGTGAATGTTATTATTTTGCGGGATTGGGAATGACTAAAATTCCAAAGCTTGTATAGAGGGTGTTTTAATTGTTTTCCCTTACCCATTATTAATATTCTTGTGATTCTAGTATAATAGACACTTGCTACCACTCTAATATGGAGAGTGCATGCTAAAATAACATGGAACATCCTCTCTATAATTCTTTTGGTGAATTGTGTGTTTTTAGCAATGGATGATGACGACGAAGGCGAAGAAGGAAATGATGCCGCCGCCTGTGGCCTCTACTGCCCCATGTCTCCCCGAGTCGAGCTGCCCTCGCAGCGCACCACCTAGCCACCACCGACCGAGCCGAGCCGCCGTCCGTCGGGTCGCCACCCTCTGTCGAACTCAGCTGTCGTCCGCCGAGCCACCGCCGTCGCCGTCCAAGCCGCTGCCACTGTTCACCGAGCCACCTTACGGCTGTCTGTGCAGCCCCACAGCTATCTGTGCCGCCCTACGATTGTCTGCACCCACCCGCAGCCATACCGCCTAGCGGCCCTTCGCCGCCACGCCGCCCAACGGCCCTCACGGCCTCCGCGCCCCTCGCAGACCTCGCTGTCCCTCATGTCGGGCCACCTAGCAGGGCAGGCCGCACTGCGGTCCAGGCCAGATCCAGCGGGTTGGGACAGGTCAGACCAGACCTGGGCCCACTACGACTCATTTACTTTATTTTGGCCATAACTTTGGCATCGAACGCCCATTTGAAGAAATGTCAGTGGCGCCGGAAATCTTAGAAAGATTTGGTCCCTTTGATTATACCCCACTGATATTTGGTTTGAGATGGGGAATAGTCAGGTTGGATCGAGCACGAATCCAACCTGTCCCCCGGGACAAAAAGGCTAATAACTCACAGACCGGGCGTCCGATTGACGCACCGTTTGTTACATTAAAACCCTAATAACGTGGAGAAAATTTGAGATACTTATTAGGGGGACTTAAGGGTTGTTGTAGTTTTGACCCGTGTCTTGGGATACGGTTTCCCCAAGCGTGATATATACAGAACCCTGCGACTGGCTAAGACTTGACGATTGCTGACCGTTTCGACTCTTAGTGACTTGACTGGCCCAGTGGGGAGCGACTTGGTGACGCGGAAGACCCACTATGGGGAGATCCTTGGTGACACAGTAGACCCACATTACTCGATAGTAGGATTACCTCAACAGGCTATGAGGGGGAGCACCTTGGTCACGCAGCAGACCCATGATGGGGAGCGCCTTGGTGACACAGTAGACCCACGGTACTCGATAGGAGGAGTACCTAAGAAATCCAAGGTTAGTGGGAAGTGCCTCTGTGTGACATGGCAGGCCCACTGTACTCGATAGAGGAGGAGTTCTCTATCAGTCGAGGTGTTTGAAGTTGTGACCGAGAATGTTACTTGATACTACCCCTAGAATAAATCCTGGTATTAGCTGAGTGAGTACCTTTGTTTTTTCCTCATGATTGAGGTGGATTACATGGTAACTTAGGTATATGTATGGGAATATACCTAAGTAAGGTTATCTGCTGATTTCATACTTTTTGGATTACCCTTGATCAATTTTGTGAGACCTAGAGGGTCTCAGGGTCCCTACTGAGTATCATTATACTCACCCCTGAACGGGCAATGCCTGCACCTTGTTGTGTTGGATGTAGATGACGGAAAGCGCTGACTGAGGTTAAGAGTACCGGGGCTGGATGGTACCTGGAGGTAGACCACACGACGTGTTGGTACATGGAGGAGACAGGTGGATGTGGAGTGCTGAGGAGGTGATATGTACCTACCCTTCAGGTTGTAACCTCAAAGGACGATTCAGTAGTTGTATTTTCTTTTTCATTAGTTGTATTGTATTTCAATTGTACTTGTACTATTACCGTTGGGCTTGTATTTCGGACCCTTTTACTATCAGCACTCTGTTTACAGTTCAATTTACTTGGGTTCTTATCTTGTGGTGTGCTTTGTTGCCTGTGTTTATAATTTATAAAGGAAATGCCTTCCCAGTTTTAGGGAATACGCTTTTGGTGCTAGTTTCCAGCCCCTGGCCTATGGAAGGCGGGATTAGGGTTAGTCTCGGAACGGGCCCTGGGGGACGGTTCGTGTCAAAATATATCATAGGTGATCAAATTCAAGGGATATAAAACAAGAATAGAATTTATTTCAACTATTCACAATAATATTCTTTCAAATATTTAACCTCAAACTATTGATAATTTTTTTCAACGTAAATAATGGATTTAAGAAATTAATTAATAACATGATAAAATTAAATATAATGATATATGGAAACTTGTTCCCATACCCAAGGAGATAAACATCATTAAAGAAAATGGGTTTTCAAAAACAATATAAATGATAAATTTGAGGTTTTAAGAAAAAGTCCATACTTTTGTGTTAATTGTACTCACAAATTAAGGGAATTGATTTTTATGAAATATTTTTTCATGTTCCTAGGCTTGATACCATCATAAATTTCCTTTAAATTGTACCTAAAAAAAGATTAAATGTTTTTCCAATGGATATGAAATCTACATTTATGAATGGTAAACTAAATAAATTACTTATATAGAGAAACCAAATGGTTTTTTGATTTATGAAGATGGTATAAGAGTATTAATGTTAATGAATGGCTTTTTTGGATTAAAAAAACTCTATAGTCTAGGTAGCTCAAATTGGATGATTACCTGATGATCATGGAAATTAGGAAAATGTAGATGGATATAAATATGTGTGTGAAGTATACCAAAACCACATCAATTATGTTGATTATTTATATTAATGATATCATATTTATTAGTAATGGAATGATTTTTTGTGAATATTTCTCTACACTAATAAATAAGATTTTTTAAATTTCAATAGTTGATGAAATTTTTATTGGGTTCACAAATCACCCATGATTCCTACGACATGTTAATTTCACAATAAAAATTTTCCGACGAGTTATTAAATAAATTTGGTATGGAGGAATCAATTGGGGTGTCTACATAAATTTATATAGGTTCTAGTATAAGAAACAATGACGAATGATATGTTTTTAAGGAGAAATAAATTATAATGTTTATTAGAAGACTCTAATATATTACTTCCTCAAGGATATACATTTTCTATTGTTTTAGGTATCAACATAATAAAAAAGAACATAATATTTTAGAAACCAAGAGAATTTTGAGATATATATCAAACACTTTATTTTATATCTTATTCTATATGAATAAAGGTGAGTTTTATTTAAATGGGTTTATAGATGCTGACTAGGTGAGTAGTGTTGATTATAAAAAGTCCACATCACCTGGATTATCTTTACTTTGTTTTTTTAAGGGGTGTAGCATGGAATTCCAAGAAGCAATCATCAGTCATCATGGGGTCCATTGAATTTAGATATTTCACCACATCACATGTAGTTACAAAAAATATTTCAATGAATATTCAACTCAAAGAATATAATGTAAGTGTTAGATACCCATTGTTCAATGGTTGTGAAAGCCAAAGTTATACAAATATATCTAATAATCCATAATTACATTCCATATCAAAGAAAAATGATGTTAAGTATAATTTTATTAAGTATAAGATCGTAGAAATTATCTTAATGGTAAAATTTATTCCATATATGGAAAAGACTATTGATATTATTAAAAAACTATTTTTAACTGAACTTTTTGAGAAGTCGATGCTACAAATGGAAGTGTGGAACAATTTCTGAAACTAAGGTATAATCTTTTCAGTTCCCTGCCCTAATCCAATTATGATTATATTCTTACAAAGAGAAAAATGTAATATACAAGAAGATAAGATTAATTTTTTTAAATGTTTTAATGTTCTTGTTGACTGAGTATAGGAAGGTGATTGAAACTAAACTCATAATTTTAAAACAATGGATTCAAAGTTAGTATCATATTTTAATTTGTTTTGTGTCATTATTTTTGTCTAAATTAGTCCCTATTTATTTATACACTGATAGTGAATCACATAGACTTATAGTGGAATAATTTATGATGCATTTCGTTATGTTAATTGATACCACCCTCTGTCTAGGTTAATTTTATAAATTGTCAACAATGGGGGAGGGAGAAATGATTAAGATATATTGATATCCATATTCTATATTAGTCATTAAAACAAATTAAAGGGGGGTAATTTTGGTACCACATGGGGTTTTTTGTATTTTTTTTGTCAATGAGTATGATTTCAATATGTGTTGTGAAGGGAATCATGGTAGTAATTTGGAGTAATCTTTGATATTGTGTTACACAAGATTGGTTTTCTATATACTATGAGTTGATAGTGCTGGAGAATCTTATAGCCTAGAGTTATGAGTTCCTTAATTATTTATTTGTGATAAATAATTGTCAATAATATATAAGAAAGTGATATAGTGAATGATTGTAAAAAAATATGATGAATATATTTATTCTCTGAGTATAATAATATTGCACATGCCTATAATTTATAATTAGTATAAAAGGATATTATATTCTCAAAGAACGAGATGATAATAAGTTGAGAAGAGTTAAATGGAGTGTTTATATATATATATATATAAACATATTATACCTATCAAGAATTTTTTTAAAATTGGAATTTAATAAATATTAGATTTTATTCTAAATATATATAAATAAATATCATATAAAAATATAGGTTAATGTATATACTAAAATTGTATAAATATATAGAAATTTATTAGAGGTAGTGGTATCTTATTGATAGAATATAAATAGTATTTATTGTTTATATAAAAATTTAGAATTATTTTTATGGTGATTAGGGTTGATTTGAAGTTTTACCAAAGTAATTTGAAGTGTTTTGAGATGTTTTGTGATAGAAGGAGGTTAATTTTGAAATTATAGGTTCTTATAAAATTGATACAATACTACTATATGTAATTTTCATTTTTTTGGTTTCACTACATATGTTATAGTATTTTTGAATGATAATTTTGGATGATGGAAAAGGAATTTGATATGTAATGGTTATTAACTCTATATGAAATAGTAATCTACAAGTAGGACACGATATTGGCATAGGAATTATTTGAGTAAAAGTAGTTTTAGAGAAAATAATAAGAATTTAAAATAGACATAGAAAAACTCTAGAATATATAAAAGTAACTTTTTGTTAAATATAAATATTTGAAAAAGTGTTGGAAGTTACACATAATTAGGTAAGGGTAAAAATATCTTACTTAGAGTTCATATGGTAGCCAAAATGTAAGGAATCTAGAAGTTAAAAAGGAATTGTAGAAGATAATCATCTTAAGGGATGATTCTCAAGAAGAATTAAATGTAGATGATACTTGATATATTATTGAATGTTTTAACTGTTTTTAGTTGGTTATAATAGTAATTAAATCCAAGATACATGGAGATAAACATGATGATGTGGAACTATTCTTTAAACTAAGAAATATTGGTTTTGTTCTTAAGTCGTGATTTAAGTTTTGATTAATAGAGAATTAAAAAAAGGTTCCCTTTCCCTGAGGAAGATTATCTTTTTATGATAATATCTGAGAGTAAAGAAAAAATCATGGTGGGTTCTATTATTAATGATGAATTCACACCGTGAGGAAGTATCAACTTTGTGGTTTGTGGTGAAGAGATTTCATGGGAGATATTTATGCCAGGATGTCATACCATATAAGTTACCTCTAGTGTGGAAATGTGGTATTTATCTATGTCACACCATGAAAGTATATTCTATGAGTTACCATTCAAAAATATAAAAGATATATTTGGTGGAGGTTTAAGAACGATTAATAAGGAGATACTTCAAGTGCTCAGTTTAAAAAAAATAAAAATAAAATATAAATTATATTTTAATTGTCCAGATAAAAGTGTTTTCATATTATATATATAAAAAATAAGTCTCAAAGTGATAATAAAAATATAAAAAGAAGAAAAAGAAATGACAGGGTAAGGATACCGGTTGATAACCATATAAAAATTCTACTAAAATTCATGGACATAAATAGCCTATGTTGATTGGTGTACAATAAGAAATGGAAGGAGATAAAAATTATATTAGATCATTTATTGAGTGAAAATCATTGGTAATATTTTTCATTAACATTATTATATTTCATTCAAAAAGATGGATCTTATTCTTAATCTGGTTAATGACAATATTTATAGTATGTGCCACGTCATTCCATTACCTAAAGATGATTATTTATAAAAAAATGAGTTCTACGTATATGGGGGAAAAACACCATACATTAGGGATTTATTCAATATTTTTGGTAGTGAAACTCAAAAATATTATATTGTTTATCTTGTTTCAACACTATTGTGAGTTCAAGGGGGATTTTTTGAATAAGAAAGAGACCAATTGGGACTTGAAGAAAGTATATATAGTTATTCACCCCCAATTTTTATCATATCTTAAGTGATCTTAATAGATTTCATTATAAGACTGGATTTATTTTATAATGTGTGTTACATGCTCATAACTGGGAAACCGAGATCACATTATGTTATACCCTAATTTTCTCATTGAACAACTTATGAGGGGTGAATTATAGAATATTAATATTAAATATTTTCTTTAGATAAAATAGTAAATAGAATTCACACATTATTTTTTCTTGGTTCACCCATAAAATAATGCATTAATGGAGCACATATTGATGATTTTTTGATATTCCAATTAAACACTACTTTATAAGTATATGATTATAAGATTTAAGAAGATATCACTGGTCAAACATGGTCCATAACCTTTTCCTCTCTTCTATGCCTGAATGGCCTGAAGGCCTTCATTTTTATTGATTTTTTGATAACCCCCATTTCAAGGGATGAAGGGGAACCCCTACAAGGCCTGTAGGCTCATAGATTACATGGCCCATAGGCTTAGGAGATTACATGACCCAAAGTTATTAGGGAATTCAACCATACTATCTATAAGAAACCGCCCCTCCCTAGCATCTGCATCCTGATAGTAGCTGTCCACCTTCACATGGTCATCTGGCTAGGCTTCCCAGGCAAGCACAAGCTGGTTCCGATGGCATAGCCATACCCTCTCATTCTGATAAATCCATTTGGCTCTGCTCTAGTGAGTGCACCTATTTTGAATCCTCTTATAGGGCTTCTCCTTTTTTTGTAGTCTATCTGGGAAAACTGCATGTGGCCTGAAGGGCATGAGGTGGCCCGAAGGCCTTAAAGGTGGCCCGAAAGCCCTACTGACCCGAAGGCCTTTGTGGCCCAAAATCCTTAAGGAATCCAAGCCAAAACTAGTGGCCCAAGGTGAATAGTTCCAGCTACTATAGTACCTATTATAGTACCCACAAAGTGTACATTTCTGCTATAGTACCTATATAGTGTACAGTTCTGCTACAGTACCCGCATAGTGTAAAGTTCTGCTACCGTACCCGCATAGTATCACACTGCACTAATCAATAATGAATATTGAATAATTTCAACCTTCTTGATCCAATGATTTATATTCTTTAATATACCTCAATTCTCAATTATAACTATCAGATTATTTTTTTCTACAAAAACATATCTTTAAGTATATATCTATAAATATTTAATATTAAATTAAAAATTCAAATAAACTTTCAACTTCTCTAAGAATAATTTCATCCCTTGGATTACATTCCATCATATACCCATCATGAAATTAGAATTGGTAGTTTTTTAGTTATGTAAATTTCTAAAAAATCAACATTGGTCCTCCACAAAATCATCTCTATTCAAATGTTATATATACCATCAATCACAGTGCCACCTATAGTTTCACTATGTGATGTGATGGTTTTTTTCTTAACATCCTTAAACTACCAAAATTTTAGTGGCATGGCCCTAATCCTTCATGGTCTATATAGTCTACGATTAATTTTCATGGCCCTAAAATATTTACACAGAAAAAAGTCATGGTGTTTATCCTTTACCTATTATATAATGGAATATCTTATACAGTGCGAACACCAAAAATTCTAGAATCATTGAAGCATCTTGAATCACCATCATAATGTCATCATATGTGTCGTGATGCAGCGACTTACTTTCTAGAAACATTTAAATTATACTAGTAATATTAATAATGTGGCTTATGTGCTTATGAAATGTGACATAAGACTTCATAAACATCAAATTATTATTAACCATCCTTCATGACGTGATCTATTGATTCATTAAATTTGTGAATTTTATAAGGACTCTATTTATGGTATTAATTATACAATAATAGCTAACATTTTTTACTTTTATAAATTCTAAAATCTATCTCAAGTAATCTTCAACAAAGTTCAAAGAACATTACATGAAATCCAATAGCTTCCAACTCACATCTCATTAACTAAAAATCCAACCAATCTTCAAATTTAAAACAAATACAACAGAAAAACATGTTTTTAAAAAATATATCTCATTAGATTTTATTTTAAACCATTCAATCATAACAAATATTTATGAAATAACCCCCCTGAAATTGATATGCAGGCACCCTCTATATTTATTCTCCCCTTGAATTCCATTATTATCTTTTATTTTCTTCTTCTTATTTGAGAATAACATTCAAAGGGTTGTTTAATTCATTTCAATCCATGATCATAATCTTATAAATGACTAGTACCTCACCCGTGCATATGCACAACGCTATAATTCAAACCAAATTTTCAAAAGCGTATTAATAGTTTGAGTAGTAAATAATGAAAAGTATTTAATAATATATTAAAATTAGATATTTATTGATAGATAATAATTAAAGAAATGAAAAATAATAACATACATCATAAAATATATATGAAAAATAATACAAAAGAAATAACATGATAAAATAAGTTAAAAACATGATGTATCATTAAGTATATATCATAATTAAAGAAATATTATTTTCACCATGGAGAATTTGTATAACATGATGTATAAGACATTTGTAATAAGAAATTCTAAAAATTAACATTGAAACTCTCAATTTGAAATTGTGATAGTAATCTATTACAGACTACATTTGGTATTGTTTTTAGAATATGTGTTGTACATTTCATAGTCACACAGTGTGAGTGACATCCTTGTTATTAATAGCAAGACATGAGTGCCCTGCGTCATGGATGCAATGGTTCAATACTTGTGGATGTTGATTGGAATCATAGTGGTTTCTTGTAGTACTTCAATATATCTCATAAAAAGTAAATATTAAAATATGGTCAGTGTGTATTAATTTATCAACACAAAGGATAGTATTGTAGCTTAAATGTAATGTTATATGTTTTATGTATACTTTAATAAAAGTAGAGTTAATAGTGGAACTATTAATGTAAAATTTAATTTCAATATAACATGATCATTAAGTATTTTCCATTACATTTCAATTACATCATCACATCAGTCGATTTTTTCACTTGTCTTGTTTTTGTTTTCCTTTAAACGAGAATGAATATATTTGACATGGATTGTTGTTTCTAGTGTCTCTAGAATTTGTATCATTGTGTTGGAATGCATCATCCGCATCAAACTCAATCCAATTTTTTTTTTCTACATCAAAAAATGACTTCAATAAATAAGTATAAAAAAATAGTGACCAGTGTAATCATTAAAGTTGTAATATAATGTTTACAAGTTTGAAAGGAGAAGACCAAATGTAGTCTATTTTAATGATATAGTCAAAGTGAATGAAACTGGAAAATAATCAGTACAATGATGTAATGAAAATAAAAGTCAATGAAGATATAAATATTAATACCTAAGTTGATTAACATGGATAATGACATCCTATGAACCCATTTTAATGATTTTAAAGAGTTTTAGATTTATGTTTTCAACTTTAGTAGATTCTAACTGACTGGTTTAATCATAAATTTCATCGTCTTCCACCATAATCACATTTTCGAAGTCCATAATTTTATTTTCACCGTGACTCCATTCAAATCTCTTATTATGTCAACTCTTCATGCAACTCCCAAATATAATTTTCCAGCTTTTTTAACACAAAATTAATTATCTTTATCAAGATTATCCCTAAAATTCATCAATAAATATTGAAGTTTGATATAAAATTTTGTCTCATAGAAGTTTTGGTTTTCTTAAAATTGATGCGGATATCTAAGGATTGATATATAAACATTTTCCTGGAATATACCCATAACAGGAAGAACATATGAATTTTTTTTCACCTATTTGATGTCAATCCCTAAAATGATCCATTGGTTAACGGGATAGAAAAATGATATAATTTTAGCAGTTGAGAATAATTTGAAATAGATAAAAAATTCAAGAGATAAATACGACACAATAACTTCAAAATATAGAAATAATAGTAAAAAATATTGTTTATTAGCTCTAAGAACACACACAACAATTAGCAGGAATATGATGTTTACCAATTTGAACAGAGAAGAAGAAATGTAGTTTTATTTAATGAAACAGTCAATGTAAATGAAACTGCAAAAAAAGAAATAATGTCTACAAAAATTTTGTAGTGAATATAAGACAATGAAGATAGAAGTCTTAATACCTTAGTGGATGACAAATTTGTAGTTGTAACAAATCGTCTGTTAGTGTTGCAGCTGACTCCTAAACATCTTGCACTTTCATTTTCCTATAACACAATAGTAAAACAAATTTTACAAAATTGAGGATTCTGTTATTTTATAAAATGAAATAGAAAGAGTAAAAGAAATCAAAATCATTCCTATTATGGTCAAATGATACTATTCTTGCAATAAGTCATGAGCTTGAGAACCTTCCATCAACTACATTATGTAGATACAATAATAATTAAATAGATGAATATATAGTAATGATATCAATTAAAAATTTGAACTTGTAGTTACCGACAATCAGAATTTGTTCCTGCAGTATGTAGTGAGGTTTAATGGTATCAATTTCAAATAATGTTCCATTAAAAGAATAATTAATCAGTTTCATTTAATTCTATTTTAGCCATTCCCAACTGAACCCAAAAAAGAAATTAATAATTTTATGAATACCAGAGTAATAAAAGTCATAAAATTCATGATACCTGAACTGAAGAACCATCACATATGTGCCTTGTACACATAAAAGGACCATTTTATTGTCACCAAACTAGAACAACCATTTGTGGCATGATCAATGTCCTAAAAAAATGTGTTTGTCCTACACTTTTCTATAGTTGTACTATCAAATTAAGCATAAGTATAGAATAAAGGTTTCTTAAATTTATAAAAAATTAGCCTTGGCATACCAGATGGTAGGATGAAACCAGCTCTATTGACCTCCAGCTGTCAACTTAGATAATATTTCAAGTTGAATGAGGAGAGGAAAATCATAGTAATCACAACATAAATTGAGAATATTGCAATTTTATTGCTTGAATTATGGTGAATAATGAAATGTTTTCCTTCAATATACCAATAACTATAAGAACATATGAATTTTTTTCACCTATTTTATGCCAATCCCTGAAGTGATCCATTGGTTACCAAAACAGAAAAGAAGATAGAATTTCAGCAGTTGAGAATAATTTGAAATAGATAAAAAATCAGGATATAAAGACTACATAGTAGCTTCAAAATACTGAAATGGTAGTCACAAAACAGTGGTTATTAGCTCTAAGAACATGCACAATTGTTATCAGGAATATGATGTTTACCGATTTGAACTGAGAAGAAGAAATGCAGTCTTTTTTAATGATACAGTCAATGAAAATGCAACTGAAAAAAAATCATTAATGTCTACTCAAATGTTGTAATGAATATAAAATACAATGAAGATATAAATATTAATACCTACATGGATGAAAAATTTTTAGTTGTTGTAAAAAATCATATGTCGGTGTTGTAGATGACTCTTAAACATCTTGTGATTTCATGTTCCTATAACACAATAGATTTTTTTTTACAAAATTGTGGATTCTTTTATTTCATAAAATGAAATAGAAAGTGTCAAATAAATAATAACAGTTCCTATGATGGTCAAAAGAAACTGTTCGTGCAATAAGTTGTGAGCTTGAAAACCTTTTGTTAGCTATATTCTGAAGATACAATAAGAATTAAAAAGTTGAATATATAGTAATAATATCAATTATAAAGTTGAACTTGTAGTTAAAAACAATCAAAATGTGTTATTGCAATAAGTCGCGAGGTTGAATGATATCAATTTCAATTAATGTTCCTTGCTAAGAATAATTAATCGGTTTAATTTAACTCTATTTCAGCCATTCCCAACTGAACCCAAAAAAGAAATTAATAATTTTCTAAAAACCAGAGTGAAAACATTCATAAAATTTATCATACCAGAACTGAACACCCCATCACAGAGGAGCCCAGTACACACAAAAGGACCATTTTATGGTCACCAACCTAGAACAACCATCTTTGGCATGATCACTATCATAAAAAATGTGTTTTTCCACCACTTTTCTATAGTTTTTATTGTCCAATTAATCATAAGTATAAAATAAAGGTTTCTTCAATGCATAAAAAATTGAGATTGGCATACCAGATGGTAGGATGAAAACAGCTCTATTGACCACCATATGCATTCTTAGATAATATTTTTAAGCTGAATGAGTAGAGGAATGTTTTAGTAATCACAATAGAAATTTAGAATCTGTCAATTGTCTTTCTTGAATTCAGGTAAATAATTAAAGGTTTACCTTGATATGAAAAAGAATTTCATGTGTCTATTCTAGTTTTCAACTTCAGATCAATGATGGCATCACCATAAAAAAACTACATAGAAAAATAATAGAGAATGATGAAATTACAGGGCTTTGGTCCAGAAAGGTGAATTCTTAAATCTACAAGGGGGTCGTGGAATCATTCTTGGTATTTTTTTGAATCATTAGTTTGCAACCATCAAATGAACTCAGCATGGATCAATCAAATTGGTATCACCTCTTAGAGTCAAATTGGCAACCACATAATGTTCCATGGTTAGGAATTCTAGGTATATGTACATATATAGAAATGAAACCTAAAAAAGACTACTTATTTCATTCTATAAAAAATACATATTGAAAAAAAATATTAATGTTATGAAAGTAGAACATAATAACATGTAAGAAATTTCAATTTTTTCATTAATTTATAGTAAAACATACCATTCTATAGATGGTAAAAAAATACAAGAAAAAGTGCACTATATAATAATAGTGAACACAACATTCCAACCATGAACAAATAGTGAAGATAACATACTAACCGAAAACACGTATATAGTGTATTGAAAATATTAAATGTGAAAAACATGACAATAGTGAATAGAAACATATAATCAAGGAAAAAAACTGGGATCAAAACCTAAGTTCACTAAGGAATTTTATAAAGTATGTCCAATGCAATCAACTACAAGCCTAATACAAAGCAGTGGAGAACCGTGGGGCCTCATCATCATCTTCAATCTATGTAGAAGGAACCTTGTAGTCAGAAAGAATAAATTCCTCTTATCTGGTGCTATATACCTCTTCATATGTTCTACAGTCAGAAATATCCTGGTTACTACAACTTAGAAGAAAAGATTACTATGTCCTCTATAATAATGGAGACACCTATAGCCACTAGTGGCATATACAACATCATAATAACAGTACGAATAAATATTTTGGGCTCATAATAGTGTAGTGTTTACCTCATCATTTGGGGCTCTGATTGGTGTAGGATTTACCTCAATCACAGCTCTTATCAGTGCAGTCAGATGGAAATAATTCAGTACTTCCATCGTTCTCCATCAATCAAACAAATTATTTGAGATCAATAAAACTGAATATCAACAGTCATATATCATTATTTATTTTCAATCAAATCATAAAGACTTTTCATTCGACACAATTAACCAAATCATGAACAAAATTAGAGTGAATACAATGAAAAAACTAATAGTGAATACAACATATCAACGTTGAAAAAACCAGCAGTGAATAAAACATATTAACATTGAACAAACTAATAGTGAATACAATATTCTGAATGGGTATAAAAACACATATTTAGTGGAATCAATTTGCAGTGAATGTAACATATTAATAGTGAACACAACATACTAAAAATGGACAAAACATTCTAACCATGATCAAATAATGAATGTAACATACTATCCAGAAACACTTATATAGTGTATTGGAATTATTAAAAGTTGACAACATGATAATACTGATTGGAAACATATATATAGTGATAAAAATTTGGTTCCCAACCTAATTTCATGTACAAAGTGTATTAGAAATATTAAAAGTTCAAAAAATGATAGTAGTGAATGGAAACATATATACAATGACCAAAAGTTTGTTCCCAACTTGAGTTCACTGAGGCATTCTATAAAACATGTCCAGTGAAATCAACTCCAAGACTTATCCAATGCATGGGAGAACATTGAGGCCAGGTCATCATCTTCAATCTGTGTATCAGGAAGCATGTAGTCAGTAAGAACAAATTCCTCTTGACCAGCACTACGTACCTCATCATATGTTCTACAGTCAGTAACAACCCGGTTACAACAACTTAGCAGGCAAGAGTACTATGTCGTCCCAAATAATGGAGAAACCTACAACCACCAGTGTCATATACAACATCATAATAACAGTATGGATAAATATTCTGGTTGTGACCAGTGCATGGTTTACCTCATCATTCAGGGCTCGGATTGTTGAGGTACAAAGCTGATGTAGGAGGCAATAGGGGTTTCAGAGGTAGCGAGTCATAGAGCTGGACTGCAAAAAAGATGCGGGATGGAATAGGGGTTGAGATGAAAATTTTAAGGTGGTTAGATGAGTATAAATAATAACATACTTGAATTGAAAATCATATGAGGAATGTTAGATGGGTTGCGATGTAGAGTCTGAGGTGGAGCTGAAATTCCAGGTAGACGGTTAAGCTGATACTGAGACGACGGTATAATAGGATTGTGGTTTATATGAGGTGTCATGGATGACGCTGATATCCCAATGGAAGGATATTTCCTAGAGGAGATTGGAGATGGAGATGTGGAGGCGAAGGAGCCGAAGGTAGATCATGCATAGTCGGAGGTACGACTGGAGGATGTGGTCTGCGAGAACCCTAGGTTGACTTTGGGGTATCGCAGGTAGGAAGAGAGTCGAGAGGGAAATCTTGTTGCAGTAGTAGGAGGGAGTGAATCAGGTGGAGGTAGTGGATTTGAAGATGGTTGGAGGTGGAGGTGAAGCATGAGTAGGTGGAGTAAATGAAGGTGAAGCATGCAAAGGTGAAGGCAGAGCACACGGAGGTGAAGGTGGTGAACACAGAGGTGAAGGCGGCGCACGCAGAGGTGAACCCAAAGGTGAAGGAGTAGACATCAGAGCATGTGAATGTGGATTCACGGCATGAGGATGCGGTCTACAGGATCCCTAAGAGTGGCAGTAAAGGAGAGCATATTTTTGGGGGGAGTGTATGGGATTCAGTGAGTGGAAGAAATTGTAGTACCCCCAGTTTCTGGTATGTAACACTTACTTAATTATTTTCTTGGTTTTAAAAGTTAAGGGTGACGGATGGGAGAGTCAGGAGATCCTGGAATGAAGTTTGGAGCAAAGGGGAAGGTGCACGAGCGGTGCACGATTTGTCTAAACTGTGCGGCCAAACCGTGCGTGGCTGACTGAGGAGGCAGTGGCATCCACACGGTCGGCACATGATTAAGGGAAATCTTGTAATGAGGCCGTGTGAGAAGGGCGTCCGAGGCAGTGGCTAATGCAAGGTTAGCACACGGTTTGTCAAATCGTGCGGACTAACCGTGCGGTCACTTAAATTAGATCCTTAAATTGTGGATCTAACTTGTTTTGCCTCTAATTGCCTCATTAAAGCTTCTAAGCAGCCCTAACTCGGGATTTTGGTTCTCTTAAGATCAAAGAGGGTTACCCCATCATTCCGGAGGCTATCCTAAGGCTTATCTTAGAAAATCGAAGCCGAATTCTTGAGGTATGTGATCGTTCTATTTCGTTCTTGAATGGTTTCATAGATCTACTTAGATCTACTTTTCCCTTTCTCTCGGTTTTTTAGATCTATGCCCGTTAGGGGTAGACCTAAGTATGTGGATGCAAAATATGTTGAGCTTTGGTCTTGGTTGTGTTAGGAGAAGAGATCTAAGGTGGGTTTTTCGAGATTTGACCTGGCGTTCTTGAGTGTTCTTCTTCTGTTGCTTAGTTTCACCTTTTTGTTGAGGTAGGTGGATTCACTCTTGAATCCTCTTGTTAGAATTGGTTGTCTTAGTTTCAAATTGGTTATTTGAATGGTATTGATCATGAAAATCATGGAATAAATCTTCTTTAGTGATGATTTATGGTTTTGATGAAATTGTGAAATCTTGGTGAATTTTTGTGCAAAGTGATTTGGCTATTTGAATTTAAAATGTTGATTTTAAATTATGAAATTGCTGAAATTGTACATAGTTTGATGAGAAATGGGATTTCAATAAAAAGGATGTTTTATTGAAATGGGTTGAGATTGAAATGACTTTGATGGATTTGGTTTTCAATAAAAAGGGAGTTTTATTGAAATGGTTTGAATTGGTTGAACACACTTGGTTTTGATAAAGAAATGGTTTTCAATAAAAGGTGTTTTATAGAAAGGATGGGTTTGGAATGATTGTTGGAAATGTGTGGTGTGTGTGTTCATGTTGCATATACGAGGCTTGGTTGAAATAGGACCTTGTGCTCGGTGCCAAACATTTAATGGCACGTGGGACTTTTAAGTATGAGGCTTGGTTGAAATATGACCTTGTGCTCGGTGCCAAAGGTGTAATGGCACACGGGGAATAATTACCTTGTGACGACTTGGTAGATCGACAAGAGACCTCTCATGAGTATGGAACTGTCATAATGAAGCATGCATGGTTGATTTCACGGGTTTTTGAAATGGTTGGGTATTCTAAAATGAGATGTTTGTGAAATGGTTTGGAAATTTGGTTTGTTATTTTTCTAGAAAAATAATGTGTTGGAAAATCCAGTTTAAATTGCACTTTGATGCTTTTGAGCATGAATGGTTTTGGAAAACATTTTTATATTTAGTTATAAACTGCTTTGGTGAAATTGTTTTATATAAATTGTTTTTATATAAATGTGGCTAACATTTCTATCCTAGTGGTGTGAGTAGGGAAGTCATTGGGGAAAACCTACTGAGTTTTATACTCACCCCTGGTTTGGTAATTTGGTGCTTTTTCAGATGTTGTATTCCGAGACACAGGTAAATGTAAAGCATCTCATTACTAATGGATCGTGGTGATGTTTGGGAGATGCTGTGGAGCTTAGAGCTTGTGGACCACTGAGTCATGGTGACTTTTGAGAGTCTTGTGTTGTCCTTCCACTGGGCATTTTGATTTTTGTTTTGGTATTCCTCTATTAGGTACTCTGATGTGGTTTAACATAAATGAAGTTGTTGGTTGGTCTTTCATTTTTTCATGAATCATATAGTGAATTATCATTGGATGGGTTTATTTCTTAAAGGGTAAATCGTCCCCCACTTAGGCTTGAGACCCTTCAGCATTTATTTCCATCCTTAGGCGTCTTGGGGAAGTTGCTTAAGGCCTAGTAATGACTCGTTGCACTCTCAAGATAATGAGAATTGGCGGGTCATTACAAATGGTATCATCTTGTTCGGTCCTTTCCTAACATGTGGTCATCAATGTTCTTGGTCTTGGAGTTGAAATTCCTTCTTGTCTATTCCTTGGGGGGTCATCTTAGATAGGAGTTGGATTGTCATTACAAGAAATGTATAGAATAAAAGGATGTAGCTAACCTGTTTATGCTGAACTTCAAGTTACCAGAGTGTTGGGTACATACGTGTTTTGGATACACTTCTAGAATGATGGAAAGCTCATTGTCGTGGGTTTAGCCAATGATAGGAGCATTCCATGCATTGTAAAGGAATGAATTACCACTAGGATTGCATATCTCATTGTGAGGAATAAGTAAGAATTTTGTGAAAGGTAACAATTTTTGAAAAATGTAGAAATTATTTTCAATCGAAAGACTTTGAAAACAGGGTATTTGGTGTATTTTGAAAATGGATTGATTTTTAAAAAGTATGTTGAATGTTTTAAAAAATGGTTGAACATGGAAAAAGGTTGTTTGAGAATAATGTTGTGACAGTTGAAGTGGTAGAATTTGAAATGCTAAGCCAACAGTTGCTAGAGAGTGATATGGACGAAGTTTTTTGTTGGTTTAGAAAATGGCACCCAATAGGCGTCGTTGAAACCAACCCGAAGAAGCTGTGGAGAATGTGGTTGCACCTAAACCACATGTGAACCAAGATCTAGTTCAGAGTATTGTCCAAGCCTTTCAAGCTGTGGATACAGTGAACCCGAGGAATGAGCCACGACATGTGGATCATACCATCCAGTTCATGAAGAAGAATCCACCAAACTTTAGTGGTGATGCTGAACCTGAGAAGGCGAAGGTGTGGCTAAGAAGGATGAATAATATATTCGATTTCATTGGCACACCAGTGGAGTTGAAAGTAAATCTAGTGACGTATATGCTTGAGGATCTTTCATGTCAGTGGTGGGGTTTAGTGGTGCATGCTAAATTTGATGAAGGCCTTACATGGGAGGATTTTGAAGAATTGTTTAACAAAAAATTCTATCCTCACACGTTCAAGATCCAGAAAATGTCGGACTTCTTTAGCTTGAAACAGGAGATCCTCTTTGTCACATAGTATGCAGATAAGTTCATGAATTTAGTCCGTTTTTCACCAGAGGTTGTGGCAAGTGCTTCTTTGATGGCACACATCTTCTAATCAGGGCTACGGAAGGAGATTCTATCTAGATTGCGATGCTCTATATTACGGATTATACATAGATGGTGAATAGGGAAATGGTTGCTGAACGTGATATCTTGGGATCGATAGGAGCAGGCAAGATGATAGCCACAGAAATGGGTGGGAACTCAAATGCTGGGAACAAGCGGGAGAGGGACATCTACTTCCAAGGTGGGAGTGCGAATCAGAACCGGACGATGGGATCAGTCAACCTTCCTCCATGACCCCAGAGAAAAGGAGGTTGCTTTCAATGTGGCTCGACTGATCACAAGAAATGAGAATGTTCAACACCACCGAGAGCATGCCACAATTACAACAAGATGGGGAATCTTCAGTGATATTGTCACAGTGCTCCACGATCGGGTGTTCGGGACACATTTCAGGCATCACAAGCATCGTATGATTCGACAGGGCGAGGAGAGAAAAATCAGTCTTGCCAGCAAAATAGAGCTAGTTATGGTGATTCTAGGAATACCATGACTCCTCAGGTAGGGCAATCTCAACAAGGCTATAAGGAGAAAAGTGCAGCAACAAAACAATTGTATGGAGCCGAACAGATGATGGTCGATGATCAGGATGGACCATTTACAGTGAGAGGTACGATTATTTTGAATTCCACCCTCATGCAAGTGTTGTTCGATACTGGTGCATCACATTCCTTTCTTGCTTCTCGTATTTCTGATTTTCTGAACATAAAACTGGAAATGATGCCTTCTGTCTGGAAACTGCAAACTCCTCTTGGTGAAAAATAATTTCAAGCCTTCATGTGTAGAGCATGTGCTATAACTGTTGATGGAGCTGAGCTAAAATGGGACTTCTCTATGTTGGATATAGATGTCTATGATGTAATCCTAGGTATAGATTGGTTGAAAATATTTAAGTCTCACATCAACTGTTATGGGATAACAATCAGTTTCACAACTAAGGATGACTTTGAGCATCTCTTTAGAGGAGAAAGGATAGTAAAGAAAGGCACAAATATCTTGTCGGCACCAATGGTGGGAACGATCTCTTACCAATTAGTAGCGTTGACTTTGGTATCATTGGAAGAGAGTGAGGAAAATAGTTTTCCAGCTATGGTGGATCAATTTCCTGATGTTTTTCCTGAAAACTTCTCAGGATTACCACCTGTAAGAGAAGTGGAGTTTACGATTGATCTCCTTTCGAGGACTAGAACTATCTCACATCCATCTTATAGGATGGCGCCAATGGTGTTAAAGGAATTGAAAGTGTAGTTAGAGGAGCTAGAAAGCAAGGGTTTCATTCGGCCAAGCGTGTCTCCGTGGACAACACATGTTTTGTTTGTAAAGAAAGAAGATGGAAATCTTCGGTTGTGTGTTGATTATCATAAACTTAACCAAGCTACGATAAAGAATAGATATCCACTTCCACGCATTGATGATATGTTTGATCAATTAAGGGGAGCTCAGTGGTTCTCCAAGATTGACTTGCGATCAGGATATCTCCAATTGCGAGTTCGAAAGGAGGATATTCCAAAGACAGCTTTCAGAAGCAGATATGGCCACTATGAATATGTAGTCATGCATTTCGGTCTAACGAATGCACCAGCAGTCTTCATGGATTTGATGAATCAGATATTTCAGCAGTATCTGGATTCTTTTGTTGTGGTGTTTGTGGAAAACATATTGGTGTATTCAATAACAAGAGTTGAGCATGAGAAACACTTGACAATAGTGTTGTAAATCTTGAGAGACCATCAGTTGTATGCAAAATTATCAAAGTGAAATTTTTGGATACAAGAGGTATGTTTTCTAAGGCATGTTTTTTCTAAGAAAGGTGTTTCAGTGGATCCAAAAAATATAGAAGCTGTTCTTTCTTGGAAACTGCAGAAGAATGTCTTTGAAATACGAAGTTTTCTTGGTCTAGTTGGTTATTACTGACACTTTGTTTGTGACTTCTCACAACTAGCTTCAACGATGAAAGCATTGACAAATATTAACAGTGCATTTCAATGGATTGAGGAATGTCAGAGATCTTTTCAAGATTTGAAAGTTCGCCTTACATTAGCACCTATCTTATCTTTCCAGAATCAGGGCAAGGATATGAGGTGTATTGTGATACTTCAGAAACAGGGTTGGGGTGTGTTCTCATGCAAGGAGACCATGTGGTTGCTTATGGATTAAGGCAGTTGAGGGTGAATGAGAAAAATTACCCAACACGTGATTTTGAGTTGGCTACAATTGTCCATTCTTTGAAAACATGGAGATACTATCTCTTTGGTGAGAAATTTATTGTGTTTATAAGTCACAAAATCTTGAAACACATTTTCTCACAAAGATATTTGAATCTAAGGCAGAGGAGATGGATGGAGTATCTTCAAATGTTTGACTTTGACTTGATGTATACACTGGGTAAGGGCAATTTGGTGGCCGATGCATTAAGCAGAAATTCGTATACTCAGTTGGTGAAAGAAGCTTCAGATGAGTGGTAGTTGATGTCAGTCTTAGCCAACATGCATGTGGAATGTCAAGACCGAGGTGATGTTGTTGTTTTATTTTCAGCTATACTTTTTCCTGATTTGGTGGACATAGTAAAGGTGGCACATGCATCCAATGTATACATTGTTGCAATGAGTTCAAAACTCAATGGTGGGGAGACCATTGAGTGATGGAAGCTGGATGTGAGTTCATTTTTATGTTTCAGAGATCGGATGGTTGTACCTATAGTTTTCCATGAACAACTCCTTCATGCTTACCAACATTCAAGATGGGCTGTACATCCGGGTACACAGAAGATGTATAAGGCTTTGAAGGCGCAGTTTTGGTGGAGCAGCATGAAACGGAAGGTAGATGAATTTATTTCAAGGTGTTTAACTTGTCAGCCAGTTAAAGCAAAACATCAGCGTCCAGCTGGTATGTTACAATCTTTACCTATCCCAGTGTGGAAATGGGATCCGATAGCAATGGATTTTGTTACAGGTCTTCCAAGAACGATATGAAAACAAAATGCCATTTGGGTGATAGTGGATCGTCTAACCAAGTTGGCCCATTTCATCCCGATTCGTAAAACTCATACGGTGGAAGATCATTCAAAAATCTATATCCTAGAAGTGGTAAAGAGGCATGGTGTACCAGTGTCTATAGTCTCAGATAGAGATTCAAGGTTCACATCTCATTTCTAGAAATCATTACAGAAAGTCGTGGGGACTCAGTTGACGATGAGTACAACGTATCATCCTCAGACAGATGGGCAATATAAGCAGATGATACAAACGTTGGAAGACATGTTGGGAGCTTGTGTAATGGAATTTGGTGGCTCATTGGTGGAGCATATACCCTTAGTGGATTTCTCATAAAATAACATCTATAAAGCCTTGATATGCATGGCTCCGTTTGAAGCATTGTATGGGCGTCCTTGTCATTCTCCACTATGCTGGGTAGAAATTGGTGAAACTTCACTAGTCGGACCGAGCCTTGTCTAGGAAACAATGGATAAGATTCATTTGATTAGAAAGAGGTTGGAGATGGCTCAAACTCTTCATAAATCTTATTCAGATCACCGTTGCAGACTTTTGGCGTTCTTTGTGGGTGATCATGTCTTCTTGAGGATCTCTCCAAGACTTGGAAATCGTCGTTTTGGGAAACAGGGAAAATTATCTCCTCATTATATAGTCCCTTTTGAGATACTGAAATGGGTTAGAGAGGTGGAATATCTGTTGGCATTACCACCATGGTTCAGTTCAGTGAACAATATATTCCATGTATCTTAGTTAAAGAAGTATCAACCTGATCCTGACCATGTGATCAGATGGGATCACGTTGACCTAGAGCCAGATGCTTCATTGGTACATATCCCGATGCGGATTGTGGATAGGCGGGATAAATTATTTCATGGGAAAAGCATCGGTCTAGTTCGGGTTTTGTGGCAACATGGTCACATTCAGGAAGAGACTTGGGAACGCAAGAAAGAAATGAGAGAGTAGTGGCGAGAAATCTTTCATACAAGCATGAGTTTTCTACTTTCCAAGGACGGAAAGGCCAATTTTGGGGAGAATGTAGTACCCCAAATTTCTGGTATGTAACCCTTACTTAATGATTTTCTTGGTTTTAAAAGTTAAGGGTGACGTATGAGAGGGTCGAGAGATCCTGTACTAAAGTTTGAAGCAAATGGGAAGGTGGACAGGCGACACATAGTTTGTCTAAACCGTGTGGCCAAACCGTGCATGGCGGAATGAGGAGGCAGTGGCTTCCGCATGGTCGACACACAGTTAAGGGAAACCATGCTATGGGGTCATGCGAGAAGGGTGGCCGAGGCAGTGGCTAACGCATGGTTAGCACACGGTTTGTCAAACCATGTGGACTAACAGTGCGGTCACTTAAATTAGATCCTTAAATTGTCACTAAAACATAAATAGGGTTTAGCGGTGGTTTTGTGGCGTCGGTTCACAAAACCCCACTAAATGTTTTCCGAAAAAGGTTTCGCGGTGGTTTTTAATAAACTGCTGCTAAACCCATATTTTTTTTAAAATTCCCGAACCTTCCCTACCCCGACCCCCGTTTTCCCCAACCCTCTCAACCCCATGCTCCCTTCTTCTCGCAACCCCCCTGGCGACCCCACTATGACTCCGGCGAATGCGCGACCTCCGTCTCTGGCGACCCCGCAACCAACGCCTATGACGGAGCCCGCGACTGGTGACCGGAAACCCCAGCAACCCGCGACCCCCCTTCTCCCGGCGACCCTTATCACTGCGACCGCGACCCCAAAGTGAATTTTCCAACATTTTTCATCTTTTTTTACTAGATTTTGTGCAATATATGTTTATAATTTGATTATAATTTTTGTTACTTTAAGGTTTAGCATGTTAATTTGAAGAAAATTGTTAATTTGATACCTAATTCATGTTTAATTGAAATTTTTATTCCATGTGTTAAAGGAATTGGATAAAGAAGATGAATCTAGAAATACTTATATATTATTTGTTTATGGTATTTCAAAACATTTCTCCTCTATTATTTATTTGACGAGTAAAGGAATTCTATAAAATTGGAATGATGAATTACATAATACTTGTAAAGAGTTTTCGGTTCATCTTATAACAACACCCCTCCTTACATTGACAAAGTCAGAACTATCATATATCGTCTATTGAGATTCATTAGGATTTGGGTTGGAATGTATTATTATATAAGGAGATTATGTAATTTCTTATGGATCATGTCGATAATGACGACCAGATAAAATTTAGCTGATTCAAGACTTTGAATTTGATACTGAGGATCATTCCTTGAATACATGTCATCATTATATTTTCTGTGAGAAACTAACAGTGTTCAAAAATCATAATTATATGAAACACATTTTATCATAAATGGATTTTAATCAAAGGTAATGAATATTAATTTATTATATATAGATGTTTGAATTTGAATTGATTTATATACATTGGGTATAGGTAAATTTTTAATAGATTAATTGATTTTGAATTTATATAATCAGTTAGATAAATAAGATTTAGGCTAATGAAATATGATATTTCATATAGTTGATATTTATTTGTATTGAGTTTTAAAAGTAAATTCTACTATTTTATATCTTGTTTATCTCGCTACTGATTTGAATGATATGTTTTTTGATGCTCAGACCACTAAACCTAAAATGATTGAATAGTTGGCTAAAATTAAATCACGAGGAGAATATTGAGGGAAGGTGGTTATATAAGAAATATTAATTGTAGTTTATATATCAAATATTTTTTCTTATAGATTATTAGGAATAGATTTTTCATATCTAAAATTATTTTAGATGGTTTGTTTATCTAGGATTCTAGAAGGTGTATAAAAGGTTTAAAACTGAATATTGGTGGGATGGTGAAATGTGGAAATTTCAAGGGTTTGTATAATGATTCCAACCATGTTAATCTTTCATGGAAACAAGCCAACTCACAGTGGGTACATTCATCTCCTTACTATTTCTCAGTTGGACATGGGATCATATAACTATGGACGGTATCATTAGTCTACAAAGAATAAAATGAAAACAAAATTACATATGGGTGACTATGGATTGTCTCCAAATGGTGTCCCACCACAACCCTATTTTTATATATATTACAGTGGTAGATTTTTACAAATTCAATATTTTAGAAATTAATTTACCCCCATCAATTATGTTTAACCAGGTTCCTAGCATTATATATCAGTTTTGGTATGCATTAATGTAATCTCTATGTGCATAGTATTCAATGGAATATATTAATCATCATAAATTGTATTTAAAATCGAAATGGTTTATCCAACCATTATAGGAAATGATAAAATATTTTGTGATTTATTTTAGAGGCTCATGTAAAGATATTTTACTACTACTTGTGTCTTTATACAATAAATTCTTTTGATACGGTGATGAATATGGATATAATAAAACTATTTTATGGATTTACTTCATGTTCAAGTCATTTTTGTGAGAAATGTTTTGATAAATTTATTATTATAACTATTAGAGTTTTAGAGACAATGGAAAATATCTATATTATCAAAATGAGGTTGTTGATGGATCAATGTCATCTAAAATCATATATAGATCATCCATGATTACCATTATCATTTGAGGTGGATAATGACATTATATTAATAATATCTCCATTATTTGGAAAACAACATTTTTATTACTATTAAATGTTTCTCCCTAATATATTATCAATTTTTAGATAATTGAACTATTGACTATTGTGAATTATTAGTTGTCTTCACCACCAAAAATCAATTTTCTACACAATTTGTTTCATGGATCTCAATTGATGATATTCAATCCTGATCTATATAATGCAATTAAAAGGGAAATAGTCCAAGAATACAACATTATATCATTATTTATACTCAATTTGTCCTCAGATTTTACAATGAAACCATACTTTGATGAATAGTATAATGGAGGTGTTTTTTTCAGACACTAGACAATGTTTCTTAGTGTACTTCATGATCGCCAATCATCCAATTTCTTATGGAACCTATGGTAACATGATTACATCAATGTTTTTCCTGTCGAGTTCTAAATGTTGTAATGAATGTATGGAGTTCGGTTAAATCAATGAACCATGGGCTGTATTTAAGGTGTCGGGTCATCTACGGAGTTTAGTGACCTATGAATTAAATAATCAACTATGTCTCAAAGTATTGGAGGACTTAAAAAATAATAAGGTGTTTTGGCATGCTGGTCGGTTTGGTTTTGGCCCTCTTTATGATTGATATGACGTAATGAGTGTGCTTGAGGGGAGAATCAAACGTATGTTTGATATTAATATAATATAGATAACTTATTAGTGGCTGATATATCACTAATTTTGATAACTAGGACACTCTATAAGTGGGGATAATCATGTCATTTTTGTTAAAAATGTTTCATTCCCGGTAGAATGAACACAACCTAAGATGTCAATTAAAAAATGGAATTTTTTTTCTAGAATTTTTTTTGAGCTCTCATATCTTAAATCTCTTTAGTTATTGCTTGGAAATAAGACTTTTATATGGTTGGTTGTGTGTGAAACCATTGAGAAACATCATTCCTCTTGGAGTACATATAAGGTCAAGCCTAAACAATCACATAATGTCTCAGGTTTAAAATGCATTATGATCGGTTTCGATCACACGTCAATGGGGTGTTGTTTGAGGCAACATAAATGTGTGATCGACCGTGTTATGATATGTTTGTAAACCGATATTCTTACTGCTCCTCAATGAGGTGTTGACACTGTCTCCTATGGACCAGACTTTTTTGGTTGGTCTGAAGTGGTAAATGTGATCAATGAATCAACTTTATTATATTATGCATACTTTATGATCAATGGGTCATCTTTATTATATTATGTTTCTGTAATCTTACACTATCGTATATTTTTTGTAGGCACATTGTGATATACATGGATAAAAGCTGGATCACATTACCGAGGAACACACCTCAGTATGTTAAGGGTTTGAATGAATTTTTAGATTTTTCAATTTCTAATTGATCCATTGAAGGGAGAATAAAATGTCCATGTACTAAATGTAAATTTAGAACATGGTTGAAGAGATATGAGGTTTATGAACATTTAATACTGAAGCAATTCCCTGCTCAATATTTGTGTTGGATTTGTCATGGAGAATCGAACGTTATAGAAAGATTGAGCACTGATGTTAATCCGCAGAATGAGGTCCCAAGTTCATCGACAATGGAAAATGAAATGCAAAACCTAAAAAATGATGCATTCGGTACTGCAAGACACCACTATCAGCATCAAAACATACCAGAACAACTAGAAGAGGGTGCTGCAAATTGCAACGTGACAAGTGATGTTTTTGAGATTGTAACACAGGTAGATCAAGATTTTCACATATCATTGGATCCTCCTCTTGATTCTGTGGAGCCAAATGTAAGAGAAAAATTCACTGAGGAAAATGTGTTTCATGATTTAGTTGATGATGGAAATCAAGAGTTGTATAGTGGGTGTTTGAAATATTCAAAGTTTTAATTTCTGCTGAATTTGTACCATATCAAACGTCTATGTGGAATTACAAATAAGGAAATATCCATGATATTGGAATTGATTCATGATGCATTTCCTGAAGCAAAAATCTCAGAATCTTTTTATGATATGAAAAAAGTTGTTAACAAGATTGGTCTGAATTATAAAAAAATACATGCGTGTCCCAATGATTGTATGCTTTATTAGGGAGAGGATTCAAGTAGACAGAATTGTAAGAAATGTTCTTCTTCTAGATGGCAGGCAAAGGGTGATGTTGGAAGTCTGAATGAACATAATTTCATGGAGAAGAAGAAAAGAGCACACCTGCAAAGGTTTTGCGTTAATTTCCTTTGAAGCCTCGATTGCAAAGATTATTCATGTCATCGAAAACCGCCAAACACATGAAGTGGCATTTTGTAGATAATAACAATGATGGGTTAATGAGTCATCCATGAGATTCCCAATTGTGGAAGGCATTTGATTCATTACATCTCAATTTCTCAGCTGATCCTAAGAATGTTCAATTGGGATTGGCTGCCGATGGATTCAACCCATTTGGGACTTTGAGTACCAATTATAGCATTTGGCTAGTTGTTTTGATCCCTTATAATCTTCCTCCATGGATGTGTATGCAACAAACATCTTTTATCCTTTCGATGATAATTCCTGGAAAACAAATGCCTAGAAATGATATTGATGTATACTTGAAGCCTTTGATTGACAAATTACAGGAGTTATAGAGCAACGGTGTTGAGATATTTGATGCTTCTTCTAAAACAATGTTCAAAATGCATGCTGCTTTAATGCGGACCATTAGTGACTTCCCTGGGCTTGGGAATTTATCTAGTTGGAACACTTACACAGGTTTGTCTTGTCCAGTTTGTAACTTTGATTTTGAGCCCAAACGGCTACCTCACAGTAAAAAATGGTGCTTCTTGTGTCATAGAAGATTTCTCGATGCATCTCATAGATTTCAGCTGAAAAGATCAAAATTTAATGGTTCCATTGATCGTAGACCACCTCCAAAGTTGTTAAATGGTTTTGAAATATTGACACAGCTTGAAAATGTTGAAACAGAATTTGGGAAGGTTCATAATTTGAATGATAGTGGAAAACGGGTCTGAAGTCCATCTCTCACACCATCTCTAGATTTCCCAGTAGAGGCTGAGTCGTCGACTCCCCCTTCAGGAGCCTCAGCAGTGGGGCAGCGACGCGCCCCTTCCAGTTCATCCCGGACATACTGGAGTGTCACTATCATAGGTACAAATTTTAATTAAATAAATTTATTTCATTTTGTTTATACTAATTGTTTTCTCATTGAAGATGACAAAAATGAAACCGTGGAGAAAAACATAAAAGTTCAGATGTTTGGAATCTGAATGGCGAGAAGATTGTTATTCCATTTGATTCTTACGGGGTCCCTACGGATGATGCTGTGGGGTTACTTGTCTAGATTCTAGGCCAGCTGGCAGCGGAGCCCATTTCCCTTCCCATTTCATATGACGATTGGAGACATATGCCTCCAAGATAGAAAATTGAAGTGTTTGATTCTCAAATCAAGGTAAATTTATTACATTATGGTTTAATTGAATGTCATGTTACTAATATGTTCAAAATGAATTTCTGTATACAGATGTTCTTCCACTTTACTGTTACTGATGTGATAGCACAGAAGTGGACGTTGAAAAATCTAGGTAATAAGTGGAAAGATTTTAAATGGAGATTGTGGTGTGATGTCAACGATGCTTTGTTGACCGCACTACAAATGTATGAGAAGCTACCCAGTGGGGTACCGAAAGAGCAGTGGAAAGTGTTTGTTGACAGGCATCGGGACCAGAAGTGGATGGTATTGAAATATATATATTATTATATTATCCTAATTTTAAATTTATACATGTATATGAAAAGGACATGACATTCAATAAATCATTATTAAATTGCATTTTATTTATTTCAGGATCTCTCAAGATAGAATGCATCAAACCGAGCGAAGCAAGTCATCCCGCACACTACGGGCTCATTTTTTTTTCTATAAGTCAAACGACATTGGTAATCTTTTAATTAGTTTAAATATTTATAAGAAAATATTATCTGTTTAATATATTGAATTGTTGATTTATCTTTGATTAATGCAGTCACATAGTTTAGGCCATGAAGCATCCAGAACTCACTACCACAAAAACAGTTTTTCGCAGCGCCCCCCTTTATCAGCGCTAACGAAAAAGCGCTGATAAAGGGGGGCCTTTATCAGCGCTTTTTTTAGCGCTGATAAAGGGTCGGCTTCAAAAAAAAATTAAAAATATATTAATATATAAATATAGTTACATTGTTGTATAAATATAATATATAATTTTTAAATATATTTTAGATAAGTATAAATGTACATTTACACTTATTATACTTAATATATATATATAAGATATTTAGTGAAAATGGCTTCTTAAAAAATTAAAAAAATATTTTTAATTAATAATTTGATAATCATTATGGAGTAATAGTCATTTAATAACAATTTGAGGACTAAAAAAATTAAAAAAATTAAAAAAAGATCCAAAATATGTTGAAAATGCAACTCAAACTTCAAACGGCCATAACTTTTGATCCGGGTGTTCGTTTGAGCTCTACCACATATCAAATCGAAGCCTGCGACGAGCTCTACATCGCTATAACTTGGGGAAACCCCAGTCAAGCGTTTTTAGAGGCCAAAAGAGGCCCAGAAGGCCTCCAAAACTGAGTTTTTTGTCGGGGTACCCAGATTTTTTAACATTTTGTGGATTTTAAAACTCGTTTAAGAGGGTATTATTGGCTTTTCTTTGTGGGGACTAAATTTATTCCAAGGTATTACATTCATATTGATATTATGTATTTGAAATTTCATCCTTTTTTATAATGAACTGCTATTTATAATCAAATATATAACTATATGTACATATTTTTTATATATTCGCACCTAAAAATTAAATTTTTTAAATAAATAATTAAACATATTTACATATAAAATATATTAGCTTTATCTAAATAATAACTAATATCCATTTTATTTAAAATACCAATATATGAATATTTATATACCTATATATTAATCTAACTATATATATATATTAATCTAACTATATATATATTAATCTAATAACTATATATATATTAATATAACTACATATATATATATATTAGTATTACTATAAATATATATATTAATATCACTATATATATATTAATATAACTATATAAATATATATTCATATAACTATATATATGTTAATATAACTATATATATGTTAATATAACTATATATTTATATAAATATATATTACTATACGAATAAATATAACTAAATATATATATATATATATATATATATATATAAATATATATATATATATTAATACCACTATATATATATTAATATTACTATATATATTATAATATAACTATATATATATATATATTATAATATAACTATATATATATATTAATATAAATATATATTACTATAAGAATAAATATAACTAAATATATAAATATATATATATATATATAGAGATATCATGAATTGGAAAGCAAATCAAAATAGAGTAGTGGTAAGGGCTTAGGCGCGCAGGGGGGAGGTCTCGAGTTCAAATCCCGGTGGAGGCAGGGGTGCGCGCGCATGGGGAATATTAGAGCAAGCACTGTTAAAGGGTGGAGGGGGGTGCGTGGGGTGCGTGGGGTGTTTTATAGGGGCCTAAAATCACTGTAAAAGGGGGGGGGGGGTTCAAGTGCTATAAAAGCCCCCCCGATTGGCAGTATTTTTTAAAATTTTTCAAATTTTTTTAAATTTTTAATTTTTTTTTAAATTTTTTAACTTTTATCAGCGCTTTTTTAAAAGCGCTGATAAAAGGGTCCTTTATCAGTGCTAAAACGAGAGCGCTAATAAAGGAAGCGCTGATATAGGACCCCTTTATTAGCGCTAAAAAAGCGCTGATAAAGGGGACCCCCCTTTATCTACGCTGGCTTTATCAGTGCTTTTCTAGTGCTGATAAAGGCCATTTTTAGCGCTGATAAAGGCCGTGTTTGTAGTAGTGACTGAACTGTGGTTGGATGTTCACAAGAAATCAGATGGATGTTTTTTTAATGAGCCTACTAAATAAGTTGGGGTATGAAGTCAATTTTTTATCATAATAACTTATTATCAGTTTTTACTGTGTTAATATATATTGATATTTGATTTATAGGCCAAAATTAAAGAACTATGGGATGCCAATTCTGCGCATTCCTACTCTGTCTCCCAGGATGACCCGGTTGCTAAAGTCCTTGGGAAGGAGCATCCTCAGAGAGTGCGCGGGATGGGTTTGGGACCCGTGCCATCTGAGGTTTTTAGCAGGCCACTGGGGATAACTGCTGCATCTACTCCTGACTTTAGTCAGCCCATACTCGGAGATGCTAAGAAAGAAATTGTTTCTTTATGAAACACAGTTCCCCAACAGGGGGATCAGATATCTGCATTGCAGAAATAGTTGACTGAAATACGTCTGCAGATGAGCAGATATGCCCCCGATGGGAGTGCATCGATTGGTGGTATGCAGGTAAATCACAGAAAATCAAAATCATTTAGTTTGATAACTTTCATTGGTTTTAAGTTTTAATATAAATATGCAACCGTATTTAATTTTCAATATAATGTTCTTATAGGTGACAACACAAAGTGGAAATGAAGGTGGAGAGGGTGACGATGCATCATCGGACCCTGAGTAGTTGTATTATTAATGTGTTGAACAAAAATGGAAACAGTTGGTTTGTATATGTAACATTTGTGGCACATAGTTTCCACCACACATTTTCATGTCCTAAAATTTCCTTGATTTATCATGTTTATTTTTATGCATTTTATTGATTTCTGATATTTCTTTTTATGTCTTCATTTATGGAGTGTGGTATACATCATTCCATTTAGGTCTGTGTTTGAATTGGTAGTCGAGATTTTGAATGACTAGGAGTTAAAACCATTGTTGATGTGTTGAACAAATTGGGTCATTTCATAGTGATCAAGGGGATAGTGTTGTGGACACTTTGGTGAGGCCCATTGTTGATGTGTTGAACAAATTGGGTCATTTCTTGTTAAATATGAAATTATAAATAGTAATGAAAGAGTTCATGTGGTATAGAGTTAGATTTGAAATTCAAGTGGTGTAAAAGGCTTATATAAAGTATTCAATGCTATCAATCAAAATATGGTGATAAAAAGTGACATTAGAACATATAAAGTGGTATCCAATTGAGGATATAGAAGAAGATAGCTTGATGGATACCACTGGAGTTATTAACTTAAGTTCTTGTTTCTTATATTAAGTTCTAGATAATTAGGTTTAAAGGATTTATTTATAACTAATTTCCAAGTTGTAAATTCACTCACTGAAAATCTATAATAAAATGAAGATATATGTGAAATAGGTTTTGAGATTAAAAGAAAATTTAGATTTTTTTAAGACAAGTGATATCAAGCATGGAGATATAACAAGGAGTAAAGTATGAGGTTAAACTAATGTTAAACAAAGATAAAAGTTTAGTGATAAAATGAAAACATAGTAGCTGAATACAACCCTCAAGTGGTGAATAGAGTTGAGAGGTTTGGAGGACAATTTACATGCAGTTGTAAGAGATCAAAGGTTCTAAAATAAAATAAACAAGAGGATGAAGTTTTATGTAGAGTTCCTTCATAGAGTGGAACTTTCTTGATATGACATGGTGTTCAAAGGATGAATTTAGAGTTCTTCCAGTTGGTTATTTATGGTGTGTCTGCCTCTATCATGACACAATGACCTAGAGGTCAATTTATAATGGTTCTTCCTTGGGTGATGTTATGCTGTAGTTATTTTTTCATATTGTGACCTTCCTCAATGATATTGATTTAAATATTTTTAACCATGTATCATAGGGGTTGTATAATGGATTGGATTTAGTTTTTATGGGAAATAACTATGTTTTAGGTTGATTAAGGCTCCCCTCATGTGTTTTAGTTCACCATATTATTTTTCTCCTTCATTACACAATAGGCATTATATATTTGGTTGAGGTAGAATATTTCTAAACTTATCTTCTATATTTAGGAATAAATTGTTTTACTAGCCTACTAAGAACTTTTCCAAGGGTTCTATATTATTATTTTTATGTGTTTGGTTATGACTACTTTATTACTCATGGTTATGAGGAATGGGACCATGGGGGAACACTCTTTAAAAAAGAACAAAATAAATAAAGATAGTAAACTAGTTAAGAGTAAATTAGAAGGGAAAAGTGAGTCGCTTGTACTTTATGGATTTTCATGATATTACTATGCGTTGAATCTTATTGATTGATAATTAATGATATGGATTACTTCTTGTTTTTATCATTTAAGAAACTCTCGACCAGGTGGTGTAGTGACCTGGTTGATCGATATGATATGTGATTCCTTCTTATTGATCCCCATGTTGGGTGTTGTTTCTCAGGTTGTTCTCAGTTGGTTTATATTTCTGGTCTTATTTGTTTTTCAGGACAGTGGTGCAACAGAAGCAAAGATTTTTATTTTATTTTGGGCAGCTTTTCACGGAGGTTTTAACCACCGCGAAATGTATATTGGTGGCGGTTTAAACCTCTGCTAAATGGTGAAAATCTCCACTAAACATAAAATAAAATTTATGTTTAGCGGTGGTTATAACCGCCGCTAAATAGCAGCATCGTGGCTGCCTCATTCTGTGACGGTTCCCGTGACTTTAGCGGCAGTTTTACTACTGCTGGAATTTGAGTTTATTAGCAGTGGTTATAACCACCGTGAATAAAGTGATATCCAGGGCTCGTAAAACCGCCGCTAAATTCAAGAAAACCGCCGCGAAATGAGGTAGCTACGATGCTTTTCTGAAACCACTGCTAAACGCAAATAATCGCCGTTAATAGATTGGAGACACCCTATTAGGCGGCGGTTTCTGTAAACCGCCACCAAACAATGTAGAGGCTGTTTAAACCGAGGCTAAAGGCAAAAAAAAAACCGCCGCTAAACGACGATTCTGTTGTAGTGTGTGGATCTAACTCGTTTTGCCTCTAATTGCCTCATTAAAGTTCCTAAGTGGCCCTAAGTCGGGATTTTGGTTCTCTTAAGGTCAAAGAGGGTTCCCCCATCATTCCAGAGGTGATCTGAAGGCTTCTCTTGGATAATCGAAGCCAGATTCTTGAGGTATGTGATCGTTCTCTTTCATTCTTGAATGGTTTCTTAGATCTACTTAGATCTACTTCTCCCTTTCTCTCTGTTTCTTAGATATATGCCCGTTAGGGGTAGACATAAGTATGTGGATGGAAAATATATTAATATTTGGTCTTGGTTGTGTTATGAGAAGAGATCTAAGGTGGGTTTTTGGATATTTTACCTGGTTTTCTTGAGAGTTCTTCATTCATTGCTTGGTTTCACCTTTTTGTCGAGGTAAGTGGCTTCACTCTGGACTCCTCTTGTTAGAATTGGTTGGCTTAGTTTCAAATAGGTTATTTTAAATGTATTGATTGTGAAAAGCATGTAATAAATCTTATTTAGTGATGATTTATGGTTTTTAAGATATTGTGAATTCTTGGTGAATTTTTGTGCAAAGTGATTTGGCTATTTGAATTTAAAATGTTGATTTTAAATTATAAAATTGCGGAAATTGTACATGGTTTGATGAGAAATGGGATTTCAATAAAAAGGATGTTTTATTGAAATGGTTTGAGATTGAAATGACTTTGATGGATTTGGTTTTCAATAAAAAGGAGTTTTATTGAAATGGTTTGAATTGGTTGAACACACATGGTTTTGATAGAAAATTGTTTTCAATAAAAGGTGTTTTATTGAAATGATGGTTTTGGAATGATTGTTGGAAATGTGTGGTGTGTGTGTTCATGTTTCATATTTGAGGTTTGGTTGAAATAATACCTTGTGCTCGATGCCAAACATTTAATGGCAATGGGACTTTTAAGTACGAGGCATTATAATTAAATATATGTAGGAAATAGATGAAACTATAGATTCAATTATCAAGGATTCATCCTCATTTGAAAATTTATATGGTACATGTTAGGGGTATTGATAGAAATATGCGAGAAAATATTGACTAATTTCAATATATTGATTAATTAAACCATTGTCCCCCCCATTATTTCCATCTTTTATATTCATTTTTCTTTATCATTATTTAAAAACTTATTGATAAATATGTTTTGACCTCATTAAGGTTCCCACATTTTTTTCTTTTGTAAATACATTTATCATTTTTTTATGTATATAAAGTAATGAAAATACCACCATAAATACATCATATTTTTTTGCACATGTCCTCCCCTATGTTATAGATTATTCATCTATAATTCTATGTGATTTTATATATTCATGGGTATTGACCATTCGAGAATCTACCAAATTTGGTACAAATGTGAGGTTTTCATGATCCATGACGTTGCACTCTAATCCTTCATCACCCTGACACCCCCTATTAATCATATCCATGTATTAGATCCATCATTGAAAAAGGCAGTGGTCATTTGTTGGTACATCGGGTGGTAAAAGAGGTCGAGGGATCAGTGGTATATTCAATCCTCACATAAAAAAATATAGAAATTATTCCTTTATGATTAAGTTTATTCTCTATGAACATGGACTCTGGGATGCCATCGAAACCAATGGTGTTGAAGTCCAACAAAACAAGATGGTGTTGGATGTCATCTTATGTGATTATCCAAATAGAGATAATCTCCATACTTTCTATCAAGGAAATTGTAAAGGATGAATATGAAACTATAAAGACCATGTGAATCAACAATGATTTAGTGTGAAAGGATAATGTACATAATATTTATAAGGAGAGCGAAGGAATTAATTTCTATAATAATGAATCGATGGGTGTCTTCATGATGCATCTCATTGGGTTGGTCAACAGGCTCAAAATCCTAAATGATCCAAATCCTCAACATAAGGTCACTAAGAAGTAACTTCATTTCACCCACTCTAGGTTCTCACAAATTACTCTTTCAAGTGAGACTCTACCCAACATCATGACTCTCTGTAGAGTATGTAATAGGGAAACTCAAAGTGTAATAGGAATGTTTTTGTCTAGCCCACGCAGCTAAAACATGAGGGAGTATTTTCTTCACTAAGTATGATTAGGTTGCATGGATGATGCAGTGATAAATGGGTATCAGATCCTCTAACAACTATAATATTAGAAAATGGCTTCACAGACACCCATGATAAAAGACTGATGGCCACAATTGAGAAATTTTAAGGGATAGATTGGGATCCAGTGGTTGTCATGATGTCTCATGGAATAAGTGTCATAATTGTGGGAAAATGGTTCATTTGTCCAAATATTGTACCACTAAGCCAAAAAATTCATGATGACATTCTAACATCAGGGGTGATGATGATCACACACTTTATGGAAATGGTTTCCATCGTGGTTCTCAATTCTCTACCACTACAATCCACCACTCCCAATAATCTACCACAACGATGTATCCCTCTAATGTTTGTAAAGGTGAATTTATTTACACTAATGGATTAGGAGGAGGCACATGATGATATATTTTGGTACCTTATCACTGGTTCCACAAACTACATGATTGGGCCTCATACTTTGTTCCTTGATTTTGAGCATGGGATCCATGGGACCATGCTGTTTTTTGATGGATACACTATCAACATTGTGGGGTGTGGGACCATATTGTTCACCTATAAATATATCAAGAACATTTTTCTCATGAGTTTGTAATTAATCATGCATCTCACCACCAACATCATTCTCTATATAAAACATGATAAGAAAAGTTGCAAGATACTGATCTATGAGGGAATCGTGAAGATTTGTGGCCAGAAGAATATCTCGTTGGCCATGGTGATGGGATTATTAAATATGATGTATAATCTCATACTCGCCATTTCAAATATATTATTCTTATCAAATATAGGATTAGAGAAGGAATGTTTATGGAAATCAAGGTACGATAACCTGAATTTTTAGGCTCTGCATAGGCTCTCTCAATGGGATATAATGTGAGGGATGCCATGGACTGATCAGTTGGATCATTTGTATGACATTTTCCTCTTTGAAAAGAAATGGTGATTTTATTTTTTATAGAAAGTAAATCATCACATGTAGAAATTACTCAACCATGTCCATAGTGACCTACGTGGGTTGATCAGGCTAATAATTCTAAGAAGAAATTGTTACTTTGTGATGCACATGGATTACATGAGCCACTACCAGTAGCTTATTCAAAACATGAGTATAGACCAAACTATGGTAGAAAATAGAATTTTTATGAAAATTTGGTGGTTTAAATAAGGAATAAGATGAATTTCCACCACATTTACTATAGTGGTGAGTTCACATCAATGGAATTTGGTGAATACTATGTTGAGAATGGAATACAATAGAAATTCAGGGATTCTTATTCACAATTATAGAATGGGGTCATTAAACACCATAACCAGGTTCTGCTCACCATGAATCATAGAATGTTGAATGAAAAGGGTCTCATTTTGATGTTTTTGGATAAGGAAATATCCACCGTCAGTTTCATCTACGATCATGGGATGACATAAAGCCTTAATGGGATGATTTCATATAAGTCCTTTCATAGAAAGAGGTTTGCAGTGCACTTTCTCAGCATATTTAGGTCATTGTACATGTCAGACCATAAAGGATCACTAGAAGAATCTACATAACTAGATTATGCCAATGATATTCATTAGGTATGATTCTGGGTCAAAGGTATATCGCATGTATGATCTCATCAGTAAACAAGTGAATATATCACATGATGTCATCTTTGATTAGGCTGAGGAGTGAGACTAAAGTGACTATGATGAACAACTTATGTTGATTACAAAGGATCCATTCACTCTCAATTACAATATAGTATCTGTAATAGGGATGAAAGATATCAAAAACATATCCAGAGACCATGGATTATCACCCACACCCACTAGTGTATGTTTTGGAGACACTATAAAACCAAGTATGGATGTGGTGATTCCCATTCCATTAGTCATTGTGTAGTTCTCCTCCCCACTGTCCAACATGTATGAATCATTTCTCATTGATCACAATGATTCCTCAATTCAGTTATGCACCATAAAAAACATCATAAGGGCCATAATACCACATGGTTTTTCATTGCATGATCTCGACCCTAGTGATCTAAATTTCACTATATAAGATTAGGTAACAACCTTTGGAAAATTATAAAAACACTAGTGTTTCTGTAAGTATATTGTTCAATAGACAAATTCAATAAAGGACAATGAAACATGGGAGCACATAGATCAACCAAATTGGCTATTTCCTAATTAGGTTTAATTAGGTCTTCAAGGTGAAGTGGAATGAGGAAGGCATAGTAATATTTTTCATAGTGAGACTCATTGAAATGGGGTATATTCACATAAGGGGATTGAAATCAAGGAGTTCATTTACCATATTGTATTCACGAAATCCATGTGGATCATCATTATGGTGGTGGTGAAAGAAGGGTGGGAGGTCCATCACATGGATGTATACTCGACATTGCTCAATAGTGACCTCTAAGAGGAGTTATAAATCAAGATTCAACCTTGATTTGTAGTTGAAGACCACAAGAACAAGGTTCCCCATCTCTAAAAAGTGAACTATGGCCTCTTACAAGCATCCAATGTTTGGAACACTACGCATGATGCTAGCCTTATTACACTAGGGTTTCATAAGAGAGGCTCTTATAATGTTGTGTACAACCATTGTAATGGCATGTATCATCTGATTATTGAGTTATACGTATATGAATTGATCATCACAAGAACTGACCTCACCAACATCTGCATATTCAAGGCTGAGATGAAGAATAAATTTTAGATAAGTGACTTGGGATTTCTCTCCTATTATCTCAGCATCAAAGTGATCCAAGGGCCTAGTTAAATTTACCTATGTCAATTTTCATACTCAACTAAACTATTTAATAAGATTTTAATGGGGGAATATAACCCTATCAAGTGTTTATAGAGGCATGACTAAAGTTGAGAAAGTTAAAAACCAACCCAATGGTCGATGCCACTCAATACTGAAGCATCATCGACAACCTCTAATACCTAGTATATATTCGGCCCGACATTACTTATGAAATAGGATAAATCATTCAATTCATGGAGGAACCACATAAAGATCACTTGGATACAATCAAACACTAATTGGAATACATCACTAGGAAAAAAACTATAAATTTTATTATGAAAGGAAAGGAAATAGTCATTCGGTCTTTCTACGTTCCAGTAATAGTGGCATGGATGGTGACATTGAGAACTACAAGAGCACCACTGGGGTGGTTTACTTCCTTAGAGACAACCCCTTCACCAAGATATCACAAAATACAAAGGTGGATATGTTGTCATCATGAAGATAAAAGTAAATTTTGTGACTTACATGGCATGCCAATACATCTGGTTGGATAGACTATTAGGAGAATTTCTCCACTCATACCACAATGTTCTAGTAAACAATGTGGAAAATGGGTCAAACACTAAATTAATAAATAAAACCAATCTACAAGGATAAATAGAGCACATCAACACCAAATTAAAATTCATTTGTGTGTGTGTTGATGGAGGAAATATCGTTCTTGAGCACACTCACACCATGGTGTATCTTGTAGGCATTACAATGAAGTCCCTTGGGTGCACTAAATTTTTTTAGTTACACATAAATATTGGATTCATTGAGATCTGGTGAATATGATAGATATAAGGGGATGATATTTTTGATTAATTTAAATGTGGATATTAATTTCATCGTTACCATTCCTCCACTAGTTATTTCCCTAATTAGTTTTCATTATTATTCAACTTGGTTTGACCTCTTTATAGCTCATTGTTTTTTGACCTTGTTAAGTATTACAGGTTTGTTAATTATGTTGTAAATTTATTTATATTTTTTTATGTATATAAAGTAAATAAAACCCCACAATAAATTCATCCTAGTTTCTAGGTGCTCAAAACCTATTTTTTATTCTAGCTTCATACACTATATTTCCATGCATCTAACTATTTTCTTGGGTGTTTACCTATTGGGAATTCCCAATAGTAAAAACTTGAGGTGTAGTTAAATCATATTTAAAGATAAAATCAAATAACTCATAATAGAAATATCATGTCATGCTACAATCATCATAAAATTTTGTTAATATAATATAACAAAAATAAATGGTTGAAAGGCTCATAGGGTACAAATGGAGCTTTATCATGCTAAAATTATTTGATTTTCTAAACAATGATGAGGGATTCACACACCAGTATTTCATTATGGATGAGGATTGAGATAAACTTATGGACAAGTTTCATCAGTAGAAAATGAGATATCTTATTGCATAGTTCCTCTTTCCTATACTCCTAGTTAATCCCTTCTAACTAGATGTAAATACTAACCCTCAAACTAAACATGCTATCCAATAGGAAATAACGAGTGCAGGGGGGGAATTTATGGAGAAAATCAATGGGTTAGCAATACCATAGATGGTTGACGATAGCGGGAATCCACCCCATTTTATTAATTAAAATAAAATAAATTTTTATAAATATAAAATTAAAATTATTGTGTCTCTCTCAATATATATATATATATATATATATATAAACTAAAAAGGTAAATTAATTTGTGTATGTTTTAAGTCTCTATAGAGACTGTATATTTAGAAATTTAAAAATGTATAATTGAATATAATTTTATGTATGTCATGAAATAAAAGTCAAAATTTCAATTGATAATGAAAATATTGTAAAAATCAAAACCTCATGGACAATTGTGGTTTCATATATTGATCAAAATCAATAAGCATGAAAAATGAATATTAGTATAAAACTATGAATAAAAAATAAATGAAAATGAGGAAAGAGAAAATTATAGGGCCCAAGAGTGTCATTTTATTATCATATAACCACACACACACACAGACACACATAATATTATTTATCCTCCATATAAAAAAACCTTTTGAATAAAATAAGTGAAACAAAAATAAATACATTTAATACCAATTTTAGTTATCTCATTAAAAAACCATATCATAAAAAACTAGAGGTAAAACCTAATGAATGTAAAAAGAGTGAAACATTCTCATTCCAAAATATTAGGGGGATGGAATCTGTGGACCACATATTATTGACACAATTTAGGGGTAAAAGGTTTGTTTATATAAATTTTATACATAAAATAAAATGTAAACAAATAGTAAACAAATTGATGAATCCATAAGTAACAAGAACCCTCAAAATAATAAATAAAAGTGTGTGAAGTAAATAAAACATGTATATAAAGTTCTTCAGCCCATATTGGTCATATGTGTTGGAAAATAACATCACCATATAAAATATTTATTCTTAAAAACAAAAAAAAACACTTCATCTATAATCTAGAAACATAAAAGATACGATAACATAAATTATGGGAGTACCAATTCTCACACACACACATAGAACTAGATTGAATAGGAAAACAAAATATATATAAGCATGAAAACAATAAGAACATTCAGACTAGCCTAGGATTACAACCAAAACCTTGTGGTACAATTTGGAAGAGATTACTGGGATTTCAATATCTTTCACCTCTTTCAAGCTTACAATGAATAAGCTTCTCCACTGGAGAAATTATGGTGGAATTACGATGATGGGATTGAAAAAAAAAGATCCCCATCCACTCTCAAAGAAATTATTTTTGTTTTCTATCATCATTGCATGAGACTAGCAATATCAATTCAAAATATTTTAAAAGACACACCTTAAACAACTGAAATAATAATGGAAATCATCATGAATCAAAATTATTTATGGGAGTGGGTATATGTATTTGGTCAATGGAAAACTGAATAATTGGTTGTTATAACAAATATACAAGTACCTTGTTTTCTCATGCATGTTTTTCCATCAAGGTTATGGTTCTTGTATATAATATATAAATAAATCATCTAAAAATGATAATAATGTTATAAATATTATATTTAATCATTATATACATTATAATAACCCTTCTCAAAATTTGGTCAGGGAAAATGAATCACATCGCTAAATGGAGATGTTAGGCCGTATGTGTGCATGAGCGACATTATCATTCCATTGAAGGGTGAAATGGTAAGGAATTTTATGATATATTAATTATACAGAATTTATATCATGTAATATATATCACATATATTAATTAAATTTATCTTTATTACCTTTCATGTAAATTTTAAGTGAAAAACGAATCATATCGCTTTGTGAGGTGGTTTTCCACTATAAACATGAGTAACATAATCATATTTTAAATGAAATAGAAAGTATGAATTTATATGTGATATTATATTTAAATAAGTCTAATAGTATCATAAATATCATATAATTTTTTTAAATAAATAATTATATCCATACTTGAATGGTGGTGATGGAAAATTAATTACATCGGTTTGCGAGGCAGTAGTCCTCTGTACACATGATCAACAGATTCATTTCCCATTTGATAGAAGCGAATATAGATATAGGTAATGAGATTATCCTAATAAAATATTAGTTTGTGTAATATATTTTGATTTTATTATATAATAAATTTTAATAATATTTTAATTATGTTGAAGAAGAATCAAAATAAAAATCCTCATTTACGAACGTTTCCTCATCTTTGGAGAAATTATTTAGGTTTGCATAAAAAAACTTCCTAGGTTGGATTTATGAAAAAAAAGGGATATATGATGTTGGTAGGGGATTAATTAAGTGATTTGGGTAGGTATTTTTTGATAAAAATTTATTTATAATTGTGAATAGGGGAGGATATGGGGTTACCTTTTAAAAAGTGGGGGAGAGGACACATGTGGAATTTTTAAAAAAGAATCAATTACAACCACATTGTTATCATGAAAAAAACCTTCAAATAGGTCATTCTCAAACCATAGTGGTTATAATGTTAAAATATTTCCATAAAACTAGTTTTAGACATTTTTTATGTAATTTTAACTCTTATCTTCTTAGTTTAACCCCTGAGTAAATCAGTTCTTACCTTAACTACGATAATTAATTTTTACTGCTTTTACTATTCACAATCACCAAAAATTAAGTTTACGTTATTAGATACTATAAGTTATTATAAATTCAAATATTTAATCATTTTTTTAAAATTCAACCAATATAATTGGTAGAATCCAATTTAAAATTATACCTGCAGACTTGAAAAAGGAATAGTCTTCTAAAGAGAAAATTCTCAAAAGTATAGAAGGTTTTAATATCAAAATTAAATATAAACTATATTACATTGAACTAAATAGTAGTTATTTTAATATAATTAAACTAATTTTATATTTAAATAAATTTTAAAGGTAATTTTTTTTAAAATAATTTAAACGAAAGGGTATATTTCAATAAAAATCGTTATTTTTCACTATTCATCAAAAATGATTTTTTTTAAAAAAACCCATAAATTAACCCTAAGGTAGTTTTAATATGATTATTTAAGAAATTAAGTTAATTTTATTAATAAAAATTTCTAAAATTTTCCAAAATTAATTTTATCCAAAGTGCACAGAAAGAGACAAAATAGTTTTCTATGAAAAATTAGTTTTTCATAAAATATTTCTTTTACTTTAAAATGATTCTTATTTTATATTTAATTGAGAGATAACCATAATTTTAATAATATAGCTATTCCTATTAATACCCACCAACATAACTTAAGGGTTATAATAGTCATGTTAAACAAATATTTTGATAGAGTATCATATTTTGTTTAAATATGGTGTTTCGTGCCTCACAAGCTATTGAAGAGATTAAATTTCTTTAAAATGAAATAACCCATAAAGTCTTAGGGTGTTACATTATTCTATCCAAAAAAAATTCATCCTCATAATTTCGTGGATATTACCTTTGAAATAGATTATGGAAGTTCTTCTTCATAACATCCTCTGGTTCCCAGGTTACATCCTCCATTTTATGATTTCTCCAAAGTACTTTAAACAATCGAGTCATCTGATTCCTCATTACTTTCTCTCTTGTATAAATAATCATGATTGTTTCTTCATAGTAATATAGATCAGGTTTGAATTATACTTCATTGTAGGTAATCACATGTGTTGGTTTGGGAATGTACTTCCTTAGTAATGATATATGGAACACATCATGTACTTTTGAGAGACTTGGTGTCATTTCCAAACGATAAGAAAAATATCTAATTATTTAAAGGATTTAAGAGGTTATGATGTACCTAGGTCTCAGTTTATCTTTCTTACCTAGCCTTATAACACCCTTATATAGAGATACGCTTAAGAAAACATGATCTTCCACTTGGAATTTCAAATCATTCCTCTGATTAGCATCATAACTCTTTTTACTACTATGAGCTACTTTAATATGAGCCTAAATGGCCTTTAACATTGTTATTTTAACTTTATAAAGTTTCGAACCTACAGGTTTCCTTTCACCGACCCCATCTATAGAAGTTTTAGTATGACAACTCTTTCTATATAATGCTTCATGTGGCACCATTTGAATACATGAATGGAAATTATTATTATAGGAAAACTATACCAAAGGTAAATACTGATTCCACGTACATTGAAAGCCAATCAAGAATGAACTCAACATGTCTTCCATTTATTTAATAATTATTTATAAATGTCCATCAGTTTGAATATGGTATGAAGTTCTCAAATGAATCTTGGTACCAAGAGCCTTCTAAAGACACTTCTATAATTTTGAAGTAAAATTGGGATCACTATCAGACACGATTGGAAGAGGTGAGCCATGAAGTTTAAAAAAATAATTAATACCATGCCCTTTTAGGCTCTCAAAAGGTAAATATTATCTTGTATCAAGGAAATTTATAGATTTGGCCAGTCGATCGATGATAACCCATATTCCATCATTCTTCCTGGGAGTCTTTGGTAGTGAAACGAAAAAGTTCATAGTAATTTCATCTCATTTCCATATAATAATAGAAAGAGGACACATGACTCCTCTTGTAATATATCTCATATCTTTCAATTATTGAAAGACCAAAAATATAGACACATAATTATAAATTTCCCACTTCATTTTATCCCACCAAAAATGTTCCTTAAAATCCATATGCATGTTTTTGGTAGTAGGGTATAATAAGAAATTCAATTTATGAGAATCATCCAACAATTCCCTTTTTACCTCTGGTATAGATGGAGAATATTATCTCATTCCCAATTTTATAACACCATCTTCAAAAATGAGGTTTTCTAATTTATCATCCTTTATAGATTTAATTTTCTTCTGAAAGTTATCATCATCCTATTGAAAAATAATTATCTTTTATAATAAATATTGTTTCATAACCATTTGAAAAATGAGTTATTTATTTTCTTTATTAATAAATCTCATATCTATATTTACTAGATCTGTGAACATAGGATCCATCTCAATCCTTATTTGGGACATAACTCCACAATTATTCCCACTCAATGCATTTTCGAACTTATTTTATTTCTTTGGGTGGTAGTGTATCTAGAAATCGTAATCCTTGAGTAGATCAAGCCATCACATTTTTCTCTCATTGAGTTATTTTTCTAAAAAGATATATTTTGGGATTTTATGATCCTTTTATAACTCATATATTTCCCCATAAAGATTATTCCTTTATATCTTCAAAATAAATGTTAAAACATTAAACTCAAGATCATGGGTTGGATAGTTTTGGTCATGAGTATTCAATTTCCTTGATTCATATGCAATAACATTACCATTTTTCATTAGGACACACCAAATTCCCTTCTTTGATGAATCACTATTTATCACAAACCCGTAATTTTTAAGAAGTTTGAATCAAAATATAAGCATTTACCAATCTCCTATTTATTTATTGAAAATATACTTCACCACCCTTTTTCCAAATGAACATAACCCCTTTACATGTATTATTAGTTTACAGGTTATCCAATTGGGAAAATTTCTGAATGAATTGGTGATAGTAACCTAACAAACTAATAAAACTACATACCCCTGTTATGTTCTTTGGTGTAAGTCATTATCTGAATCACTTTTTATTTATGGGATCAACTATTATTCCATTCTTAAAGACAATATGGAAATGAAAAGAAACATCATAAATCTAGAAATCAATCTTAATAAATTTACCATATAAATCCTTCCCCCTAAGAGTCTCAAGAATAATCTATAACTAATTATCATGGTCATCATAGCTTTTATAATACACCAATATATCATCAATGAATACCCAAAAAAATCTGGATATTCCTTGAATACTCTGTTCATTTGATCTATAAAAATAGATGGTACATTAGTCAATATAAATGGAATTACTCTAAACTCACAGTGTCTATACCTCATTATAATAGTTGTATTTGGAATGTATTCTTTATTTAATCATAATTGATTAGAATTAGAATGAAGGTAAATATTTGAAAAATATTAGACCATGTGAAGTTTATAAAATAGGTTATAAATGCAAGGAATAAGATACTTATTCTTTATCATAATACAATTAATTTCCTTATAATCAATGCACAGCCTTATGGATCTATATTTCTTTTTAATAAAGAGAACAAAGGCTCTATATGGTGAAACACTAGTGTGAATAAATACCTTATCACACAACTCCCCTATTTGTTTCTTCTACTCCACTAATTACATAGTTTCCATTCTATATGGAGTCTTTGATATTTTTCTTGGATCATAAATTAAATAATTGTAAAACTCGACATCAAGATCTAGTCTTTTTCCATTTAATTACTTAGGAAATACATCGATGTATTCCTAAATAATAGGTACATACTCAAATTGATTATAACCATCTTTATCCCTAGATTTTGTCTACACTTATCCCAAAATAATATCATTACATAGTGGTATTTGGTGTGGATATAGACATGTGTTAGATGATGATGTATCTACTCAAAAGATAAGTACTTGTACATCTTCATATCAAATAATAATTTCATTCTTATTATAATAAATTACCGCACCATATTTTGAAATAAAATGTATACCAAGGATTATATGGAATTCATAAATTGGTATAATAATATGGTCAGCCAATAAAACAGGTGTATGTGTTATAATGGGGACTGTCTATCACATCCTTGTTGTAATGATACTTCCACTATTAGTTTTCACTTACAACTCTCTTATTAGTATTCTATATAAATATATAATTCTTCTTGGAAATAATGGAATATATAAAGTGGTAAAAGACCCATAATCAAGTAAACAATTAGTTAAATTTTAATTTATGATTAATTTACTATACACCTAAATATTAGGTACTTTAGTCTCAGTTTTAGTGATAGCATAAGCTTGTCCATCTCCCCATGGAATATTCTATGGAAGATTCTAATAACTCTTGGGTTGTTCATCTAAATAGTTCCCCATATACCTATAATTTAAAAACTGAATAGTGGTGTCTTATTTATTATTTTTACATTATTTATCATAATGACCCTTATATACACACATATAATGAACTTCAATTCCCATCAAACAGTTACAAAGATTATTCTTTCCATGGTTCTCGCAAGATGGAAATTGCATTGTTATTTTCTTCTTCTTAAACATGTTCCCTTTTTATTAGTTCTCATTTGACTTGTTATTTTATTTATTCCCCTTAAATATGTAGGATATAGATAATTACTTCTATTTTCTGATGGAATATAAAACTATTTCATCATTTCATCAAAAAAATTAGATACTATTTCCCATTAGAGACTTTTCTTAATCCCTTAAAATAAATGCTAAATATTTCACTCCATATTTCATACGAAATCTATAGTATACCTAGATAAAATTTTAAAGGTATCCTCATATGATTTTAACACTTTCATCATCCATTTTATTTAAGATAAGAAAATTTTTATTAATATCAATTTGTTTCTCATGAGTAAAATATTTTTGAAAATTTTCTTCATAAAATATTTATATTCCAAGAGTTTTATTTCCTATTCTTCCCTAGTATTCTGGATCAATGAACACCATTAATCAACATTTCCTTTGAGAAAATATAATTAAATTGTAACCATTTCCATTTTATCACATCCAAATTCCATTAATATCTTCTTAAGAGAAACAATCCATTGCTCAACTACCATTGGATTAGTAGTCCCATAAAATTATGGGGCTTTTTTTCGCATAAAGTGTTCTAATATATAAGAATCATGATGTAGAATAGGTTACTCCATCTGGGAAATGTTATTTTTCACAACTAGATTATTTTTCCCTAATATATCCATGATAGGGTCAGTTCCAATACATGATATATTATATTGATTATTAGGTTATTTCCTTGTGGTAATCATTAATTCTACAGGGTTTCCAAATTAATAAATTTATAAGATGAATAAAAAAACCCACTAAACTACATGGTGTTATAGGATATGAATGTTTTTGGATGAACCCATAGATACAGGGTTTGAGAATATATTAATTTAAATAATAAATACCTTACTATTTTATGATTTAAATATAAGCAATTTAATTGGAAGAGAGAATGATGGATGTTGATATTTTACAAAAATGGAAAATGTTCATAGAAATTTAAAATATGGCTTAATGATTTATTAGATCATAATATAATGAAATATAAATCATATTGTGTTAGAACTAAGTTTAGGAAAACCCAATGTCCATGGAAGATAACCAAAAAATCACTGATTTTCCTTATTCATAATGGACATGTTACTTCAGGTTATTGATATTTTAGTAACTCATAACCATATTTAAATACATTTAAAAATCCAACCAATGGTCATGGTGAGTATTTTTCACTATTAAATTCATTTAAATTATCACTCTCACACCGATCAAACAATGGTCATGCATGATTAATGTAAAAGAATGGAATTTATAAATTAGGGTTTTAGAAATAGAACCAAATGAATTTCATTCAATAAATAAAATAACTCAAATAATAAATCCCCCTTCATTGTAGATTATTCACATAAGTTATACCCCCTCATGATATCCATGATGGGGTTGGGAAATAAATATCATATTCTACTCATCACAGAAACAACATTCCTTGATCCCAGTGCTGGTGCCTCCTGAATCTATCAATTAGAGGGGAACTCTATTCTTTTATTTATAGGGATTATTAAAACTATGATTAGATGTAATTATCTATTAATATATTTATTAATGACTATAGGGACATAAATCGAATTATTGGGAAGTTTGGAGGCATATCGCCCATAAATATTCATAAAAATGTTATTTTTGGTTCTTCTTGATACATTCATGTCATGTGATTTATTCACGTCATGAGAAGTGTTGCAGAAATATGAATACAAATAAAATCTATCACAACAATTTCAGGAAGTGAAAGTTAACCACAAACCTTATAGAAAATATATCTCATCAATATGAATGAAACTCATGATGTTAATTGAGTTTGTGATGTGAAAAATGACTTTCTCCAGGTTCTGTATTCAACTTTGAGTCCATGTGATTTTGGCTTTCAGCATCAATATTCTAATGTTACATCATTAACAACATAATTTTCATTATTTTATTCTACTTTAATTTTTTTATTATTTCCTACCAAAAAATAAAAAACAATATAAATAGTCCCAGTTTTGAAAATATTAATAAATTATAAATAGAAATAAATGTATAAATACACAATAGAAAATTTCTTGAAATACTCATATCTACAGGGAAATCTCTACATTGTCAATTAGTATTGATACCCTTCTTATTTCTATGAGACACATCTAAATAATGGAATATAATGGATTAGATCATAAAATTATAAATTTTAGATCATAATGAATAATTCAAAATTTGCTGTAATGCTTAACATAAATTAAAAAAATTATGCACCGTTAATCTCATAATCATAAACTTGTATTCTTTAGGGATATCTTTATTTTCAAATACTTTATAAAGGTTTGTAAATAAAACATGAATTATCCTAATCACATACCCTAATATTGTAAAACTATGTTCATGTCAAGGTGAGTTTTTATCCACCATGGAATGATTCAGTCAACCATAATGCACCCTTTTTAGAGTTGTTACTCCTAGATACATATTTGATAAAATGGTGTCCATTTATAGTATCCATATATGGATGTATTTTTAGAAAAAATCACATAATATATTCCTTAAAAAACATTATGATGTTATTTTTATATATATAATTAAATTATATCATAGGTTTATGTTCCCTAATCTATATTTTTTAATCTAGTTCCCAAGTTTATACTAAACTTCTTCTGATACAAACTATAATGGCCCTGACTGTAATAAATCAGATCCAGTTCCTACTTTATTACGTCGAAATAGATACAAAATTTAAAATTTCAAAGGTTCAATATTTTTATAAGTTTTAGAGAACTCGATACACACATGATACCTATTTTACATTGGTAAAAGAAAATAACACATAACAAAATAAAAATCTCATCATATGTGTAAATAATTCAAAGGAATCATCTTCATAACCTAGGGGAATGAAACAAAATAAGGGTGAGATCAAATGCTCAATAAGGGTTACATACTGTGAAATATATCATGATAAAATAAATATTATTCAATATGGAAATTTAAATAACAGAAAACACATGTCATTTAATCAATAACTTGATCAGGAAATAATGCAAAATCAATATAGAAAGTTAACTAATTGAAAACACATGTCATTTAATCAGTAAACCAATAACGAAATGCATACAGATATAATATAAATGAGAAAATATCATGTATAATATTAATAATTTAATTATTAATTAGATAAGTTCTTAATTACTGAATTTAATGATATTATTCATAATGATACCTCTACTATCAAAACCTTTTATAAGAAATATTAAAACTACTACTAAAAACTCATTTGATTCGGCCAAATGATTTTTTTTATTGAGACCTGTCAATGTATCCCAGTAATATATATAATTGGGAATCACCTATAATTGTAATTACAAATCATTCCTCTTATATCAAATAATCTATTTAATTCATGAATCAATATTTTTTATCATCAAATATCTGTATTTTGTAAAGGACTCAAATTTATGAATATTTTCTTAGTTAATCAAACAAAATTAAAAGTAAAGACTATATGTAAAAATGGTATAAATATTAGGAAATAATTATATACATCATAAAATAATTTTTATATTTAATATAAATGATCCTTTAAATTAAAAATGGACATAATAAAGTGATTGTTTCAAGAGAAAGTAAACAATTACAAAAGAAAGTGAGATTGTACAATAATTTTTTACCTCTTTAGAGACTTTTAAATTATAAACCCTTGAATAATATACTTAAATAAAATCATTAATCACCATAAATAAATATTTATTCATATTAAATACATGAAATTGGAATTATATACACCACAAGAAAGTGAATAGGTACATATTAACAAATATGTCTCAATGAAATTGGAATTGAGATGAAATCATTTACCTCATGATTTCCTTTATTTAAACATGATTTAAACACCTATATAATGGATTTAAGTAAGTTATTATTTTATTAAATTACCATATTCATATTTATAATATCATATATGATCTTGTTATAATATTTTACGACCTATGTGTTAATAATATTTCATTATTTTCATTATTTCATGTGTAAATCGTCTTGTTTTGTCGTTTATGTTTTTTCATGAAGGTTCTAGTTCATGTACATATGATATAAATAAATAATAAAAATTACTATAAATATTTTATAAATACCATATTTACTTAGTAGATACATTATTATAACCATTCTTAAAATTTTGTCATGTAAAATGAATCACATCGCTCCATGAGGACGGTAGGTCGTACATAAACATGAGTGGTGATATCATTCACTTAACGGGTGGAAGGGTAAATAATTACATGAAATATTAATTTTAAAAAATATATATCATGTCATATATATCATATATATTCATTAAATTCATACTTATTACCTTCTATGTAAATCATAAGTGAAAAATGAATCATATCACTTTGTGAGGCGCTAGTTCTCCATACACATGTGCAATGTTATAATATTTTAATCATCATGGAAAGTAAGAAGGAATATGTGATGTTATAATTTTATGAGTATAATAATATCATATATAATAGATACATGTTTTAAATCCATCACTTTATCTATCCTTGAAAGGTGGTGATAGAAAATGAATTACATCAGTTCATGAGGTGGTAGTCTGTTGTAACCACGATCAACAGATTCATTTCCCATTTCACAGAAGTGGAGATGAATAAAAGTCATGAACATGACATAATATAATTATATTTAATATAAATATTTTAATATATAATAATTTATTAATAATATTTTAATGATATGAAGAAGAAACAAAATAAAAATGCTCATTTAAGAACATTGCTTCTTATTGAGACAACATCTTTAGGTTTGCACCAAAATTCTTCCTATGTCAAATTTAAAATAAATCCAAGGGATATAATATGTTTGTAGGTTATTATAGAATTTATTATTTTAGTCATTTTAATATTCAAATGTCTTTGGAAGTGTGAATAGTTAAGAATAGAGATTGACCTTCAACAAATGGGGTAGGGGACGCACCTGGAATTTTTGAAAATAATCAATTACACCCATGTTTTTATCAGTCCAAAAGCCAAAAAAATAGAACATTATTGATCCTCAGAGTTTATAATGTAAAAATATGTCTATATAGTGGTTTTTGTAAAGTTTTGTAGGTAATGTTAACCCTTATCTCTTTATTTTAACCCCATAGTAATCAGTTTTTACATTAACTGTGGTAATTAATTCTAACTACTTTTACAATTCATAACGGTGAAAAATTAAGTTTAACATATTATATAATATAAAATTTTATTATTCCAAATATGGAATTTATTTTTCCAAATTAATTTCACAAAATTTAAAAAATTCAAATTTATAATTATACCAACATACGAGACAAAAAAGGAGGTTTCCAAAGAGAAAGTTCTCATAAGTATATAAGGTTTTAATATAAAAATTAAAAATGAAATAGATTCCACATACCTAAATTGTATTTATTATAATATAATTTAATATATTTTACTTAATTAAATTTTAAAATATAATTTTAATTTTAAAATAATTTAAATTAAAAGCAGTTTCAAAAAAAATTAGCATTTTTAACTATTCATCGAAAAATAAAACTTTTCAGAAAAATATCAACAATCCCCCCTCGTATAATTCTGATTTTCTTATTTCAAAAAATATTTTCATTTTATCAAATACTTTTTCTATAAATATCAAAAAATAATTTATCATAAGTGTGCATGAAGCGACAAAACTGTTTTCTTTAAAAAAAATATTTTTTCTGAAAACATTTCTTTTACTTTCAAATGATTCTTATTTTATTTATAATAAATATATAATAATATTTTTTGTAATTTATTTATTAATATTTATACCCACCAAATTACCACCTATGTTATAATTTCAATTTTTAAATAATATTTTAATTGAGTATAGTGTTTCATTAAAACTCAGTGTTGTTTTTATCGCATGTTATTGAGGATATTGAATTTATTTAAATGGAAATAAATTATAAGGTATCAATGTGTTAAAGTTGGTATATATATTAATCACCAAGTAATCCATAAACACTCACCATCTAGGTCTATAACATGAACACACCCCAAATACCTACACCGACACCCTAAATAACATACAACCAATATATAGAAATCAAGATATAAATTATTGGGTTGAACCATACAAAATAAACATATAAAACATCACATATATTTTCTATTTTTCATTTGATCATGTGATGAAATAAAAAATAAATCATAATACATATATGCAATCATGTTCAGTTTCCAAACATCATGTATCATAAATATTAGTCAATATTTAATAGATCAATCTCCCTCCCTCCCTCATGACCACCACTGTCATCACTATCATCACCAATTTACTTGTCACTATCATCATCACCATTTCCATATTCATCACCATCACCATAATTATCACCATCACCATCATCATCACTATCTTTATCAGTATCTGCATCGTTATCACCATCATCATCACAAGGAAAGTCATCATTCCGACCACCACTAGGATCATCATCACTATCACCGAGTTCATCATATAATGAATGTATCATTGACATGTGTATATCAAAAACCATGTTATTAACTGGTGTAATTGGTGGATATAATTCTACCATAACTTTTATAAATTTCTCATTGGCCTTTTGACTTTTTCACGCTCTTTCATGTCTATTTTTTGGCCTATTCAACCTCTGCATTAACCTATGTAATCTATGCATGATCTGTTTTCAACTCAGTTCTACCAAAACTATTCAAGTCACATAAATTTGAATAATATATAGTGGTAAAAAAAATCTTCCCTATTTTATAGAATACTCTCCATTAGTTTACATCTTTAAATATCTGTTTCAAATTATTATTTGGACCAAAGTTGTCAGCATCCTGGTCATAATGGTCCTCAAAAGTGAACTATTTATAATATAAATTAAATATTTATTTAAAAAAATATTAAAATTTTAAATAAGAAGACTAAAAAAATTATTTTTGTGTAGTTTTTTCATTTACAACACTTCTAGAATTATTCTTTCTAATTAAGGAGAACAATTTTATCAAGACATAGGAACATATATGTTAAATAGATTCCTCTACAATAAAATTAAATATTGAATAAAATTATTCAATAATATTATACTTTTAAGTAAAATTAAATCATTGTAACAAATATTTAGATAAAAATAACCAAAACTAAATGAACTAAATTTCACAGGAATTTATTGTATTACCTAGAACTAATTGAAATTGGATTCAATCAAACCAAAATAAATTTTTTGGAATGCATTACTCAAGATATGTTCATATTATTTTTTATTATTGTATTAGTTGAAGTTCATTTTTTATTGGATTGACTAATTTTGGATGAATTTATTTTCAGTAATAATTATTTAGGTTAATTTGACGCTTATAGATTTAATTCACCTTTTTGGATTTCTTATGAATAAAACTTATTAATTTGGGTTAGTTTAGGTCAATATGGTTTATTTTTCTATGATAAAGTTAAATTTAGCTTATGTTTTAATTGTTTATTGTAGTTTGGTTTAATTCAATTTAATTCATTTTTATTTCATTCAATTCATGTTTTATTTTTGGTTCAATTCAATATAGAATATGTTTTAGATTTCAATCATACATGTTGTTACAATTTACTTTATTTAAAGATTTATTATATTTAGTTTCATTATATTTTCACTTCTTTAGTTATATTTTATAGTTGAAAATTATGTATGTTCATATTAAATGAATTATTTACATGTTTATATGCTAAATATTATTTGAAACTATGTATATGTTAATAAATTTTAGAGTTTACACTTTAATTTATTTTAGATTTACAACAGTTTATTTTTTAATATTATGTGAAGATATTTCCCTGTTTATATGTCAATATTATTTCATACAATTTATAATATATAAACTGAAATATTTGATGATTATATAAAATTGTTTACATACGGTTAAAATTTAAACTATTTAAAAATAGTTTTAATTTTTTTTAAACTATTTAAAACAAGATTTTAAAAAAACTATTTAAAATATGTTTTATAAGTTTTTTAAAAGTTATTTTAAAAAATATTTTCAAGTAGTTTTAAAAAATGTATAAAATTAGTTTTATAAAAAAATTAAATACTGTTTAATTTTTTTTTAAAAAAAATTTAAAAGTAGTATTAAAAATATGTTTAAAATAAGTTTTAAGAACTATTTAATGAAATTAAATGATTATTATCTACCATTTATATATTGAGGTCAACTTTAATAAATGTTAGATCATTTTAAAAAGGTAACATTTTGGTTATTTGAAATTTTGGATTAATATGTGTAGAATTAATATTATGACATGTATGGAAAATGGAATTATTAAAGTGTTTATTCATAAAATGGGTGTTGACTATTTCGATTATTCTTTAGTTGTAATTTCTTTTAACTGTGAGGTCTCGATGTTGTTTCAATATTTAAAGGGCCTCTATTGAATAATGGTATATTATTTTATAAATCAAAGATGCTAATGGGAATTAAAATTTAATTGGAATTCTAGTTTTTCCATTATTAAACATAAAATAAAAAATTTATTAAAAAATGGATGTTGGGAAATTTATTAGACTTGGATCCTTATTTATATAGTATTACAGGTGGTTTGAGTTAGGTAGTGTGTTTTAGGGGGTTTCTCTTGGTTTCCCCATCCTCTAAGTTTTATCAAGGAACGTATGAGATTTGGGGTGTTGTGTGACTACTAGATTAAATGAATAAAGGTTTTGTTTTTTGTTTAGGTTATCTTAGTCATGGGATAGTGCCAAATAGAAAAGTAATGAGCTAAAAACACACCTATATACCCTACCCATTTATGAAGTTCGGGTCCATTTCCTACCATGTTCTACCATCTTCATTTTTCCCAAAGTGAGTATATACTTTTTAGAATCCTTTTTTATTTCTTTTTTATTATTACTAAAAATTAATATTCAATAATAAAAAAAATAAATTATTAATGAAAGTCATCTTAATTTTCAATAAAACCCCACAAATTATAAAAAAACTTAAACAAAACACTCTTACAATGAGAAATCATTTCTTGATATTATGTTATTGGACACTCCTTCAAGATAGTTTTAGCCTCTAAATTTTTTCCAACTCTAGAAACCCATCCATTATATAACTCATGTATTTACTTTATCCATAGCTCACCTAATTCCATTAGTCATATAGTCCTAACAGCCTCACCATCAGGAAAATAATAATGAAGCTTATACCAAAATATTAATTCATATAAATACAATAATAATATAACAGTAAATATAATGAATTTTATTTCCCATATTTGATCCAAATAATTATCCTTTTTTCATTTTTAAGGTATCTCTAGGTGATTGAATTCATGGGAATGATGTCACTCTATTTAGAAAGCATCACTATAAAACTCATGCATTCCCTAATATTTTTACAAATAATTTTATTATCCTCATTTTACATTACCATCACAAGTGTGTGGTGATTCAATACATCATGCATGTGTGTATTTCCATTCCATCTTATAGTTGAAGATCCATCTATGAAATAATAAAATAAAAATATTAAATTAATACATCTTAAAATAAAAATAAATTTTGGTCACAAAATGTACTAGTGTTCTATACATATACCTAAGAACGAATAATTAGTGGCTTCTGATAGATCACTAGACTATGAAGGATTGACAACCTATATAGTACCAGTGGGGTCCAATGTCTGCTCTTGGTGATTGTTATACTTGGGATGTTTAGAATGTAATGGAACATAAGTCTAAGGAGGATGAACATAAAATCCCTAAGAGAATAAATTAGTAAGAAATGGAGTCAGAAAATATGTTAATAGAAAAACATAATATGGATAAGGAGTGAGATCTATCATCAAATAATGAAAATGTATATGATGAATATCATATGTAAATGGTTGTGATAATATAAGCAGCCTAAATATCCTTGTTGAATCTAAAGGAATTATGGGATAAGAAATTGTGATATATGGTATATCTGATAAAGGTTATGGGTGTAATTAGGTGTTATTATTGTAAAGAGTATCTCTAGTACCACTCCCCACCCCCCTAAGAATCTGCATGTTGTGCACCACTACCCCTAGCCTGGTCAGATAATAGTTTTCTCTTGGATGATGGTTCTGGATTAAAATTTAAAAAATTAGTAATGACATGGAATAATTTGTTAGTGATATATATTTAAAATTGTATACTATAAATAGGAACATAATGAGGAATTCCCATATCTCACAAGTAGTGACTATTAATAGAATTTCTCTTCCTTTATATATATTCAGTTTAGTCATCTCCTATATTGGAAAATAAATATGCATTTAATTATAAATTCATAACTAACGTGTAATCCATAAAATAAATAAGAGGTGATATTTCATAATTAAGAGATATGAATTTTCAACCAAAAAAAAGATAGGCAATGACATAACATAATCATATTATATGTAGTGTAAATAGTATCACAACATAAAAACAGGTCACAAAAAATCAATACATTCTAATTATCATGTTAAAAGTGGGAATGATATGGTATTCTTATTCTATTCTAAATTTAATACAGTTATATTTTGGTTTAGTCATTTGGTTCAATTTTTTTCATTCAATTAGTTCCATTTGATATTATTTTGGTCTTGTCATTTGATTCATATTTTGGGTTAGGTCATCAAGACATTCTATTAGATTTTTTTATTTGGTTATTTTTTGGGTTAGGTCATTCATTTTATTGTTTTTTACTTTTTCATTCTAATTATTATAATATGTTTTGGTGAAATTTATCTTTATTTTTTTCTAATTGGATTGTTTCAGTTTCTTAGTTTTTTCTGTTCAAATTGATTTCAAATCAATATTAGGAAATGAAACACAAATAAAACAGCAATCACTTGATGATCATTGTCTCACATGCACTCAAAATATTAGTGATTTTTTACTATTTTTTCCATAGTGGATAACCTTAGTCAACTCTCTTAAAGATGAAGTGAATTAAATTTCTCTTAAAAGGCAAAAACAAAGAAAATAGATGAAAAATTGGTATAAAGAAAGGGTTTTGGAGGATTGATCATCGAAAAAATAAAGCAAATAAGAAAAAAATTCTTTTAAAATGAAAATATGAATTATTTTGGTCAATATATCATACCCATTTTATTTTCATTAATCATTATAACTTAATATGATATTCATTCAATTATATTTCCCTGACTTTTTAACCATAAACCCTATGAAATAAAACAAGACCACAAACCCTAAACTAAATTCTAGTATTCTAATTGCATCACCCTTCATTTATTATGGTGAAAAATATATCCTATAATCAGTGGAAAATTAGAATAGAACTTGAATTTGGAAAAAAAAAATCTTGAATTTTCAAATTAAATCTGAACACTATGAATCGATCCCATGTTGATTATATTTGACAATTAAAGTGCTACTCTAGCGATTCACACAATCTTGGCCTCGTGATAAATGTGTCAGCTAATTTAGTTATTTTTAATTTAAAAATAATTTAATTAATCTTAATTTATATAATTGAAATGATTAAATTGATTCATAAAAACTATTGGATGAGGTAAGAATAAGATTGAACAGAAAAAAGAATTACTCTCCTATAGATTGAATTGTCATTATGAAGACAATTTTCATAAGAAATTGATTAAAAGGGAAACATCAAATCTTTTATCCACTCTTATATTCAAACACCAATAAGAAAACTAAAAATATGAAAATTGAATAATGCATAAGTATTATTAAAGAAAATGAGATGTTATAAGTTTAAAATAAAGAAACACAAAGTTTAAGTGGAAGAGGATCACTTCTTAGAATAGATTTGTATAAATGGACATACTTCTTCCAAGTCATTATGGATGTTTCTAGGAACCAAACATTCATCCATTCCTTCCAAAATCTTATAAAAACCCTCAAAAAGGTAAATTTTTATTTAAATGGAGTGTGGGGTATAGGGTTTTAAATACCAAAAAAGAGATCATGCTGCCTCAAAAAAATACATTTTATTGAGTCACAATTACAATTGATTTTAAATTGAAAATATCTTTTAATCAATTTAAATTAAACGTGAATAATTTAATTCTATAACATATGAAAACATTTCATTCAATTTTATGTGTGGAAGAAAAACTAGTTATTTTAATAGGGTAGTAAGGCATAATCTGTAGAATTTAGTCCAGATCGGCATCAATGTCCATTTCAACCCTCCAAATGTGAGATTTAGATTTCATGATCTAAATAAAATATTTATATAAATTAGTGGTTAATGACACTATGAAATTATAAATCAAAATTATTCAGACAAATAATTATATATCAAAATTAATAAGGTAAAATAAAATTGGTAAAAACAGAATTTTCATTCAATTTTCCATTTTAAGCTCAAAAAACATATGTCCATTTAATATTTAAATAAACTTAAATCTTGGTAAATTATATCAAATTTTATCAAAAAAATATTCAAAAAAATATGTCTTATAATATCTCCCACACTTACCCTTTTCACTCTAGAGAAGAACCCCGTAACATGGAATCCAAAAACTGATGCATATTGAGATTTATAAATTAATAGTGGAAATTTGAGGAGGGGGTAAATAAAAAAAATATGTAAATATCAATAAATCATGAACTTGTTATCATATAAATTATACCAAAACAAAATCCATGCATAATAATAACAATAATCAGTAGGAAACATGTTATGAGGTAGCTATGCCCCGAATTCCCCATGTGTGTGTGTGCCAAAAATTTCAGTCATGTCTCTCCACCCATTATACAACCTTTTCATGTCATGTAAAATTTTTCTCCATAATTTATTATCATATACTAAATCTTTTCTACACCCTTTGAAATCATATTTCAAAACCCATTCATTTTATCATTCCCCAAATTCAAACCTTAATCCCTTTATGTAGACATCCCCACATGTTGTACATTTCATCACTCCCCTATTAATTGTTTTTGTAGGGTTTACAATAGTTGGTTATCTAGTACACATGCATTGGTCAACCCAGTAATGTATTTTAATCATTAAAGAATGGATGAATCATTGTATAATTAAGTTCATGTTTGTTGATGATTTTATTCATCCCATAGAATGATGCGAGGATCTTGGATTCACTAAATGCATAATGAAGGAACTATAAAATCTTGTAAATTTATTTTTAATTAATTCCATAGAGTCACATGGTATGATATAACTTAAGTAGAAAAGAAAACTTTGAATACATGGAACACCGTTCATACAGTTCATGTTGTCCATGTTGAACTAAATCATAAAAAAACTTTTTTTTTTCATTGAAGTTATTTGAATGATTAACATGATCAAGATCAATTGAAGGTTCTATTGATCTATTAAAATCTTTTACATTATATCCTGCAAATCCAAATGCGTCATCTATAAAATTTTGAACATAATTATCTTTTGGCGTTTCACTATGTGTTTTTTTTAAAGATATCCATTCTTTTAACTTTCCATGACATTAGATTCACCATGCCAAAACCAACATATATATCAAGAAGGAAATTTTTTCAATATCAAGTGCTCATATAGTTCATTTATGTTGAACCATCACTTTAAATTTTAATCACGACACATACATTTTATTCTACCATCCACTGATCAATTTGAAATTGCATAATCTAAAACTCCTTCCAAGCCCTTGGAATACCAAGGTGTGTTTTGTGGTAAATTAATCCAACTTTTAACCTTAGATATTTGATTTTTACTCTTCTACCTGTATATTAAAATATAAAGATATAAATGTTTAATCAAATAATTAAAATAAATTTTAAGCATCACCCAATTTCTTCATTGTACATGGTAGGGTCTTGATTCGACAGAACACAGATTTAATATGAAAACGATTCAATTTGAAATGAGAAATATAATCCTAAATGAATAAATATTACCCATCATAATAATAAGATCTTATTTCATTGAAAAGGGTCATTTAGGCAAAGATAGGCTAACGAATGGTATGGAGGTCAGAGATATGATCCCTGAAATGTTCAACTCGGGAAAAATTTGGGGAAATTGAGGAATTAGGTATGAGTACTGTGTATTGGGGAAGGGGTTAGGGCTCAGTAGCCATTGGGAGTGATGGTCACTAAGAAATAGGGAAGAGGGTTGTTGTCTCTAGTGGTGACTCATAGGGGGTGTCACTGTGAATGGCATCAAGGGATGTTGGGTAAGGGGTTGAAAATGTTTGTTGTTGTTGACGAGGGAGGGGGTTGGTGGTCCGGGATCGACATCGAGGAATTGGGGATTAGTGGTCAATGGTCATTGTTGTGGGTGGGGGTTGGCATCTAGGGAAGGGGAGTCAGTGTCTGGTGGTCGGGGTAGGGGGGTCGGCTGTGGGGGAGGTGGAGTTGTTAGGGCGCTCTAGGGGGGTATTAGGGTCTTGGGGGTTAGGGTGGGGTGGGATATTAAAAATTAGTATTTTTTGAAGCATTTAATGGAGTCTTTCATAACACCATAGGTAAATATAATTAGTAGTGGTGGTTTTATGAAAACACTAGTATTTATTAAATAATATAAAAAAATTAACCATTAGAGGTGGTTTCTAAAACATCCACTAAGACCTAGTTTTTTTAGTTTTTTTAGTACAGTTATAATAATAATTAAATGGAAATAGTATTGAAAATTTAAGTAGATATTCGAACAAATATTTTACAGTGAAAATTTATACTAAAATTTTCTTGTGGTAATTTATATTTTATTTATTTATTTATTAATATATTAGTATTATAATTTTATTTGTAAATTAAAATTGTAAATATCTGGTGAAAATTTTCACCGCAAATCTCCCATAAAAATTTTAACCATATAATTATAGTAGAGAGTTTTATTTAAAATTTTAAATGAGAAAAAAAACTATTTTTATTTATGAATTAATACAGTTTCACTTAAAATTTAAACATATATTTATTTTATAATTTTTTTAATCAATTTATAAATGAAAAATTTTAGTGTAAAATTTCTTTGCAAATTTTGCGCATGAATTTCCACTAAAAAGTGTTAAATTTATATGAAAATTTATTATTTATGCTTGTATCTTTGAATATACTTATAGATGTATACATGGATTTTCATGGGTAATTAACAATTTTCCTTGTGAATTTTCATTTGAAATGTTAATTTCTATTTTGGATGTTTTCATTGTAAATAAAATTTCATTTTCAAATTTCAACTCACAAATGAAAATTTTAAATGTAAATTTTTATTAAAAATATATATTGAAATTGTAGAAGTTATCATTGAAAATTGAATTTATTATTTAATTATCCACTTATTATGTTTAAAATAATGATTATAACCATAAAATGTTTAATAAAAAATTATTATAAAATATTAATAATGGATATAAATATAATATATTTAAGAAAAACTATTACTATAAATTATTAATAAAAAAGATAAATGAAAATCTAATACTTTAATTTATATTGGATATTCTTAAATATATTAAAAAAATGATGTAACATCTCTTTTTAATCTAATATATATTAATTAAATATATTATATTTAATATAATTTTTTATTAAATAAAATTTTAATAAAAAATTATTAAATATTAATGATAAAAATATTTTTATATAATATATAATATATATCACTGTATTTATATTAGAGAATTTCATATATACATACACACACATATATATATATATATGTATGAATAAAAGAAACCTTGAGTATTAAAGAAAAAAATTACTAATGCACAGCAGGGATATTTTCATCAAAAAAGATAATTTGAGCATGGGGTCCAGGAAAATAGACTGAGGTGGGGTAATATGGGAAGTAAAACATGATATGTGTGTTCATTTGACAAAAAATAAACCACTTTCATTATTAATTTATTTTGACGATCAAGGAGGGTTCAGTAGAGAGAGAGAGATGTGTTTTGCCGACAACCAAGTTAGATTTTCTTGGTTTTTCACCTCACTAAAATTGAGTTGTTCACTAAATTATTGGGATTGTGTGCATAGAGGTGAACTGAGGATCTATAAACTCAAATTGGATAGTTTTTGAGTTGGTGATGTCTCTAGAGATCCTGAACACTAATTTTTAGGAATCGAGGGTTCTGAAGAGGGAGGTTCTTGGTTTTACAATGAATGTGAACACCAGGTCAGAGTTAAACCATGAAACTCTAGAAAACGATGTTGGTGTCCTATTAATGATTCATATATTTTAAAATAATAATTATTTTGTTATAATTTTGTCTTGATGAATTTAGTATAACATGTATATTATTTTTATTGAGATACTAGAGGTGATTTTGAATTATAAAGAACTCATAATGACATGAATAGATGTTGAGGAAACTTCAAAACAAGAAAAATATTACCATTCAAGGGAAAGTTTTTTTTGTTGAGAAACATGTTTTGAATTTGAGCAAGATCATTGGAATTGTGAAGCCTGGTGTTCACTATGTATGTAATTATTCATGTTTATAATGTTTTTTATGATTTGAAATGTTTTTATGTTCTGTTTTATTTAAAATTTTGTAGTTGGAGGAGTTTCTGGATGATATTCTCTCACAAAATTTTGTGATGAAGACTTCTTATGAATCAAAAATTTATGAATAAAATGATTTGTTTTTTATTATTGATAAAGAATCATTGGATATTGAGGCTGTAAAGAAATAACTTTCGAGGGAACGTTTATCATTTAACAAAGAGTATGTTTAATGATTTTGAATTATGTTTTTGGGGTCATTTACTATCATGTGTTCATGATATTAATTGTGTAATTTTTATCTTAGGTGTAAAACCATGTATCGTGTTGTGCTAATATAGAATGAAGTGTTGGGGTTTTGGAAAATAGAACTACATGGGGGGAAAAGAGAGGCTTGCTGAGGATCATAGAATCCTTAACTAAATATAGGAAAGGGAAAACAACAATGAAAAGAATTTGAAGGATAAACAATGTATCCTTTATGTGGATGAAAATAAAATATATATGGATAACATAGCTATGAAAAATAAGGAAGAATATATATTTATTATGGTGAAAGTGCTAAAATATAGTGAAGGTCTGTCTTCAGGTTGACATTATTATGGCCCTAAAAATGAATTTATTTTCACATCATTTTTATTCAATGAAAGAAGCTAAATTGAGTTGGAACATGGCTAGAAGAGGAAATATCTTGACCAATATTTAAAATCTATGGCATTTAATCTTTAAAATAAATAAACTAAAATAAATAACTTGGAGGAAAAAGTAATACATCTCGAGGAGATACTACAGAAGAAATTAGAAAAACAATTATAAATAGAAAGAAGAGTTACTCATAAAAGAAAGTGATGATTTGAACGAGGACTGAATTAATTTTGAAATCCATCAGGATGAATTTGATGATAAGTGACCTTAATTGTTGAAATATCTAGAATGTATGATCAGGAAATCAAATAATAAATAATGAATAGTTTCCCAATTCTCCTCCACTGTAATCCACCACTCCAAAAATTCTACCTCCATGATGTAGCCCTCTAATGTTGTTCAAAGAAAAACTATTTACACAAATAGACTAGGAGGATGCACATGATGATGGACTTTGGTAACTTAGAAATAGTTCCACAAACCACATGACTATGCCTCATACTATCTTCTACGAGTTTGAGTATGAGATCCTTGGGACCATGATTTTTGATGATGGATACTCTATCAATATTTATGGGTGTGGTAGAATCTTGTCCACTTTTAAAAATGTAAAGCACAACATGATCATAGGGTTGTAGAACATCGGGCGGCTGACCACCAACATCATCACTATTTTAATACTCGATGAAGACTATTGTTAGATACAGATCAATGGGGCATAATGAGGATTCACAACCTGTATAAGATCCTACTAGCCAAGTTGAATCTCTTATTCAATTGGATTTACAAGATCAGACTCAACATTTCAAATATATAATTCTTATTAGGAAGGGGCTTATAGAATTCAAGGTGATGGAATGGAAGGTATGAAAACCTAAATTTTCAGGCTCAGCATAGGATTGCTCAAGGGGATATGGTGTGATGGATTCCATGGATTGATCAGGTGGATCATTTCTTTAATAGCTACCTCTATAGAAAAAAGTGGTGAGTGTATTTCCTCAATAATGTAAAAAATCTTTTATAAAATGTCCTCAACCTCGTCCAAAGTGACCTATGTGGCTTGATCATGCCAATAATTTTAAGCATGAACTATTAATTTATACTTCTCATGGATGACATGAGTAGCTACTTGTGGTTTAGTATACTCATGAGTAAATACCAATATATGGTATAAATTATATTCTTTCAGGACATATTGTAGGTGTTGATGGGGAAACAGATGAAGTTCCTCTACACCAACCCTGGTGGCGAGTTCTCTTTAGTTGAATCTGGAGAATACTGTGTTGAGAATGGAATGCAATGGAAATTGATGGATTTTTATTCACCATTATAGAATAGGGTCATTGAACATCATAACCAGGCCATGGTCGTCTTGTCTCAAAGAATACTGAAGGAAAATGGTCTCCCTTGGATGTTTCAGGATGATTCCTTCTCCACCACCATTTTCATATGTAATAATTTGATGACATGAAGCCTTAATGGGATGATGCCATATAATTAATAACATGGAAATTGGTCAATGGTTCACTTTCATATCACTTTCAGTCCATTTTTCAATTCAATATCATGAAGGATCACTTAATGAAAATGGATAACCAGTGTACACCATTGATCTTCATTAGGTATGTGTCCAGATCAATGGAATATTGCGTGTATGGTCCTATCAGTAGGAATGTGTATATAGAACATGATGAAATCTTCAATGAGGCAGAGCAGTGAGAATTTAGATATCATAATGAACAACTTATGTTGTGTAGTGAGGATCTATTCACTACCTATTACACTATGGTATCTATACCCAGGATGGAGAAGACTGACAACATAGCCAGATACTGTGGATTATCAGTAACATGCACTAGTGTTTACTTTGTAGACACTTCAAAACCAAGTATGGATATAGTGATTCTCGTGCCATCAACCAAAGTGGTATTTTCCTCACTATCACCCAACAAAAATGAATCACTTGACATCAATCACAACGACCCCTCACTTTATTTATGTGTCATCAAAAATATCATAAGGGCCATAATGCCACATAGGCTTTCATAGCATAGAATCAACCCTGATGAGATACATTTAACTTTGGTAAATGATCCAAAAATATTTGGAAAATTACAACAACACTAGTGTTAGTGTAAGGAAATGATTGGGGATATTAAGTCGATCAAGGAAAATGAAATATGGGAGATTATAGATCTATCCCATTGGCCATCATCCAATTGGGTTCAAGTGGGTCTTCAATGCGATGTGGAATGAGTACATCACAGTAACAAAAAACATGGTGAGTATCATTACAATATGGTACATTCACATAATTTTATTAACATCAAGGAGGTATTTTCCCCTATTTCATGCATGGAATCAATGTGGAACCTCATCATGGTGGCAGTGAAGGAAGGGTGGGAGGTCCATCACATGGATGTAAACTTGACATTTCTCAATGGATAACTCCAAGATGAGTTATAAATCAAGAAGAAACCTTGATTCCTAACCAAAAACCACAAGAAAAAGGTTCCGAAACTCTAAAAAAATCATTATGTCCTCTTCCAAGAATCCCAATAAAGGAATATTAAGATTAACGTTGGCCTTTTGATGCTTGGGTTTCATAATCGAGGCTATGGTTATGTTGTGTACACTCATTACAATGATGTGTCTCATCTAATCATAGAGGTGTATGAGGATGAATTTCTAATCACTGGTAAAAACATCACCAGCATTAGAATATTCAAGGATGATATAAATAATCTATTCTATATGGGTGAATTGGAACTTTGCTCATACTACCTCGTCATCAAAGTGAGCCAAGGCCCACAAGAAATTTCCCTATGTCAGTTCACTGGATAAACTAAATTTTTGAAGAAGAGCATCATGGGGGAATATAGCCCAATAAAGTGTGTACAGAGGCCTACCTAAAGCTAAGAATTTCTAGAACATATTTTTTGGTCGATGCCACTTAGTACTAAAGCATCAGAATCATCCTCCAATACCTAGGGCTTATGCAGATAGACATTACCTGTGTAGTGGGATACATTATTCGGTTTATGGAGGAACCACTTGAAGATCACTTGGCTACAATCAAGCACCTATTATGTTACATCCTTTGAAAATGCAACTATGAATTTGAATATGAAAGAATGGTTAACAGTTAATTGATCCTTTTATATTTTAGTAATAGTGGCATGGTTGGTGACATTGAAACCTTCAAGAGCGCCACTATGGTGTTTTTCTTCCTTAGATACAACCCCATCATCTAGATATAAAATTTACATTTATCATGTCCCATGGAGTGAGATTAAATTGATAACTATGGCATCAGGAGAGGTTGTTTGTACTATAGGATGTGAATTAGAAGCTCCATGCGAAAATGATCTCTACACCCCATGCTACATCCGGTGAAGATCCCCCCACACATTAGATGAAGTCACTTTACATAAAATAATAAGAAACTAAACACACACCCTACTAAATATTAACCCCAACCTACTATGAAATATTTATATAAATTAGTTAATAACACCTCTCTGAAATTTTAAATCAAAATTATTCACACCAAAAACTCTATGTCAGAATTAATAAGGTAAAATTAAATTGGTAAAAATAGGATTTTCATACAATTTTACATTTCTATATCAAAACACATATGCACATTGAGTATCCAAATACATCTCGATGACTATAAATTATATCAAATATTGTCAACAACAAATTAAATAAAAAAATGTCTTATAAAATCAACCACACTTACCCTTTTGCACTCCCGGGAAGAACTCCATGTCATGTAATCCAAAAAATGATGCATATTGAAATTTCTTAATCAATGGTGTAAATATTTGGTGGGGGAATTAACAAAAAAATGTAAATATCAATAAATTAGGAATTAATTGTATCAAAAAATTTACCAAAACAAAATCCAATGTGAAAAATGACACTAGTCATCTAGAAACATGTTATGAGTCAACTATGCCACAAACTCCACATGTGTGTGTGTTCCAATCATTTCAAGCATGTCACTCAACCATTTATACAATATATTCTTGTCAATTAAAACGTTTCACCTTAAATTATTCTCTTCAATTGAATCTTTCCTACATCCTTTGAAATCAAATTCCAAAACCTAATCATTTAAGCATTCCCATATGTCAAACCTCAATATTTCTATGCAGATATCCCAATATGTTGTACTTTTCATCAGTCTCATCATTATTTTTTAGGGTGTACAATAGTAAGATATCAGGTACACATGAATAGTTTATTCTGGTAATGTAATGGAATTATTAGGTCATTCAGGTATATTTGAATAATCCAGTCCATGTTTGTTTTTGATTTTATACATATCACATAATGATGACGAGATATTCTCTTCCCAAAATTCATCATGAATAAACACTAAAATCATGGATATTTATTTGTCATAAATTCCACAAACACTTTATATGATAAAACATAAGTATAAAATAAAAGTTTGAATACTTGGAACACCCTTCATATAGTTCTTGCATTCTATCCTCAACTCATTCATAAATTGTTTTTCTCATCACTGAAGTTTTAAGAAAGATTAAAATTCTCATAATCAACTAAAGTTTCTTTTGAAATATTAAAATCTTATACATTGTAGCATTCATAGAAATGAGATTCATTTATAAATTTTTAAATTGAATTATCCTATACAGGATCACTTTGTGTTTTGTTGACATGATAGTAATTGTTTTGACTTTCCATGACATTTTATTCACCATAAAAAATCAAAAAAACATATCATGAAGGAAATTTCTTCAGTATCTGGGGATTATATACTTCATTTTTATTGAATTATCAATTGAATTTAAAATTATGATACATACATCTTATTATACTATCCACTGATCGATTTAAAATTTCATAATCTAAAAAATATTCCAAACCCTTGGCATTTTGAGGTGTGTTTCAAGGTAATTTAATCCAACTTTTATCCATATATATTTGATTTTCACTTTTTTCCCTATACATTCATATATAAAGATAAAAATGTTTAATAAAATAATTACACTCAATTTTTAGCATCACCTAATTTCATCATTGACCAGGGTAGGGTCTTAATTTAATTGAACATAAATTTAACATGAAAATGATTCTATTCAATATGAAAAATATTAAAATAAATTAATAATAATTACCCCTCACAATAGTAGGATCGGATTTCAGAGAAGAAGTTCGTTGAGGTAACGAGAGGGAAACAGATGGCATTGAGGTTGGGGATACATTCCCAAAAACATATGACATAAACATACTTAAGGTAAATTGAGGATGGAGGTGAGACTGTAGGGTAGTGAGGAAGGGGTTAGGGATTGGATGCCATTGGGGGTGATGGTCACTGAGAAATAGGTAAGAGGGGTCACCATCTCCAATGAAGACCCATCAGAGGACATCACTACAATCCATGTCGAGGGAGGGTGGGTTAGGGGTTGGTGGGGGTCTACTATCATCAACAAGAGAGGGGTCAAGGATCATGGATCATTGTCGAAGAAGGGGGGATCAGCAGCCAATGGTCATTCTCAATGGCGGTAGGTTGATGTCAAGGGAGGGGTCCATCGGTCGGTGATCAAGGGAGGGGGTAGGCATCGGGGTAGGGAGATCGGTGCGGTACTTAGGGGGTGTCAGGGCTGAAGGAGTCTATGTGGGGTGAGAGGAAGGGTGAATTAGGTTTTTTTAAGTATTTAGTGATGATTTTGATAAAATCAAAGGTAAATATAATTATTAGAGATGGTTCTGTGAAATCGCTGCTATATTTTAAATAATACACAACAAATAATAATTATCATTGGTTTTTAGAACAGCCACTAAGACCCAATTTTTTTATGTTTTTTTAGTACAATTATAAAAAAAATTAAATGTAAATAGGATTGAATATTTTAGTAGATATTTGAAAAAAAACTTATAGAGTAAATTTATACAAAACATTTCCTCTTGTAATTTATATTTTTTATTTACTACTATATATTTCTATTATAATTTTAATAGGAAATTTAAACTGCAAATTTCCCGTGACAATTTTCACTAAAAACCTCCCACAAAACTTTTCACCATATATTTATAGTATAAATTTTTATTGAAATTTTCAATGAAAACATACCATATTTAAATATTCATTAATATATTTACACATAAAATTTTAAAAAAAGTATTTATTTTATAATTTTCATAATCAAATTTATAATGAATATTATTAGTGTAAATTTTCATTGTAAATTTTGGGAATATATTTCCACTAAAATATGTAAATTTTCTATGAAAATTGAGAATTTTTATTTGTATCTGTGAATATAATTAAAGATATATGAATTAATTTTCTTGGTTAATTGCCTATTTTTTGTGGGAATTTTCATTTTAAATTTCAATTTGTGTTTTGGATGTATTTATTGGAAATTAAAATCCTTGTTCAAGTTTCAACTCACATATTAATATTTTCAATGTGAATTTTTATTCTAAATATTTACTCAAATCATAGAATTTTTCACTAAAAAATTAATTTTATATAGAAATATCCACTTACTATGTTTAATAAAATCGATTATAGCCATAAATTTTTTAATAATAAATATTATTATAAAATATTAATAACAAAGTAAAATATAAAATATTAAATGAAAACTATTATTATAAAATATTAATAACAAATATAGATAAAAATATAATACATTATTTTATATATTGATATTTTAAATGTTTTAAAATAAAATTATGTAACATATCATTTTAATATAATCTATATATTTTAATTAAATATTTCATATTTAATAACATTTTTTATTAAATAAAATTTTAATAAATTTTTATTAGATATTAAAATAATATTTTTTTATTTAATATATATTTTATATCACTATATGTATATGTAAAAAAATACATATATACATAAATACATATAAACATATATATATATACACACACATATATACATAGATATATATTAATATTTAGGAATAAATGAAGTCTTGGGTGTTAAATTAAAAATTAATAATGTATAGTGGGGATATTTTCATCCAAAAAAGATAATTTGAACATGGGGATCGGGAAAATGAAGTGATTCAGTGTAATTTTGAAAGGAAAACATGACACAATTTTCCATTCAGTAGGAAAAAACCACATTCATTATTTATTAATTTTTTCCACTAAAGGATGGTTCAGTTGAGAGTAAGAGAGAGGTGTTTTACAGACACACAAGTAAGATTTTAATGATTCATCGCCTTGCCAAAATTGATCTATTTTCTTAATTATTAGAATTTTGTTCATGAAGGTGAACCACAAATCTGTAAAATCAAAGGATATTTTTTCAGAGTTAGTGATGTATGTTGAGAACCTGGATACTAATTTTTTGTAATTGATTATTGGGAAGCGAAATGCTATTGGTTTTTTAGATAATTCTAAAACCTGGTCAGAGTTAAACTATGCGACTCCATTAAAAGAGTTTCATATCCTATTAATGATTCATTTAATTTAAAATAGCTATGATTTTTTAATAATTTTATCTTGATGACATTAATATAATATAGCGCATCTTTTCATTAAGATAACGGTGTGAGTTAGAATTATGAAGAACTCATAATAACACAAAAAGATGTTGAGGATACTTTAAAACAAGAAAAAATGATCATTCAAGTGCAAGTTCCATTGCTGAGAAAAAGATGTTGAATTTTTTTCAAGAAAATTGGAATTGGGAAGTATTACATTCACCGCATTTTTAATCTTTCATGTTTAGAATGTTTTCTATGATTTAAAATTTTTCCATGTTTTGTATGATTTAAAATTTTGAAGTTTTAAGAGTTTATGTATGATATGCTCTATAAAATTATGTGATAGTGTTTTTCTATGAGTCAAAATTAGATGAATAAAATGATTTGTTTTCTAGAATTGAGGAAGAAACATTAGAGATTCAAGATGTAATTAAAGAACTTCAAAGGGAGCGCTTATCATTTAACAAGTAGTATATTTAATGATTTTGAATTATGTTGATGGGTTCATTTACTATTATGTGTTAATGATTTTAATTGTGCTTGTTTTATATTAGGTGTGAAGAAATGGAGCATGTTGTGCTTGTACGGAATGAAGTGTTGGTGTTGTAGGAAATATAACTACACGGGGGTGATGAGAGGCTTAATAAGGATTATAAAATCCTAAACTAATGAGATTAAAGGGAAAATATAAAGAAAATATTATAAAGGATAAATAAATAATCCTTCATGAGTCAAATAACAAGATACACATAGCTAACATAACCTTGAAAAATAAGGAATAAGATATCTCCATTGGGGTATAAGTGTTAAAAGAGAAGGTAGGTCTTTATTCTAGTTGACATTATTATGGCTCTGAAACTGATTTTATTTTCACATAATTTCCATTAAATGGATAAAGCTGAATTTTAGTGGGCCCAAGACCATAAGAGGAAATATTTTGACTAATATTTAAAATACATTACAGTTGCGCTGTAAAAGAAAGAAATTGAAATCCTTTACTTGGAGGAAAAATATAGAAAGCAAGATAAGATACTGTAAAATAAATTCAGAAAAATATGGATAAATAGGAGTTTCTCTTAAAATAAATTAATGATTTTATGTAGGACTAGATTAATTTTGAAAGATAGTGGGATGAATTGGATGCGAAGTGAGTTGAGATACTGAAATATCTAAAAAGTATGAATGTTCGGTCAAAGAAGAGACAATGAAAAGTTTCCCAATTCACCCCCACTACAATCCACCACTCCCAATATTATACCACCATGATATAGCCCTCTAATGTTGTTCAAAGAGAATTTCTTTTCACAAATTGATTAGTAGGAACACGATGATGTATTTTGGTACCATGACACATGTGCCACAAGACACATGAATGGTCCTTGTAATTTCTTCTCTGAGATTGAGTATGCGATCTATGTGACTATGATGTTTGGTGATGGATCAATTATCGACATTGAGTGGCATGGGACCATCTTGTGCACCTAAAAAAATTACAAGCACATAATTCTTACAAGGTTGTACTTCATCATGCGACTCACCACCAACATCATCATCATTGGAAAACCTAATGACAATGGTTGCTAGATACTGGTCAATGAGGGCATCATGAAGATTTGTGACCAGCGGCAGATCCTATCAGCTAAGATGAATAGGATCACCAATCATATGTACAAGCTCAGACTCGACATTTCAAATTGAGTATTCTTATCAGTAAGATTCTCAAAAAATCCATGGTGCTGGCATGCAAGGTAGGACAACTTTAATTAGTTTTTTCAAGTATTTAGCAATAGTTTTGATAAAATCATCGGTAAATTTATCTATTAAAGGAGGTTTTATGAAATCTATATTATATTTTAAAAAATATTCAAAACAAATTATAATTAGAGACTGTTTCTAGAAATGCTTCTAAAACCCATTTTTTGATGTTTTTTTAGTACAAATATTATAAAATTAAATGGAAATAGTATTGAAAATTTAAGTGGAGATTTGAATAAAAAATTATATTGAAAATTTAAACAAAAAGTTTCCGACGATAATTAATATTTTTTATTTATGTATTAATATATTTTTATTATAATTTTAATTAGAAATTAAATTTCTCATGAAATTATTCACCGCAAACCTCCCATGAAAATTTTCACAATATATATATATATATATAGTAGAAAATTTTATTTAAAATTGTCAATACAAATAGAAAATATTTATATATGAATTAATATAGTTTCCCTTAAAGTTTAAACATGTATTTATTTTATAATTTTTGTAATCAAATTTAAAATGAAACTTTTCAATGTAAAATTTCACATCAAATTTTTTAAATAAATTTCCACTTAAAACTATAAAATTTATGTGCAAATTTAGAATTTATGTTTGTATCTATGCTTATACATAAAGATTTATGCATTAATTTTCATGGGAATTTGATAATTTTCCATGTGAATTTTCATTTGAAATTTCAATTTGAGTTTTGGATGTTTTCATTTGAAATTAAATTCCCTATTCAAATTTCAACCCACAGACAAAAAATTCAATGTGAATTTTTTTATAAATATTTATTGGAATTGTAGAAGTTATCACTGAAAATTGAATTTCTTATTGATATCTCCACATATTATGTTTAATAAAAATGATTATAACAATTTTATGTTTAATAAACAATATTATAAAATATTAATCACAGTTATATGTACTAAATATTTAATAAAAACTATTGTTGTAAAATATTAATAATAAAGATAAATAAAAATATAATATATTAGTTTATAATTTGATATTTTTAAATATTTTAAAATAAAATCATGTAACATCTATTTTTAATCTAATCTATATATTTTAATTAAATATTATATTTTTAATACGATTTTTTGTTAAATAAAATTTTAATAATAAAAATATTATTATATAATATATAATATATATCATTATATTTAAATCTAAAAATTACATATATAAATATTTATATATATATACATGTATACATAGATATATATATAGGAATAAATAAAATATTTGGTGTTAAATAAAAAATTAATAATGCATAGTGGGGATATTTGTATCCAAAAAAAAATTGAGTTTGGGTTCGAGGAAAATGGAGTGAGGCAAGGTAATTAACAAAGTAAAACATGACACATGTGCTGACTTGGTAGGGAAAAAATACTATCATTATTTTTTTATTTTTCTGATAAAGGAAGGTTTGGTAGAGTGAGAGGTGTTTTGCGGATAGACAAGTCAGTTTTTTATGGTTCTTCACCTCACCAAAATTAATTTATTCACTTAATTATTAGAATTGTTTGCACAAAGGTGAACCGCAGATATGTAAATTCAAATAAGACAGTTGAAGATTTTTTGATGCCTATTGAGATCTTGAACACTAATTTTCTGTAATAAAGCATTGGGAACAGAAAGGTTCTTGGTTTTACGTAGAATTTTAATGCCAGTTTAGAGGAAAACCGTGCAACACTATAAAACAAGGTTGGTAGCCTGTTAAAGTTTCATTTAATTTAAAATATCAATGATTTTGTAATGATTATACCTTTATTATTTCAGTATAACATGAAGGGGATTTTTATTGAGAGATCAGAGGTTATTTGGAATTATAAAGAACACATAATTACATGAACTGATGTTGAGGATACTTTAAAACAAGAAAAAGAATAAAATTCAAGTGCAAGTTCCATTGCTAAAAAAAAGATGGTGGATTTGTGTACGATCATTGGAATTGGGAAGCATAAAATTCACTGTTTATGAAATCTTTCATGTTTATAATGTTTTATATGATTTACAATATTGCTAAGTTCTGTATGATTTACAAAGTTATTGTTGGAAGAGTTTTTGGATGATATGCTCTCAAAATATTCTGCAATGAAGACTTCCTATGAGTAAAAATTGGATGAAGAAAATGCTTTGTTTAATAGTATTGAGAAAGAATAATTTGAGATTGAGGATGGAAAGAAAGGATTTTATAGGGAGAATATGTCATTTAACACATAGTATGCTTAATGATTTTTAATTGAGTTGTTGGGGTTATATATTATTCTGTGTTCGTGATTTTAATTGTGCAAGTTTTATCTTTAGAATAAAGAAAAGTAACATGTTGTGCTGGTATAGAATTAAGTGTTGGGGTTGTGGAAAATAGAACTAAATTGGAAGAAGAGAGACTAGTTGTGTATCATATAATTCTTAAATAATGATATCAAAGGGAAAAAAATGAAACTATTTTGAAGGACAAGGAAAGTATCCTTCATGAGGAAAAAAATAAGATATACATGGAAAACATAACCATGAAAAAAGATGGAAGAATATATCTCTATTAGGGTACAAGCTTTAAAAGAGAAGGAATGTATTTATTCTAGTCAAAAATATTATGGATCTGAAACTGAATTTATTTTCACATTTTTTCCATTCAATGCAAGAAGCTGAATTTGAGTTGGAACATGACCATAAGAGAAAATTTGATGACCAAGATTTTAAATCCAATCTAGTTGAGCTAGAGAATAAAGAACCTGAAACCCTTCACTTGGAGGAAAAATTTAGAAAGTGCGAGTAGATACTGGAGAAAAAAATAGTAAAAAATATGGAGAAAGAGGAGTTTCTATTAAAAGAAAGTGATGGTTTGATGTTGGACCGGCTTAATTTTTAAAGAAAATGGGATGAATTGGATGATAATATATCTGATTTATTAAAATATATAGAAAGTATGAATGTGAAGTAAAAGAAGAGATGTTGAATATTTTACCAATCCATCGCCACTAAAATCCACCACACTGAATAATATACTGCCACAATGTAGCCCTCTAATATTGGTAAAAGAGAATTTTTTTTGTATGAGTGGACTAGGAGGAGGCACGTGATAATGGATTTTATTACCTTGACACCAGTGGCATAATCCACATGATTTGGCCCCATAATTTCTTCTCTAATTTCAAGTCTGGGATCCATGGGGCTGTGATGATTTGAGATTACTCCACTATCAACATTTAGGGACATGGGATAATATTGTTCACTAATAAAAATTGCAAGAAAAACATGCTCATGGGGTTGGACTTCATCATGCGTCTCACCACCAAAATCATCATCAATGGAAAACATAATGAGAATTGTTTCTAGATACTAATAGATGAAGGAATCATGAGGATTTGTGACCAGCATTAGATCCGACTATCCAATATGAAGCACCTCATCAATCAGATATGCAATCTTAGAATCAAAATTACAAATCAAGTATTCTTATCAACAAGGGTCATAAAGAAGGCATGGTGCTGGCATGAAAGGTACAAAAACAAAAATTATGTTTTATAAACTATTTAGCTACGGTTTTGATAAAACCACTGGTTAATATAATTATTAGTGGTGTATTTATGAAATCATCACTATATTTTAAATAATATACAAAGAATAATAATTATCAGCGGTTTCTAGAACCACTACTAAGACACAATTTTTATGTCTTTTTAGTACAACTAAAATAAAAATTAAATGGAAATATTATTGAAAATTTAAATGGATATTTGAAAAAATAGTATAGATTTACACTAACATTATCATATAGTAATTTATATTATTCATTTATTTATTAATATATTTGTTTTATAATTTTAATTTCTTATTTAAACTACAAATTTCACATGAAGATTTTCACTGTAAACCACCCATAAAAATTTTCACCTTATATTTATACTATAAATTTTTATTACAAATTTTCAATAAAAGTATATAATATAAATATATTCATTAATATATTTCATTTAAAATTTAAACATGTCTTTATTTTATACCTTTTTTTAATAAATTTTACAACCTAAATTTTCATTGTAAATTTTCATTGAAAATTTTTCCCATAGATTTCCACTAATAATTGTAAAATTTATTTTCAAATTCAAAATTTATGTTGGTATCTAGGCATATAATTAAACACGCTTTCATGCATTTTCATGGGTAATTGAAAATTTTTTGGGTAAATTTTCATTTGAAATTTCAATTTTTGTTTGGATCTTTTAATTAGAAATTAAATTCCCTTTTATAATTTCATTTTACAAATGAAAATTTTCAATGTGACTTTTTATTAAAAATATTTATTATAATTGTATAAGTAATAATTGAATATTGAATTTCTTATTGAAATTTACACCTATTATGTTAAATAAAAAGGATTATAACTATAATTTTTTTTAATAAAAATGTTATTATAAAATAATAATAACCAAGATAAATATAAAATATTTAATAAAAATATTATTATAAAATTTTAATAATTAAGATAAATAAAAATTTAATACATTAGTATTATTTAGATATTTTTAAATTTTTAAATACAAAATGATGTAACATCAATTTTTTGAATCTAATATATATTTTCTATTTAAGTATTTTATATTTAATAACATTTTTTATTGAATAATATTTTTAATAAATATTAATAAAAAAATATTTTTCAATATTATATAATACATATCACAATATTTATATGTAAAAAATTACATATACACACATATATACATATATACATATATACATATATACATATATAAATATATACATATATACCTATATACATATATTCATATATACATCTATATATATATATACATATATACACACACATATATATATATATATACATATATACATATATACATATATACATACATACATAAATATATACACATACAAAGAGATATATATATATATATATACGAGTAAAAGAAACATTGGGCATTAAAGAAAAAATTAATAGTGCATGGTGGGGATATTTTCATCCAAAAATATAATTTGAGCATGGGGTTTGGGAAAATGGAGGGAGGTGGGGTAATTTGGGGAAAAAATGTGACACGTGTTCTGATTGAGTAGAAAAACCCACTTGTTACATAATTTTTTTCTACTAGATGGTGGTTCAGTAGAGAGGGGGGCGTTTTGCGGAAAGGCAAGTTAGATTTTCACAGTTTTTCGCCTCATCAAAATTGAGTTGTTCAGTTAATTATTAGAATTGTGTGCGCGAAGGTTAACCATATATTAATAAAATAAAAAGGGGATAATTTTAGAGTTGGTGATGTCCACTGAGAGCATGAATACTAATTTTCATGAATCAGGCACTAGGAAGGGGAAGCTTTTTAGTTTTTCATAGATTGAAAATGTCAGGTTAGAGTTATATCATGGGACTCCTAAAAAAGGTTGGTATCATGTTAAAAATTCGTTTGATTTAAAATATATATGATTTTTTAATAATGTTACCTTAATGAATTAAGAATAACACAGAACATTTTTGGATTTAGAGACTAGAGGTGAGTTCAAATTATGAATAACTCATAATTACATGAACAGATGACAAGGATACATTAAAATAATAATAAAAAATATCATTCAAGTGAAGGTTCTGTTGATATGAAAAAGGTGGCGAATTTCGAAAATATCATTATAATTGGGAAGCATGGTGTTCATTATGTATGTAATATTTCATATTTAGAATATTTTTTGTATTATTTAAAATGTTTCTATGTTCTATATGATTTAAAATTTTACAGTTGGAAGAGTTTTTGGATGATATGATCCTAGAAACTGATGTGATTAAGTCTTCCTATGAGACAAAATTTGATGAACCAAATGATTTGTTTATTATTATTGAGAAAGAATTATAGGAGATTGATGATGTAAATATATAACTTCAGAGGGATAATTTTTCATTTAACACATGGTATTTTTAATACATTTGAATTATGTTCATGGGTTTATTTACTATTCTTTGTTCATGATTTTAATTGTTCATGTTTTATATTAGTCATAAATAAAAAGATCATGTTGTCTTGGCATAGAACGAATTGTTGGGGTTGGGTAAAATATAACTAGATGAGTGAGAAGAAAGTATTTCTGAGGATAAGAGAATTTGTAACTAAAGAGAGGAAAGGAAAAAAAACCTTGAAATGAATTTGAAGGATATATAAATCATCCATCATAAGGAAAAAAAGAAGCTATATGGAGTTCAGTCATGTATGGATGTCGTTCCCTCTATTTTGATTTCTTCCCTAGAGTTCACGCATATCTCTGTTATGATGGTTATTTCATTGGTGACCCACTTTTGATAGAAAATAACTTTTGTATATTCTTTTGACATATTTTTGTTTTCTTCCTAGAAGTTATAATAATTGGTGATTGTAAGGATTTTGGACCCAAAGAATATCTTGATCATATTTTTAATAGAAGCTAACCTAATCTCTTCTTGGGTAAATTATCCAAGCATTATAACTAGTTCTCACATTTTCCTCTTTTGGTGGTTGGTTTATTTTCATTTTAAGTGAGATCCACCAATCACGGTGATTTGGATATCCCTTCTCGATCTTCATCTACTATTTCAGAATATGGTGATCCTTCATTTGATCAGAAACATGGTGAGATGATAGCACTACTCTGATCATCATACCTGTTCTTTTTGCCACCCAATTTCTCTGAGGATTTGTATTTAATTATATATCTCCATGAATATGAGTGATTTTATTAATATGGAAATTGATGTTGAGTTTCACTGGAAGAAAAGGGTTTGTGATGAATTGTGGGTTTTTTTTGTTCTTACTGTAGTCATCTTGGTCATGATTCTTGCAGTTTCCAGCAAGAAATTATTGGAAATTATTAATAGATCCTCCCACCTAAAACATTAGGAGATGGTCATCCCATGAATTCCATGGGGAATATTGGGTTGAACACCCTAAATGATGTTTTATTGTGCAATAACCTCAAGGAGGAACAGTTGGGTAATTATCAAAAGGATCTTTCTACTTCCATATATAAAGAGGCGAGAATCATGGATCCTGATCCAAATATCTTGGGCATTTTTTATAATTTGAAGTGGGATTTGGGTGATATAAATTTTTCCAGATAGGTTCAATATGGTCTTGGGGGACGAAGGGGGAACTTATAGTCACAAACAGTAGTATATGGAACTCATCCTCTCATGCTTATGATGTGAGGGATATATGTTAATATCCTCAGGATATTATGATTCAGGAGACTAGTGAGGGTATTCCAACCAACTAAAATAATCATGATGTTGTAATGAAGGGAACATCAGCTTAAACATGGAATTTTATTGAAGGGGTGTAAATCGAGGGGAAAACTCATGAACTAAATGAGTCTTCACAAGAGGAGCATCCAAATGAGGAGAGAGGAACCTATGGGAAAAATATATATGATTAAAGTGCTATTTTTTTCTTAGGAGACAATTTATAGGAGATATACAGTAGAGGAATCCACTTCCCAAGAAGAAAGAAAGGAAAAAAGGAAACTGTGATATTGGGAGTTATATCTTGACCAAAGGGAAGAAGGATAAAGGGAGGAAGGATTACTTCTATTTTCACAAAATAATGAAAACATGTATTCTAATAATATAAAATACAAGTTAATGATGGTAAGTAAGAAAACAATGGAATGATAAGGGATCTATTCATGCACTTTGGGGAAGAAGTGTTGGAGGAGGCCATGCTGTTTAAGGCCTCCCAAAGAAGATGCAGATAGAATAGTTGAGAGGGTGATTCTAGTGGAATCCAATGATGAGATTAGGGGGTGTTTCAAAAATAACTTATTCTTATTAGTGGATTCAATGAAAATAAGACTAATGTTGAGTATTTTATTCAAACATGGGACATATTGCCATACCACATTAAAGACCTTATCAAAAATGATCTGAAGAAAAGGTCATTGCACTAAACTATTATTTATATAGGGATAAAGCTTTTAACAGAATTAAAATAAAACTTACCGATTCTATTATATCTTAAAAGGTTTGATGTATTGTGGTTTTGGTGTGTGGGATTTTGTGATAAATTGGGTGGGGAATGTTGGAGTGGTTTGTGATGGGGTTATTTTGTGAGGATTCTCACTTAACCCCAAAACTAATATTTTATAAAATAAAAATATTGACATTGTGTAACGCCCCAACCCCATTTACCCAAAGTGGTTTCATTATTACATAACATTGGCATGATCGCAAGGGATCAAATCCTGAAAGACTGATCAGTTTAGTAGCCTTAGAAGTACTAGATACATTCATAAGTTTTACATTACATCATGAAATAAAAACATCAACAACATTTTGTCCCCTTTTTAACCCACAAATATCCTTAGCCTATCCATAAAGGTCAACCATAACATACTTATTCACATCCTAGGAAAAATAAAACATAGAAAGTTGTGAGCTCAGATGCTCAGTAAGGATAAAAATATATCAGACACTTTCATAAATAAGCATGAACATTTATGAAGATGTATAAGACTAAAACAAAATATTTTTAAACATTAAAATCATCATAATATGGAAAACCTAAAATAAAATAATTCCATTTACTTATTCACATGGGTATTCTACTAGTCCAATAATCACAAGCAATATCAATAGCCACTTTCATAATGATGGAATGCATAATGCCAGACTTCATAACCACATAGTCAAGGCCTTATGCCAAGACTAAAAAAAAGATTTTGTTAAGGCATTGTGCCAAGACAGTAGTTTGTCTCATGAGACCTACTGATGCATCGAGGAGCTGTAGCAGGCTCCACCCATCACTTACTAAGTCCAATGCATTCCTCATATGAAAAGGCTTAAACATAACATAAACATTCGTATTAAAAAAAGAATACGAAATGTCAATACTTTATCTATAAACCATGAATAGTGTAAAAATAACACATACTTAGTCAAACATATCAAAAAAACTTCAATAAAATATAGAATATTTGTATCATAATAAATCAATTTCAAACAAGCTTAAAATCCATCAAAGGATATAGACATAGATAAAATCCAGTATTTTGTAGAGAAATATCTATTTCTATTTTTAAATATTTTAAAAGTCATATAATTGTTAAAGAAAGCATTTATTTTGAAAATATTATTATAATCTTGTATGGGAAGCTTCTATGATGTAATAATGGCGGAAAATAGTTGCACCCGCCGTATAAGTTAAAAAAATTCTTACCTTAATTTTTTCAAAAAGGGCATAAAGTACCTTGTTTGGAAAATGGAAGAAAAATTCCTTTAAATACATATAAGGTCAAATAAAGGTATAAATGACTTTAAACCATTTTATAGTAAATATTATAAATGTTTGGAAATACATTTTTAAGAAAACATGGATGTGGATGATAAAGAGGTCCTAATAGATACTTACGTAAAAACAACCTCGGATATTAAAGAGATTGTGAAATTAACCCTTACCTTGAACTTTTCCTTAGTTGATGGTATTTTAACCTCTTTTATAATAGTTAAAAGTTGTTATTAAATTATACAAAAACTATATACATAAATATTATATCATATATGATCCCTTATTATTGTTTTGTTAATAATATTTCTGTAGTATCATCGTTTCGAGTGTTAACTGATTCATTTTCCTTCACATGATTGGTTACATAAGATAGGTTTTTTATGGATAAGATGTATTTTATTCATATACAAGATTATATTATGTTCATAAACATTATTTTTAATCATAAAATGAAAATTATTCTTGAATGATTATGATGGGGAATGAATCTCGTCGCGTTTGTGGAGACGACAATCTGTACGTACATACGAGCGACAATATCATTATATTAATGGTGAAATATTATGTAATTGGATGGTATATCATATATAAATAATAATTAACATGTTATATTTATTATTTACATTAGTTATACACATTATTATACTCATCCAGATAATAAACTGTTTGAATAACAAACTACACCACGACGTGGAGACGGTAAGACGTACGTACGCACATATGGTGAATTTGTCGTTCATATGATGGATAGAATATTGAATATGGTTGTACCATTTTTATAATAACAAAATAGTATATAAAATATACTAGAGTTATTATTTTATAATGTAAACAACAAAGAAAGAAGAAGTGGATGAAGAAAAGAACATGAAATAGGTAATGAAATATTTACCTCTTCTTTGAGTTTGTCCTTTTTATTTGATCAAAAGGGCTCCTTAGGATGCCTTTCTGAACAATTAAAGTCCTCTATGATGAAGGGATGAAAGTTGGGAGGATATTTGGGCAGGGTTTGGCCAAGCCAAATGGCTTTGGAGTTGTGAAATTAAGAGAAGGGGGGTACCCTTTTATAAAAGAGGTGACAATCCCTTTAGGAAAAGTTTGAAATATTATTTGGTAATAAAATAATTTTCGGTTTATAATGGCTCCAAAATAATTGATTTAAAGTATAAGGGGGGTATGGGTCTAAAAACTCTCAAAAAATAGGTTTTAGACAAGTTTAGGCCACCATATTAACCTTATCATTTAGATTTAACTATTAGTTAAATAGTTTGTCATTTACCATGTCTCATTGTATTTTTATATTATATGGTTAATAAAATTACTATAAACTTTCAAGAGAACCAAAAGTGGTTAATTATTAATATATATAACTTTATATAAGTCATTTTTCAGATATTTAGATTTTTAGAAATATTATTTCTATTAATAATATAGTGTTTGTTTTAAAAACTCAATAATGTCAATTTTGACACTATTTAGTATTTCATTTTTGTGAAAATCATAACAGCATCATTACTTCAAAAAAAAATTATTTAATCAACGCTAACATTTCATATTAACATATAAAGTTAGTTTAATTCATCAAAAGTCTGAAATTACATTTATTTAGATATTTATAATATCAATTATTTTAATCTTTATTTAATAAGGTAATTACTACATCATCATTGTGTCTTTAATAAATTAAATTATTTAATGTCTAAAAATTACAAATAAAATATGATTATTTAGGAAATAATTTTATCTTTCTAATGAATATTTATAGTCTAATTAATATTGTGTTTGATCCTATATTAAAAATATTTTAGTTATTAAGATTTGAATTTATCTCTTTTAACTCTTCTTTAAATAAAATAATAATAAATGTCCCAATCTAATCCAAGTGGACCAAAGAGGAATATATTTTATTCATAAGGTTTTTTGGTCTAATTACACTTATCCAATAGAATTAGGACATGCGTTAGGGTAATTATGATATCATTTTTACCCTTAATTACTCCTATTTACTTTTAACCGTGGTAAGTAAAAGTCAAAAGTTACTATTCACCAAAAAATTATTTTCATATTTTTGAACCACGATTTACATAATGATATTAATTGAGACTCTCAGATTTTTGAAATTCAACTCACAGAAGTGGTAAAATTATGTTTTATTCAAATTTGCAAATGCTCATAGGAGGTGGGTAAAAGACAATAAAAAGTTCAATAATTTTTTATATATATAAGATTATTATAAAATGAATCCAATGAATTAAATTAAAATTATATAGGTATTATGTATCTATTTTTACCAGAAATAAATTTAAATAAAATAAATAATTATTTAAATAAAAAGTTGGTTTTAACTAATAACGCAGTGTTTTTCACAATTCATCAAAAATTGAATGTTTTTAGAAAAATACCAAAAATTCACCCAAAGCTAATTTCGATATTCCGCATCCAAAAATAAAGTCCATTTTGAAATATAAAATTTATAAAATTTAAAAAAGTGGGTATTACTATTTATTACGGCTAGTTTGATTGGACGCAGTGTGTTAGAATCTAGAATTTGCGTACAATGCAAGATATTGCATTATTCAAAGGGAAACGTACTGTGGAAGCTTGGAGAGTTACGTTCTCACATCATTAAAATAATTTCATCCTCAAAATTTCTAGAATATTACTACATAAGAATATTCAGGTGGTTCTTCATAATAAGTTCTTCGGGTTCCCAAGTTGCCTCTTCCATATTATGATTTCTCCATAGAACTTTTACCAGACGAGTCATCCGGTTTCTCAGCACTTGTTCTCTGGTATCAAGAATTTTGACAGGATCTTCACAATAAGATAGATCAGGTTCCAATTCAATTTCCTCAAAGGTGAGTACATGTGTTGGGTCAGGCATGTATTTTCTCAACAGTGATACATGGAACACAACGTGAACTTTGGAGGGACTTGGTGGCATTTCCAAATGGTAAGCTATAACCCCAATTCATTCTAGAATTTTAAAAGGTCTGATGTACTTGGGACTCAATTTAACCTTCTTACCGAAACATATAACACCCTTCCATGGAGATAACATCAAGAAAACATGGTATCCTACATGAAATTCAAAATCCTTCCTTCAGTTATCAGCATCGATCTTTTACCTAATTTGGGATGCTTTGATGCGGGTTTGGATAACCTTAACCTTTTCCATTGTTTCCTCAACATGTTCTGGGTATATGAGTTTTCATTCACCAACATCATTCCAACAAGTTGGTGTGCAACATCTCTTGCCATATAACGCTTCATATGGTGCCATCTAAAAACTTGAATGGAATCTATTGTTATAGGAAAATTCTACCAGAGGTAAATATTGATCCCACATATCTAGAAAGTCAAGTGACCAATATCTAAACATGTCTTATAAGGTTTGAATAGTCCATTCTGATTGTCCATCAGTTTGAGGGTGCTAGGAAGTACTCAAACGAAGTTCAGTATTCAGATCCTTCTTAAGTCTTTTCCAGAATCTCGATGTAAAACAGAGATCACAGTCAGAAAAAATCGATAGGGGTACACCATAGAGTCTTCAAACATCATTAATATATATTATTTCCAGACATTAAAGTGGTAAATCTTCTCTTATATCAAGAAAATGTGCTGACTTGGTAAAACGAACAACAATTACCCTTATTGCATCATTCCTTCTATGAGTCTTTGGTAGCCCCATGACAAAGTCCATCATAATATTATCCCATTTCCACTCAGGTATGGTAAAAGGTTTCATTACTCCTCTAGGTTGTTGCCTTCTTACTTTCACTTGTTGAAAAAACATACATCTTGACACAAAATCAGCAATCTCCCTCTTCATGTTGTCCCACCAAAAATGTTCCTTCAAATCTCTATACATCTTAGTGATACAAAGGTGTATAGAGAAATTGGATCTATGAGCATCATCCAAAAATTCCCTTTTTAGATCAAGTAAATCGGAACACAAAGTCTTTTCCCAAATTTCAAAATATCATCTTCATATATGATGTCACTCAATCTCCCATCATTCACAACTTTAATCTTCTTTTGAAAATCCTCATCATTTGTATGATAACTCTTTATCCTTTCTAGTAAATATGGTTTTGCAACCATTTGAAAAAGAATTTATGTTTCACCTTCCAGGGTTACTCTCATATCCATATTTACTATACCCATTAAAATAAAATCCTTCTCAATTCTAATCTTGTTCAAAAATCCATGATCTTTTCTACTCAAAGCATCTTCCCCCTTTTTTTCCTTCCCCGGGTAGTAGTGTATAGTGCAGTCATAATCCATGAGTAGTTAAATCCATCACCTTTTATTCATTTTGAGTTCTTTTTGTGAGAAAATATACTTCAATCTATTGTGATTGGTATAAATCTCACATTTTTCACCATAGAGACAGTGTCTCCATATTTTCAGAGTAAAGATTAAAGCTGCTAACTCAAGATCATGAGTGGGAATTTTTTGTTCCTGAATTTTTAGCTGTTGTGATGCATAGGAAATAACTTTATAATTCTACATAATGACATAACCAAGTCCATTATATGAGGTGTCACTATAAATAACAAACCCATCATTCCTTGATGGTAGAGTCAAGATAGGATCATTGACTAATCTTCTCTTTAGTTCTTCAAAACATTCTTCACACTCTTTTTCCAAACAAATTTAACCCCTTTACGTGTGAGCTTGGTTAATGGGTTATCCAACCGAGAAACATTCTAGAATAAATGTTGATAATAACCAGCTAAAGCAATAAAATTGCATGCCTTAGTTATACTTGTCGGTGCTGGCCATTCTTGGATTGCCTTGGTCTTTGAAGGATCAATAGAGATTCTATCCTTGGAGAAAATATGGCCAAGAAAATAAATCTCTTGATGCAAAAATTCACACTTTCTAAATTTCCCATATAAATTATTTCTGTTTAGAGTCTTTAGGATAATGCGCAAGTGATTTTCATGATCTTCATAGCTTTTTGAGTATAACAAAATATCATCAATAAATTCTACTAAAAAATCAATAAGATATTCCTTGAAAACACTATTCATTAGATCCATGAAGACAGAGGGTGCATTAGTCAATCCAAAAAAAATTACTATAAACTCTAAATGCCCATACCTCATTCAAAATACTATTTTCGGAATGTCTTGCTTCTTCACTCACAACTGATGATATCCAGATCGAAGGTAAATCTTTGAAAAATATTCAGATCCATGAAGTTGGTCGAATAAATCATCAATGTGAGATAGGGGATACTTGTTCTTTATTGTTATAGCTTTGATCTACCTGTAGTCATTGCACAACCTTATAGATCCATCTTTCTTCTTAATAAAAATAATAGGGGGTCCCCATGGAGAAACACTAGGGTGAATAAATCCCTTATTACTCAATTCCTCTAGTTGTTTCTATAGTTCCGCTAATTCCATAGTGGCCATTCTATAAGGGGTCTTCAATATGGGCCTTGAACTTGGAATTAAATCAACAGAAAACTAAATTTCTCATTCTGGAGGATTTCCAGGCAAATCCTCTAGAAACACATCAATATAATCTTGCACAATAGTTACGTCCTCTATTCGAACATTTTTTTCCTCACCCACAGTTATTTCATTCTCTTCTTCTCTAATAATTGAATTTAGTAGAGCTACTGGGGGTGGATCTAGATAAAAATTATGTGGTGACATTTCTGATCTACAGATAAGTTACTCCTTATCATCATCGAGAATCATAAGCTACTTTTTATTACAATAAATTTTCACATCATTTTCTAAAAGCCAATCCATTCCAAGGATTATATCAAATTATATTATGGGTATGACGATGAGATTAGCGGATAAAGAAAATTTATATTCCCTAATGGGAACTGATTCACAAAACTTTTTTTCAATGATACTTCCCTTAGGAGTTATGACTGAAACATCCATTGTTAAATCAAATTGGAAATATCTAATTTTCTTAGCAAACTGTGAAGATATGAAACAATGCGATGATCCATAATCAAATAAAGCATTGGCTAAACTTGAGGAAACCATTAAATTACCTACCACCACGTCTTTCGGAGCTTCAACCTCAGCAGTAGTGATCGCATAATCTTGGCATTTCTCCTTTGGCCTTTTTTTAGGTAAGTTCCTTTGGCACATAAAAAATTCATTTTCATAATGCCCCTTTTCTCTACAACTGTAGCATTCAACATTGACAACCTCTTTTTTCCCCTTGCAATCACGAGCATGGTGGCCTTTTTCACCACATGTGTAACAAACTCTCATTCCCTTAAGGTAAGTAATGAGGTGTTTCTTCCCACATTTACCATAAGATGGATATTCAAATTTTACTTTCTTCCCCTTATTTCCATTTCTAGAGTGTTCAGCAGATCTCTTTTTCTCTTACTTTGCTTTAAAGTCGTAATACTTAGAGAATTCGTTTTCTTTCTTGATAGTGCATAAGACAATATCATCGTATGATGAGAAGGATTATGAGACTAATGATAAATGGATAAATGGTTTTAACCCATCAATGAAACAATAAATATTACTTCTTGGGTTACATATATAATTTTCAGCATGGCTTGCTAACCTTGTAAAGTTAGCTTCATACTTTGCGACATTCTCATCCTCCTTTTTCCTCAGACTCAGAAATATTCTTTCTATATCCACTCGATGGTCATGAGGAAAGTATTATTTAAAGAAAATATCTTTAAACTCCCTTCATTCCATGTTCAATACTTCTTCATCTTCCTTTATGTTTTGGATTAATGACCACCATTGATCTGCATCTTCCGTGAGGCGAGAAACTTCCATGACAACCTTTTCCCTTTCGCTACTCCACAAAGAATGAAATATTTTCTCTAAATAATTTATCCATTTCTCAGCAACTAATGGATTTGTACTCTTTTTGAATGTTTGTGGTTGCTTTCTCGTGAAGCAATCTAACATTGATCCTCCACATTATGGATCATGGAGCTCCATATGGGTAAGGTTATTATTCATAACCTGAGTGAGTTGTCTTAGTATGGTGATAAGATGATCAGCACCAGTTGCTTCAACATCTCCATTATAATTATCTTGAGTAGTACGACAATATCTACATGTATTACGTGAATTGATAACCCCCAGGAGTGTCGTAACCAAGAGTGCAGCAAGGCCATTTGTCGTGCACTAGTTCCCGTTCAAGTCTAGCTCAAAGCGGTGTTTTCAGGTTTTACCCCTAGGTACATATGTTCCAGATCTACCTCTACCTTCTCGTATCTAGACAGGTATGTATTTCATGGAAAACTCAAAAAATCTCAACAATACCAAAATTCTAGGAAGTTCTTCTATACTAATCCGCAAAGTCTATCTTAGGGTAACGTTCTCTAATCAGAGTTTTTTCTAAATATAGCTTCCATGGTTTGTACTAAACTTCCTCTAATACCAACTGTAATGCCCAAAACCCAGTTACTGAGATTCAGTGCATTATTACATAACATTGGAATGATCAAAATATAGAAAATCCCAAGAGACCGATCAGTTTAGTAGCATTGGATGTACTTGATATATTCATAAGTTTTACATTACATCCTGAAATAAAAACATCAACTACATTTTGACCCATTTTTAACAAACTTATATCCTTAGCCTATCCCTACAGTTCAACCATAAAATACTTCTTCACATGTTGGGAAAAATAAAACATAGAAAGGGGTGAGCTTAGATGCTCAGTAAATATAACAATATAGCAGAAACTTTCACAAATAAGAATGAACATTTAAGGAAATGTATAAGAATAAAACAAAAGCCTTTAAAACTAAAAATTCACCATAATATAGAAAATATAAAATCAAATAATTTCATTTACTTATTCATATAGATATTCTACTAGTCTAATAATCACATGCAATATCAATAGAGACTTTCATAATAATGGAATGCATAATGCCAGATTTCATAACCACAAACTCAAAGCCTTGTGCCAAGACTAAAAATAAGATTTTTTCAAGGCCTTATCCTAAGACACTAGTTTGAATCATGAGACCTACCGATGAAACAAAGAGCTATAGCGGGCCCTACCTGTGACTTACTAAGTCCAATGCATTCCACATATGAAAAGGTTTAAACATAACATAAACATTCATAATAAAACTAGCATATGAAATGTCAATAATTTATCCGTAAACCATGAATGGTGTAAAAATAACACATCCTTAGTAAAATATATCCCAAAACCTTCAATACAATATGGAATATTTGTTTCATAATAAATCAACTTCAAACAGGCTTTAAATCCATCAAAGGATATTGACATAGATGAAATCCAAACTTTTTTAGAGAAATATATATTTCTATTTTGAAATAATTTGAAAGTCATATAATTATAAATGAAAAAATTTATTTTGAAAATATTCTTATAATATTTTATGGGAAGAATTGACGATGTTATAATGGCCAAAAGTAGCCACACCCGCTGTATAAGTTAATAAAACATTCTTACCTTAATTTTGTTGAATAGGTCATAAAGTACCTTGTTTGGAAAACGACAGAAATATCCCTTTCAAAACATATAAGGTCAAATAAGGGTATAAATTAATTTAACCCATTTTATATTAAATATTAAAAATGTTTTGAAATACATTTTTAAGAAAACACAGATGTGGGTGATAAAGTGGTCCCATTAGATACTTATGTAAAAACAACCTCGGATATTAAAGAGATTGTGAAATTAACCCTTACCTTGTATTTTTCCTTAGTTGATGGCATGTTAATCTCTTGTATAATATTTAAAAAATTGTTATTAAATTATATAAGAACTATATACATAAATATGATATCATATATGATCCTCTAATATTTCTTTGTTAATAATATTTCAGTAGTATCATCGTTTCGGGTGTTAACTTGTTCATTTTCCTTATATGCTTGGTTACGTAAGCCATGTTTTTTATGGATAGGATGTATTTGATTCATATACAGAATAATATTATGTTTATATGAATTTTTATAATCATAAAATAAAAATTAATCTTGAATGATTACGATGGGGAATGAATCGCATCGTGTTCGTGGAGACGGTAATCCGAACGTACGCACGAGCGACAATATCATTATATTGATGGTGAAATCATATGTAATTGGATGGTATATCATATATACATAATCATTAACCTGTTATATTTGTTATTTACATTAGTTATACTCATTATTATACCCATCCAAATAATGAACTGTTTGAATAACAAACTACACCACGACGTGGAGACGGTAAGTCATACGTATGCTCATATGGAGACTTTTTCATTCATATGATGGATAGAATACTTAATATGGTTGTACCATTTTTATAATAACCTCAAATTATATATAAGATAATGGATTTATTATTTTATAATTGAAACAACAATGAAAGAGGAAGTGGAAGAAGAAAAGAACTTGAAAGAGGTGATGAAATATTTACCTCTTCTTCGGGTTCTTCCTTTTGATTTGATCAAAAGGTGTAACGCCCCGACCCCAGTTGCCCAGAGTCGGTGCATTAATTACATAACATTGGCATGATCACAAGAAAGATCAAATCCCGAAAGACCGATTGGTTTAGTAGCCTTGGAAACACTAGATATAATCATAAAGTTTTACATTACATTTCAAAGTGAAAAACTAATACAACAACAAAGTCTTCATATCCACACTATTAACCCCTCATAATATCCCTGCAAGTCATTCATAAATTACTTCTTCACTACCTAGGAAAAATAAAACATAGAAAAGGGGTGAGATCAAATGCCCAGTAAGGATAACAATATAGCGGAACATTCAAAATAAGCATAAACATTTAAGGCAATGAATTACTAAAACAAAAGCCTATTAAAATTGAACTTCAACATAGTATGGAAAAAGTAAAATGAAATAATGCCATTTACTTGTTCACATGGATATTCTACTAATCGAATAATCACATGCAATATCAATAACCACTTTCATAATGTTGGAATGCATAATGCCAGACTATCATAACCACATAGCCAAGGCCTCGTGCCAAGACTACAAATAAGATTTTGTCAAGGCCTTGTGCCAAGACACTAGTTTGTCTCATGAGACCTACCGATGCATCGAGGAGCTATAGCGGGCTCCACCCGTCACTTATTAAGTCCAATGCATTCCCATATGAAAAGGTTTATAACATAAACATTCGTATTAAAACTAGCATACGAAATGTCAATAATTTCACCATAAACTATGAATGGTATAAAAATAGCACATCCACAGTCAAACATATCACAAAACCTTCAATACAATATAGAAGTTTTGTATCATAATAAATCAACTTCAAATAATCTTAAAATCCATCAAAGGATGTTGACATAGATGAAATCAAAATTCTTTTTAAAGAAGTATCTCCTTTTATTTTGAAATCATTTAAGATCCATATAAAATAAAACATTTTCTTTGAAAATATTCTTATAAGCTTGTATGGAAAGCTTCGATGATTTTATAACGGCGGAAAATAACCGCACCCGCCGTATAAGTTAAAAAAAACATTCTTACCTCAATTCAGTCGAAAAGGTTAAAAAGGACCTTGTTTTGAAAACGACGGAAAGATTCATTTATAAACCTCTTATAAAAAGTCAAACAAGGGTATAAATGACTTTAACCCATATTCTTGTAAATAGTAAAAATGTTTTGAAATACATTTCAAAGAAACATGGATGTGGATGATAAAGAGGTCCCAGTAGATTATTACGTATAATACAACCTCGGATAATGAAGAGATTGTGAAATAACCCTTACCTTGTACTTTTCCTTGGTTGGGGTAGGTTAACCTCCTGTATAATAGTGAAATAATTGTTACTAAATTATACAAGAATCATATACATTAATATGATATCATATATGATCTTTTAATATTGATTTGATAATAATATCTTAGTATTATCGCCGTTTCGGGTGTTAACTTACTCATTTTCTTTATATGTTTTGTTACATAAGTCATGTTTGTTGTATCTTATTCATATCCAGAATGATATCAAGTCCTTAAACATCATTTTTAAATAATTAAATGATAATTATACTTGAATGGATACGATGGAGAATCAATCTCATCGCGTTCGTGGAGACGGTAGTCCGTACGTACGCACGAACGCTACTTCCATTTAATTTTTATTTTAAAAGAATCGAATACAAATGATACCTAGGTATATTACTATTCCAGTATAATATAATATTTTATATATGTTACTTAAGTTCATTAACACCATCCTTTATACGTTCCATGTGTGGTATGAACGAGTCATATCATTTTAAGGGGGCGGTAGTCCGCACTTCCTCAAATGAAATTATCGTATGTATATACAACATGAAACGAATAATGGTATGAAATAAAATGGAATTAAAGAAGCTTATATATAAAATATATATCATTAGTATCATATTTAATTACAGTGCCATCATAATGGCCACCATGAGAGGCGGTAAGATGTATTTGAACAATCATCGTTTCGTGAGGCGTTAGTTTGCCATCCACAGAAACATTATGTTCATCATCCATTAGATGGAGTTGTGTGTATGTGTAGTTTGAATCCTTATTATAACAACATCCTAGTATATTGAGGATACTGGTGTTGTTTCAAAAGAAAGGAAATAAAAAGAGTTTGGGGGTTGGAGAAGCAAAATAAATGAAAATAATTTAAGAGAAATCGTTACCTTTAATTTAGGTAACTCACTTTGGTTAGAACCAAAGGACTTGTTGAAATGCTTTCTGCCTAAGGGGAAGCTTCAAGGAGGAAGAGAGGGATGTGGGGAGCTTAGTTGGGCAGAGTTTGGACGAGCCAAGTGGCTTGAGAGGTGTGAGGAATGAGTAGACGTGGTCTCCTTTTATAAGGGAGAGGAGGGGCTCTTTAGGAAAGTGTGAAAGTATTACTTTATAATATATTTGTATTCGGTTTATAATGGTCCAAAAATCATTTAGGTCGAAGATAAGATGAATCATATTCTAAATAACATCAACCAATAAGAATTGGACAGGTTTTAGATAATATTTTAATCATTATAATCTTATTTATTTAAATGATTTATTAATGAGGTAAACATTGCATCATTATTGTGTCATTAATAATTTAAATTATTTGATGTCTAAAAATTATAAATAAAATATAATTATGTAGGAAATCTTTTTAGATTTCTAATGAATATTTATAATCGAAAATCCAACATGTATAACCCTATGTAAAAATTGTTCTTCTAAAAGATGTAAGCTTATGCCATTTTTATTTTTATTTTAACTTTATTAATATAAAGTGTCATTATCACTTACAAGTGGATCAATGGGGTCCCAAAATTGACCCAAAGATGCCCATGGTCGACCATGTATCATCCAATAGGGTTAAGACACGTTTTAGGGTAAGTTTGTATTATTATAATATTATTTTTTAACCCTTATTTACCGGATTTACCCTTAACCATGGTAAATAAAATATTTACCGCAGTAATTATTCAAAATGTCTAAAAATAAAAGTTACCTATTTACACAATTTGAACATCCTGATTCCAAATATGGAATCCATTTTTCTAAATTCAAAACACAGAAGTGGCAGAAATTAATTTAAAATTAATTCCCGCTGTTAAAACAAAGTGTGTTTTTAAGAGATAATAACTATCAAAAGATTGACACTTGTTTATGTTCGGTTTAATTGTAAAATTATGTCCAATGACCAAAATTATATTAAATGGTAAAAATATATTCTAAATATACTTTAAAACCACTCAAATTCATAATTTATCACTATTAATTAATTTGATTAAAAAAGTTGTTTTTAATTAAAATTTAGTAATTTTCACTATTCATCAAAATATGAAAGTTATCCGAAATGTACCAAAATTTCACCTTAGGCTAAATTCGATATTCCGAATCCAAAAATGAAGTCCATTTTCAAATATAAAATATATATAATTTCAAAAAGTAGGTATTACTATTCATAACGGCTAGTTTGATTAGTTATGGTGTGTTAGAACTCGGTGTTGCGTACAACACACGCTATCACATTATTCAAAGAGAAGCGTACCGTAGAAGCTTGGGGTGTTACATTCTCCCCTCCTTCAAATAATTGCGTCCTCGCAATTTCTAGGGTATTACTGCATAAAAAGACTCGGGTGGTTCTTCATCATAAGTTCCTCGGGTTCCCACGTTGCCTCTTCCATCTTATGATTTCTCCACAAAACTTTTACCAGACGCGTCGTCCGGTTTCTCAGTACTTGTTCTCTCGTATCAAGAATATTGACGGGCTCTTCGCAATAAGACAGATCGGGTTCCAGTTCTAATTCCTCATAGGTGAGTACATGCGTCGGATCAGGCATGTATTTCCTCAACAGAGATACGTGGAACACATCGTGAACTTTGGAGAGTCTTGGCGGCATTGCCAATCGGTAAGCTACAGCCCCAATTCGTTCTAGAATTTCGAAAGGTCCGATGTACCTGGGACTCAATTTACCTTTCTTTCCAAAACGTATGACTCCCTTCCATGGAGATACCTTTAGGAAAACATGATTACCGACTTGAAATTCCAAATCCTTCCTTCGATTATCGGCATAGCTCTTCTGCCTACTTTGAGCTGCTTTGATGTGATTTTGGATTACCTTCACCTTTTCCACCGTTTCCTCCACCAGTTCTGGGCCTACAAGTTTTCTTTCACCAACATCATCCCAACAGGTTGGTGTACGACATCTCTTTCCGTATAACGCTTCATATGGTGCCATTTGTATACTCGAATGGAAGCTATTGTTATAGGAAAATTCTACCAGTGGTAAATATTGATCCCACATACCCTGAAAGTCAATTGAGCAAGATCTCAACATGTCTTCTAAGGTTTGAATAGTCCGTTCTGATTGTCCGTCTGTCTGAGGGTGGTAAGCAGTGCTCAAATGAAGTTCAGTATCCAGGGATTTCTGAAGACTTTTCCAAAATCTTGAAGTAAAACGGGGATCACGATCAGAAACAATCGATAGGGGTACACCATGAAGTCTCACAACTTCATTAATGTATAGTATTGCTAGACGTTCCAGGGGTAGATCTTCTCTTATAGCAAGAAAATGTGCTGACTTGGTAAGACGATCAACAATAACCCATATTGCATCGTTCCTTCTAGGAGTCTTTGGTAGCCCCATGACAAAGTCCATCGTAATATTGTCCCATTTCCACTCCGGTATGGGAAGAGGTTGCATGACTCCTCCAGGCTGTTGCCTTCCAGCTTTCACTTGTTGACAAACCATACATCTTGACACAAAATCAGCAATCTCCCTCTTCATATTGTCCCACCAAAAATGTTCTTTCAAATCTCTATACATTTTGGTGCTCCCAGGGTGTATAGAGAAATTGGAACTATGAGAATCATCCAGCAATTCCCTTTTTAGATCAGGTATATTGGGAACACAAAGTCTCTTCCCGAATTTCAAAATTCCATCTTCATACACAAAGTCTCTCAATCTCCCATCATTCACAGCTTTAATCTTCTTCTGAAATTCTTCATCATCGGTCTGAGAACTCTTAATCCTTTCTAGTAAAGATGGTTTGGCAACCATTTGAAAAAGCATTGATGTTTCACCTTCCCTGGTTATTCCCATGTCCATCTTCACTAGATCCATGAAAATTGGATCCCTTTCAATTCTCATCATGTTCAGAACTCCATGGTCTTTTCTGCTCAAAGCATCTGCTACTTTGTTTGCTTTCCCCGGGTGGTAGTGTATCGTGCAATCATAATCCTTGAGTAATTCAAGCCATCTCCTTTGCCTCATGTTGAGTTCTTTTTGTGAGAAAATATACTTCAAACTCTTGTGATCAGTATAAATCTCACATTTTTCACCATAGAGGTAGTGCCTCCATATCTTCAAAGCAAATATTACAGCTGCTAACTCGAGATCATGAGTAGGATAGTTTTGTTCATGAATTTTCAACTGTCGTGATGCATAGGCAATAACTCTATCATTCTGCATAAGGACACAACCAAGTCCTTTCTTCGATGCATCACTATAAATAACGAACCCATCATTCCCCGATGGTAGAGTCAATATAGGAGCATTGACTAATCTTTTCTTCAGTTCTTAGAAACATTCTTCACACTCTTTTGTCCAAACAAATTTAACCCCTTTACGTGTGAGCTTCGTAAATGGGTTAGCCAATCGGGCAAAATTCTGGACGAAACGTCGATAATAACCTGCCAATCCAATAAAACTACGTACCTCAGTTATACTCGTAGGTGCTGGACAATCTTGGATTGCTTTGGTCTTAGAAGGATCAACAGAGATTCCATCTTTAGAGACAATATGGCCAAGAAAAGAAATCTCCTGAAGCCAGAATTCACACTTGCTAAACTTCCCATATAATTCATGCCTCCTCAGAGTCTTCAAGATAATGCGCAAGTGATTTTCATGATCTTCGTAGGTTTTGGAGTATACCAAGATATCATCAATAAATACCACCACAAATTCATCGAGATACTCCTTGAAAACTCTATTCATCAGATCCATGAATACAGAGGGTGCATTAGTCAATCCAAACGGCATTACAGTAAACTCGTAATGCCCGTACCTGGTTCGAAATGCTGTCTTCGGAATGTCTTCCTTCTTTACACACAACTGATGGTATCCAGATCGAAGGTCAATCTTTGAAAAGTATTGAGCTCCATGCAGTTGGTCAAATAAATCATCAATACGAGGTAGGGGATACTTGTTCTTTATCGTTATAGCATTGATCTCCCTATAGTCGATACATAACCTCATAGATCCATCTTTCTTTTTAACAAAAAGAACAGGGGCTCCCCATGGAGAAACACTAGGGCGAATAAATCCCTTATTACTCAGTTCCTCTAGTTGTTTCTTTAGTTCGACTAACTCTACAGTGTCCATTCTATAAGGGGTCTTCGATATAGGCCTTGATCCAGGAATCAAATCAATAGAAAACTCAACTTCTCGTTCTGGAGGATGTCCAGGTAAATCTTCCGGAAATACATCCACAAATTCTTTCACAACAGGTACATTCTCTATTTGAACATTCCTTTCCTCACCGATAGTTACTTCATTCTCTTACTCCCAAATAATTGAATTTAGTTGAGCTACTGGGGGTGGATCTAAATAAGAATTAGGTGGTGACGATTCTGCTCTAAAAATAAGGTGCTCCTTATCATTATCATCAAGAATCGTAACCTCTTTCTTCTTACAATAAATCTTCGCATCATAGTCCGAAAGCCAGTCCATACCGAGGATTATATCAAACTCAATCATAGGTATGACGATGAGATCAGCAGATAAAGAAAATTTATGTGCTCTAATGGGGACTGATTCACAAAACTTTGTTGCAATGATACTTCCCTTAGGAGTTTTAACTGACAACTCCCTTATTAAATCAAATTGGAAATATCTAATTTTCTTAGCAAACTGGGAAGATATGAAACAATGCGATGATCCAGAATCAAATAATGCATTTTCTAAACTTGAGGAAACCATTAAATTACCTGCCACCACGTCTTTTGGAGCTTCTACCTCTACAGTAGTGATAGCATAAGCCTGGCATTGATCCCTTGGCCTTTTCTGAGGTAAGTTCTCCTGACGCTTAGGGCATGCATTTGCATAATGCCCCATCTCCCTGCAATTGTAGCACTGAACGTTGGTAGCTTCCTTCTTCCCCTTGCAATCATGAGCTTGGTGGCCTTTTTCACCACACTTGTAACAGACTCCCATTCCCTTCAGGCAAGCACCGGGGTGTTTCTTCCCGCACTTACCACAAGATGGATATTCAACCTTTCCCTTCTTCCCCTTATTTCCATTCCCAGATTGATCAACAGGTCTCTTCTTCTCTTGCTTTGCTTTAAAGTCATAAGACTTAGAGAATTCCTTTTCGGTCTTGATAGCACATTAGACAATGTCTTCGTACGATGAAAAGGATTGTGAGACTAATGCTCGACGGAGAAATGGTTTTAACCCATCAAAGAAACGATCAATATTACTTCTTGGGTTGCGAATATAATCACCAGCGTACCTCGCTAACCTTGTAAAGTTAGCCTCATACTTTGTGACATTCTCATCCTCCTTTTGTCTCAGACTCAGAAATTGTCTTTCCATATCTGCTCGATGGTCGCGAGGAAAGTATTTTTCTAAAAACAGATCTTTGAACTCCCTCCATTCCATATTTGACACTTCATCATCTTCTTTCGTATTTTGAATCAATGACCACCATTGATCAGCATCTCCAGTGAGGCGGTAAACTGCCATGATAACTTTTTCCCTTTCACTGCTCCCCAAAGCCTGAAATATTTTCTCTAGGGAAAATATCCATTGCTCAGCTACTAAGGGATTTGTATTCCCATTGAACGTTGGTGGTTGTTGCCTCATGAATCGATCTAACATTGATCCTCCACGCTGCGGATCAGGGTGCTCCATACGGGTAAGGTTATTATTCATAACCTGAGTAAGTTGTCCCAGTATGGTGATTAGCTGATCAGCACCAGTTGCATCACCAGCCCCACTATAATTATCTTGAGCAGGAGGGAAATCCCTACATGGAGTGCGTGCATTGATACGATTTCCATTTCTTCCACTAGGCGCCATTTCTAAACAATGGCATAAACTAGATCAGTTTATGAATCAAAATACATAATCCCATACTTATAAAACACTTAGCATAAATTGAACTATTTATGGATATAATCCATAGTCATAAAAATGTTTTCTTTGAGGAAGTATATACTCATAAACCCTTCATAATGATTTGTAAAGATAGTGAGAGTTATCCTAAGCATATCCCCCGGGAGTGTCGTAACCAAGAGTGCAGCAAGGCCCGTTGTCGTGCACCAGTTCCCGTTCGAGTCTAGCTCAAAGCGGTGTTTTCGGGTTTTACCCCTAGGTACATCTGTGCCAGAGCCGCCTCTACCTGCTCGTATCCAGACAGGGATGTATTGCTCGAAAAACTCACAAAATCTCTACAATACCAAAATTCTAGGAAGTTCTTCTATACTAATCCTCAAAGTTCATCTTAGGTCTACGTGCTCTAATCAGAGTTTATCTAAATCTAGCTTCCAAGGTTTGTACTAAACTTCCTATGATACCAACTGTAACGCCCCGACCCCAGTTGCCCAGAGTCGGTGCATTAATTACATAACATTGGCATGATCACAAGAAAGATCAAATCCCGAAAGACCGATTGGTTTAGTAGCCTTGGAAACACTAGATATAATCATAAAGTTTTACATTACATTTCAAAGTGAAAAACTACTACAACAACAAAGTCTTCATATCCACACTATTAACCCCTCATAATATCCCTGCAAGTCATTCATAAATTACTTCTTCACTACCTGGGAAAAATAAAACATAGAAAAGGGGTGAGCTCAAATGCCCAGTAAGGATAACAATATAGCGGAACATTCAAAATAAGAATAAACATTTAAGGCAATGAATTACTAAAACAAAAGCCTTTTAAAATTGAACTTCAACATAGTATGGCAAAAGTAAAATGAAATAATTCCATTTACTTGTTCACATGGATATTCTACTAATCGAATAATCACATGCAATATCAATAACCACTTTCATAATGTTGGAATGAATAATGCCAGACTATCATAACCACATAGCCAAGGCCTCGTGCCAAGACTACAAATAAGATTTTGTCAAGGCCTTGTGCCAAGACACTAGTTTGTCTCATGAGACCTACCGATGCATCTAGGAGCTATAGCGGGCTCCACCCGTCACTTATTAAGTCCAATGCATTCCCATATGAAAAGGTTTATAACATAAACATTCGTATTAAAACTAGCATACGAAATGTCAATAATTTCACCATAAACTATGAATGGTATAAAAATAGCACATCCACAGTCAAACATATCACAAAACCTTCAATACAATATAGAAGTTTTGTATCATAATAAATCAACTTCAAATAATATTAAAATCCATCAAAGGATGTTGACATAGATGAAATCAAAATTCTTTTTAAAGAAGTATCTCCTTTTATTTTGAAATCATTTAAGATCCATATAAAATAAAACATTTTCTTTGAAAATATTCTTATAAGCTTGTATGGAAAGCTTCGACGATTTTATAATGGCGGAAAATAACCGCACCCGCCGTATAAGTTAAAAAAAACATTCTTACCTCAATTCAGTCGAAAAGGTTAAAAATGACCTTGTTTTGAAAACGACGGAAAGATTCCTTTATAAACCTCTTATAAAAAGTCAAACAAGGGTATAAATGACTTTAACCCATATTCTTGTAAATAGTAAAAATGTTTTGAAATACATTTCAAAGAAACATGGATGTGGATGATAAAGAGGTCCCAGTAGATTATTACGTATAATACAACCTCGGATAATGAAGAGATTGTGAAATAACCCTTACCTTGTACTTTTCCTTGGTTGGGGTAGGTTAACCTCCTGTATAATAGTGAAATAATTGTTACTAAATTATACAAGAATCATATACATTAATATGATATCATATATGATCTTTTAATATTGATTTGATAATAATATCTTAGTATTATCGCCGTTTCGGGTGTTAACTTACTCATTTTCTTTATATGTTTTGTTACATAAGTCATGTTTGTTGTATCTTATTCATATCCAGAATGATATCAAGTCCTTAAACATCATTTTTAAATAATTAAATGATAATTATACTTGAATGGATACGATGGAGAATGAATCTCATCGCGTTCGTGGAGACGGTAGTCCGTACGTACGCACGAACGCTACTTCCATTTAATTTTTATTTTAAAAGAATCGAATACAAATGATACATAGGTATATTACTATTCCAGTATAATATAATATTTTATATATGTTACTTAAGTTCATTAACACCATCCTTTATACGTTCCATGTGTGGTATGAACGAGTCATATCATTTTAAGGGGGCGGTAGTCCGCACTTCCTCAAATGAAATTATCGTATGTATATACAACATGAAACGAATAATGGTATGAAATAAAATGGAATTACAGAAGCTTATATACAAAATATATATCATTAATATCATATTTAATTACAGTGCCATTATAATGGCCACCATGAGAGGTGGTAAGATGTATTTGAACAATCATCGTTTCGTGAGGCGTTAGTTTGCCATCCACAGAAACATTATGTTCATCATCCATTAGATGGAGTTGTGTGTATGTGTAGTTTGAATCCTTCTTATAACAACATCCTAGTATATTGAGGATACTGGTGTTGTTACAAAAGAAAGGAAATAAAAAGAGTTTGGGGGTTGGAGAAGCAAAATAAATGAAAATAATTGAAGAGAAATCGTTACCTTTAATTTAGGTAACTCACTTTGGTTAGAACCAAAGGACTTGTTGAAATGCTTTCTGCCTAAGGGGAAGCTTCAAGGAGGAAGAGAGGGATGTGGGGAGCTTAGTTGGGCAGAGTTTGGACGAGCCAAGTGGCTTGAGAGGTGTGAGGAATGAGTAGAAGTGGTCTCCTTTTATAAGGGAGAGGAGGGGCTCTTTAGGAAAGTGTGAAAGTATTACTTTATAATATATTTGTATTCGGTTTATAATGGTCCAAAAATCATTGAGGTCGAAGATAAGATGAATCATATTCTAAATAACATCAACCAATAAGAATTGGACAGGTTTTAGATAATATTTTAATCATTATAATCTTATTTATTTAAATGATTTATTAATGAGGTAAACATTGCATCATTATTGTGTCATTAATAATTTAAATTATTTGATGTCTAAAAATTATAAATAAAATATCATTATGTAGGAAATCTTTTTAGCTTTCTAATTAATATTTATAATCGAAAATCCAACATGTATAACCCTATGTAAAAATTGTTCTTCTAAAAGATGTAAGCTTATGCCATTTTTATTTTTATTTTAACTTTATTAATATAAAGTGTCATTATCACTTACAAGTGGATCAATGGGGTCCCAAAATTGACCCAAAGATGCCCATGGTCGACCATGTATCATCCAATAGGGTTAATACACGTTTTAGGGTAATTTTGTATTATTATAATATTATTTTTTAACCCTTATTTACCGGATTTACCCTTAACCATGGTAAATAAAATATTTACCGCAGTAATTATTCAAAATGTCTAAAAATAAAAGTTACCTATTTACACAATTTGAAAATCCTGATTCCAAATATGGAATCCATTTTTCTAAATTCAAAACATAGAAGTGGTAGAAATTAATTTAAAATTAATTCCCGCTGTTAAAACAAAAAGCGTGTTTTTAAGAGATAATAACTATCAAAAGATTGACACTTGTTTTTGTTCGGTTTAATTGTAAAATTATGTCCAATGACCAAAATTATATTAAATGGTAAAAATATATTCTAAATATACTTTAAAACCACTCAAATTCATAATTTATCACTAGTAATTAATTTGATTAAAAAAGTTGTTTTTAATTAAAATTTAGTAATTTTCACTATTCATCAAAATATGAAAGTTATCCGAAATGTACCAAAATTTCACCTTAGGCTAAATTCGATATTCCGAATCCAAAAATGAAGTCCATTTTCAAATATAAAATATATATAATTTCAAAAAGTAGGTATTACTATTCATAACGGCTAGTTTGATTAGTTATGGTGTGTTAGAACTCGGTGTTGCGTACAACACACGCTATCACATTATTCAAAGAGAAGCGTACCGTAGAAGCTTGGGGTGTTACAAAAGGGATCCTTAGGTTGGATTTATGACCAAAGTAATGCCTATAGGATGAGGGGATGAATGTTTGGAGGATATTTTGGAAGGTTTGGCCCATAAAAATGGCTTTGGAGGTGTGAAATTAAGATAAGGAAATTTACCCTTTTATAAGAGAGGTGAGGGTCACTTTATGAAAAACTTGAAATATTATTTTATAATAAAATCATTTTCGGTTTATAATGTCTCAAAATTTATTTATATGTAATATAAGGTGGAAATGGGTATAAAAACTCTCAACCAATAAGTTTTATACAGGTTTAGGTCACCATATTATCCTTATCTTTTAGATTTAACTATTAGTTAAATAGTTTTTCATTTACCATGTCGCTTTGTATTTTTATATTATAAGGTTAATAACATAATATAATCTTCCAAGATAACCCAAAGTGGTTCATTATTAATATATATAACCATTTATAAGTCCTTTGGTCAATCCTTATATTTCTATGAATATTATATCCATTAATAATATAGTATTTGATTTAAAAACTCAATTATGTCAATTTTGACACTATTTAGTATTTTCTTTTTTTAAAAATCATAATATTGTGATTACTTCAAAAAGAAATTTTTTAATCAACCCAAACATGTCATATTAACCTATAAAATTAGTGTAATTTATCAAAAGTCTCAAATTACATTTATTTGGATATTTATAATATCAATTATTTTAATCTTTCTTTAATAAGGTAATTACTGCATCATCATTTTTTCATAAATAAATTAAATTATTTAATTTCTAAAAATTATAATTAAAATTACATTATGTAGGAAATAGTTTTATATTTATAATTAATATTTATAATCAAATTAATATTGCGTGTAACCCTACATTAAAAATGGTTTAGTTTTAAACTTTGAATTTATCTCTTTTAACTCTTCTTTAAATAAAATAATAATAAATGTTCTAATCTAATCCAAGTGGAATAAATGGGTCCATATTTTTTTTCCTAAGGTTATTTATTTTAATCAAACATATTCAATAGAATTAGGACATGCGTTAGGGTAATTATGATATCATTTTTACTCGTAATTATCATATTTACTTTTAACCGTGGTAAATAAAACTCAAATGTTACTATTCAACAAAAATTATTTTCATCTTATTGAACCAAATTTTACTTACTGATATTAACTGGGGCTCTCTGATTTTTTAAATTCAACTCACAGAAGTGGTAAATTTGAGTTTTATGCAAATTTGCAAATGCTACTAGGAGGTGGGTAAAAGACGATAAAAAGTTCAATAAATTTTTTATATATCTAAGATTATTATAAAATGAATCCAATGAATTAAATTGAAATTATATTGGAATTATGTATCTATTTTGACCTAAAATAAATTTAAATAAAATAAATAATTATTTAAATAAAAAGTCAGTTTTAACCAATAACGCAATGTTTTTCACTATTCATCAAAAATTGAATGTTTTCAGAAAAATAGAAAAAATTCACCATAAGCTAATTTCGATATTCTGAATCCAAAAATGAAGCCCATTTTTAAAGATAGAATTTATAAGATTTCAAAAAGTGGGTATTACTATTCATAACAGCTAGTTTTACTTGTTGTGGTGTGTTAGAATCTCGAAGTTGCGTACAACGCAAGCTATTAAATTATTCAAAGGGAAACGTACTGTAGAAGCTTAAGGTGTTGAACTTTGGATGGATGGAAAATTACCAAAATAGTAAATACACTAACCAAAATTTAAAAACAAACCCATTTGAGCTGGATAAGAAAGAACCTAAATTAATTCACTTAGAATAAAAGGTTAGAAATCACGAGTAGATACTAGAGAAGAAATTTGAAAAAAAAATTAATGAGAAACATGAGTCTCTCTTAAAAGATTGTGATTATTTAAATAAATCCAAACTTAATATTAAAATATACCAGGATTAATTGGATGAGAAATGAGATGATTTTCTGAAAAATCTAGAAATTATGAATGTTTATTCAAGGAAGATATGGTGAAGAGATTCCCAATTCACCACCACTACAATCCACCACTCCCAATATTATACCTCTATGATGTACCCATTTAATATTGGCCAAAGTGATTGTATTTTCACAAATAGATCAAATGTAGGAAGAAAATTATGGATTTTGGTACCTTTACACTAGTGCTAAAAACCACAGGACTGGGCCTCATACTTTATTCTCTAGGTTTGAGTCTAGGTTCTATGGTACCATGATGTTTGGTGATGGCTCCACTATTAACATTTAGGGTCTTGGGACCATCTTGTTCACCTATAAAAAATGAAATAACAACATGTTAATAGTGATTTTCTTCATCATACATCTCGCACCAACATCATCATCATTGGAAAACTTGATGGGAACAGTTGATAGATACTGATTAGTGTGTGCATCATGAGGATTTGTGACCAGTAGTAGATTTTACTGGAAAAGGTGAAGTGCTTCATCAATTGGATCTACAAGCTCATAATCGACATTGAAAATCTCATATTATTATCAGTAAGGGCCTTAGATAAGTCCTGATGATATCATGCAAGGTATGAAAACATGAATCATGATTTTTTAAGTATTTAGAGATTGTTTTGATAAAAACACAGGTAAATATAAATATTAGTAGGGGTGAAGAACATTTGTGGTGTTTTGTTTTAACAAAGTTTTGAATTTGTTGAAAAATAACTCTCTTTGTAAAATGATTTTTTTGTTTACCAAGAATCGGACCTAGTCTATCATAATGAGGTTATTTTTTGAACATAAGTTTCTGGACCCAGTTTCTCTTTTTGATCTTCACCAGACACAGATGAAGTCAGAAAGAAAAAGTTGTTAACCATAAACTTTATCATATGCAGGTCCATCATCATGACATTGAAAGTCATGGGATTCAAAAGAATCAGAGGCATAATTTTTTTCTGTAATTCTATATTTACTATAATTAGAGAAAAAATGAATTTGTTGAAGAGTTTTGAAATAATAATGTGAAGCCATGAATTAGACAGGTGTAATACTTTTTAAAACAAAATCAGATGATGATTTTCTAGTCAAGAAGTTCTCACAAATCCTGAATCTTTTCATGATAAAATCTTTTGAAGAAATGGTGGAGAGGTTTCAAGAATTTCAGGGTTGAAAAATCATATTTTCATAATGGAATTATCGTACTGAGAAAATCATACTGGTATTTTCATAATCATATTTTTTACTAAAATTTTCGTACTAGGATTTTCATACTGGAGAAATCATAATGAAATTTTCATACTCAGTTTTTTTGTACTCTGATTTTTTTATTGAAGTATTCATAATGAACAATTCCTGATGAGAAAGAAAAATTTCACACTGAGATGAGAAATAAAAAGATTGTAATGAGATTAAAAATAAAAATATTGTAATTAGATAATAAAAAAACTAATCATAATGAAGCTGAGAAAGAAATAGATCGTAATGAGATGAGAAAAAAATTTCATAATGAACTGAGAAAGAAATAGATTTTAATGATATGAGAAAGAAAAATATCATAATGAAGTTGAGAACGAAACATATTGTAATGAGTTGAGAAATAAAAAGATCATAATGAGCTGAGAAGTAAACATATCATAGTGAAGCTATGAAAGAAATATATCATAATGAGCTAAGAAGTGTATGATTAATTGAATTGGTCAAACATGAATTTTAATTTTGTGTAAATATCAGAGAAATATAATTAGGTTTAATGAAGTCAAATTAGAATTTTAAAAGGAAAGATATTTTTAGTGATTTTGAGATTTGAGGAAGCGGGGAAGGATTCCAACTTTACCACCTTTTTTTCTAAATATCCTATAAATACTTCCCCATATCATTTGTTAATTCACAAATTTTACACATGTGAAAAAGTTATAGTGCTAGAGAATTTGAAGTGAATGTTATCATATGATTGAAGATGAAATGTATTGATAATTCTAGCAGAAGTTTGAGTTTTGAAAATTGACAGTGAGTTCATTGTATTGAGAAAATTAGATCTAGAATTAATGTATTCTGGAAATTGGATACTGTATAATTGTTTTGAGATAATTGGATCTAGCGTCATTTCTTTGAGAAAATTGGATCTAGCATCATTGAATTGGGAAAATTGGATCCAAGATCTAACATTATCGTATTCAGAAAATCGGATCCAAGATCCAGCAATATTGTACTCATAAAATTGGATCCAGGATCCAGTATAATCATATTCATAATATCCGATCTAGGATCATCGTACTTAGAAAATTATATCTAAAATCTACCATATTTTTATTGAGAAAAAAATCAGATCCAACGAAATAAGACTAAGTATTCAGACTGAGAAATTGTAGATAATATTCAAAAAAGTCTTTATTCTTTTTTTTTCTCAATTGTTTTATAAGAAAACATTGTAAACTGAACGGAGTCATTATAATCATTCATATTGGGATATATAATGTGTCTAATGGGAGTTGGCACAAGTTGTATTCACTTCTACTTAACAGTGGATTTCCATATACCCATGTGAGTGGCTATAGAAAAGATGTTGGTTGTCACACTGAGTCTGAACCATGTAAATCTTATGTGATTTACTTACTTTCCTACTATTTGATGCATAGTTATTTACTAAAATTTAATAAGGATATAAATCTTAATAGGTTTAAGGGGTATTGTTTTGAAAAGAATTGAAACCTATAAAATTGAACAACTGATTCAACCCCCCACTTCTTAGTTGTTATTTAATCCTTTTGAAGTTAAATTGGTATTACAGGGAAGGTTCCCTTGTCAAATCCTTATCATGGATAATATCAATTCCTTAAATAGTAGAATAATTTCTATATTTTTATGGAAAAAATTTTTATGGATGAAAAAATAGGATGATTCCTTATCTTATGTCTCTTGGGCTTAATGTTTTTGATGTTGTTACTATTGTTTTTCCACCTATTGATAATTATTCTCTTAAAATGTTTTCTGATAATAAAAATATATAAGTTGAGGGAAAGGCTATAAATGAATTCCTTATGTCCTTATCAAAGAATTTTATCAGAATGTGATGGGTCTTAATGCATCAAAAAGTATGTGTTACAAGATGGAAAGTGTTTTCAATCAGAATACAAAAGTTAAGGAAGAAAAGATACAAATCTGGTGTAGTAAGTATGAAGACATAAAATTGAGATATGAAGAAACAATTTATGAATATTTCACCAGAGTAAATGATTTTTTTGAAACATTATAGGATTCTGAGATTCATTGGAAGATTTATAATTGGGAAGGAAATTATGAGAAACTTTCCAAACATGTTTGATTCTAAAATTTTATCCTTAGAAGATAAATATGATTTTAACTCTTGATAAATTTCATAAAATTCTTGATTCTTATGAAATGAGGAATGGTTTGATGTTTAAAAAGAACATGTTAGATGAAATGTCTTTTAAAGCTACGATAAAGATGAAAATTCAAAATGTTGAAGATGTTCATCCATGTGACTCTGATGATAATGACAATGATGAGTTGAATGAAAAAAATCATGTCTCTTATATCCAAGAACTATCGATGTGGAAGAGGAATGTATGAAGGTAAAATTCTTTTAAAATGTTTTTAGTGTGGTGGAATTAGACACTTTTCTATGAATTTACCCAAGAATAAAGTTAGATAATATCGATATGATTCCAATGGAAAACCTAGATGGAAGATGTGGTACAAAAAATATAAATATGAAAAGTATTACAACATATACAAGAAATTTTTTACTAGAAACAATAGAACTACGTTGAGTAATAATGTTGAATCGTTTCATGAACCAGGCCAGATCTCCAAACGACCTAGTGCCTGCCCTAGTACGTGGCAAGGCCCGAAGGAATTTCCCGATCCCCACGGGCTGGCCCAAGTGCCAGGGTAACAAAATTAAAACTTGGGAACGATTCACTAGAATAAATAAACATAAAACAAAAAGAAATATTAATAAATTCAAAACTAAAATCAAATAACCAAACAAGCCCTTAAACTAGGGTAAAAAATAATGTTTATAACATGAACCAAAAACCCAAAGGGAATGACAATAAAGGATGAAATAAAAACACTAACTCAAACCTCCATGCAATATTAGGTGAAATAATATCAAGCCATGTTCACCAAAACAACATGAGATTTCCACGGACAACCCGAACCACCCATGCTATTCTCAATGCCTCAACCTGGAATGAAAAAAAAAACAGGATCTACATACACCCAAATGTGTATATAGGGTGTGAGGCAAAATCCCATTAGGATGCCACCAAGAAAAGATTCCACATATAATTATAAAATAACAAAATACATTTACAATTTAACAAATGAAAAATAAATAAATGATCAATGTTTTTTAATGGAAACAGTTTTAAGGAAAATTACTTTAAAAAAAGAAACATAAATTAAAACACACACACACACACACTTTCATGGTAGCCCTAACATCACATTGTGTGCCAATGATGAGCAAAAAGTAAAAAAGAGCACACTACATTGGAGAGGACCTAAGGATACTAGAAAAAATTGGGACCCTAGAACATCACGTTCTGGTGAAAAATGGTATAGGAACACAAAAATATATGTTCTCGTGCACAAGACACTAATAGGGTAACACATCAGTAACCTAGTGGTCTCAAAACATCATCCAAAAGTTTAGTTAGTGTTGTAGTCTTCAATCTAGATATGTGAAACTGGGCCAATTCCACTTCTGTATCATTAGCTCACTAGATCTAGTCCTCCCACCTAGTACCCATGCTTCCCATTTGTGCTCAACTGGTTTCAAATTCATCTCACATGTCATATTCAAATAGACATACCAATAAAGTCACTACATTTACCCAATACCATCCCATTCACACAAAAATTATCTTCTAAAAAAATGAAGTACGTACTCCAAGAATATTTACACAACTCAATTAAAATAATTCTTCATCCTTAAAAACTATTTAATAAGACATTTAATATTTTAATAAACAAGTTTTGAAGAGTAGAACGTGACTTTTCACACAAAACCAACCCAACCCACTTTCATAACCAAACACACACAATGACACATCAAGATCTCTATATACACCACTTAAACTAATTAAAGAAATCATTTGAGTAGTTTAAAACAAATGTGAACAAATTACGTAATAAATATTTCACTAAAGATAAATCTAGTTTTATTTAAAATGCCACTTTAGAACCAAACACGTAGTGTATCTTATAAAAACATGATTTTCACCACTAATATCAATTAATTAAACATTTTTCAAATTTATAAAAACATACCAAAGATGAACCACATGGACTTATGTCAATAACACACCCAAAACACCACTGTAGCCCTTACACATTTTATTAAAGTAACAACATAGTTTATAAAATAGTAAAAAATTCGACATGGGTTTTTCACAAAAAAATAATGAAACTCATATGGAATAAATATGCTACTAGTAAATAAATGAAAAAAAATTCATTCTAGAATGATTTTTACCCCAAGATAGTTTTCAAAACCAATTCACAACTTCCATATCATTTAATAAACTGGTACAAAATTCTATTAAAAAATTCCAAGTGATGTCACATGACTTCTCACACACAAAACTCACACAAAAACTCCTTTTATTATAAAATTAACATCATCACCATTTCATAATCCAATTATTAGCTCTTCTTAAATTAAATAAACTGATCGCACAACTTATATAACACAATCAAATGACTCAATATGGGGTTTCACAATAACACACTATGCACTATACTAACATGCTACAAAATATGTCAACAAAAGTTAAATTCTCTTTAAAAAAAAATAATTTCGCACCCAATTAGTTAATGGAAGGCCATTATATATTAATCAAACAAGAAAATTAATCCATCAAGCAATAGTTATATGCACAACCACCTACCTCGGTGTAGATAAACTCAAAATTTCAATGAGAAAAAATCACCACACACCATTTATGATATGAGAAACCTCATTTATATCCTAATTCAATAATTTAGACCAAATATATCACAATTTAACCCCAAAAAAAACATGAAACCCTAACCACGCAACCTGAAAACTGAACAAACATTCAACCGGAGTGAAACACACATGCAGAAAGGTTTTAGGGGCTATCAGAGCATGACCGGAAGGTGCTAGAGGAGTGCCACACTAGAAAAACGGTCTGTTCTAGATAAGGAAGCAGCGCATGGCTGTGAGGAGGGGAGAAAGGCTCATCGGACACCTATGTGAGGCGTTTGTGCAGCGCGAGCTGCTGATGAGGGTGCAGTGCACTGGTTTGAGGGCATCTAAATGGATTCATGTGCAAGAGAGGGAATTCCATCCTGAAAAGAATCCGGATATGGTGATGGAAAAGGGGGGAAATTCAGATGAAGTTAGGGTAGCGAGAGTGGGTGATGTGAGGTGATGGAGATGCTCTATGAAAGAAAACGGTCGGTAGGAGAGCGACCGAAGTGAGGAGTCATGGTGTGATGTGGGAGGGAGCGGTGCGAAGCAGTGGGGAAGAAAAGGTCAATGCGAGGTGGGATTCTGGTCCAGTTCGATGGTGGAGGAGGAGGATGAGGTTGGTCTGGGAGAGGCAGTGGAGTGGAATAGCAGGAGGAAGGGGGGTTTGGAATGCATGGATGGGGAAATGGGGGAGATTGGGTGACATCTGGTGGTAGAAGGGGATTGAAAAGGAGGCTGATGTGGTGCAAGGGAAGCCAAAATGGGAGAGAGTAGGTGCAACGACACCCAAGAGAGATGTGGGTAGGGCTCGCGCCACCATGGATGAGGGCGGAAGAGACCTATGCAAGTACGGTTTCACTAAAGGGGGGAGGTGATGAGAGAGAGAGGGTGAGGAAGAGGGAGGAAGAAAAAAAAGAGAAAGAACGCAAAAGAAAAGAAAATAATGAATAAAGGGAAAATAAAATAAAAAGTAAATAAGATTATAACCCCCCAATAAATAATAACGAATTTAACACTAATAATAAAAATAAAATAATAAAACCAACAACAATAATAATAATTTTATAATTTGAGGTTGGAAACCATTCAAGTTTGCGTGCACGGTCGTACGAATGGTCACATGCTTGTATAATAACAAATTTAGTACTAGAACATTCTCTTATTGAGGATAGAAACTGAGCATGGTCGCACGCATGTTCACACGCCTGTATAAAAATACCAATTTTTTTAAATAAAATTACCCAATTCAAATTGAAGCTCAAAAGCAAGACCCAAAATAATTAAATTAAAATAATGTGTTGGTCTGGTTGTGAAAATTCTCCCCAACATGACACTTTCTACCCCCAGAAATTCCCCAAATACTAGGTCAACCCAACATTCCAAGAAAGAACGTGAAGACACCTAAAACCAAAACTCAATCACCCGAAGACTGAGCATTCAAAACACCCATGACCTGAAACTCCAAAGATCTCAAAACCAAGATCACTAAGAAAAATAACCAACAACAAGAAATTCACCTCCAAATAGAACGACTACATGGAACACCCCAACCCATAAAATAGGGATCACTAGGTCCACTTGAGATCTCCATGAACACTCATCAAGCGATCCACTACCTGAGGTAACCAATTACCATGGTCAAGTTCAGGCAGAGCAGAAGTAAGGGGTTTCCCTGCGAGGTGCACTTTGAAAATAGAGTCTTCCAAAATTTCATCCTATAGTGGTCTCCCAACCATATTAGGATTATTCTCAAACATTGGTTCTTCAAACCAAAATGACTCACAAACCTAGACAACCTCTAACACTAGATTGACCTATTAAACTCCTAAGTTTAACCAAATCAACACAAGTGGGGACACTGGTGAGACCCATAATGGGTCTCTGCACCATTTTAGAATTTTCCTAACAACACGACACATGTGTAGGCATTCCTAGTTCACTTGAGAAATATGGATTGAACTCTTCACCACGAAGCCACCAACATGGGCCAACCTGCACAGATGATTCCTACACTGGGCCATACTCCACCACAATGGAGGGGTTTGACAGTGGAAACCCCCAACCAAGAGGTGAAATGGACAGGCATGCATCAATCTCAAAAGACACGATTATCTCTAAAATGAGTACAATTTTGATCCATAACTGATCACAAGACGGTTCAAAGAGAACGCCCGCGAGCTTTACATGAATTTGGATTCTCCGAACCTCTTTAAGGCCCAAGATAAACACCCATAAATTAAGACCATAGCAAGGAGACAAGTGATTTATGCCCCTTACAACAAAAATGAATCTTTTAGAGACAATACTGTAATAGGGAAATTTAATTCATCCACATCCCGTCATTGCAGACTTAAGTCGGACCAAGCTCATCCCACGTCCGATGAGTTTTGACTGTGTGCAAGATTCACCCTAAGACTATGGCTGGGGCCCTGATATTTGAAGCATATACCACCTCAGAATCATAAACTAACAAACTCTTATTAGAACTTCCTCTGATGGATAATCAATATACATACTTCTCCTCATGTTCCAAGAAGAAAGTCTATCAACATACCAACTAATAATTGCAGCAAATGACTTAGAGTTCCCGAGTGACCACATTGGAGATAAGAGATTAAGCGGTCTGTCAAATGTGCAATGAAAACTGACAGAAGGAGTACTCCTAGAACAAGTCCCATTGGTTCAAAATCCTCATCGGATGAGGAACCTTCACTTACTGCAATATGATAAAGAACAACAACTATTATGATCTTTAAACTGATTGTTCCACACAACCTCTAGGGAACATAAAACTAGCTTATCAGAATAGTCAACATACCTCCATCTCCACTGGTTGATTGGTTGAGCACCTAAAAAATCTACCACATTACCATGACTTCACTTCCTAAGATACAACTGTGAAATGAGGCTAGTCTTGAGGATCGCTTAAGACATCCCCATTCACAACAAAACTGAATGATCATCGCTTACTGGTGTAGTCTCACTCCTCCAAACTTACTCGAGACAACTTACGCCTACACAAAATTTGGAGTTCCTACAAAATTGGTGACACTCCTAACTTTCTCAAAGCAATTAAATATATCCAACAGACCTTGACATATAAAAATATTCAACACAACCAAGCAGAACCCAACTCCATCACTCCACTGGGAGTCTAAGCTGAGCCAATAACTGAGAGTCCTGCTAAAAACCCATGGGAAATTTCTAGGGGAATTTCCAAAACAATAAACACAATACAGCCTTCGAAAAATCCAAACACATCACAAAACAAACATCCACACCTTAGAAAAAATTCCAGTAATTCCAATTTAAAACATAAAAAAAATCAATGAAAAACACCCGCTGAAAAAACCAAGCACTTTATAATAAATCCCAACAACTCTTATGAACCCATCGCTCCCACTTCAAACTCTAAAAAATTTTCCAATTCCAAAAACATTTAAGCACAAAAACCCATTTTAGAGAAAAACCCACTTTTTAGGAAATACTAAGTGGCTTTAAAAATCAATCACTGACCTTTGATATTCCATGATACCTCACAAATATGCATCTTTGTGCCACTCAGGCACCCATCCAAACGATCCACCAACTATCCATTAATCACTTCCACATGAACATGCGAGCATCCATAAGAATACCACTAGATGAAATAAGGCTCTTCTACTTTCAAAACAAAACATTCCCATTATTTTGAAAATACCTTTTTCCAATCCATTTCAAAATTAAAGGTATATTTTAAAAATGATTCCCATTTCCCAAATAACTCACTTAGATTTTAAATGACCCAAGACATGCTTTTAGAAATTCAATTTCAAAAAATCAAATGCCAAATTCCAAAAACAAGTTCTAAGAGAAATGTACCACAAAAATCATGCCAAACACACTCCAAAATAAAATAAGAGAAACACCAAAGTCCGCTTCCATTTTTAAAGGAAAAAACTTTTACACCAATTAAAAAACTGAAGCAAGTCATCATGAACACTAAAGCACCTGGACAAAGAACTAGTGGTCATGCCTAACCCAGCGACATGGTTTAGCAGGCCATGACCTAGGCCAATGCCAATCACTATGAGTGTTGAACCATACTCTCGGACATCACATGGGTCACTACTCTATGTGAGATCGTGCGCAGTACCGATTTACTCCTATTTTCATCCCCCATCCACAAAGATCAAATCCAAAAACTTAAATCTCAGAATACTCTTGTTTACTCAAGGATCAGAATGAGTAAGAGTTCACAACGCTCTTCCCGGACATACCACTCGAGTACCGACTGTACTACCTCAAATATACCTGACACCCAAAATAATAAGAACAAAACTTGCCTCTGAAACCATTTGGTCATTAATCAGGCAGAGTCTCCATCCAACCTAGCACCCGACCCAATCCGCAGAAAGGCTAAAACGACGTTCCTGATCCCCACGGGCTGGCACAAGTGCCCGGGTATCAAAATTAAAACTTTGGAATGATTCACCTAAAGAAATAGACATAAAATAAATAGCATGATGAATAAATTAAAAACTAAAATCAAACAACAAAATATGCCCTTAAACTTTGGTAAAAATTAATGTTTACAACTTGAACCCAAAACCCAAAGGGAACGACAATAAAAGAAGAACTAAAAACACTAACTCAAACATCCAATAAACATGAGGTGCAACAACATCAGGCCAGGTTCACCAAAAAAACATGAGAGTGCCACTAACAACCTAAAACACCCAAGCTATGCTCGATGACTCAACCTGGAATGAAAAAGAAATAGGATCTACATACACCCAAAGGTGCATGTAGGGTGTGAGCCAAAATCTGTGTGGGATTCCACTGAGAAATGTTTCCACCCATAATTATTAAATGACAAATATATTTTTAATTTTACAGATGAAAAATAAATAAATTCTCAAACAATTTTTAATGGAAATAGGTTTAAGGAAAATTACTTTAATGAAAGTAACTTAAATTAAAACACACAGACAATTTCATGGTAACCCCAACTCACATTGTGTGACAACAATGACCACAAAGAAAAAGAGCATCATAATACATGGGACAGTCCCTAAGGATACTAGCGAGAAGTGGGACACTACAACATCACATCTTCGTGAACAATGGTATAGGAACACAATAATATATGTTCTCGTGCATGAGACACTAGTAGGGTAACACATCCATAACCTAGTGGTCTCCCAACATCATCCAAAAGTTTAGTAAGTATTGTAATCATCAATCCAACTATGTGATAGTGGGCCAATTACACTTCTGTATCACTACCACACTAGATCTAGTCCACCCAACTAGTACTCAGGCTTCCCATTTGTGGTCAACAGGTTTCAAATTCATCTCACATGTCATATTAAAATAGACAAACTAATAAATTCACAACATTTACTGAATACAAACACTTGCACACCTATTTTTTTTTAAAAAAACTATAAGTATGTACGCCAAGAATATTTACAAAACTCAATTAAAAAAAATTCATTATTAATAACTATTTAATAAGAAATTTAAGATTTTAATAAAAAACTTTTGAAGATCAGAACATGACATTACACACAAAACCAACCCAACCCTCTTTCATAACCAAACACACACAATGCCACATCAAGAGCTCAATCTACACTAATTAAACAACCATTTGAGTAGTTTAAAAAAAAATTAACAAATGACGTAATAATATTTTCCCTAAAGATACATCCAATTTCATTTAAAAAGCCACTTTAGAAATAAAAACATAGAATAATCTTATCAAAACATGATTTCCACCACTAATATCATTTAATTAAACATTTTGAAAATTTATATAAATAGCCCAAAGAAGCCCCACATGGACTTATGTTAAAAACACACCCAAAACACCACTGTAACCCTTACACATTTAATTAATGTAACAATATAGTTTATAAAATAGTAAACAACTCGAAATAGGTTTTTCACAGATAAATAAGACTCATATGGAATAAACCTGCTACTAGTAAATAAAGGAAAAATTTCCATTCTGGAATGATGTGCACCCAAAGATAGTTTTCAAATATAATTCACAACTTCTATATCATTTAATAAACCATTTAAAAATTCTATAAAAAAATTCCAAGGGACATCACATGATTTTTAACACAAAAAAAATATTTTTATTACAAAATAAACATCATCACAATTTAATAATCCAATTCATAGCTCCTTATAAATTAAATAAACTAATTGCACAACTTATATAACACAATCAAATGACTCAATAAGGGTTTTCACAAAAACACACTACGCACTATACTAACTTGAAACAAAATATATCAATGCTAGTTAAATATTTTAAAAAAAACAATGTTCCCACAAAATTAATTAATGGAAGTCAATGATATATTAATCTAATAAGAAAATTAATCCATCAAGAAATATTTATACATGGATCCACTTATCTTGGTGTGGATAAACTCAAAATTTCAGGTCGAAATAATCACCACATGCCATTAGCACTGTGAGAAACCTTAGTTATATCCTAATTCAAGAATTTATACCAAATATATTACAATTGGACCCCCCAAAAACATGAATCCCTAACCCTGTAACCTTCCAATGGAAGAAACATTCAATAAAATTGAAACACACCTGTGGAGAGGTTAAGGGAGGCTAGCTAAGTAAGATTTGGAGGTTTCAGAGGAGTACCACACTGGAAAAAAATGTCTGGTCAAGATATGGAAGTAGTGCACGATTGTGTGGAGGAGAGAAAGGCTCGCCAAATGCCCATGTGAGATGGTTGTGCAGTGTGTGGTGGCTAAGGAGGGTGTAGCATGCCGGTTCGAGGGCCTCCAACTGGATTCGCATACCAGAGAGGGGACGCCATCCAGAAAATAATTCGGATAGGGTGATGAAAAAAGGTGGACATGCAAGAGAAGTTGAGGCGGTGAGAGAGGGTGATGCAAGGTGATGGGGAAGCTTGACAATGGAAAATGGCTAGTGGGAGAGCAGTCAAAGTGAGGGGACATGGTGTGATGCAGGAGGGAGCGGTGCGAGGCAGTGGGGTAGTGCAAGTCGATGTGGGGCGGGCTTCTGATCTGGTTAGCTTGTGGAGGAGGAGGATAGGGCCAGTCCAGGAGAGGGGGTGGAGGTGGAATAGCAGGAGGAAGGGGGTTTAGCATGAATTAATGGGGAAATGGTGGAGATGGGGTGATGCGGGGCATTAGAAGGGGAGTGAAAAGGTGGCCGAGGTGGTGAGAGGGAATCCAGAATGAAGAAGTGGAGGTGCACCGACACCAAATAGAGATGTCGTAGGGCTCAAGCTTCCATAGAGGAGAGGGGAAGAGACCTGCATGGGTAGGGTTTTACTAAATGGGGGAGGGGATGGGAGAGAGAGAGGGTGAGGAAGAGAGAGGAATAAAAAGTGAAAGAATAAAAAATAATAAAGAATAAATGGAAAAGAAAATAAAAAGAAAATAAGAGTATTAAAAATCCCAAAAAATAATAATGAATTTATCACTAATAATAAAAATAAAATACTAAAACAACCATAATCAAAATAAATTTATAAATTGAGGTTGAACACCATTCATGTTTTCTTGCACGGTCGCATGCACGGTTGATTTCCCATATAATAATAAATTTAGTACTAAAATATTCTCTTAGTAACGATATAAATCGATCACGGTCATGCACATGTCCATGCGCCAGTATAAAAACCCAAAAAAAATTAAAATTAAACCCGGTTCAAACTGAAGCTCAAATGGAAGACTAGAAATAATTAAATTAAAATAATGTGTTGTCCAGGGTGTGACAAATCAGACTCAACTGAAAAAAATTCTTCTAAAGATTATAGTTAAGAAAAATTCTAAACATTCATTGCAAAAGTTGATAAAACAAAATATTCATTGAAGGGTGAAGAAGGTGGTAAAGAATCTTATAGAGAGTATTAGATATGAACAGAACTTATTTCATGTCATGAGAAAAAAACCTCTCAAGAAAGAAATTTGAATTATAAATAAAGATTGGAAATAAGTTATTGATAGAAGAAAATATGTTATCAAGTAGGAGGAATAATACATTGAGGATATTTTGAGTTAAAACTCAGAATTCTTTAATAGGGAAACATGATTTAAGATCATAGTAAGAAGTTGGAAACTAAGGAATAAGAAGTTTAAAAGTTGCAATAAAAAATTCTTGAGTCTGAAATAACCTTGAAGAAGATGAATGAAAACCTCAAAAAATATTTGGAAGTAAAATCTATGAATTCTAAAGTTGTTGGGAAGGATCAATACGATAATTGGGTGGAATCTTCTCTTACCAAAAAAATTATGTTTCGTCTTATTTTAACATTTTAGGTTCCGAAAAAATTATCGAGAAATCTTGGGTAGAGAAAGAATTTGAGAAACCTATAAAATCTACAAAATTAAAAAACCCACTCAAAATAAAAGATGGTCTACATCCTGAATATGTTAGAGCTAAAAGAAGTTACCAACCTCAATAAGGTTTCTATAGAGAAATATATTTTTTGAATAGAAAATCAAGATTTGATGGCTATTGTTGGTGTTATGGAAATTATTATCACAGAGCTTATAATTGTTGTCAAAATTTATCTCTACCCTAAATAAGTCTTGATAAAGGTGAAAAAATAGCGAATGTACAATGAGTAACTTTTTTAACTCTTGGAAATTTGAAACTGTTAATTCTCAAGATGTTATAAACTTTCAAAAAACAATTTGAATGTCTAGAAGAAGTTTGTGTAAGATGTGATAAATTTAGTCATCATGATGAAATATATATGACACTCCTTATAGAAAAAGTTTCCTATGATAAAAAATAAATTCAAGCTGAAAAGAAGAAAGTTGAAGAAAGAGATGTTTTTGTTGAAACAGTTTTGAAAGAAATTAAAAGGAACAAACAATGGATACTTGATATTGGTTTATCTTCCCATATGAAAGGTGATATAAAAATCATGAAACATGTTTAAATTCATGATGGAGGACCATTAACCTTTGGTAATAATAGTTTCTTAAAAATCAGAGGAATCATAATGGCTATGATTGAAGTCGAAAAGTTAAAATCTAAGGATTTTTTGTTTTTTTTATGGTAAAAACATAACTTAATTAGTATAAGTAAACATTGTGATGATGGAAAATAAGTTTTTTTATAAAATATTCATGTATCTTCAAAAGTGTTAATGATGAAAAATTTATTACAAAAGGAGAAAGAACCAGTGGGAATCTTTATCAAATAAAAGAATTCAATAACTCTTGTTAGTTGAGTGATAAAAATGAAAAAAAAAATTATGGCACTAAATACATTGCCACCTATGGTAGAAAAATATGAATAAAATTTCTAAAGTTGATGTTGTTTGTATTTTTCCATAATTGAAAATAAGAGATGAAGATTTTTGTATTACTTTCTAGAAAGGAAATATGACTAACAAAATTCATAAGAGAATTGAGATTAAATATTCTAGACCAATTATGCTTATTCATTTCGATTTATGCAAGGTAATGAGAAATAAATCGACAAATGAAGATTTATACTTTATCACTTTTATGGAAAATTTCACTCAAATGAAAAACATCATGTTTATGAGTCATAAGTCAGAGGCTATTAAAAATTTTAAATTATTTAGAAAGGGTGTCGAGAAAGAAATAGAGGTTTCCATAAAGATGTTGAGAACAAATAATGGAACCGAATTTACAATAAATAATTTTGAAACTTAACTGAGAAATAATCGTATCAAATATTAGCATAGTGCTATTTATACTCCATAAAAAATGGGGTAGCAGAAAGAAATAATAGAAGCTTAGAGAAAATGGGAAGAAGTATTTTATCTGAATAGAAACTTTAAAAATTCTATTGGAGAGACGTTGTTAGTACTAATATATATGTTCAAAATAGATTCTTGTTGATACCAGAAACTAACATGAATCCTTATGAATTTTGGAATAAAAGACCTTTATTTAAATGCTTAATTTTTTTTGGAAGTCTGTGTTTTCTCAAAATAAAAAATTTGGATTTTTTAATGTTTGATGAGAAAGATGAGGAAAGAAATTTTATGGGTTATTCACTAAATGGAATAAGTTTCAAATGTCAGAACAAATGTTTACAAATTTTTTTGGACTCATATGATGTGAAGGTTATTGAAAATCAATGTTCCTTAATAAAATTTGTTGAGAATGTTGAGGAGGATAAACCAGAGAATTCTAATAATGGTGAAACTAATTCAAAACATCCTTATCAAGATTAAAAATAATCATGTGATGAGGAAATTTTAGCTGGGAAAGAAACTTTGAAATTTCATACCATAAAAAAACCTATGGAATATGAAAATATTATTGGGAATCAGAAGGATCTGGTTCAGACAAGAATAAGGTTGATATTAGATAATCAAACTTCATGTATCTATAAAGTTAATTTGGAATCAGTATCTAAAGATTTTCAACACAAAGAATGGGTGGATGCTATCAATGAAAAATTGGATTAGATTGAAAAGAATGAAACATGGGAACTTATTTCATGGATATCAAATAAATATGTTATCAGAACCAAGTGGGTTTATAGAAAAAAATTGAATGTGCATTGATAAGTTTCAAGAAACAAAGAAATAATTGTTTGTAAAGGATATATAGAGGCGGAATTTGAGTGTTTTAATGACATGTTTTCCCCCATTGTAAGGCTAAAAACTATTGGAATGTTTCTTTCGGTGGACTCACATGGGAATTAAAATGTTTATTAGATGTATTTAAAGTTATATTTATTAAATGGTGAGATATAGGAAGAAGTTTACAATGAACAAACTTGTGGGTTTCTACTATATGAGGATGAGAACAAAGTTTGTAAATTGTATATAGATTTTTATGGAATGAAACAAGATCCATGTTCCTGGTATTCTAAAATTGAAAATTGTTTGAGAATATTGAACTTTTATAAAGGAAAATTTGATAGAAACATATATGTGAATGATGTTGACTCTAGACCTCTAATTATAATTGTTTATGTGTATAAAATAATTTTTTATTGGGATAGAGAACATTTTTATAAAACATTTTTTTTGCGGAAATGAAGAGGAGTTTTGAAATGTATATGTTGGGATAATTAACTTTCTTCCTTGCCATAAAAGTTCAAAAAAAGGAAAAATTCATTTTCTTATCTCAAGAAAAGTATGCCAAGGAATTGTTAAAAAAGTTTGGGATGGAAGAATTCAAAGAAGTTTCAACTCCTATTTCAGTGAGAAAAAAGTTGAATTAAGATGAATCAAGATCATGTTTGAATCAAAAAGACTTTTGAAAGCTAATAGGAAGTCTTCATTACCTTACAACCTTAATACCTGGTATTTGTTTTTGTTGTGAATTTGTGCGATAGGTATCAATGTAATACAAAAAGAATCACATGTGTTAGAAGAAAATAGGATTCTCATATATGTTAAAGGAATAAATTCACATAGTTTTTTATACAAAATAAATAGTGAGATGATGTTTCATGGTTATAATGATGCCGATTGGGATGGGGATTGTAATGATAGAAAATCAACCTTAGGAGGAACATTTTTCTTCGGTGAATGTTGTGTGAGTTGGCATATTAAGAAGAAATGTTCAATAACATTGAGTACAACTAAATCTGAATATGTTTTAGCTGCTCAAGTTTATTCTTAAATGTTGTGGATAAATTTTCAACTAGAATACTTAAAAGTTAATGTTTCAAAACCATTGAAGATACTTTGTTATAATCAGATTGAAATTGACCTTTACATGAATCATGTCCAACATTCATGATTAAAACACATTGATATGAAGTTTCACTTTATAAAAATAAAATGTTTTTACAGGATATGTTTTTCTAGAAAAAATTTCAACAAATTATTAGATTGATAATATTTTTACAAAAGAAATTATAAAAGAAATGTTTACGGAATTGTGTCTACAACTTTATGTCCATCCTCCTCCCATGTATTCCTAAAATACCATAAGGAAGAACCCCCACCATTGTTTGGATTATATTGAAAATGGGAATAGAAAGTACCAAATTTAAACTTTTTAAGAAGTTAAACTTATCTTTATTTTATGAATATAAAGTTATGGTTATCATAGAATGAGGTAGAGAAAAAGAATAGTGAGAAAAAAATAAAACTGAGAGAAAAAGAAAAGTGAGATAGGGAAAGATAAAAGTGAGGTTTGTTTATCTATACATGACCACAAAATTTTCTTACCATTGAGGGATCAAATTCCTTAAAAACCATTACTTTATCTTTCACTCTCTTATGAGAAAGGATATGTTTTGATAAAAGTCAAAACACTTTATTTGGTTACAAAATACAAGTTGTAAAAATTTTGAAGAGTTTGAAATGTTAATAATGAGGGTTGTCAACAAATCCAAAGGGGGGTATTGAAGAACCATTATGGAATTTTGATCTAACAAAGTCTTTTATTTGTTCACAACTAACTCACTTTGTGAAATAATGTTTTTTAGGAATCAGACTGTGTCCATTGTAATGAGTTTATTTTCTGGACACAAGTTTCTAGACTCAGTATATTGGGTTTCACCGAACATAAATGATGTCAGGAAGATAAATTTGTTAATCATAATATTTATCATATTTAGTCCATCATCATGACATTGAAAATCATGGGATTAAAAAGAATTAGAGTCAGAATTGTTTTGGTTTGCTGGAATTCTATCTTTGCTGTAATTAGAGAAAGAATGAATTTGCTGAAGAGTTTTGATAGAAGAATGTGAATTCAAGTGTTAGAAAGATTTAATTCTTTCTAAAATAGAATCATATATTTCTTTTTTGATCAATAATTTCTTGCAAATCATGAAGTCTTTCATGATTAAAGCTTTTGAATAAATGGTGGAGAGTTTTGAATAATTTCATGGTCATAAAATGAGATTTTTGTAATGGTATTTTCATACTGAGAAAATCATACTGATATTTTCATACTCTTATTTGTATACTATGTTTTTTGTTCTAATATTTTCATACTAGGAAAATCATATTGAGATTTTCATACATTGATTCTAATAATGAAGTATTCATGATGAATAATTCATACTGAGAATGAAAAAGATCATAATGATATGAGAAAGAAAATGATCATAATGAGATGAAAATGAAAAAGATCGTAATGAGCTGAGAAAGAAACAGATTGTAATAAAGTTGAGAAAGAAATAGATTTTAATGTGATGAGAAGTGAAAAAGATCAAAATGACCTGAGAAAGAAATAAATCATAATGAGATGAGAAATAAAGAGATCACAGTGAAGCTGAGAAAGAAACAGATTGTAATGAGCTGAGAAAGAAAATATTTTAATGATCTGAGAAGGAAACAAATCATTATGATCATGAGAAAGAAACATATCATAATGAGATAATAAAGGTATGATAAGTTAAAATTTTCAAACTTGAATTTTAATTTTTCATAAATCTCAAAGAAATCTAAAGAGGTTTGATGAAGTTTAATTTGATGTTTTAAATGTGATATATTTTCAAATATTTAGAGATTTTTAGAAGTAGTTAATGATTACTAGTTTCCAAATTTCTTCTAAGTCTCCTATAAATACTTCTTTAGATCATTTTTTCATTCTCAACTTTCACACACACACAAAAGGCGGAGAGATGGAGAATTTGAAGTGGAATTTCCCATTATATTGAATAGGAATTGTGTTGAGAATTATATTATAATTTTGATTTTTTCCATATTGAGATTGAGTTTATTATATTGAGAAAAAAATATCTATAATTGTCATATTCGGGAAATTGGATCCAATATCATTGTTTTGAGAATATGAAATCCAACATCATTGTTTTGAGAGAATTGGATCTAATATCATTGTATTGGGAAAATTGGATCGAGGATCCAATATTATCATACTTAGAAAATAGGATCCAGGATCCAGAATTATAATATTAAAAAGATCAGATCCAAGATCATCATACTCTAAAAATTGAATCCAGAATTCAGTATCATTGCATTGAGTAAAAAAACAGATCCAGCCAAATCAGACTGAGGATTCAGACTGAGAAATTGTGGATAATATTCAACAAAGTATTTATTATTTAGTTTGGCTCAATTGTTTTATAATAAAATATTGTAAACCTATGGGAGTCACTATAATCATACCTATTAGGAGATAGAAGGATTCTAACAGGAGTTGGCACAAGTTTTATTCACTTCTTCTTAATAGTGGATCTTTATAGACCCATGGGAGTGGTTATAGAAAGGTTGTAGGTTCTCACACTATGTTAAAACCTTGTAAATATTATGTGATTTACTTTCTATTCTAATATTTTATTCATGATTATTTACAAAAAGTTGATAAGGATATCAATATTAATAGGTTTCATGGGTTAAGTTATGAAAAGAATTGAAACTTATAAAAGTGAACAACTGATTCACCCCCAGTTGTTATTCAATCCTTTAGAACTTCAGGGGGTTTTTATAAAAACACAACTATATTATAAATATTATACGAAAAAATAATAAGTAGTGGTAGTTTCTAGAACTTCCTTGAAGACCCAGTTTTTTTAATCTTTTTTATTACAATTATAATAAAAATTAAATAGAAATAGTGTGTAAAATTGAAATAGATGTTTGAACTAAAAATTTTCAATGAAAATTTACAAAAAAAGATTCATGTTTTAATGTACATTTTTTTATGTATTGATATATTTGTATTGTAATTTTAAATAGAAATTTAAACTACAAATTTCCCATGAAAATTTTCAAGACAAACATCCCGGAAAAACTTTCCCCATATATTTATAATCGATATTTTTATTGAGAGTTTTCAATAAAAACAAAAAATATTTATATATTAATTGATATAGGTACACTTAAAATTTATACATAAATCTATTTTATAATTTTTGTAATCAAATTTACAATGATAATTTTCAGTGTAACATTTCACTGAAAATTTTGTGCATAAATTTCTACTAAAAACTGAAAAATTTCTTAGAAAATTTGGAATTTCTATTTATATCTATGCATATACTTATAGATGTATGTATAAATTTTCATGGATAATTGAAAATTTTCTATTTGAATTTTCATTAAAAATGTCGATTTTTGTTTTTGATGTTTTCATTGGAAATTAAATTCCCTATTTAAATTTCAACTCACAAATGAAAATTTTCAATGTGATTTTTTGTTAAAAATATTTATTGGAATTGTAAAAGTTATCACTAAAAATTCAATTTTTTATTGAATTATCCACTTATTATGTTTAATAAAAATGATTATAACCATAAAATGTTTAATAAAAAATGCTATTATATAATATTAATAACAAATATAAATATTTAATATTTAATAAAATCTATTATTATAAAATATTAATAATGAAGATAAATAAAAATATAATATATTAGTTTATATTTCGATAGTTTTAAATGTTTTAAAATAAAATGATGTAACATCTTTTTTTAATCTAATCATACTATTTTAATTAAATATTGTATAGTTAATAGCATTTTTTATTAAATAACATTTTAGTAACATTTTTATTAAATATTAATAATAAAAATATTTTTATACAATATATAATATATATTGCTATATTTATATGTAACAAATTACATATATACATATATACATATATACATATGTACATATATACATATCTACATATATACATACATACATATATACATAGATATACATATATATATAGATACATATATACATAGATATACATTTATATCCAAATATATGCATATATATGCTTATATGTACATATATAAATTTGTAATGCACAGTGGGGATATTTTCATCCAAAAATATAATTTGACCGTGGTGTCTAGGAAAATGGAGGGAGGTGAGGTAATTTGGGATGGAAAACGTGACATGTGTGTTAATTACGTATAAAAAACACTGTTATTATTTATTTATTTTTCCACTAAAGGAGGGTTTGATAGAGAGAGGGGTGTTTTGCGAATATCCAAGTCATATTTTCCCAGTTCTCCACCTCATTCAAATTTATTTTTTCACTTAATACTTGGAATTGTGTGTGTGAAGGTGAACTGTGGATCTATAAAGTCAAAGGGGATAGTTGTGGATTTGGTGATTCTTGTTGGGAGCCCGAATGCTAATTTCTAGGAATCGAGCATTGGGAAAGGGAAGGTTATTAGTTTTTCAGGGAATATAGTGTTAGAGTTAAACTATGGTACTCTAGAATATGATATTGGTATCCTATTAAAGATTCATTTAACTTAAAATATCTATGATTTTGTAATTATTTTATCTTGATGACATCATTATAACACAGAGTATCTTTTTATTTAGAGATTGCAGGTGAGTTTGGATTATAAAGAACTCATAATGACACAAACAGATGTTGAGGATAATTTAAAATAAGAAAAATAATATCATTCAAGTGCAAGTTCTGTTACTGAAAAAACGGTGGTGTATTTTTGCAAGATCATTAGAAATGGGAATAATGGCATTCATTATGTATGTAATATTTCATATTGAGAATATTTTGTCTGATTTTAAATGTTACTATGTTTGGTATGATTTAAAATGTTCTAGTTGGAAGAGTTTCTAGATGATATTCCCTCAGAAAAATATAGGATGAAGCCTTCCTATGAGTCAAAATTGGATGAAGAAAATTATTTGTTTTCTAGTATTGAGAATGAATCATTTTAGATTTAGGATCTAGAAAAATAACATCATAGAAAGTATTTATCATTTATCATGTGGTATTTTTAATGATTTTGAATTATGTTGTTGGAGTAATTTACTATTATATGTTCATGATTTTATGTGTGCAAGTTTTTTCTTTGGCGGGAAGTAAAGGAGCATGTTGAGATAGTACAGAATGAAGTGTTGGGGTTATGGGAAATATAAATATATAGGGAAAAATTTTAGCTAGCCAAGGATTATAAAATAATTATCTAAAGATAGTAAAGAAAAAACACCAATGAAAAGATTTTGAAGGATAAAGAAAAAATCCTTCATGAGGAAAAAATATATAGACATAGCTAACATACCCTTGAAAAAGAAAGAATAATATATATTCATTATGTTATAATAATTAAAAGATAAGGCGGGTCTTTATTCTAGATGACATTATTGTGTCTCTGAAACTAAATTTATTTTAACATAATTTCCATTCAATGTAGGAACATGAATTTGAGTTGGAATATGACCAGAAGAGGAAATCTGCTGACTAATATTTAAAATACAAGATGGTTTAGGTAAATAAGAAATAAACTAAAATCCTTCACTTTAGAAAAAACTTATAAAGTTTGAGTAGATACTAGAAAATAAATTGGGAAAAAATTGTCAGAAATATGAGTTTCTCTTAAAATAAAGTGATTATTTGAAGTATGTTCGACTTAACTTTGAAATACAGAAGGTTGAATTGGGTGAGAAGTTAAGTGAGTTATTAAAATATCAATAATATATGAATGGGAGGTCAATGAATAGAAATTTAAGAGTTTTCCAATTCTCTCCCATTAAAATCCACCACTCCCAAAATTCTAACACTATGATGTATCCCTCTAATATTAGTCGAGGAAAATGTCTTTTCACAAATAGTTCAGGAGGAGGCACATTATGATGGATTTTGGAACATTGACATTAGTTCCACAAACCACATGATTGTGCCTCATCATTTCTTCTATAAGTTCAAGTATGGGATCCATGGGACCATGATGTTTGGTTATGGCTCTACTATCAACATCAAGGGGCATGGGACCATCTTGTGCACCAATAAAAATGGAAACCACAGTATGCTCACGAGGTTCTACTCCATCATGTGTCTCAACAACAACATCATAATCATTTAAAAACATGATGAGAATAGTTTCTAGATATTAATCAATGAGATAATCATGAGGATTCATAACTAGTAGTAAATCATGTTGGCCAAGGTGAAGCGCTTCATCAATCAGATATACGTGATCAGACTCAACATTGAAAATCTAGTATTCTTATTAGAAAGGGGGTCAAAGAAGGCATGTTGATAGAATTAAAGGTATGACAACCTGAATTTTTAGGATATACATACTATCTCATGATGGGATATGGTGTGAGTGAGGGCATGGATTGATAAGTTTTCTATTGTTAATGAAAATTTCCTCTATGGGAAGTAGGTGTGGGTTTCCATCCTCAAGTAAGTAAAGAATTGAATATAGAAAGTCATTGACCATTTATATGGTGACCTCTATGGTTTGATCATGCTAATAATGATAAGAAATAAATGTTACTTTTTTATGCATGTGGATAAAATGAGCCAATAAATATGGCTTAGTCTACTCATTAGTAAAGACCAAGCTCTTGTATAAATTAGATTATTTTAGGATACAGTGGAGTTGGAGATAGGGAAGAAGCTAAATTTTCTTTTACACTGATCATGGTGGAATGTTAACTTTAGTGGAATTCAGTGAATACTTTATTGATAACATAATATAATGGAAGCTCATGGATCCTTATTGACCATTATATAATGGGTTCATTGAACATCGTAACCTGGTCACAGTCATCATGGATCATTGCATGCAGAAAGAAAGGAGTATCCCTTAGATGTTTTAGGATGAGTCCATCACCACTATTGTTTTATATGCAATCATGTTCCTACATAAATTCTTAATAGGATGACATTATATAAGTCTTGGCATGGAAATTGGATGGTGGTGCACTTTCTCCTCACTTTTAGATCATTGTTCATGTTAAGATCATAAAGGCTCACTTGATAAAGCAGGATAACCCGATTATGCCAGTGATCTTCATTAGGTATGCGTGTAGATCAAAGACATATCATGTGTATGATCCCATTAGTAAGAATGTGTGTATATAAAATGATGTATTCTTCAAAAATGAAGAGTAGTGATACTAGAGTGATCATGATGAACAAACATATGTTGAGTAGTGAGGATCCATTCAATATTTATTACATTACTATATCTATTCTAGGGATGGAAGAGACCAACAAAATAGCTTTAAGACTATATATTATCACCCACATCCATAGGCGTATTCTTTGTAGACCCTACAAAACTAAGTATGGATGTAGTGATTGTTGGATTTGGTGCCATAGAACAAACATATGTATACTTTATGATAACAAGTATTCATAGTTTTTAATATTAATAAACTACTTGTCACATAATGATTTTATTCTCAATAACATTGTTTGTGATAATGTTCTAATAGTATTTTTCACACAAAATAGTCATAGTAGTTCCCTGTTATAATGAGAACCCAGAAGTGCTACAAAACTATTCTTAAATATATGTTCTATATCTAGATGATATCATTTTAGGGATACAAATGATACATGCTATCAGAGGTAGAGTCTACTAGGAATTTGAGGCACCTTCTCATGTTGTACACCCTTAGTAATATCCAATGTTGGATTTTCTGAGAATGAGACCTGCTAGTAGTAAATCCATATTTACACGTGTCATTGGATATTCTTATTTTTATAATTTTGTATTGATCCTTATACTATAATATTATTTTTAATGTGTATTATGAGTCTCGTGCTTTGATGTATTGAGAAAAATCGTGATGGCATGTGTTCTCTACGAGGTAGAATATGTTGGGTGTGTCACACGTAATATTACATTAATGAATAATGCGAGAAAGGATTTTCCCCTTCTATTTTTTATTAGAAGTTGATATCTCAGAACCTTTTATAGAAATGATATAGCCTTAATAAATCCATGTCCATGGTGTTCTATGGGCTAGTTCGATTTTTAGGAATTAAAAGAAAGAGACATTGAGAACATAGTTTGATGGAAACAGAATGCAACCTACTTGACTTAAAATAAAGATTTAAAGGGATTATTTTATATAGTAACCATCCATATGAGGTTTTATGTTATTGTTGATTTAACTTCGTTCTCTTTGGGTGATATACCGTGTTTCTAGATACTAGCATTGGACTTTACGATGGTTCACCTAAATCCAATAAAAAAGTGGCCTAGTATAAGGCCCCAACCTTAAACCTTACTTAATCTTGAGTTATTACAAGATTAAACATTGAGGATCTTTTCAGGTTTAGAGTTTTAGAGAATTAGATCATGAAACTTGCATTAAATTCCAAATTTAAACAAAGTGGTTACATAAAAGACAGTATTAATTCTTCCCATCAACGGAAAAATATTTAAAATAAAACATGGATTCTTTCTTGACATATCCTTGACACTGTCATCACATCATGTACCTTTCCCTTGACCTGTGAAAAACATTTCAAAAACTTGGGATGAACATTAAAATATCAGTAAGGGTTATAAAAATATGGAAAGGAAACATGAGTTCATATATACATAAGAATGAAATCATACTTTACCCATAAAACATAGGCACTTTAACATATCTCATCAAATCATGAATAAATCATAGAAATCATAAGACATAAAAGGTAACTTGAGGCATTCATAACATTCTTACGTAGTGAGTAACCCTCTTGGTTACGTTTGGAATACCCACCACAGTATATTCCCTAAATCTCTTCGGAGAAACCTTAACATTTACCTCCTTTGCGTTACCCAATGCATTGGAGAGCTATATCAGGCTCACCCGCCCTTAGTTTATCACAGAACCACCCGTCTTCATAATAATGCCCAAGAACCTCAACATAATCGTATCACATAAAACATGCATAAAGGAAACATAACATTTCCACCTTTCAATCACAAGATATAAATACAACACATTGATATAAAAACATTATGAAAACCATTTTCAATACCAAAAGAAAAGAAAAGTAAAACATGGTATTTATTTTTCTTTTAAAAAGAAGGTATGGCTTGTAGAGGAAGCCGAAACTTAAATAATGGTCACGACAGCGGAGAAGTCGTTGTCGCCGCATACGTACAACAAAAAAAATTCCCTTTTGTCGTTTAATAAACACTTCGTATAAAAAAGATTCCTTTTGAATAAACGTAAAAGTCAAAGGGGTTTATACACCGTATAAAATAAGGTTGTGTATAAAACATAATATGCCTCAATGAAAGGAGATTGAGACAAAGTCCCTTACAAAGACGGTATCCTTGGTTTAATGATAAATCAATTACATAATTATGTGTGAAAAACGAATACACCAAATATAAGTGGATATTAAGTGTAAAATAATCAAAGGTCATTCACACATATTCAAAGGATGACATAATCAATAACTACATGTTGAACCCAAAGAAATCAAAATTGGGTTAAGAAGTTCCCTTGACAGCCTAACAGCGTCACATCAAAATGAGTTGATGAGAGATAAAAAAAGGGTATCTCATCACTTGGACATAAAATTTACATCCATAAGGATATATGAGAACATATCCCAACATAACAATATGGAAATTAAAAGACCCAACAAAAGAATTCTTTTAAAAAGAGGAGGGTGAAAGGTTCCCTTACCGACATGGGTATCTTTTGAAACATACACCTCGTGAAAGAAGGACAATACAACATTGATGTAAATACTCATAAAAGAAAGTATATTACACAATGAGTAAAATAATTGGTAGTACATACACCACTAAAAGGAAATTATGGCAAATGTAGCATAAATCTCATGGGAATAAAAGTGAGATGAAAAATTCCTTACGAAAACTCGGCAGCCTAACGACGCCACATAAAACTTAAAAAAATGGATTGATGAGATAAAATAGGGTATCTCATCATATTAACTTAAAGTTTATAGAAATATTAATATAAAAGAACATCCCCCAACATAAAAAAGAGGATCTTAAAAGAAGTGACATAAAAGAGAGTACTTAAAAAGAAAGAGAGAGGTTAGATCTCTTACGAAAATTTGGCAGCCTAACCGTGCCACTCAAAACTTCCAAAATGGATTGATGAGAGATAATAGGGTCTCTCATTACATGAACATAAAAATTACAGTAAGATTAATATAAAAGAACATCCCAATAACAAGAAAGATGAGATTTAAAAGGAATTACATAAAAGAGTGTACTTAAAAAGAAAGAGTGGAGTAGGATCCCTTACCTCAAGTCCAACTTGTCTTGTTCGTTTCTTTATATTCCTAAATAATAAACTTTGGTCAATTAATAATTTCCTAAGTAACTCCTTTATAGATTATTATTCAGTTCATATCACATATTATAATGTTATAATAATTGTTTAATAATGTTAGTTCATATCAGACGTTTTTGCCGATGTTTGGTACATGAGTCAAAAATGAACTTGTTTGAAAAAATATTTCCCATGTAGTTATAAGTAAATAATTTCCAGAATAGTATTAATGATTAAAATATCATATATATCCAGTAAATATTCATTTTATTCTATTCCATATCATTTGGAGATAAAAAAACGAAAAGCACCGTTCATGGAGACGGTAGACCGTACGTACGCATGAACGCTACCTTCATTTTTTGTCATATTAATGGAATTAAAACAAAATGAGAGAGATATATATATGTTATAATTCCAGAATGATATCCATAATTTAGATGTAATATATTACATATATATCCATTATATATATGTACTTATAGTATTACATAACATTTTGAGATAAGAAATGAAATGTACCGTTCATGGAGACGGTAATCCGTACGTACGCATGAACGCTACTTCCATTTCTATTTCATATTTAATGGAATTAAAACATAATTATACATAATAGTATTTTAATTCCAGTATGGTATCATATATAACATCATTAAATATATCCTTTATACGCACCACATATGGTATTAACGAATCAAATCACTTTGAGGGGGCGGTAGTCCGCACTTCCTTAAATGAAGATATCGCGTTTACCCATAATGGAAACCATAAAGGTACGCCATAAATGAAAAATATAGAAGCTTAAGTAAAACATAAAAATATTATATATCATATATAAATATAGTCGCATCTTAATGGCCACCTTTGAAGGTGTTAGAATAATGTTGAACAATCATCGTTTCGGGAGGCAGAAATTCTCCATCCACGGAAACAGTATGTTCTTTAACCATTAGATGTAGGTGTGTGTAAGTGTAGCTCTAATCCTTCTTATAAAAACATCCTAGTATATTTAATATACTGTATTTGTTACATAATAAATGAATAAAAAGAGTTTAGGGGGTTGGAGAAGCAAAATAAAACAAAAGGACACAAGTGAAGACATTACCTTAAAATCGGGTAACTCCCTTTGGTTTGAGCTCAAAGGCTTCCTTGGGAAGACTTCTGCCCAAAGTGAGGATTCAACGAGTAAGAGAGGGAAGTGGAGAGACAAAATAGGCAGGGGTTGGCCGAGCCAAAGGCTTTGGGAGTGTGGGTAAGGAGGTAGAGGTGGGGGCCTTTTATAAGAGGAGAGGAGGGGCACTCTTGTAAAGTTACAAAATGTTACTTTATTTTCAAAAGAGTTTTGGATTTTAAAGGTACCACATTGATGTATTTCAAGGATAAGGTGATAAGGGTTCTAAATACACTCATCCAATAGTTTTTGGACATGTGTAGGTATTAGATATTACATTATCTTTCCATTTTATTTAAATCGTTAAATAATGAGGTCATCGCTGCATCATCATGATGACATAAATAATTTAATTTATTTAATGTATAAAAATTATAAAAAAAATACTATGATGTAGGAAATATTTTTATCTTTCCAATGACTATTTATAGTAAAAAATATGACTTGTATAACCCCATGTAAATTTTTTTTTAGTAAAACATTTCATGTTTGTGTCATTTTACCTTTAACATTAAATAAAAAGATATTTATGTCATTTTCCAACCAAAGTGGCTCCATGGGGTCCCCAAGTTGACCCATGGATTGTATTGGTCGGCCATGACACATCCAATGAGGGTAAGACATGTGTCTAGGTCATTTAATTTTATTAAAACATTATTCTTACCATAAACTACACTAATTATCTCTAATCGCGATTAAAAACTTAATAAGTTACTATTCACCAAAAAATTATTTTTATCCCATTGAACCAAATTTTACTTATTATTGAAAACCATGTATGTCGGATTTTTGAAATTCAAAACACAAAGATGGAAAAATTTCATTTAAACGGAAAAATCAGTTTTTATAAGTACCACTTAGTGGTTTCACTATTCATCAAAAATTGATGTTTTTCAGAAAAATACCAAAAATTCACCCTAAGCTATATTTGATATTCCGAATTCAAAAATGAAGTCTATTTTACAAAATTCAAAACATATAAGTCACATTAAATAATTTAATAATTAATTCCCGCTGTCAGAGCAAATAGCGTGTTTTTATGAAACAATAAGTATCAAAAGATTGACACTAGTTTAAGTCTGATTTCAAAGTGAAATTAATTCCAACGATCACTATTGGATTTAATGGTAAAAATATATTCTAATTTCACTTTAAAACCAATTCAAAAGATAATCTAATCATATAAATAAATTAGATTAAAAAGAGGTTTTGAATTAAAATACAACATTTTACACTATTCATTAAAAAATGAACTTTATCGGAAAGATACCAAAACTTTACACAAAGTAAATTTTGATGTCCCAATTCCTAAGAAGAGTTTTATTTGGTCTAATAGAATGTATAAGAGTGAACAAAACTATATTTAATGACGGTTCTCCATCAAAAGGTAATAAGTGAACCTTTAGTGAAAACTAGGGCATATACGCCTAAAATTGAATTCTTTCCGTATTTTAAGCCTTTATCTTTTATTGGATAAATTAAAAAACATTTAAAAACATATATAATCATATTTTAGTTATTTCTATCCATTCCCGCCAATACAACGGCTACATGTTAACTACCATTTAAAATAATATTATTTTATTATTAGAGTGCAACGTAAGATTCCCAAGAAACTCGTTGTTGCGTGTTGGGTACGCCATCGAGAATAGCGTCCCCTTTAAAGTCATATTAATATTTTATTCACAAATATGGATAAATATAAAAATGTCATATTATTTATTTACCTGGGGTGTTACATCCTTCCCCCCTTTTGGGAATTGCGTCCTCGCAATTTTTAAAATTAAGCTTGGAAACATCCTTGAAAGTCCCACATCGGAACAAGAGTCTGTGAAACAATCACTTTAAAATAAAGGAAGATAAGTACAGAGGTCACCCAAGTTAACCCATACTATGATTCCATGTAGAAAAACATGGACATGGAAGAAAAAGCAAAGGGTCATGTTCTTGAGGGAGAGTGATAGTAAACATGTATAGGAGAAAGTTAACCATAAGAAAATCACAAACTTGTGATGGGTTAAACGATATTCGATTCCCCAGTAAGAAAAGTTAATAGACAACATTTTTGTTTTAAGTTACTTTTTATTTAGGAATTTATTCATAAGGAAACATAATCACTTATCATGTTGACTTTCAACTTTTACTAGATTCCTTAATCAAACTCATATTTTTTTCCAAAAGACGAGTATTTAGGGAGACTTGTTCGAATTAAGAGTACTATAATCAACTTCTAGAGAATCACCTAATCCACCAAAGAGAACTATATACTTCCCATGTCTTTAGGCTTTAACCAAAACCAAAACCAAAAAGGTTAGTACAAGGTCAAATAATCCAGAAAAGGATAACCCTTTAAAAAGAAAATCTATGCTTAATCTCCAAAATTTGTCCAACAAAACCCAAAGTTTAATGATGACTATCTGATAAACAATTTGTCCATAAAATTCTTCAAAGTAAACCAATATAAGATTGAAACCCAAATATTTTAAGGATTTAGTCACATAGTCTTCCAAGTTAAATCGTAACATTTATCTCCAAACAACATCAGTTGCTCCTAAAGTCTCGTATTGAAAAGTAATTAACCTAATCACATATCCTCCATGATAGGTTAATAATTTTCATAAATAACCCAAAATCAACTTAATCTTAATTCATAAAATCATATAACTAAAAATAATCAGTCAAACTAACCAGGGAATTCACGTAGTCCAGTGGTAGGTGATAAATACCAGTCGCACTTTGGTTGTGGGTTCGATTCCCGCAGCTTTGTCCGACGCGACGGGTAGTCACACGGTCTTCGTGTTGTACTTTTTCCAAAACTATATAATTCTCAAATCATTCCCCAAAAGGGATAAAATCATCAAAAATAACCATAACATAATTTAACCTCAATTTTATCTCATTCCTTTCACTTCAATCATAACATATAGTAACCCATAATTACCTCAAAAGTAAGGATCATATAAATCCAAATGGTTCTTTATAACTATTTCCACAAAAGAAAAGATAACTATTCCTTGAATAAAAGTTGCATATATTAAACATCAGGGTTACACATAATATAAAAATTCTTCTAATGTAACCCCATCATCAAAAGAGACTTAATACTCTTAAGAATTTCACCATAACTCTTGAAGCCCTTATATGTTGACATCTTACTCATTCAACATTCTTCATGATCCATTAACCATTCCTTTCCAACTTATTCCTAAATACCTCTTTCCTACAAAAAAAATCATGAATCATATCCTAAGATTCCAAAATAGGAAAACAATAGTCATGAAATAATTCATACCTTTGATTGGTCATTGTCAACTTCTTCTTCCTCAATCGGAATGGCATTAGGTATTGGTAAATGAACATTTGTATGCTCTTGGTGATCCCATTCATGAAAGTTTGTCATAAGACATGTGTTTGCATAATGACCATGCACACCACATTTAAAACATTCAATTGATCCCTCAGAAAGAACTTCTTTCCCTTTCCTCGAGTCAACTGGATGCTTCCTTTTTATATGGTAGGTTCTTGCTTTATGACCTTCATTTCCACATCTATAGCATATTTCTATCCCTTTGAAACATTTTCCTAGGTGTTTCTTTCCACATATTTGACACATAGGTTTTTGAACACACTTACCTTTATGATTATTACCAGTACTTTCGTAGGGATTTGTTTCTCGCATATATGATGCCTTAGAGAAATAACCAAGGTTTAGGTGGTCAATCATGACTCCAGATAGTTGGTTGAGGATAATCACAAGAGTTCTCATTGCAGCTCCCATATCATTCAGTTGCTTTCTCAAAAAACGGTCACAGTTTCCTTCACATCCACTGTTACTTTGGTGCCTGCTAGATCCAGCCATTTACTAAAACCAAAAAGGTCAGTGTGAGTATATCAAAAAACCATAATGTACTAATGAGGAAGATAAACACTAAGATATACTTACTCATTCACTTTATCTAAAACTAGGACTCTTTCTGAAATCCTAACCATTATGGTAATGCCACTTATGCTTAAAGAATACCCTAACCTCTAAAGTTATCTAAACTGACCTTTGATACCAACTATAAGGCCCCAGCCTTAAACCTTACTTAATCTTGAGTTATTACAAGATTACACATTGAGGATATTTTCAGGTTTAGAGTTTTAGAGAATTAGATCATGAAACTTTCATTACATTCCAAATTTAAACAAAGTGGTTACATAAAAGACAGTATTCATTCTTCCCACCAACAGAAACATATTTAAAATAAAACATGGATTCTTTCTTGACACATCCTTGACACTATCATCACATCATGTACCTTTCCCTTGACCTGTGAAAAACATTTCAAAAACATGGGATGAGCATAAAAAGCTCAGTAAGGGTTATAAAAATATGGAAAGGAAACATGACTTCATATATACATAAGAATGAAATCATACTTTACCCATAAAACATAGGCACTTTAATATACCTCATAAAATCATGAATAAATCATATAAATCATAAGACATAAAAGGTAACTTGAGGCATTCATAACATTCTTATGTAGGGAGTAACCCTCTTGGTTACGTTTGGAATACCCCCCATAGTATATTCCCAAAATCTCTTCGTAGAAACCTTAACGTTTCACTCCTTCACGTTACCCAATTCATTGGATAGCTATATCGGGCTCACCCGCCCTTCGTTTATCACGGAACCACCCGTCTTCATAATAATGCCCAAGAACCTCAACATAATCGTATCACATAAAACATGCATAAAGGAAACATAACATTTCCACCTTTCAATCACAAGATATAAATACAACACATTGATATAAAAACATTATGAAAACCATTTTCAATACCAAAATAAAAGAAAAGTAAAAAATGGTATTTATTTTTCTTTTAAAAAGAAGGTATGGCTTGTAGAGGAAGCCGAAACTCAAATAATGGTCACGACGGCGGAGAAGTCGTTGTCGCCGCATACGTACGACAAAAACATTCCCTTTTGTCATTTAATAAACACTTCGTATAAAAAAGATTCCTTTTGAATAAACATAAAAGTAAAAGGGGTTTATATACCGTATAAAAGAAGGTTGTATATAAAACAGAATATGCCTCAATGAAAGGAGATTGAGACGAAGTCCCTTACAAAGACGGTATCCTTGGTTTAAGGATAAATCAATTACATAATTATGTGTGACAAACGAATACACCAAATATAAGTGGATATTATGTGTAAAATAATCAAAGGTCATTCACACATATTCAAAGGATGACATATTCAATAACTACATGTTGAACCCAAAGAAATCGAAATTGGGTTAAGAAGTTCCCTTGACAGCCTAACGGCGTCACATCAAAATGAGTTGATGAGAGATAAAAAAAGGGTATCTCATCACTTGGAAATAAAATTTACATCAATAAGGATATATGAGAACATATCCCAACATAACAATATGTAAATTAAAAGACCTAACAAAAGAAGTCTTTTAAAAAGAGGAGGGTGAAAGGTTCCCTTACAGACATGGGTATCTTTCGAAACATACACCTCGTGAAAGAAGGACAATACAACATTGATGTAAATACTTATAAAAGAAATTATATTACACAATGAGTAAAATAATGGGCAGTACATACACCACTCAAAGGAAATTATGGAAAATGTAGCATAAATCTCACGGGAATAAAAGTGAGATGAAAAATACCTTACGAAAACTCGGCAGCCTAACGACACCACATAAAACTTTCAAAAATGGATTGATGAGATCAAATAGGGTATCTCATCATATTAACTTAAAGTTTATAGAAAGAGGAATATAAAATAAAATCCCCCAACATAAAAAAGAGGTGCTTAAAATAAGTGACATAAAGGAGAGTACTTAAAAAGAAAGAGAGAGGTTAGATCTCTTACGAAAATTTGGCAGCCTAACGGTGCCACTCAAAACTTCCAAAATGGATTGATGAGAGATAATAGGGTCTCTCATCACATGAACATAAAAATTAAAGTAAGATTAATATAAAATAACATCCCAATAACAAGAAAGATGAGCTTTAAAAGGAATGACATAAAAGAGTGTACTTAAAAAGAAAGAGTGGAGTATGATCTCTTACCTCAAGTCCAACTTGTCTTGTTCGTTTCTTTATATTCCTGAATAATAAACTTTGGTCAATTAATAATTGCCTAATTACCTCCTTTAGAGATTATTATTCAGTTCATATCACATATTATAATGTTATAATAATTTTTTAATAATGTTAGTTCATATCAGATGTTTTTGCCGATGTTTGGTACATGAGTCAAAAATGAATTTATTTGAAAAAAGATTTCCCATGTAGTTATAAGTAAATAATTTCAAGAATAGTATTAATGATTAAAATATCATATATATCCAGTAAATATTCATTTTATACTATTCCATATCATTTGGAGATAAAAAAACGAAAAGCACCGTTCATGGGGACGGTAGGCCGTACGTACGCATGAACGCTACTTTCATTTTTTGTCATATTAATGGAATTAAAACAAAATGAGATATATATATATATATTTTATAATTCCAGAATGATATACATAATTTAGATGTAATATATTACATATATATCCATTATATATATGTACTTATAATATTACATAACATTTTGAGATAAGAAATGAAATGTATCGCTCATGGAGACGGTAAACTGTACGTACGCATGAACGCTACTTCCATTTCTATTTCATATTTAATGGAATTAAAACATAATTATACATAATATTATTTTAATTCCAGTGTGGTATCATATCTAATATCATTAAATATATCCTTTATACATACCACATATGGTATTAACGAATCAAATCACTTTGAGGGGGTGGTAGTCCGCACTTCCTTAAATGAAGATATCGCGTTTACCCATAATGGAAACCATAAAGGTACACCATAAATGAAAAATACATAAGCTTAAGTAAAACATAAACATATTAGATATCATATATAAATATAATGTCATCTTAATGTCCACCTTTGAAGGTGTTAGAAGAATGTTGAACAATCATCGTTTCGGGAGGCAGAAATTCTCCATCCACGGAAATAGTATGTTCTTTAACCATTAGATGTAGGTGTGTGTAAGTGTAGCTCTAATACTTCTTATAAAAACATCCTAGTATATTTAAGATACTGTATATGTTACAAAATAAATGAATAAAAAGAGTTTAGGGGGTTGGAGAAGCAAAATAAAACAAAAGGACACAAGTGAAGACATTACCTTAAAATCGGGTAACTCCCTTTGGTTTGAGCTCAAAGGCTTCCTCGGGAAGACTTCTGCCTGAATTGAGTATTCAATGAGTAAGAGAGGGAAGTGGAGAGACAAAATGGGTAGGGGTTGGCCGAGCCAAAGGATTTGGGAGTGTGGGTAAGGAGATAGAGGTGGGGGACTTTTATAAGAGGAGAGGAGGGGCACTCTTGTAAAGTTACAAAATGTTACTTTATTTTCAAAAGAGTTTCGGATTTTAAAGGTCCCACATTGATGTATTTCTGGGATAAGGTGATAAGGGTTCGAAATACACTCATCCAATAGGTTTTGGACATGTGTAGGTCTTAGATATTACATTATCTTTCCACTTTATTTAAATCGTTAAATAATGAGGTCATCACTGCATCATTATGATGTCATAAATAATTTAATTTATTTAATGTCTAAAAATTATAAAAAAATACTATGATGTAGGAAATCTTTTTATCTTTACAATTAATATTTATAGTCAAAACTATGACTTGTATAACCCCATGTAAAAATTGTTTTAGTAAAACATCTCATGATTGTGTCATTTTTACTTTAACATTAAATAAAAAGATATTTATGTCATTTTCCAACCAAAGTGGCTCCATGGGGTCCCCAAGTTGACCCATGGATTGTCTCGGTCAGCCATGACACATCCAATGAGGGTAGGTCATGTGTCTAGGTCATTTCATTTTATTAAAACATTATTCTTACCATAAACTACACTAATTACCTCTAATCGCGATTAAAAACTTAATAAGTTACTATTCACCAAAAAATTATTTTTATCCCATTGAACCACATTTTACTTCTTAATGAAAACCATGTATGATGGATTTTTGAAATTCAAAACACAAAGATGGAAAAATTTCATTTAAACTGAAAAATCAGTTTTTATAAGTACCACTTAGTGGTTTCACTATTCATCAAAAATTGAAGTTTTTCAGAAAAATCCCAAAAATTCACCCTAAGATATATTTGATATTCCGAATTCAAAAATGAAGTCTATTTTACAAAATTCAAAACATATAAGTCACATTAATTAATTTAATAATTAATTCCCGCTGTCAGAGCAAATAGCGTGTTTTTATGAAACAATAAGTATCAAAAGATTGACACTAGTTTAAGTCTGATTTCAATGTGAAATTAATTCCAATGACCACTATTGGATTTAATGGTAAAAATATATTCTATTTTAACTTTAAAACCAATTCAAAAGATAATCTAATCATATAAATAAATTAGATTAAAAAGAGGTTTTGAATTAAAATACAACATTTTACACTATTCATTAAAAAACGAACTTTATCGGAAAGATACCAAAAATTTACACAAAGTAAATTTTGTTGTCCCAATTATTAAGAAGAGTTTTATTTGGTCCAATAGAATGTATAAGAGTGAACAAAACTATATTTAATGATGGTTCTCCATCAAAAGGCAATAAGTGAACCTTTAGTGAAAACTAGGGCATATACGCCTAAAATTGAATTCTTTCTGTATTTTAAGCCTTTATCTTTTATTGGATAAATGTAAAAACATTTAAAAACATATATAATCATATTTTAGTTATTTCTATCCATTCCCGCCAATACAACGGCTACATGTTAACTACCATTTAAAATAATATTATTTTATTATTAGAGTGCAACATAAGATTCCCAAGAAACTCATTGTTGCGTGTTGGGTATGCCATCGAGCATAGCGTCCCCTTTAAAGTCATATTAATATTTTATTCAAAAATATGGATAAATATGAAAATGTCATATTCTTTATTGACCTGGGGTGTTACACCTAGAGGGCCACACACTAAGTGTATCCAGAACCTCAGTTAAATAATATATATTATTATTTATTATTCATCATGTTGAGTAAATATTATTTTCACATATGGTTTTATAATTATACATGTTTTTATGATCACATATATCTTGTCACCATTTATTTTATAGAATATAATGTGGGAAGAATATTTAATAAATATTTATTTAATATTTAGTGAATATAATATTTATTTATTTATTAGAGAATAATTAAATGGTGTTATTTTAGTAAATAAATAGTCATTATTTAAGTCTTGAAAAATATTATGGAGAAATAGTGAACTGAGTTTAACGAATGGGGGGGGGGGGGAAATAATAAATATTGAATATTATTTGATTAAATAATATTTAATTTCATTCACAAGTTAAGAACATGTTGAGAAATAATATTATTAATATTATTATTTCACATGGTGTTTCGTAGGGATTAAATAAATAATAAAGAGAGCTTGTGTAATTATTTTACAAAAACCCTAGTAGTATATAAACCCAATTATATTATTTTCTAAGAGATCCAATTCATTTGTTTGTTTGTTCATAGAAAATTTGGATAATCCTCTCAATCCCTAGAGAACTACCTTCTCCAAGAATTCTCCCAAGAATGGAGAGTGATATTCCTCCACCTCCTACTCTCACTTCAAGATAGATCATGTTTAATGATTTAGAAGTTATTCTCGTGGTGATCAAAGGAAAACAACGCAAGTGATATGATATGTCGTGATAGCACTCAATGATTCCAATGAGGATGTTTGGATATTTTAGGAACACTTGTGGATCATCGCTAGGGAGAATCTGTTCTTGATTCCTACAAAGAAACAATAGAACAATGAAGATCTGATGTTAGATCCATCAATGATGAAATAATTCAAATAAGGTAATCATTTAATTGATTAAATTGAAGAAAAATAATATGTGATAATCTTTCCTCTGGTTTTAATATATTATTCATTGTCTATTTTCATTAATTCAATTCCATTGATCATGGAATTTATCATCATATAGATCTCGGATTGATCATCGTTCATGACAAAAATCAAATTTGGGCATGACCCATCGCATGTTCCACTACTCCCAGAACCTACATGTTGTATTATAGTGAGGTTTCATAATTATTTATAATTATTTAAATATCATTGATATGGTTATTAATTTTTATTTAATTTTAAATTAAATTTTAATCATTATTTTAATATTAATTTCGAGATATTCATATTCCTCCTTCATTTATTGTAGATCTAATCAAAATAATTAATTTTATGAACTAAATAAAATTGAAGAACTCATCTGAAGTTGCTGAGGATTCTGGATCGATAACATAGTAGTACACATCATGTAACCAGAGTTACATGTCATGTAATTATATTAAATGAACCAGTAATTAATTCAAAATTTATTAAAATTGTGTGCATTGATTACATGTGGTGCCTTTAATATCTTACATTGTGTGTTGATCGGGCCAGCCTGGTGCAAAGTTAACCAGAGTACACTCTGTGTAGCCTATGTAGACAACATGTAGTCCATTTAATTCATAGACATGTCATGTAATTCCATACATGGATTACCTAAATGGTGACCATACAACTCAGAGACCACATATCATGTAGTGCTTTATGCATGTCATGTACTGCAATTTTATGAGGCACGATTTATACAATGAGTCCAAAGGAATTTTCCTCAGATAGATAGTGAGAGATGTACACACCATGTATCTTGGCTATAATCACCATGTAATTATACCAAATTATATATAATTAAAATAAATTTTTTATAATTTGTTAACCTTATCAACATGTGGTTGCGTGTGGTCATTAAGTTGACAGGACACACCATGTGATGTGTTTTAATATATATATATAGATATAATTAAATAATTTATGCATAATGATCATATATGCATATCATGTATGAGTCATATGTCATACATTACTCTACGTGCATCGAAGCATAACACACTACAAAAAAATTATTTAATCCGTGTAATCATTAAGTTGATAGTATACATCATGAAAGTACATGATAAGTCATGTATGTCATGTGTCACAAGAGTAAACAATATGCAAGTATAATACATGTTCGGTAGATTCATATGGGTATTCAACATGTTGCCTCTAAGTTATATTTATGTACACAGTTAATTTTAAATAATTTTTTATTTAAATTATGATGGATGAGAATCTCGAGGAAATTCGGATGAGAATTAAGATAAACGAATTGATTAATTAAAGAAGATAATTAATTTATTTGAGAGTTGTTTAAATTAAACTATAATGATTAATAATTGAATGCTAGTTTTATTAAATTTTTAATTCTTTCCATGAAAGTGGATGATCCTCAGTATATACTAGACCATTGTGTGTGATTGGTTTAATTTAATTTATCATTAAATTAAATTATTAGCTTTCATACCTTCTCTCATTTTATTATGCAAGAGAATATGTTCCCATGGTTTCTTTTATGTAAACTCTTTTCTCCACAAATACTTGTGAGTAAAAGCATATATAATGGATGTAGCTCCCCAGCTAGTGTAGGTAGATCAAGTTTGGAGTTGAGGAAAAACCAATCCATTAGAGATACATAGGTGCACAAGTGGAAAGCTGTAACATGAACATTAATTGCTTCAAGGTGTTTTCCCCTAGGTCATTATTTATCTTATCAGCTTCTAGATAAAATAACCATTAGTAAAATCTTATGATCATCCCACTTAATTATTTTATTTCTATCAAGTTTCATGGTTATTTCATTATGGATGTTTTGTCGCGATCAAATTAATTAATGAAATTAATGATCATACAAGATATAACTAAAATAAATTTGTGTATGCATAAATATTATCTAATACATGTTTAATAACTTAGGTATATCGACTTAATATTAACAATAATGTGATAAATATAATAACTGTAAATTTATGTATAAATGATAAAATACCTCAAGTATATATATTAAGTCAGTATATCCTTCTACTACTTCTGTTAAAATCCAACCATAGTTCAAAGTCCTTAACCATACAAAGTTGGTGTGATTCTAATTATCAGGGAATTCTAAATTTATGTTTGGGGTTAACTTAACATAGTTCTCATAAAGTGTTTAATTCCAAAGAAGTACATGGTGTAACTAATAGTCAAGGGTTGAGGAATTTAATTTAAGGATTTTTGAATTGGGAAGTCCACTAAACTGATCCATGAACTTTAAGTTATTGTAGTTGACATTTGGAGTTCCTTCCTAAAACCATTATATTTTCTTGACCAAAAAAATTGAGGTAATGAGAAGGGTAATATGGATCTTTTCTACTATAATTTCTAAGATACATGATATTATAAATCCAATGATGAGGGATATTGGGTTTTGACAAAATAGTGGAAGATTAATAAATATAATATATATTTTTTGTCTATATTTTATCTAATAATGTTCTAAAATTATGATCATTTTATTTATAGAAACAATAATAATGAAATAAAAAATATCACTGTGATCCATACTTGAGAAGGACAACCTACTCACTCACACAAATTTCCAAGAGTAGAAAAGGTGCTTACATTTTATCCTTCACCATGAAAGGAAATAGTATGTGCTAGAAGAACCTATTGTGGATGCTCCTGGTAATAAGGCTAGTGATGAAGAGTTAAAACTCTATGAGAAACATTTGAATGATTTTATAGATGTTTACTATTTCATACTATCATCCATGAGCAATGATCTTTTCAAGTATCATGAGGACATAGATGCATATAGCATTATGTCTCTCCTTTTATATCTCTATCAAGAGATGGTGAGAAAAAGGGATATACAATATCTCTAATGTTTTTTTACAACTAATATAGGGGAGTTTTTTCCATCTAGACCTCATGTATTCATTCATATTGGCTATATTGAACACTTTTACATCTTATAGATTAAATTCCTATATGTGTTTTGTATAGATCTCATTCTTGAATCACTTCCCAAGTCTTTCTCTAGTTTTACTATTAATGAAAATATGAGCAATAATGAGAAGAGTCCTTCAGAACATCTTACTTTGATTATCCAAGTGTATAAGGACATTGGAAATGATAAACATGTAGTCCTTATAGTGAATATGAAATGGAAGAATAAGACAAATGGTCTCAAGACTCATAAGAAGTCTAAAGATCCCGAGCATATTCTGGCCAAGAAGAGAAAGATCCAGAGGTAGGGAAAGGAATATGAGGTAGTATATTTTTCATGTGGCAAACCAGGACGCTGGAAGACGAACTACACCCAAAATCAAGGGGAATTTAAAGGTTCATTTGTTATCTAGTTTAATAATAAAATATCTACACATTGGGTATTAGATACTACTTTTGGTGCTAACTTCTATATACAAAATTCGGAACGAATTGGATTCTAAATTATTTTTAGAGGAAAGGTCGATTTGATAGATACTAATGGTGCGAGACTGACTGCTCTAGCCATTTGTGACTACTACCTTTCATTTCCAACAGGGAATGATTTTGGTTTTAAAATATTTTTATTATGTACCAACAGTTACCAAGAGCATAATTTCGGTATCATTCTAAGATGAAGATGGGTTTATTTCTAGGTTTGGAAATAAAATTTGTTTCTCTTATGAAGACAACATATGTTATGGTATGAAAAATTAAAATAATGGTCTTTGTATATAAAATTATGAAAAAAAGTATTAGAAATTGACAATGACTCATGTTCACAAGACTCAAATAACACTCATATATGGCATCACTATCTTTATCATGTAAATGAGAAGTGTTTGAAAAAATCTAGACTCGTCTGAACTAAAACAACTTGAAAGATGTCATTATAGTTTTGAAGGACAAATTACCAAAACTCAATTAATTGGATAGTTTGAAAGGTCCATAAATATTCTAGTATTGGTACACATTGATGTGTGTGGACCATTTCTAGTAGAAGCTAGAGGTGGGTATTCTTACTTTATAACTTTTTCTAATGACTTGAGTAGATATGGTTTTGTCTACTTGATGTGGTATAAGTCTAAGTCTTTTGAGATATTAAAGGAATTCATTAATGAAGTATAGAATCAACTTGGAAGGAACATAAAGAGGATTCTATCAGATCAAGGTGGTGAATATCTTAACCAAGAGTTTATCGATTTTCTATGAGAGTTTTGGATTATATCTCAACTCACTCAACCTTACACACCATAGGGGAATAGTGTTAGTGAAAGGAGGAATCATACATTGTTATATATTGAATGTTCTATGATAATTCATGAAGATATAACATTATCCTTTTGGGGATATTTATTAAAAAATGTGTCATACACATTAAACTAAGTACTAACTAGAGTGGAAAATATAATTACCTTTGAGATATGGAGTGAAAATAAACTCGTTTTTTTCATACATGTGTATGGGGTTGCAAGGAATTTATTAAGGCCTTATAAAACAACAAACTAGTACCTTGGGGAACAAATTGTATTTTTATGAGGTATCCCAAGGGAAAAAAAGGATACTACTTGTACAACCCCTCATACAATAAAGTGATTATCACTAGATAAGCCATCACTACCACAAAACTGGGTAAGGCCAGCTACAGCCTTTATCAGCGCTAATGAAAAAAGCACTGATAAAGGGGGGTACTTTTATCTGTGCTAAAAAATGCACTGATAAAAGTACGCCTTTATCAGTGCTTTTTTTAGTGCTGATAAAAGGGTACCCTTTAATAACACTTTTTTTTAGCACTGTTAAAGGGTGCCCCTTTATCAGTGCTTTTTTAGTAGCGGTAATAAGGGGGGGGGGGTCTTTATCAGTTCTTTTTTTAAAAGCACTGATAAAGGGTCTACTTCAAAAAAAGTCATTAAAAATATATTAATATTTAAATATGTAGATATATTTATATTGATATAAATATAATATATATTTTTTACATGTAATTTTAAATATATTTTATATATGTATAAATATACAGTTACACTTAATATATAAGATATTTTGTGAAAAAGAGATTATAAAAACTTAAAAAAATATTTTTAGTAAATAATTTTCTAATTATTATGGAGTAATAGTCATTTAATAACAATTTAAAGACTGAAAAAATTAAAAAAAAAATTAAAAAAATCCAACATATGTTGAAAACGCCACTCGAACTTCAAACGACCATAACATTTGATCCGGGTGTCTGTTTGAGCTCTACAACATATCAAATCGAAGCATGCGATGAACTCTACATGATAGTGACCCAGTTAAAGCCTCTGTCGCATTTTTAAGGCAAAAAAGGACCAAAAGTCCTCAAAAGCTGAGTTTTTAGTCGGGATACCCTGATTTTTTAACATTTTGTGGATTTTAGCCTCGTTTAAGGGGGTATTATTGGATTTTTTTTGGCGGGGACTGAATTTATTCCTAGGTATTAAATTCATATTGATATTATGTCTTTGAAATTTTGTCATTTTTTATAATGAGCTGTCATTTATAATCAAATATATAACAATATATACATATTTTTATATATTCACACATAAAAATTTAATTATAAATATTAATAATAAAATATATTTACATATAAAATATATTAGATTTATCTAAATAATAAATAATATCCATTTTATCTGAAATAGAAATATATGAATATTTATATTCCTATATATTAATCTAACTAAATATATATAAATATAACTACATATATATATTCATATAACTATAAATATATATATTAATATCACTATAAATATATATATTAATATAACTATATATATATATATTAATATAACTATATATATATATATTAATATAACTATATATATATATAAAAGGTGTATTTGTAGTAGTGCATCTTTCATGAGAGGGAGCACATAATCAAAAGGATAGTATGGTCAAGATTGAATATAATAAAGTTAATGCTCAAGATACATAAGAGTTGGTATATGAACATATTCCATTGGTCCCCATAGAATAATTAGTTCATGAAACACAAGTACTACATACGATCACATGAGAGGTAAGAAAACAAGAGAGATACGGTTTTCTAGGCACTAAAGATGTTGACTCATTATTGGTTGAAAATGATGAACCTATCTTCTACAAAAAGGCAGTAAGGAGAACAGAATCTGCAAGATGGAAAGAAGTCATGAATTCTAAAATTGATTCCATGTATCATAAAAAAGATTGAGTTCTGGTCAATGTGCTAGTTTAATTAAAGATCATTGTATGCAAATGGGTATCCAAGAGAAAACTGTACATAGAAAGTAATTGACTATGATGAAACATTTTCACCAGTTTCCATGATTAAATCCACCAGAATTATAATTTCTATAGAAGCTTACCATGACTATTAGATTTAGAAGATGGATGTAAATACTACATTCCTTAATGGGAACCTTTATTAAAATCTTAGTATAACATAACAAGAAGGATTTGTGACTCCAGGTTATGAAAAAATGATTTAAAAGTTGTAAATATCTATTTATGGGTTGAAGAAAGAATCTAGGTCATGGAAAACTTGATTCAATGAATATATAAAAGAATTTGGTTTTATTAGGAATTAATTTGATCCATATGTTTACAGGTGGTTTAGCGGAAATGGAGACATTATACTAGTAGTATATATTGATGAAAATTTACTTATTATAAATGACATACAAGTCTTAGAGTCTTTTTAGGGTTAGTTAAACAAGTGTTTCTCCATTAAGGACTAAGTTAAAGTAGGTTATATTCTGAGCATCAAGATCACTCATGATAGATCCAATAGGTTTCTTGAACTAAGTTAAAGTGTATATATTGACCAGATACTAAAGAGATTTAGTATAGAATAATCCAAGAGGGGATTGGTTCTAGTGTCACATGTTTTACATCATTTTAATAAAAAATTTCCTTGGACAGAATAGAAGAAATAGAGAATGAATAAGATCCCATATGCATCAGCAATAGGATCAATAATGTAATTTTATATAATAGACTTGAAGTTTTCTATGCATTGATCTTGGTAGGAAAATATCAAGCCAATATCGGATAACAACATTGGTCTATAGTTAATGTTTTCCTTAAGAATCTATGAATAACTAAGGATATGCTTATAATGTATAGAGGAGACAATGAGCTGATCATAAAAGTTTATACAGATTCTAGTTTTCATACAAATTATAATGATTTGAATTTTTAATAAGTATATGTTTTTTGTCTCAATAGAGGATATGTGAGATGGAAGAGTTCAAATCATCCAGTTTTGGTTAATTTTTCAGGGAATTAAAACTATATATAGGCTTCTGATATAGACAAAGAAGACATTTGGATAGGAAACTTTTTCTAGTATCTTGATGTGGTACCTAGTATTAAATACCCAATCACATTGTATTGTGATAATACTACAGTGGTGGTTCTTAAAAAAGAGCTAAGGTCACACCAATAGACAATGTATATACTCTGAAAGTATCATATCTAGGGGTATTTTTAACAAAAGGGGTGAAGTTGCATTTAGTAGAGTACCTACAAAAGAGAATGTGGTGAACCCCTTGACTAAAGGTTTATCTTAATAGAATCAAGAGTATTATATGAGATCTAGTGGACTGATGGTTGTTAGCTGTTGGCTTCAGTGCAAGTGGGAATCTATCAGATTTGGTTCCCTACAACCAGCTTATATGTACTTATGATAACCTATATTCATAGTTTTTAATATTAATAAAATAATTTTCACATCATGAATATTGTTCTTCTTGACATATTATTTGATAATTTTCTATGAGAATCTTTTTCACTAAAAGGTCATAGCAGTTCCCCGCTATGATGAGAACCCAAAAGTGATATGACACTATTCTTATATATATGTTTTATAGACAGATGGTATCATTTGAGAGAGACAAATGATATAAGATATTAAGGGTGGATACTCATAGGATGTTGAGACACCTTCTTATGGTGTATTCCCTTGGTAATATCTAGTGTAGGATATTATGAGAACAAGACACGCTAGTAGGAAATTCACATTTAGTTGTGTCATTGGATGTTCCTATCTGTTGGTGTGTGTATTGATCCTTATACATTAAGATTGTTATTAATGAGTATTATGAGTTGTGTACATTTATTTATTGATGAAAACCATGATAGAATATGTTCGTATCAATTTAGGATATGTTTGGTGAACCATGAGTAATATTGCAATAAGGAATAATGTGAGAAAGGGTTTCTCCCTTATGTTCTTTAAAGGAAGTTAATATCTTCATAAATTTTATTGAAATTATATATCCTAAATAAATCAATGTTCATGGTGTTCTATAGGCAAATTATATTTTCAAGAAGTCAAATAAAGAGACCTTGAGCACATAGGTTGATGGCACTGGCATACAACCTAATTGATTTCAGATATCGAGTTAAAGGGATTATATTGCACAGTAAGTGCTAGTATGAGGTTTTATTTCATTGAGGCATTAAAATCTTTCACTATGGGTGAATTGGCATGTTTATATATGTTAACCATGGACTTTAGGTGGGTTCACCTAATTCTATTGAGAAAGAGGCCTAGAGGGCCACACACTAAGTGTATCCAGAATCTTAGTTAAATAAAATATATTATTATTTATTATTTAAAAACATGAATAAATATTATTATCTCATGTGTTTTAATGATTATTCATGTTTTCATGATCGCATATATCCCAACACTAGTTACTCAATCGAATATAATGTGAGAAGAATATTTAATAAATATTTATTTTTTATTTAGTGAATATGATATTTATTTATTAGAAAATAACATAGTGATATTTATTTAATAAATAAATTGTCATTATTCAAGGCTTGATAAATATTTTGGATGAATAGGACACTGATTTTAATGGTCTGGTGGGAAATAATAAATATTGAATAATATTTGATTGAAAAAAATTTAATTTAATTTGAGAGTTAAGAACATGTCAATAAATAATAATAATATTATTATTTCACATGGGATTCCACATGGATTAAATAAATAATATGGGGCACTTGTGTAATTATTGTATTTTTACCTTAGTAGTATATAAACTAAATTATATTATTTTCTAAGAGGTACAATTCATTTTTTTGGGTTGTGAACAACAAATCTATATAATCCTATCAAGCCCTAGAGAGCTCTCTTCTACAAGAATGCTCCCAATAATGGAGAGATATATTTCTCCACCTCTCAATCTAACATCAATAGAGATCAAGGATAATGATTTGGAAGTGATTCTTGTGGCGATTAAAGGTGGGTGACACAATCAATGGGATATTTCATGCTAGTACTCAGAAATTCCTACAGAGATGTTTGGATATTTATGGAACAAGTGTAGATCACCGCTAGAGGGAATATTATATTGATTATTAAAATAAAATGAATGTACAATGCATATATGTTGTCAGATCCATAAATTACGAAATAATTCCAACATTATAATTTTTTAATTGATTAAATTAATTAGAAATAATATGTGTTGATCCACCCTCTGGTTCTAGCATATTATACATTTTCTGTTTTCATTGATTCAATTCTCCTGATCATTATTTTTATAATTTATGGACCTCAGACTGATCTTCGATCATGGTAAAAATCAAAGATGAGCATGACCTATAACATCATTTCCCTGTGCCTGGAACCTACAATGATTCCCATGACATCATCCATAGTGGAGTTTTCCTCACCACCAATAATCATGGATGAAGCACTTAACATTGATCACAATGATGCATCACTTTAGTTATTCACCATCGGCAACATCATTAGGTCCATAATGCCACATGGGTTTTCACTACACGATCTCAACTATGGTGAGCTACATTTTACTGTGGCCGATTAACCCAAAACCATTAAAAAATCAGAACAACACCACTGTTGATGCAAGGTGGTTTTTTAGGATATGATATAGATCAAGGACAATGAAACATGGGAGCTCATTTATCAACCCCATTTTACATCATCCAATTGGGTTCAAGTGGGTCTTCGATGTGAAGTGGGATGGGGATGGAATAGTAGAAATTCTCGTGGTGAGGCTCATTGAAATTGGGTACATTCACAAAAGGGTATTGACATCAAGGAGGTAGTTTTTCCTTATTTAATGAATGGAATCATTGTGGACCCTCATCATTGTGGAAATTAAAGAAATGTGGGAGGTCCATCACATGTATCTAAACTCATCATTTCTCAATGGAGACCTCTAAGAGGAGGTATACATCTATCATCCACCTTTATTTGTATTGGAAAACCACACGCACAATGTTCCCCAACACTAAAACGTCCTATATGGACTCTTCCAAGAATCTAGAGCATGAAACACTAAGATCGATGCAAGCCTTCTGACACTAGGGTTTCACAAGAGAGTCTCTAAGAATGTTGTGTACACTCATTGTATGGGAGTGAAACGTCTGATCATTGAGGTGTATGTAGATGACTTGATCATCACTAGCACTAATGTCACTGAAAAAATCATATTCATGTATGATATGAAGAATCTCTTTTGGATGAGTGAATTGGGATTTTCTCTTATCCTGCCTTTGCGTCAAAGTGATCCAAGGTCCAATTGAAATTTCTCTATGTTAATTTTTCTTCTCAACTAAACTATTGGAGAAGAGTGGCATGGGGGAATATAACACTGTCGAGTGTCGATAGAGTCCTTCCTGAAGCTAATAAAGTCTAGCACCTACCCACTGGTTGATGCCACTCGTAACCGAAGCATCATCAGAAGCCTCTAATACCAAGTGCATATGCGGCTAGAAATTACCTATGTAATGGGATACATCAGCCGGTTTATGGAGGAACCACATTAAGATCAATTGGATACAGTCAAGAACATATTGTGCTACATCACCTGGAAATGAAACTTGTACTTCCACTACATAGAGAAGGTTAAAAATAAGTTGATATTTATAGGTTTAAGTAATAGTGGCATTGCTAGTGATGTTGAAAACTGCAAGAGCACTGATGGGGTGTTTTCCTTCCATAGATACAACCCATTCACCACGATATCACAAAATCCATAGGTGGTGGTGGTGTCTTCATGCAAAGAATAGTACATTTTTGTGAGGACTGCAGCATGCCAATGCATTTCATTGGTGTGACTATTAGTAGAATTTCTATACTCAGACCATAGAATATTAGTGATCAATGTGGAAAATAGGTCAACCAATACATTAAGAAAGAATATCATATTACATGACCCGAGAAATCACATCAACACTCGATTCCATTTATTCTATTTGCGCGTTTAAGGGGGAAGGATCATTCTTGAGAACACCCACACTATGGAGTAGCTTTCAAGCATTATGATAAAGTCACCTAGGTGAACCAAATTTCTGGAGATGCACATAAATATTATAGTCATTGAGATCCAGTGAATATGATAGAAATTAAGGGGGTAATATTTTTGAATAATTTCAATTTGGATATTAATCTTATTGTTACCTTTCCTCCCCAGGTTATTTCACAACTTAATTTTCATTTTTATTCAATTTGGATTGACCGCTTTATGGCTCAATGTGATTTGAATTTTTTAAGGCTTTCATGTTTTATATTTTTTTTATAAATTCATTTTTATTTTTTGTGTATATAAAGGAATAAAAAAACCCACCAAAAATGAATCCTAGTATCTTGGCACTCAAAACATATCTTTTATTATATTTTCTTCCATTGTACTTCTAAGAATTTTTCTATATTCTTGGATATTGAACAGTTGGAATATCTAATAATAAAAACCTTAGGGGAGTTAATTAATATTTTTAGCCTCAAGAAAATAACTCATAATAGAAATATCAAGTAACAATACAATCTTCATACCTTGTGGTTAATATAATCTTCCCAAAATCTATGTTGTTAAGTCTCAAAGGGTAATAATGGATCTTAGGCATGCCAAACTTCATTGATTTACTGAAAATGATAAGGTATTCACACATCAGTATTTCATTATTGATAAAGATCGATATCATCTTGTGGACGAGGTTCATCGGAAACAAATGATAGATCGTGTTACATAGTTCCTCTTCCTTGTACTCATATTTAATCTATTCCAAAGAGAGGGAAATCCTAACCCTCCTAGTGAACATGATAGCCAAATGGAAATAAAGAGTGTTAGGAATACATTTTATGGATAAAATCTATGGTTCAACAATACTATAGTTCGTTATCGATAGTGGGAATCCACCCCTTTTTCTTAATTAAAATAAAACAACTTTTATAAATATGAAATTAAGATGATTCTGTATATTTCACTATATATGTGTTTATATATATAATCAAAGGTAAATTAATTTGTGTATGTGGGAAGTCTCTGTAGAGACTATGTTTTTAGAATTTTATAATTGTGGAATTGAATATAATTTTACTTATGTCATGAAATCAATGATAAAATTCCAATTGATAGTGAAAATATTTTCATAATTATAATGTCATTGACAATTTTGATTTTATATGTCGATTAAAATCGATAATTATGAAAAATTAATACAAGTATAAAACTATAAAGAAAAAAAATTAAAATGAAGACAGAGATAATTATAAAACCCAAGAGTCTCATTTCATTATCTTATAACTAGATATATATATTTTACATTATAATATAATTAATGGTGTAGATTAATATTAATCATCAATTTCAAATCAAATATTTTTAATTTAAAAGTTTGAATGTGAATTCCATCTCTCAAAACAACTAATTCTTTTGGTTTTCACATATTGTTTCATAAGAGTAGTGATATCAATTCCAACTCTCTTAAAAGAGGAACCACGAGCAACTAAAATAAGTGAGGAAATCTTTATGAATCACAATTTATTGGAGTGGGGACATGTATTTTATCAAAGGCACACAACGTGAGATTAAATTGATAAGTGTGGCATCATGAGAGGTTTTATATTCTACGTGAAGTGAATTAGAAGTTCCATGTGAAAATGAGCTATGTACTTCCCCAGCTACATCAGGTGAAGATATAGAAGAATAAGCAACCAAAGACACCCCCATTGAATATTAATGTCCCTTCAAATGTTATATTTATATTTTATAAACTAGAAAAAAATTATATAAATTAGTGAATAATACCACTATGAAATTTCATATTAAAATTATTCACACCAACTATTTTATATCAAAATTAATAAGGTAAAATTAAATTTCTAAAAAAAATTCATGAAATTTTCCATTTCAAGATTGAAACAAATATTTCCATTGGATATTCAAATAAATATCAATGTGGATAAATTCTATCAAACATTATCAACAAAATATTCAACAATAAAAAGCCTTATCAACTCCCCCACACTTTCCCTTTTGCACTTCTGGGAATAAACTCATGTTATGTAATCCAAAAATTGATGCATATTGAAATTTATCAATAAATTATGGCAATATTTGGAAGTAGAGAATCACAAAAAATAAGTCAATCTCAATAAATCTGGAATTTATTATTTCAAAAATTATACATAAAAAATCTAGTGAGAACAATGACACTAACTAGCTGGAAACATATTTTGATTCATCAATTAATACTAGAATAAAGGTATTTAGTGACCACCAAAAGTAGTTGATAAATCCTTTTAGAATCTTCTGAAAGGCACAGTCATGGGCACACTCAAATGATATTTGGTTTCAATTTATTTAGGTGTAGCAAAGTGGCTCACCAAGTTCATCTCTCAAGGGATGTAATTTAAAAAAACATTTTCAATTTATTTTGAAAGTAAAATAAAATAAAATAAACAACATAGAAGGATGGGAGAGTTGTTAAATATTTATAAAATAAGAATAATAATATTTCTGGAAGAAGATAGTATTTTTTTTAAATTAAAATTTGATTAATAAAACACAACGAGCGGATGTTTTCTTAGAAAATATTTTAAAAGGCGTAATTGACCTAACTCTACCTCTAAACTTACTTATTAATCATTTTCATTTAAATTAATATACACTTAATTATGATCCCCTAATTTTTTAACCATCAAAACCTATGGGATTTAACCTAACCACAATGATGAAATGAATTAAACCTGTGGCTACATTCAGAACATGCAATCCTAGTACCCTGCCTTGATTGATATTATAAGTCTAGCTTATGGTAAGTGGTAAATTATGGAACATATCAATTATTGAAAATTAGGATGAATTGAGTTTAGGGATTATATTTTAACTCTAAAAACTTATCCTGTGTGCTTTTGTTTCCCCAGTTAAGGTCGCGCTCTCAAAATTCACACATTACTCGACCTTGGGTGTTTTTGCATGAATCATTAAATTGGTTTCTTAGTTTCAATTAAATTAGAAACTCAATTATTATATCATATTATGTTAATTAAAGTATCTCATTGATTCAAAATAAATGAATGAATAAGGTCAGAGGTAGATCGAATACTAAAAAGAACTACTCTTCCTTGGGCGGTGTAGTGATCGTTGAAACGTTTTACATGCGAAAAGGTTTATAAAAGGTATAAACCCATATCATTTCTACTCTTGAATACATCCCAAATTGGGTGAGTAAATAATAATATAATTTAACAAAATAGAATAAAATAGAATAAATAAAAGTGGAACAAAGAAGTATATTATGAAAACCCAAACATTACCACATGAGAAAGAGAGAAAGGCTCTGATAAAGGGATACTTCCTTCAAGTGATCTCCCTATGAGTATAGAGAGTTCTAGAACCTCCAAGGTGATGAGGGGACTCCTCTAGAGCTCCAAATTGGAAGCACATAACTCCTTGGTTGAACTTACAAATGGGTTTCCCAGGGTGCCAATTTATAACCAAAATGAGAGGTGGTTTCGGGCACCCAGATTTAGTGATACTGATTGTATCTTAGTTTTGGGTTTATAAATGGACTTATCTAGACTTGAAAAAAAGAGAAAATTTGTTGGAAAGAAAATCTACTATCATAATTTTTAATTTTGTGGAAAAAAGAGTAATAAAGAGTGAGATATAGCCAAAATACAGAACCAAATCTTTGACTACTTTCAAGTTTTTTACCTTGGAAAGATTGGTTTGGATGGACCCCTAATAAAGGAATTAGGATTTGGTTTCTTGATATGAGTTGTATCCGATAATGTTATGGAGCGAACCAAAAAAAATCATCCCATTTGGAGGCACTTATTTAGATAAATGTTCAAAACAATGGACATATATTTTTGGGATCCCATGTAGTTTGGCCCATTTTCCATCTGAATCATCTTCGACCCCTCAAATCACCTCCTCCTACAACGAAATCACCAAAACAAGAATAATTTCTCTTTTTAATATTGATATAAATTTAATAATGGAATCAAATGGTATGTTTAATTTGAGAGAATATTTTTAATATTAAATACAAAACAAGTTTAAAACTGTGATGTAAGGGTGAAATAAGGATGTGAATCGTGATGCGATCACACCCCCACACTTACCCTTTTTCACTCTTGAAAAACCTCATATCATGTATCCTAATTTTTTTTTCAATTAAACATAAATATCAAAAAAAAAAAATTTAAAACACATTCCCTTGGGATATACCAATTTGACTACAAGAAACAAAATATATCATACCTCCTAAAAAAACAATTATTTCAAGTTCTTAATTCATATCATTCAATATATTTCTACTTAATATATCCTACCATACATACAAAATATTTACCTCACTTTAATTTTCTCTTATCACACAAATGTCAATTTTTGAGCAATTTCTTTTTCATCAAAACTTATACAAGGGTCACCATAAGATTGATAAATTCCTACATCTCTACCTGATGTGAGTCAAGGACAAATTTTTATCATGAAAACTTTTAAGGTTTGTTCTATGGATTTAGTTTGGTAGGATTTAGATGTGAAAATTTTTGTGGCTGAATGAGGAAAGCTTAACTCTTTTTTGCAGAAAAAATGAATTATTCTAATTTTCACTCAAGTATGGTCTCCTCCTCACTGCCCTTAGTGTCAATTCAGCTCCATCATCATGAAAACTCATGTAAAGTTTACACCATTAATAATTTCAGCAACAAAAATGTTAATATTCTCAAATATAGTTTTTCGTGAAATCTCCAGATAGGCACATCTTTCTTTCTTCATTGGAAGCTCTAGAAAGGCATAGCTTCTTTTATCATGAAATCCCCATAAAGGCACAAATTTCAATAGAATGATTTTTTTAGCAGCAAACACAAATATTTATAATTTAATTTTCCACCCAATGTATAACAAAATGTGGTAGCACAACACAATATTTCTTCCCCCATACTTAATTTCCACTATATCATTAAATTTCCCATCAAGAGTAGGTTGGATAGGGAAAATTGTCTTGTAATGTGGCTAAAAAAATATGTTGTTCATGGATTCTATGGGATACAAGGATTAAATGTTCAATGTAGGACATTATTAAAAGAATTATTACAAAAGTGGGATTTAAAACTAAAGAAATGCCTCAATCATTTAAAACACAAGTACCTCAAACCCTTATGTTTTGACAGGAATAAATCAAATTCTGGTTAAATCAAGCATGGTATGGTTCTCTAAAGAAGTTAGGTAAATGTAAATAATTTTCAAAGACATGGTTCAAAATCCTCATAGGAATGTGATTTCAAATATAAAGACATTGAGATGTGGAATGGGATTTAAAATTTATAGTACTTTTTGTGAAATTCCTAAAGATTTGAAATTGAAACAAATTTATTTTCAACATTCATTTAAGCTAAGATTCATGGGATAAATTTATTCACTTATTGATATGGATTTGAAAATGGTGGTGATAATCATTTCAGCTAAAAAAATATATAAATGTAGAAAAAATTAAAAAAACACACATTTTAAAAAAAAATAACACACAACAATTGAAATTACTAAATTAAAAGGTTCCATCGCCCACACTTAAAATATTTTATTATCCTTAATGTAAACCCATGGGATGATATGTGCACATGAAATGTAAAATTTTAAATAGGACAATTATATAATAGTGAGAGGGTTCGAAATGGCCTGATATTATCAAGTGATGATGGGGTCATGCAGTGTGATGAAATCCACTGCATTAGTAGAAATTTTCTCAATGTATTGCATAAAAAACTACCCATTAACTGTAAAGATTCTTCCAGTGCCCTCTTGTGTGATCTCCACTACACCATAAATAAAAACATTAGATACAATATAAGGTCCTAACCATATGAAATTAAACTTATCGGGCATCTGCTTTAGCCGTGAACTATAGAGTAGGACTTTCTCTCTAACATGAAACTCCCTTTGTTGGATCACTCTTTAATGAGTGGATTTTGATCATTTCTTGAAGAGTCTTGAGTTCTAAAATGATGAAAATTGAATCTCCTCAATATCTTTAATTTTCATCTTACTTTTAATTCCATCTTGGGACAAATCCATGTTGCATCTCTTTATATCCCAATATTCCTGATGCTCGAATTCCACTAAGAGATGACATGCTTTCCAAAAAATAAATTGAAATGGGAACGTAATGATGGGTGTCTTGTATATTGTCCTATAATCCCATAGTGCATCATCCAAGCAGTTTCTCCAATCCTTCCAATTAGACTGCATAGTTTTTTCCAAAAAAATTTTGAACTCCCAATTTAAAACCTCAGCATGGCCATTTTCTTGGGGGTGGTTTGGTGTTAATGTTTTCTGTGTCACACAATACGTCTTAACGAGGGAAGCCAAATTAAAATTTTAGAAGTTTGTTCCTTGGTCTCTGATGATGGCCTTTGGTACTACAAACGTATAAAAAATATGTGTCTTATCAAAGTATACCTCAGAATGAGAATTTTCAGTCTTGGTGGAATTAAAATCCACTCATTTACTCACATAATAAACGGAAAAATATATATAAAAAAACACATATTAAATAAGAAAAAGACCCATAAAATCAATTCCCAGAACATCAAAAATCTCATAGAATAAAATGGGTTGTTGGGGAATATCATGTCTCATAGAAATTCTCCCAATGTGTTGGAAATGTGAGAATGAATTACAAAACACATGGGAATCATGGAATAAGTTATCCCAATATAATCCAGAGTCTAATAATTTACTAGTTATTTTTTGGGGTTCAATGTTTCCTCTAAATTAAAGTGTATGGAAGAAGTGCAGAAGAGACTCAAACTCGTGATTAGGAACACACCTCCTAATAACATGACCCCTACACATGTTCGAGAGGTATGGATCATCCAAAACATAAAATATTGAATCACTCTTTAACTTTGGGACTTGATGTTTCTTTAAATTTTTAGGAATTTCAGAGGCAACGAGGTAGTTAACTAAATAATCATATGAAGGATGAATACTTGAGATGGAATAAAGATCCTCATTTGGGAACGTGTCCCTAAGTGGTACCCGGTACAAGATTTTAGGTTCTAATGTGTGAGTAATCCTACTCATGTGGTCCCCTGCCAAGTTTGTTTATCCCTTAATTTTCTTTATCTCAATATCAAATTCCTAAAGAAGGAGAATCTAATAGATAAGTTGGGATTTGCATATGGCTTCTTCATAAGGTACCTTAGAGATGCATGGTCAAAAAAAATAACTACTTTAGAGCCCAATAAATATGAACGAAATTTATATAAATAAAATATTGTGGAAAGAAACTCATTTTCTATGGTTGTTTAATTTTATTGGGCTGAATCCAATTTCCTCAATCCATAGGCAATCACATGTGAGCATCCCTCCACCCTCTGAGATAAGGATTCTTTAACCGCAAAGTTGGAGGCATAACACATAAGCTCAGAAGGAAGCTCCCACCATGGGGGATGTATTATTGCTAGAGTGGTCAAACACTTCTTTAGATCATCAAAGGAATTCCTGCAAGAATCATCAAACACAAAATCAGAATCCTTTTGAAGTAATTTCAATATAGGAATAGAAATATTAGTAAAATCATTGATGAAGCACTGATAAAATCCTGAATTCCCTATGAAATATCTAACATTGCGCACACATTAAGGATCGGGTAAGGATGAAATAATGTCTACCTTAGATCTATAAACCTCTATCCCATGTATTGACACTACACGCCCTAAGATAATTCTATTATCTACCATGAAATGACACTTTTCAATGTTTATGACTAGATTATCTTCAATACAAATATTTAAAACCTTTCCCTAACTAGATATATAATCATAAAATGAACACCCATATGCTGTAAAATCATATATAAATAACTCCATGTAGGTCTCAATAAAATCAGAAAAAATATTCACTATGCATCTCTATAAGGTACCTAGGGCATTGAAAAGTCCAAATGGCATCCTCCAGTAAGAAAATATGCTTAATGGACAAGTGATTGTAGGCTTCTCTTGATTTTTAGGGCTATAAGAACCTGGAAATATCTAGAAAATCCATCGAAGAAATAACAGTTTGTTTTCCCAGTTATTATCTCAAGCATTTGATTAATAAATCAGAGGGGAAATGGTCCTTGCAAGTGGAATGATTTAGTTTCCTATAATCAATACACACACACAAACTATTTTCCACCCTCATTGGAACAAAATAATTTTTTTTATCATTTTTAGCAACAGTAACACCACTTTTCTTAGAAATAACCTAAATAGGACTCACCCACTGAAAATATGAATTGGGATAAATTATACCTACCTAAATAAATTTTTAACTTCTTTTTTAACAATTTCCTGAAGATTTGGATTCAGTCTTCTTTGTGGCTTCCTAACTGGTTTAGCCCTGTTCTCTAAAATAATCCTATACATGAAAATAGAGGGGCTACTACCTAATATGTCAGCCAAGGTCCACCCAATTTCCCTAATGTTCTCCCTAAAAATATTCAAAAGTTTTTTTTATGTTCAAAAGGAATATTGTTAGAAATTAGAACAAGTAATATATCACTACTCAACAAGAATGAGTATTTGAGATTCAGTGGAAATGGCTTGAGTTCCAATGTAGGGAGGTGGTGTATGGATGGAGAAATTGAAGTAACTAAAATATGTGCACAATTAATGTTAGTATCATAATATACATCCTCAAAATCATAGAATAATTCATCAATTCCATCAACATACTCAATAGAAATTTCATAATCATAGTTTACATGATCAAAATAAAAATATGAATCCATTTCAATATAAAATATAATAGTGGGTTGTTCATTAGAAACTGGTGTGTAAGTTCTCTTAGACATCAAACTAGAACCAATGCTCATAATCTCCCTAGGAATAGTAAAATCAAATTCCATTGGGTTTTTATTTGGAGGTTCATAATGGGATATAACAAAAGTAGGATGGTCCTCTGAGGGGTACTCTATGGATTCCCTAACATTAAATATCACAACATCATCTCCAAACTCCATGGAAATTGTACCTTCGTGAACATTAACTATATTTTTTACATTTTTTAGGAAGTTCCTACCTAAGATAATGGAATCATGAAAATTTATCTAATCATCCTCCATGTTAAGCATGTAGAAATCTACTACAAAGAGCATGTCTCTTACCTGAACAAATATATTTTCAAGGAATCATTCTGGATATGATGTAGCTCTATTCTATAACTGCACGACTACTCTCATCGACTTCAACTCACCAACCTCTAAAGAAGAAAATACAGAGTGAGTCATTACATATATAGAAGCTCCTAAATCACAATGATCATCAGAAAAGTGAAACTTCCATATGGTGCATGAGATAGTGAATGTCCCTAGATCCTTGCATTTTGTTGGAATTGCTAGAGTTAGTGTAATGAGTTTTGAAACATTCCTTCCTAGATTGATCCTCTCATTTCCCTTGATCCCTCTTAGATTGCTAAAAAGTTTTTTTTAAGAATTTCTCATACCTTAGGATTTTCTTGATGGCTTCCAGTAGATGGACATTGATATCCACATGATTGAATGTGTCTAAAAACTCTTTATGAATTGCCTCCCTATCCATCTTATTGGTTTGTAAAACCCTATTTAAAGAGGTAAGTGGTTTATAAGGAACATCATCAATCTTTTTCTTACCTTTTTCTTTCTCCTTTGGTTTCTCATCAGCTGGTCTTGAATAGAGCTTCTCTGGAGTTTTGGTGAATCTCGGTGGAATGGTAGGTGTAGAAGTATCACTTGTTTGCTTCCCGATTCTCAATGTGATGGCACTAATATTCCCCTTGGTATTTGGATTAGGTTGGGAAGGAATATTTCCAGATTTCTTACTTACCAGTACATGGAGGGTGGTGGAAATCTGGTTCATTTGACTCTTCAACTCCCTCAGCTCCAAATCATGACTCTTCATCTCATTTAATTGACTGATAATAATTTGTTTAAAAAGATCATCAGTATTAAAATATACCTTTGGTTGAAATGTCCCTTGTTGTTGACTTGTTGATGATTGAGCTTCAAATATTCTTTGGGTTTGTTGGAAACCCTATTGTTAAGGTGGAGGCTGCTATAAATTTTATTGAAAAGGGGTTATTTGTTGTTGTCTATAGCTATAGATCATGTATGATTGATCCTTCCACCCTTGGTTTTATGTTGGAGAAAAGGGATCATACTTATTCTGGGGATGTGTCTATTGTTGTTGCTGGTATGGTATTTCAAGGAATACCTCCGAACAATCTTCTGACTCTTGTAATTCGGGGAAAAATCAGTTGGGAGGTCTGTTTTCGTGAAAATTCCACAAGGTATCATAGGAGTTAGTTGGGATTTCTTTTGAGACAAAGAAATATGTCTCGCCATAGTGGTCAGTTCTTCTAACTTAGTATCATTTAAATGACTTTCACGATAATATAGACTTACTCAGTATACTCCCATAACATGTGGTGTACCTCGATCACCAAATATTTGGGGGTTTTATATCATATTGTCGATCAACACACGTGCAGCTACTTGTGTTTTGTCAACCAATGACCCTCCAACTATGGAATCCACCATTCTTCTCTTCATAAGTGTGAATCATTCATAGAAGTACTGGATGAGTAGTTTTTCACTGATTTGGTAATGTGGGCATATTGCACACAACTTCTTGAATCGCTCCCAGTATTCATACATTAACTCTCTTTGGTCATTCTTGATTCTTGAGATCATATTTTTAACTGAATTGGTCCTTGATGTTGGAAAAATATCTGCAAGAAAATACATTTCAAATCATTCCAACATGTTACATATTCAGGTAGTAAGTAATTTATCCAGTCCTTTGTAGTTCTATCAAGTGATAATGGAAATTATCTTAGTATTATTTGATCTTAAGATACATTCCTTGGTTTTAAGGTTGATAAAACCACATTAAATTGTTTTAGATGTTTATCAAGATATTTACTAGATATGGCGTGAAAGTTTGGAAGTATGTGAATTAACCCATATTTTAGTTCAAATTCTGATTCGAGGTTTGGGTATGCAATACAATTTTATTGATAGTTAATATCAGGTTCATCCAATTCTCAAATGGTTATATTAATTTCATTATTATTCTTTGGTTCTTTTTTTATATTTGATTCATAATTATTTCCAATTTTTGTGTTACCATAATGGAGAAATTATCAAATTAGTTGAGTGTTGGAATTCTCCATAGACTGATACTGTCTAATTTGAGCTCAAAGGATATGTTAAATAGTAGGTTCAAGGTTTAAGAGATCCTTATGATTAGCTTATGTCATAAATCAAATAAAAATGAAAATAGGAAAAGTGGACCATAAAAAATAATAATTTTTAGTTGGTCCAATAAAAATAAAAGAAGAGAGAAGAAAAAAAATCTTGAGAAATGGTAAAGAAGAATGAATGAAGAGAAGAAAAGAGTAAAATAAAAAATAATAGAAACAAATATAATTGGTTGAATAAATTAATTTCCTACCCAGAAACAACACCAATTTAGAAGGAGTTGTCATGGGTTCTCTCAAATGATATTCAGTTTTAGGTTATTTAGGTGTAGTAGAGTAGATGACCAAGGTCATATCCCAAAGGAAGAAGTAATTTAAAAAAACATATCAACAGTATTTTAAAAGTAAAAAAAAATAAAATGAACAACATAGAAATATGGGGGGTTTTCAATGATTATAAAATAATAAGAAGAAGCATTTTGGAAGAAGATTGTATTTTTTTGTTTTTGTTTTTGAAATGAAAGTTGATTAATAAAACACAACGAGAAGATGTTTTTTTAGAAAACATTTTAAAAGTCATAATCGATCTAAATATACCTATTCACTTACTTATTAGTCATTATCATTTAAATTAATATCCATTTAATTATGATCCTTTAATTTTTAACCCTCAAACCCTACGGGATTTAACATAACCACAAAGATGAAATGAATTAAACCCGATGCTAGCATCGAAACATGAAATCATAGAACCCTACTTTGATTGATGTTATAAGTATAGATTATGGTCAATGGTTAATTAGGGCACATATCCATTGTAGAAAATTAGGATGAATTGTGTTTAGGGATTATATTTTAACTCTGAAAATTTATCATGTGTTCTTTTGTTTCGTCGGTTAAGGTCACACTCTCAAAATTCACACATTACTCGACCTCGTGTATTTTTGCATGAATAGTTCAATTGGTTAATTGGTTTCAATTGAATTAAAAACTCAATTAATATATCATTTTAAGTGGATTAAATTATTTCATTGATTCAAAATAAATTAATGAATATGGTTAAAGGTTAATGGATTCCTAAAAAGAACTACTCTTCCATGGGCGGTGTAGTCATCGTAGAAATGTTCTGCATGTACAAAGGTTTAGAAAGGGTATAAACCAATATCATTTCTACTCTTGATTCTAACCCAAATAGGATGAGTAAATATTAATATAATTTAACAAAATAGAAGGAAATAGAATAAATAAAAATGGAACAAAGAAGTTTTATTTGAAAACAAAAACATTACAACATGAGAAAGAGATGAAGGCTTCAATGAAGGGATCCTTGATTAAAGAGATCTCCCTATGAGTATAGAGAGTTATAGAACCTCCAAGGTGATGATATGACTCCTATGTAACTCCAAATTGGAAGCACTTCACTTCTTGGTCGAACTTTCAATTGGGTTCCCAAGGTGCAATTTATAGCCAAAATGGGAAGTGGTTTTGGGCACGCAAATGTTTAAATACCACTAGTTTCTCAATTTTGGGTTGCTAAATGGCCTTATCCCGACATGGAAAAAAGTGAAAAATATGTAGGCCAACAACTTTAATGTCTTCATGTCAAATTGGGAGAGAAAAGGAGGATTAAAACATGAGATATGTCCGAAATACATAACCAAAACCTTTACTTGATGTAGATTCTGTCTCCTAGACAGATTGGTTCGGATGGACCCCATAATGGATGAATTGGGATTTGGTTTCTTGAGATTATTTGTAGAAAATAAAGAAATGGAGTGGACCAAAAAAATTCATCCTATTTAGAGTCATTAATGTAATGAAATCCACAAAAACAGTGGATAGATTTCCTTGGGATTCCATGCAGTTTGACCCATTTTCCTTTGGGATCATCTTCGACCCTTCATATCACCACCTCCTACAACAAAATCACCAAAGCAAGAATAATTTCTATTTTTAACAGTGATAAAAATTTAACAAGATGAATCAAATGGGACGTGAAATTTGAGATAATATTTTTAATTTTATATACAAATTTTTTTTAAAATTGTGATATAAGGGTGAAATAAAGAAGTGGATTGTGATGCGATCATCTGCCAAGAGACCATTGTTAGCGGTCATAGTAGCCCCTTCGGTGAAGATTAACATCGACCACTTATGTAATCCCCTAAAAATTCACCTTTTTTCCCATTTTAATAGGTTGTAGATAGTGTGGGGAGTCTATGGGTATAATTAGGGGGTGTTGGGGATGGCGACGAAGCTTGGTCATCTGCCATGGCCGACACACAGTGACCGGATAATACTAAGGTGTAGCCGAGTTCGTCGAGGCATGGTGGAGAGACATTGGGGTGGAATTTGGATGGCCATCGGAGGTTCTTTAAGGGTATATGGTGGACAAAGAGGTGTTTTTGTGGTGAGGTAGGGTTGTTCTAGGGCAGCGACGATGATTGAGGGTGGAATCGGGTGAGTTGTATCAACATGGGAAAGGGAAGCGGGAAAACTCCTACCTATTTTTTCCATATTAGCAACATCCATTGGTAGTCGCTTGAATATCCTTGCACAAAAACCAAAAATACTAGTAGTGTATTCCACAAATTCTCTATATGTGTGTGCACACGCCAATCATTTCAAGCATGCATCACCACCATTTATCTAATATATTCAATTCAGGTAAATTTTTTTCTTACTTTATTCTCTTCTATTGAATATTTACTATATCCTTCAAAATAAAATTACAAAACCCAGTCATTTAAGAATTCCCATAATTCAAACCTTAATCAATCTATGTAGATATCTTTACATCTTTCACATTTCATCCCTATCTATTTTATTATTTTTTTAGGGTGAAAAATAGTTATATATCAGGTACACATTCATAGGTCAATCTGAAAAAATTATGGAATCAGTAGAGCATGCTTGTATCTTTGTAAAATCAAATCCATGTTTTTTGATGATATTTTCATCTCATATAATGATTTAGGGATCTTATCTTCACTAAATTCATCATGAATAAACTCTAAAATCATAATAATTTCTTTGTTAGTAAATTCATAGTGACACTTGATATGATACAACTTAAGTAGAAAAGACAACTTTGAATATTTGGCTCACCCTTCATACAGTTATTGTTGCCCGTCTTCAAATATTTCATAAAACTCATTTTTTGGTTACTAAAGTTCTGAGAATAATTAATCTACTTAAGATCAACTAAAGGTTATTTTGATCTATTAAAATCTTGTACATTGTATCTTTCAAATCCAAATGCATCATTTATTGAGTTTCAAACTTAATTATACTCTTGCGGGTTACTTTAGGTTTTGTTGACAAGATATCCATTATTTTGAATTTCTATGAAATTTGATTCACCATGCCAAATTAAACAAACATATTTAGAAAAAAAATGTTTCAATGTCAAGTTCCCATATTCTTCATTTCAATTGAACCATCACTTGAATTTATAATCATGACACATACATTTTAACCTACCATCCTCAGATTGGTATTTAATTGAATAATCTAAAAATTCTTACTAAACCATGGAATACCAAGGTGTGTTTCATGGTAAATTGATGCAAATTTTATCCATATATATTTGATTTTCATTCTTCTCCTTATACATTTAAATATAATGATATAAATGTTTAATAAAAAAATTACAATCAATTTTTAACATCACCCAATTTTGTCATTGACTAGGGTAGAGTCTTGATTCAAAAAAACAAGAAAAATTAACATGAAAATGATTCAATATGACATTAAAAGTATAAACATAAATGAATAAATATTACCCCCCTTAGTAACAGGATCAGATGTTGTGGATGGAGATCACAGAGGCAAGGAGAGGTAAACATACAACATAGAGGTTGGGGAAATGATCCATACAACGTCCAACACAGACAAAATTAAGGGAAATCAAGGAGTGAGGTAAAAGTATAGGGTAGTGGGGAAGGGGTTAGGTCTCGGTAGCTATTGGGGTAGATGGTCTCTGAGAAATAGGTAAGAGGTTCTTTTGTCTCTGGTGAACACTCTTCGGGAGACGTCATCGAAGAGAGAGGGGGTCAGAGGTTAGGGATCAACATCAAAGAAGGGGGTATCAATGAACAGTGGTCAATATTGAGGATGGGGGTTGGCATTGAGGGAGTGGGAGTCAATGGCCAGCAGTCAAGCGAGGGGGTGGGGTGTTAGGCCTTCGGGGGCCGAGGGGGGTAAATTATGTTTTTTAAGTATTTATTGGTAGTTTTAATAAAACAACTAGTAAATATAAAAATTATTAGAGGTTTTATGAAATTTAAGCTATATTTTAAATAATATACAAAGAATAGCTGTGGTTTCTAGAACTACTGCTAAGTCTCGATTTTATATACTGTTTTTAGTATATTTCTAGTAAAAAATAAATGGAAATAGTATTGAAAATTTAAGCTGGGATTTTAACAAAAGGATAATTTGAGCTTGGGGTCTCAAAAATGGATTGATGTGAGGTAATTTTGGAAGGAAAATGTGATGCATGTGCGAATTCGGTAGAAAAAAATAATATTTATTATTTATTTATTTTACTACTAAATGACTGTTTGGGGGGTGTTCTATAGATAGCCATGTCAGATTTTCATGGTTCTTCACCTCTTAGAAATTGATATGTTTGATTAATTCTTGGAATTTTGTGTATGAAGGTGAACCTAAGATCTATAAACTCAAAGTGAATAGTTGTAGATTTGTTGATGTATACTAAGAGTATGAATGCTAATTTTCTGGAATCAGGCACTGGGATAGTGAAGGTTCTTCATTTTACAGTGAATGTGAATGCTAGGTTAGAGTTAAAACATGTGACTCTAGAAAATGAGGTTTATAGCCTCTTAAATAGTCATTTTATTTAAAATATCTATAATTTTGTAATAGTTTTATCTTGATGAATTTTTTATATCACGGAGCGTAATTTGATTAATAGATAGAAGGTGAGTTCAAATTATGAATGCTCATAAAGACGCAAACATATTTAGATGATACTTTAAAACTAGAAAAATAATATCATTAAAGTGAAAGTTTCATTACTGAGAAAAAGGTATAGAATTTGTGAAATATCATTGGAATTTTGATGCATGGAATTCACTTCGTATGTAATATTTCATGTTTATAATGTTTTGTATGATTTAAAATGTTGTTAAGTCCTGTATGATTTAAAATTTTGTAGATGGAAGTGTTTCTAAATGATATAGTCTTAGACTATTTTGTGATGAAGACTTCATATGAGTCAAAATTTCATGAAGAAAATGCTTAGTTTGTTAGTATTGAGAAAGAATCATTGGAGATTGAGGGTGTTAAGATAGAACTTCAAAGCGATTATTTATCAAATAACACGTAGTATGTTTAATGCATTTTAATTACATTGTTGGGGTTATTTACTCTTCTGTGTTTATTATTTTAATTGTGCAAGTTTTATCTTAGGTGTGAAGAAAAGGATAATGTTGTTCTGTTACAGAATGAAGTGTTCGGGTTGTGGGAAATAGAGCTACATAGGGGGGATAGAGTCTAGCTGAGCATTAGGAAATCCTTAACTAAAGAGAGTAAAGGGAAACCAATAATGAAAATATTTTTAAGGATAAATAAAGAAGACTAAATGAGGGAAAACATAAGTTATACATGTCCAAAATAACCTTGGAAAAAGAGGATTGAGTTATCTTTATTAGGGTAGAAGCATTAAAAGATAAGTCATTTCTTTCTTCTGGTTGAAATTATTGTGGAATTGAAATTGAATTTATTTTCACATTATTTACATTCAATTTATGATGATGAATTTGAGATGGATCATACCCAAACCAGTAAATCTACTAAATGAGATTTAAAATCCAATCCAATTGATCTTGATAAAAAATAATATGAAACCCTTCACTTTGAGGAAAAAGATAGAAAGAACAAGCAGGTAATGGAGAAGAAATTGGAAAAAAGTAAGGATAAAGATGAGTTTCTATTAAAAGAAAGTGATGATTTAAAGCAAGATCGGCGAAATTTTTAAATATAGTAGGATTAATTGGATGAAAAGTGAGTTAATATGTTGTAATATCTTGAAAGTGTGAATGGGAAATCAAAGAAGATACAACGAAGAGTTTCCTAATTCTCCACCACTATAATCCCAGACTCCCAATATTATACCACCACAATGAAACCCTCTAATGTCGGTCAAGGATAATGTATTTACACAAATGGATCTGGGGGGAGGCACAAGATGATGGATTTTGGTACCTTGACACTGAGGTTCCCAATCAGGATCTAAGTATCACTGAGTGGGGGAGGGGGTGAATCAGTGATGTCTTTTTCTTTTTATGTTTCCTTCTTTTTTAAACAACCTTCACCTCCTGTTGAAGAGTTTCTTCTCTGCTGAACACACAAAACCACAAGAACATAAGATTTACAAGGTTCACTACTCAACAAGAGTAGCTATGTCCTTGGCATGGTACGAAAATAATCGAGTGCCACACAATCCACTAAAAACAATCATTTAATGTGGAATACGATGAGTATGATATACCCTTACACTCATGTTGCACATGGAAAACAATCCACAAGTGTGTGTTCACCCTCTTAGCACAAATAAAAAATTGCAGTATTTTAGTTCTTCTTTACAATTAAACAGTTGTTTTATTTTAAGTAAAAATCTTCACTTTCTTACCTAGAATATGGTAAGAACTATCTTACGCACAACCAAATATTTACGAAGATGTAAGAACATGGGTTTTTAGAACAGGTCAAAATCACAACCCAATTTGAATTTTTGACTTATCCCTAAGAAAACTGGAGAAACTGGGCAGTTTCTGGAAATCTCCAGACCACATGCCGTGAACTTTTTGTTACACGCCGTGTATAGGTTAGGCGAGTATCGACCGTGTGCTTGTAGAGTACATGTCGTGTGATGACTGTGTAGAAATTTCTTACTACACGACATGTAGTTATCGATACACCATATACCCTTGACCGTGTGGAGGCCATACATGGCGTGTAGGCCTATTGGCCAGGTAAAATTGTTTAAACCAAGTACACTTCGTGTCCTCATTGGACACACAGTGTAGTTTGGCTATGTAAGAGAGAAATATATGGTGTGTGGGTAAGTCGGTGAGGAAGAGAAGGAAAATCAAGTACATGTCGTGTACCCTAGGTACACGCTGTGTACTCATGTCGACGGGTTCTGGAAATTAAGTCAGCGGAATTACAGCCGCCATATGAACAGTTAAATGATATAAACGGCGTGTATTCAAGAAGTACATGCCATGTACTTTTTTTCACAAAAACGGGAAGTAGCCTCATTTTGAGGCAGAACCTCATTTATTTCGTCGGGTTTCACGAACCAGGCTTCCAGAGCTTGTTTTTGCTCTCAAATCTTCATCCAAACTCCATTTTGATCACCGACTGATCTGTTGGAACCCCCTAGGAAAGGCCTTGATTCCACTTGAGCTATTTTTCTTGACTTCTGTTCTAGAACGAGTTATAGAGGATTGAGTGGTTTTGATTCTTTGGTAGATCTACCGTGTTTTATACCTAATTGGAGGATGTTATTGGAGGATTAACATCGTACGAGTCTCTGGTAGGTGGTTCATACCTCTTTTTGTGTTTTTGTAGTCATTTGGGTGAGGCGGACTTCAACTCATTTTTGGGTATTATGAGCGGGACCCATTTTTATCTAATATTGCATATTAAATTGTTCATTAGACCTGTGGGATGTCTTTGGGTATACCATTTACCTATTTTACTTGATTGGGGCTGGCCGAGGGGTCATTTCTCAATTGGAGAATTTTGGCTGGGGGAAGCCAAAATAATTATGATTGGACTGCGATGTTTTATTTGATAAGTTTTGTTTATTAAGCCTGATATGAATTTTGGAGGCTCTCAAAACCCCAGTGCTGGTATGGGACATCACCTTGTGAGTGCAATTAAACTATTTAGATTGTTTTTCCTTTTATTGGGTTCTATTTAAATGTGTATATGTGTAATTTCTTAATTTCATATGATGGAACCCTTTTTGGTTATGTTGGGCATGGCCTGGATATTCTTGAGTGATGCTGATCATAGGTTTGGCATGGCCCAGATATTCTTGAGTGATGTTGATCACAGGTTGGGATTGGCCCGGGTTACATGCGGTGGTTTTGACTGCGGGATTGGGTGTCATGGGCGTTGGTTGAGGCAGTAGGACTATCAGGTTGGGCATGACCCGAGTTACTGGGATGGAAAGGCCATCAGACTTGAGCGGCATGGTCATAGGGACACGAGGTGTCAAAGGTTTTGTGGCTTGGGTACTATTTTGGTGATTATCACTCACCAGAAAACTTTGAGTAGTGTGCACAAATAGACACTCTGTGATGATGTGGTTTGACCACTCGTGTGGGTAGAGGTCCTCGTTAGTTGGGGTTTAGGTACTTTTGGTTTGGGGGTGCTTGTTGTAAGAAGCCACATGGAAGGTGAGGAGCCTTCAAGGGATAACATTGAGGCTATCTGGTTTGGGGGCAGAGGCTCACCATTATTTGAGGGCAGTCATCGCTGTCCCTCCGGTTACGTTATTTGAAGGCATATATCGCTGTCCCTCCAGTTACTTATTGAGGATAGGCATCACTGTTCCTCCAGGTTACTATTTCTCAGGTGTGCGCAGTGTCCGGGGGCACATGCTTCCAGGTTGCATGGAAGAGATTCTGACATTGGCCGAAGCAGGTGACACTCCATGGTGGCTGTTGAGCACCAGTAGAGTTTGTATTTATTTTTTCATCATTTTGTTTACTTATTTTCTTATAAATGTGTGCCTTCTTAGACACTTATATTAGGTATGCACCGTTGGGTGGTATCCTACTGAGATTTTTCTCACACCCTGCACGGGCCCTTTGGGATGCGTGCAGACTTTATGGATTTACGTGCCGGAAAGAGACCACCTTCTGGAGCTAGGATGCGTTAGTTGTTTCATAAATATGGTATAGACCATGAGGTCTTACCTAGCTAGAGTTACTATGTTTTGTTTTATTTTCTTGTATCATCTTGCTTACCTGTTGTAGATATAGTTAGTTAGGCATTGGCGCCTTTTTATATTCAGATATGTATGACCTGCTTTTCATGCATGTTTTGTTGCTCAGTAGTAGTTACATGTGATCATCTTGCTATTGTGTTTATTTCCACTACTGTTGTTTATATTTATTGCTCCCACTGTTTATTGATAGTGACTGTACTTCTGCTCTGTGGGTCTGGTTCGAGTCTTCTGAGTCGTTATTCCACTACATTTTATTATTATTATACTCGGACCAGTACCATTGTTATTATCCTCCGAGAGGGTATAGCCTCCCCACTATACCTATAAGACCCTCTCTGTAAGTTTTCAGCCTTTGGAGATTGGGGAGGTTCCCTTAAGTTAGTAACACCCGACCCGTTTAGCACTGTTTGGGTGGTTGTTCGGGTCTGGGTCGTTACAAGGTGGTATCAGAGGAGTTCTTGATAGGGATTTAGTAGCACTGTTTTTCTGGCTACTAATGAGATTTAGAGTTCTATTTTATTTTTGTTGGTTTTACTATTTGGGATATGGTAGACTGGAGATAGTTTGTTTCTGGAAACTACGTTTCCAGCTTGTTCTTGGGTGCCTGCAGCCCCAGGTATGAGGGATGGACCAAGTTACCTTGGGTTGGAATTTATGTTTCATTTCTGCTCAGATTACAGTCTATATGATTTCCACCTCGGTGTATCACTTGGCATAATGTTATTGATTGTGATATGTGACCCTTGACCTAGTGCGGTAAGGTAGAATTGGATCTTGGCCTAGTTTGGAAAGGCTGGTTTTCTTGGCTTTTGATAGAAACATTTTAGGGTATTTCAATTTCATAACTGCACGTATGCTTTATGATGTGATAATACCATGTGAAGAAAATGTCAACTTCCATGCTTCGTATTCTAGAAATGTGAATAGGTGAAATTACTGATCGAATTTCTTGTTGTTGCAATGTGTATGTCATGAATTCTATTTTTGTAGAATTGCATGTGACAAGGTATTTGGGTTTGACTCTGGTATGAACAGGAAGGTCCTATCGGTTGAGGTGATTTGGATCACCAGGATTCGGCGACTCAGTCATCGGTTTGAGGCAACGTTGGTTGCCGGGACGGGCATGGCCCGATGTACTTTTGATACTTGGATCTGTTATGGGCGGGTAAAGAGGCCTTGAGGATGGGATGCCATGGAGCATGGTTTCAGTGGGGGAGAGTAAGGGTGATAGTTGTGTGCTGCCTTTTACTGATTTCATTATCTGCATTATATATGTGTAAATTTTTATGTATGTGGGTTGTCTAACCATTTATGGTATTTAGCAGGTTTCTTTTTGGACGACTTAGATGGAGCATCAGACGAGAGATGGTATAGTGTCGTAGGTACTGGATCAAGTTTAGGATCCGGCGCAGGCAGAGTAAGAGCCACAGGTACAGGCTCAGGGATAGGATCAGGTTCAAGATCTAGTGCAGGTAGGACAATATCCAGGTTTGGCAGCATTCTGACCATGGCTCGACAAGAAGCTCCCAGCTTGCCTAGTACATGTCTTGCAGGGGATCGACAAAGGCACATAGGGTACAAAGCCATCTATGACATATCTAACATGGGAGTTCCAGTCGCAGCACCCGCCGTTTTTTCAGGTGAAGGTGGTCCGCAGGAGGCTGAGAACTGGATAGAGAACATGCGTATAATCTTCGAGGAGCTCGAGACACCTCTAGGGCGAAGGGTCAAGCTGGCGACATACAATCTACGCGGATCAGAAAAGGGCTGGTTGGATGTGCAGGTTCAGGCTCGTAGGCACGAGGGACTGACATGGAAGGACTTCAAGGATAGGTTCTTTGAGCACTTTTACCCAAAGACACTGAGGGAAGAGAGAGCTTAGGAGTTCTTGAGCCTTTAGTAGAGAGACATGTATGTCATGGACTATGTAGCTACTTTTAGCGAGTTGTCTCTCTTTTCACCCGGTATGGTAAGTGATGACATGGCTAGGGTGAGGTGCTTAGAGGATGGTTTAAGACACGCCATTCAGATCCAAGTAAATATTTTTATACTGGGTTCTTTTTCTGAGATGGTGAACTAGGTGGTCATAGCAGAAGGAAACCAGAGGGATATGCCTCAAGTTGGTCGGACGACGACTTCATGTGAGGGTTCAGACAGTAGGAAGCAAGGACAGGATGAGTTCCAGTAGGGAAGTCAATCCAAGGACTCAGCTAGAACAGCTCGTAGCAGTTCTGCAGTGGTTTTTTTCCAGTATGGGTATATAGGACATGTTCAGACCCAGTGCGATAGGCCTCCAAAAGAGTGTCGGGCATGTGGACAGGTCAGGCATCTGGAGAGGTTTTGTAGGTAGTTTTCTTAGACAGTTGACAGGCAGGGACCAGGATAGACGGTGGCATCTGGAGTTGGTTCAGGTTTGGTACCAGGAGAGAGTAGCTGAGGTTCAGCTGCAGGTTTAGGGTGTGACAAAGAAAATGGGATCCATCTGAGGGGTCAGTGTCCGGTGGTTGGAGCAGCACCGTAGGGAGGTCAGGCATTAGGCGGCCGTACCTCAGGCCAGGTTCATTCTCTAGAGATACCAGATGCTGAGCATGCTGGTGATCCGATGATAGTTAGAGGAACACCATGGGTGTGGCCATGATTTCCATGTTTCCTTTTTGTAATGACCTATAGAGGCATGTCTGTTTTGAGTGCACATGATGCACATGATCTATGTGGACTGACCAGATTCTAGTCAGTGGGATTGGTACCATATCAGGTGCATGATATATTTATATATATGTATGAGATTCATAACATTAGGGGCATCAAATATTCGGGTTATTAGAGGTGTCGTGTGCATTAGGGCCTCGAGGATGCGGGTTACTTGAGGTGCCTTGGGAATTGGAGCATCGAGGATTTAGGTTACTTGAGGTTCTAGGAACCAGGTTAATTTCTGAGCATCCATGGGATGCAGGACCTCATGGAGGAGGACACCAATGCGGTGCGGGATACGTTAGGTGTCGGGAACGACACAAGAGTTCCAATGAGGCGCAAGGGTGACGATGCATCACGGAAGGACTATACGTCCGAAAAAATATGTTAGTGAACCTTTGTTTCTTTTGAGTTTTGTCATGTTGAGACTGAGTTAGGCAATTCTTAAGGTGGGGAGCCCCCTGAGGAATTTAGCCAGGACCTTTGAGACTGGGGAAGACCGGGTTACATTGATCGTGGTGGTATGTTCGATGCCATCTCTGGGTATCATTTGATTTCTCATAGACGAGCTATATTAAGGTGGGGAGATTGTAAGAACCTGGGTTTTTATAACAGGTCAAAATCCCGACCCAGTTTGAATTTTTAACTTGTCCCTGAGAAAACTGAAGAAATTGGGTAGTTTATGGAAATGTCCAAACTACACGCCGTGTAATTTTAAGTACATATCATGTATAGGTTAGGCGAGTACCGGCCATGTGCTCTCTGAGTACATGTCGTGTGATGACCGTGTAGAAATTTCTTACTACACGGTGTGTAGTTAGCGACACACCTTGTACCCTTGACCATGGGGAGGCCATACATGGCGTGTAGGCATGTTGGCTAGGTAGAATCGTTTAAACCAAGTACACATCATGTCCTCCTTGGACACGCCGTGTAGTCAGGCTGTGTAAGAGAGAAATACATGGCGTGTGGGTAATTCAGCGAGGAAGAGAATGAAAATCAAGTACACGCCATGTACTCCTAGGTACACACCGTGTACTCATGTCGACGGGTTATGGAATGTAATTCAGTAGAATTCCAGCTGCCATATGAACATATAAATGATATACATGGAATGTAGTCAAGAAGTACACGTTGTGTACTTTTTTTCTCTAAAATAGGTAATGTCCTCATTTTGAGGCAGAACCTCATTTGATTCACTGTGTTTTGTGAACCAGGCCACCAGAGTTCATTTTTGCTCTAAGATCACTGTCTGAACTCCATTTCAATCACTGATTGATCCTTTAGAACCCCCTCGGTAAGGCCTTGATTCCTCTTGAGCCGTTTTTCTTGATTTTTGTTCTAGAACGAGTTATAGAGGTTTGAGAGGTTTTGATTCCTTTGTAGATCTACCACATTTTATACCTAATTGGAGGCTGTTATCAGAGGAGTAGCATCGTACGTATCTTAGGTAGGTGGTGCATACCTTGTTTTGTGTTTTCGTTGGTATTTTGGTGATGCGGCCTTCGGCGCATTTTCAGGTATTTTGAACGGGACCCATTCTTATTTGATATTTCATATTAAATTGTTCATTAGACCCATGGGATTCCTTTGGGTATTCCCTTTACCTGTTTTTCTTGAGCGGGGCTAGGCAAGGGGTCATTACTCAATTGGGGTATGTTGGCTGAGGGAATCCAAAATGGTTATGATTGAACTCTGATGTTTTATCTGATAAGTTTAGTTTATTAAACCTGATATTAATTGTAAGAGGCTCTCAAAACCTTAGTGATGGTATGGGACAACAACTTGCTATTGAAATTGAAATATTTATATTGTTTTTCCTATCATTGTGTTCTATTTAAATGTGTAAATATGTAATTGTTGAGTTGGATACACTGGAACACTTTTTGGTTGTGTTGGGAATGGGTCAGATATTCTTGAGTGATGCTGATCACAGGTTTGGATTGGCCTAGGTTACGTTGGGTGGTTTTGACCACGGGATTGGGCATCATGGTCATCGGTTGAGGTAGGAGGACTTTCAGGTTGGGCATGGCCTGAGTTACTTGGATGGAAAGTCCATCAAACTTGAGTGGCATGGTTGCAAGGACACGCGATGTCAGAGGTGTTGTGGCTTGGGTACTATTTTAGTGATTACCGGTCACCCAGAAACATTGAGTAGTGTGCACACAGAGAGACTCCGTGATGAGGTGGTTTGACCACTCATGTGGGTAGAGGCCCCTGTTAGTTTCGGTTTAGGTTCTTTTGGTTTGGGGGTGCTTTTCATAGTAAGCCACGTGGTTGTGAGGAGCCTTCAGGGGATAGGATTGAGGCTGTTGGTTTTGGGGGAAGAGGATCTCCATTATTTGAGGGAAGACATCTCTGTCCCTACGGGTACTTTATTTGAGGGAAGACATCGTTGTCCCTCCCGTTACATTATTTTAGGGCAGACATCGTTGTCCCTCCGATTACTTATTGAGGACAGGCATCATTGTTCCTCTGGGTTACTGTTTCTCTAGTGTGCCCTCGGGACGTTGGTACTTGAGATACGCGGTGTTAGGGGGAACATGGTGTCGGGTTACATGATAGAGATTCTGGCATTGGCTGAAGAAGGTGACACTCCATGGTGGCTATTGAGCTCTAGTAGAGTTTTTATTTATTTTTGCGTCATTTTGTTTACTACTTTTATTATAAATGCATGCCTTCTTAAACACTTATATTAGGTACACACCGTTGGGTGGTATCCTACTAAGATTTGTGTCACATCCTACATGGGACCTTCGGTATGCGCGCAGACTTTATGGATTTACATGCAGGAAAGAGGCCAGCTTCGGGAGCTGGGCTACGATAGTTGTTGCATGAAGATGGTATAACCCATGAGATCTTACCTAGCTGGAGTTACTATGTTTTGTCTTCTTTTCTTGTAACATCATGCATACCTGTTGAAGTTAGAGTTGGTTAGCCATTAGATTATTTTTATATTAAGATATGTATTACTTACTTTTGATGCATTTTTTGTTGCTCAGTAGTAATTACATGTGATCATCATGCTATTGTGTTTATTTTTGCTGCTGTTGTTTATATTTATTGCTTCCTCTGTTTATTGATATTGACTGTGCTTCCGCTCTATGGGTCTTGTTCAAGTCTGCTGAGTCTTTATTTCACTAGATTTTATTATTATTATACTCGGACCTGTACCATTATTATTATCCTCCAAGAGGGTATAGCCTCTCCACTGTACTTATATGACCCTCACTGCTAGTCGGCAGCCTTTGATGTTCGGGGCGGTGCGCCTAAGATAGTAACACCGGACCCATTTAGCACTGTTCGGGTGGCTGTTCTGGTCTGGGTCATTACAGAAGACACCAAATCATTTATGCACCCTTTTAGGTGTCTTGTGCATAACCTTTATGCCATGCATGCAAGATTTAACTTTTTTTGCGACACACCTCTTTTGCGCAACTTCGATCTTACGCGCAAATCTATTCTTGTGTGTAAGTTCTCATTCTTGAGCGCAACTCTATTTCTTTCACGCACTCTCCTTTTTCTTAATATTTTTCCTCACCTCATAGCTCTGGAAGTGTCGATCCATTCAAATGTGAGAGGGTCACCTCTTATTTATATACCTCATCAACCCCTATGTGCAAAAACCCCAATATGTCGCGCAAGATCCTGATGCGTCATGCAAAACCTCATCTGACGTCGCCTTGGGCATGTAAGTCACACATCGCGCAAAATCCCATTTGACGACACCTTGGGCACAAAAGTCACGCGTCGTGAAAAAACACATTTGATATCGCATTGCGTGCGTAAGTCTCCTTCACGTCAGCCTCATCTTTCACGCACATGTTTGAATCTTTAGTGCACTTCATGCCTTTGCCATTTTTCGAAGTTTGGAACTCAAAACATGCCTCACGTGAAAAACCCCATTTTACATCGCCTTTGGCATGTAAGTCTCATTCCCGCCAACCTTTTCTTTCACACAATTATTGATTCTTTTGCGTGCTTCCTTAATTTTTCATTTTTCAAAGTTTGGACCTCAAATCATGCCTTGCACAGAAGATTCCAAACTACCATCAATCTTATGCGCAAAAAACCAATCTTGCGCGCAAAACCCCAATCTTTCGTGCAAGCCTCTCCTTTACCGGATTTTGATATTTGGATCATGAAACACCACATGCATGCAACATACTAAGCCATATTCAAACTTTCATGCAACATACTTTTCCAAAACTCATTTCTTAATCTCCCGATTTTCAGGCCCTAAAATTTGGTAAACACTGGAAAACAGCGCCACCTTAGAACGTTCTTTTGTGCCACCCCCAGATCATCTATTCCTTTGTCATGTTATCTCTTCACTGCATCCCATAACCATTCTTCATCTTTCATCATGAAATACACTATCGTGATATGTATACTTTGATCGAACAAATTTAGCATCGTCAGATTTCTATGGGAATCACCGAAACTTACCAATCTTCTAGAAGCATCATTCCTTCCAAGGAAGACTATATATGATTGTCATCATAGTTTCTACCTCTTTCCTTGATAATGCTTGCATCACAAGTTCTCCTAAATTATGATATTTGTGAAATACAAATCAGCAAAGCATCTTCTGATTTCCATGCTCATTACAAAGTGATTTGATTTATCATATTTGAAAACCAAAGACAACACTCTATAACAGTAAACTCTTCTTACTTTATTTTCCACCAAACATGCTCCCAACAGACACCATTCCATAAACCACATGATCGGGCCTTATACATTCTTCTCTGTGTTCGATTCTGAGATCCATGGGACCATGATGTTTGGTGATGGATCCACTATAAACATTAAGGGGCATGGTACTACCTTATTAACCTATAAAAATTGCAATCATTATATGGTCATGGGTTTGTTCTTCATCATGCTTCTCACCACACACATCCTCATCATTGGAAAACATGATGAGAATAGTTTCTAGATATTGATTGATGAGGGCATCATGAGGATCTTTAACTAGGAGTAGATCCTTCTAGATAAGGTCAAGTGCTTCATAAATTATATTTACAAGATGAGACTTGAAATTGCAATTATAATTTTCTTATCAGAAAGGGGAAAAGAGAAATCGTGGTGCTGGCATGCAAGGTATGACAACCTAAATTAGGTTTTTTTATGTATTTGGTGATGGTTTTGATAAAAATTTCATTAAATATAATTATTAAAGGTGGTTTTATGAAACTTTATCTATATTTTAAATAATATACAAAGAATAATAATTAGCGGAAGTTTCTAGAATAGCAGCAAAGACACAATTTTTTTTGATTTTTTTAGAACAATTATACTATAGATTAAATAAAAATAGTATTGAAAATTTAAGTGATGATTTGAACAGAAATATTATAGTGGAAATTTACACTAAAATTTCCTCTTTTAGTTTATATTTTTTTTATTTATAAATTAATATATTTTTATTATAATTTCAATTGGAAATTTACACTACAAATCTCCCATTAAAATTTCAGCGCAAACCTCCTATGAAAATTTGCACAATATATTTTTAAGAGAAATTTTTATTGTAAATTTTCAATAAAAATGGGAAATATTTTTTAAATTAATTAATATAGTTTCTCTTAAAATTTAAAAATGAATTTATTTTATAATTTTTTTAATCACATTTACAAAAAAACATTTTTGTGTAAAATTTCACTACAAATTTTGTGCATAAGTTTCCAATGAAAACTGCAAAATTTATGTCAAAATTCAGAATTTATGTTTGTATCTATACATATACTTAAAGACGTGTGCATGAATTTTCATGGGTAATTGACAGTTTTTTGTCTGAATATTTTTTTGAAATTTCAATTTGTGTTTTGGATGTTTTCAATGGAAATTAAATTACCTATTCAAATTTCAACACAAAAATGAAAAGTTTCAATATGAATTTTTATTAAAAATATTTATTGTAATTGTATAAGTTATCACTAAAAATATAATTTCTTATTAGAATATCCTCTTATTATGTTCAATAAAAAATTTATTATAAAATATTAATAACCAAGATAAATATAAAATATATTATAAGACTCTTATAATAAAATATTAATAATTAATATAAATAAAAATATAATAAATTAATTTATATTTGGATATTTTTAAATTTTTTAAAATAAAATGATGTAACATCTCTTTTTAATCTAATATATATATATATATATTAATTAAATATTTTGTATTTAATAAAAAAAATATTAAATAACATTTTTTTAAAACTAATAATAGAAATATTTTTATATAATATTATATATATATATATGACAATATGTATATGTAAAAAATTAAATATATAAACATATACATATATAAAAATATATATTTATAGTAATAAAAGAAACCTTGACATTAAAGAAAAAATTAATAATGCATGGTGGATATATTTTCATCCAAATTGATAATTTCAGCATGGGGTATAGGAAAATTGATAGAGGAAAGGTAATTTTTGAAAGAATACTTGACCCTTGTGCCGATTCGGTAGAAAAAATCCACTTTTATTATTTATTTATTTTTGTTTAAATTAGGTTTCGATAGAGGGAGAGGTGTTTTGGGGATAGCCAAGTCATATTTTCACAGTTTATCACCACACTAAAATTTATTTTTTCACTTAATTCTTGTAATTGAGTATGTGAAGGTGAAATGTGGATATGTAAACTCATTGGGGATATTTTCAGAGATGGTGATGTCTACAAAGAGCCAAAATGCTAATTTTCTAGAATCGAGCACTATGAAGGGAAAGTTTCTTGGTTTTTCAGAGAATGTGAACATCAGGTAAGAGTTAAACCATGGGGCTCCAGCAAATGTTGTTGTTATCCTGTTAAAGATTCATTTAATTTAAAATATCTATAATTTAGTAATAATTTGATATTAGTGAATTTAGTATAACACGAAGTATATTGTGAATGAGATACCGGAGGTGTGTTCAAATTATGAATAACTAATAATGACACGAAAAGATGTTGAGGATACTTTAAAATAAGAAAAAGAAGATCATTCAAGTGCAAGTTTTATTGCTGAAAAAAATTTGGAGAATTTTTTAAAGATAATTGGAATTGGGAATCATGATGTTCAATTCGTATGTAATAATTCTTGTTTAAAGTGTTCCATATGATTTAAAATGTTTCTATATTTTTTATGATTTAAAATTTTGGAGCTAGAAGAGTTTTTTGATGATATGATCTTAGAAAATTCTTTGATTAAGTCTTCCAATGAGTAAAAATTTGATGAAGAAAACGCTATGTTTCCAATTATTGATAAAGACATATTGGAGATTGATGATGCAAAGAAATAACTTCACATGGAACATTTATCATTTAATATGTAGTCTGTTTAATGATTTTGAATTACATTATTGAGGTCATTTACTGTTATGAGTTCATGATTTTAATTGTAAAACTTTTATCGTAGGCATGAAGCAAAGGATTATGATGTGTCGGTACAGAATAAAGTGTTTGGGTTTTGGGAAATATAGCTACATAGGGGAGAAGAGAGTATTGCTGAGGTTTAAAGAATCCTTAACTAAATAGAGGAAAGGGAAAGAAATGAAATGATTTTGAAGGATAAAGAAGGAAACCTTTGTGAGGTAAAAAACAAGATCGATGTGGATTACTTAACCTTGAAAAACAAGAAACAATATATCTTCATTAGGGTGGATGTGTTAAAATATAATGCATGTATTTCTTATGGTTGAAATTTTTATGAATTTGGAACTAAATTTATTTTTACATCATTTTCATTCAATACAGGAAGAAAAATTTGAGTTGGAACATGAATAGAAATGGAAATATGTTAACCCAGATTTAAAATCCATGATAGTTTAACTATACAAGAAAGAAACTGAAATCATTAATTTGGGGGAAAATTTTAGAAAGTGAAATCACATTCTGGAGAATAAATTGGATAAAAATAAGGAGAAATATGATTTTATCTTAAAAGAATGTGATGATTTGAAGTAGGACCGACATAATTTTGAAAAGAAGTGGGATGAATTGGATGGGAAGCTATATGAGTTACTAAAATATATAAAGTTTGAATGGATAGTTGAAGGAGAAATGGTGAAGAGTTTTTCAATTTGCCACCACTACAATCCACCACTCCAAATATTCTAACGACAAGTTGTATCCCTCTAATGTTGGTCAATGAAAATTTCTTTACACAAATGGATCAGAAAGAGGAACAATATGATAGATTTTAGTACCTTGACACCAGTGCCACAAACCACATGACTAGGCCATATATTTTCTTCTCTAAGTTTGAGTCTGGGATCCATGGGACCATGATATTTGGTGATGGATCCCCTATCAACATTGAGGGGCATGAGGTCATCTTATTCACCTATAAAAATTGAAAGAAAAACATGATCATAGGGTTGTACTTCATCATGGGGCTCTCCACCAACATCATCGTCATTGAAAAACTTGATGATAACGGATGCTAGATACTGATCGATGAGGGAATCATTAGGATTTGTGACCAGAAGTTGATCCTACTGGCCAAGGTGAAGAGCTTCATCAATCATATGTAGAAACTCATATTCAACATTTAAAATCGAGTATTATTATCAATAGGGGATGATATAAATCATTATGTTGGTATGCAAGGTACGCCAACCTGAATTAGATTTTTTTTAAAGTATTTAGTGGTAGTTTGGATAAATCCACCAGTAAATATAATTACTAGCAGAGGATTTATGAAACCACCACTATATTATAAATAACTTACAAAAAATAATAATTGGTATCAGTTGCTAAAACCCATTTTTTTTGATGTTTTCTTAGTAAAATTATAATAAAAATTGAATGGAAATTGTATTGAAATTTTATGTTGATATTTCAACAAATATTTTAAAGTAGAAATTTACACTAAAAGTTTATTTTTGTAATTTATATTTTTTATTTTTGTATTAATTTATTTTTATTATAATTCTCGTTGGAAATTTAAACTTCAAATTTCCCATGAAACTTTTCACCACATACCACCAACAAAAACTTTCACCATATATCTACAGTAGATATTTTTATTGGAAATTTTCAATAAAAATGAACAATATCTATATACATGTTAATATTGTTGCACTTAAAATTTAAACATATTTTTATTTTAGAATTTTTGTAATCAAATTTACAATGAAAATTTTCAGAGTAAAATTTCACTACAAATTTGGTGCATAAATTAGCATTGAAAACACTAAAATTTATGTAAAAATTGAGAATTTATATTTGTATCTATGCATATACTTATAGATGTATGCATTCATTATCATAGGTAATTGAAATTTTTTATGTGAATTTTCATTTGAAATTTCAATTTTTTGTTTGGATGTTTTCATTGGAAATTAAATTCCTTATTCAAATTTCAACTCAAAAATGAAAATTTTTGATGTGAATTTTCATTAAAAATATTTATTTGAATTGTAAAAGTTATCAATTAAAATTTAATTTCTTATTAAAATATCCACTTATTATGTTTAATAAAAATGATTACAACCATAACATATTTAAAAAAAATGTTATTATAAAATATTAATAAAAATGATTGATATAAAATATTTAATAAAAACTATTATTATAAATATTAGTAATAAAGATAAATAAAAATATAATACATTATTTTATATTTGGATATTTTTAAATGTTTTAAAATAAAATAGTGTAATATCTATTTTTAATCTAATCTATATATTTTAATTAAATAACTTAGATTTAATAATATTTTTTAATAAATAATATTTTTATTAAATATTAATATTAAAAATATTTTTATATAATATATAATATATATCACTATATGTATATGTATAAAAATTACATATATACATATATACATATATACATATATACATATATACATATATGTATATACATATACATATACATATACATATATATATATATATATATATATATATATATTTGAACAAAAGAAACCTTGGTCATTAAAATAATAATAATAATGCATGGTAGAGATATTTTCATCCAAAAATATAATTTGAGCATGGGGTAAAGAAAAATGGAGTAAGGCGAGGTAATTTGGGAAGGAAAACATGACTTGTGTGCTGATTTGGTAAAAAAACCATTGTCGTTATTTATTTATTTTTCTAGTAAAGGAGGGTTCGATAAAGAGAGAGAGAGGTGTTATGTGGATAGCCAAGCCATATTTTCATGGTCTGTTACCTTGCTAAAATTGATCTATTCACTTAATTCTTGTATTTTTTTGTGTGAAGGTGAACAACAGATCTGTAAAATCAAAGGGGGTAGTTGTAGAGTTGTTGATGTCTATTGATAGATCAAATGAAAATTTTCAGGAATCAAGTACTGGGAAGGGAGGGTTCATGGTTTTGCAAAGAATGTGAATGTTAGGTCATAGATAAACCATGAATATTCTGAAAATGTGTTTGGTAGCCTGCTAAAGATTCATTTAATTTAAAATATCTATGATTTTTTAATAATTTTATCTGGATGAATTCTGTATAATATGAAGTGACTTTTGATTGAGATACCATAGATGAGTTTGAATTATGAAGAAATCATAATGACACAAACATATTATGAGGATAGTTTAAAATATGAAAAATAAGATCATTCAATTGCAAGATCCATTACCGAGGAAAAGGTGGAAAATTTTTGCAAGGTCATTGGAATTGGGAAGATTGGCGTTCACTGCATATGTAATCTTTCATGTTCATAATGTTTTTTATGATTTAAAATCTTTTAAAGTTATGTGTGATTTAAAATGTTACATTTGGAAGAGTTTTTGGATGATATACTCTCAGAAAATTATGTGATGAAGTCTTCCTATGAGTCAAAATTCGATGAATAAAATGCTTTTTTCTAGTATTGAGAAAGAATAATTAATGATTAAGCATGTAAAGAAAGAACTTAAAAGATTGAATTTATCATTTAACATGTAGTATGTTTAATGTTTTTTAATTATATTATTGGGTACATTTACTATTTATTGTTCATATTTTTAATTTTGCAAGTTTTATTTTAGGTGTGAAGGAAAGGAGCATGTTGTTCTTGTACAGAATGAAGTGTTGGGATTGTGGGAAATAGAACTACATGGGGGGAAGAGATGATATATGAGGATCAGAGAATCTTTAACTAAATAGAAGATAGGGAAAAAAATGAAATTACTTTGAAGAATAAATAAATAAGCCTTCATGATGCAAAAAATAATATATACATGGCTGACATAACCATGAATAAGAAGGAAGAAGATATCTCTATTATTATAGAAGAGTTAAAAGAAAAGAAAATTATTTCTTCTAGTTGATATTATTGTGGCTCTGAAACTGAATTTATTTTCACATCGTTTCCTTTCAATGTAGGAAGATGAATTTGAGTTGGAACGTGACATGAAGAGGAAATATGTTGACTATGATTTTAAAGCCATCACAGTTGAGCTAGAGAATAAATAAACTGAAATCATTCACTTGGAGAGAAGATTTAGAAAGTGAAAGAAGATAATTGATAATAAATTGGACAAAAATAAATATAAAGAGGAGTTCCTCTTAAAAGAAAGTGATGGTATGAAATTGTGATGACTTAATTTGGAGAGAAAGTGGGATGAATTAGATGAGAAGCAAGTTGAGTTTCTGAAATATCTAGAAAGTTTGAATGGGAATTCAAATAAGAGATGATGAAGAGTTTCCCAATTTGTGACAACTGCCATCCACAACTCCCAATATTCTACTGCCACGATGTATCCTTCTTATTTTGGTCAAGTTGAATGTATTTTCACAAATTATTTAGGGGGAGGAACACAGTTAGGAATCCTGGTACCTTGACACCAGTGCCACAGACCACATTACTAGGCCTCATAATTTCTTTTATGAGTTTGAGTCTAGGGTCTATGGGACCATGATGTTTGGTGATGACTTCACTATAAACATTGAGGGGAGTGGGATCATCTTGTCTACCAATAAAAATTTCAAGCACAACATTATCATGGGGTTATACTTTATCATGTGTCTCACCACCAACATCATCATCATTGGAAAACTTGATGAAAATAGTTTCTAGATACTAAATGAGGAGTGCATCATGACGATTTTTGATCAGCAGCAGGTCCTGCTAGTCAAGGTGAAGTGCTTCATCAACTGAATGTACATTCTTAGACTTACATTGTATGTCTAATATTCTTATCATCAAGGGGTTCATAGAAGGCATGGTTCTATCATGCAAGATACAACAACATGAATTAGGTTTTTTAAAATATTTAGCAACATATTTTCTAAAATCACTGGTAAATATAATTATTAGGGGGTGTTTTATAAGACCGCCACTATATTTTAAATATTCTACAAAGAATTATAATTATAAATAGTTTCTAGAACCCCCACTAAGACCCCGTTTTTTTTGAATTTTTTATATTACAATTATAATAAAAATTAAATTGAAATTGTATGGAAAATTTATGTGGAGATTTGAACAAAACTTTTACAGTGGAAATTTACACTAAAATATTCCCCTTATAATTTATATTTTTTTTATTTATTTGTTAATATATTTTTATTATAATTTTAATTGGAAATTTAAACTGAAAATTTCCCGTGATAATTTTTACTGAAATCCTCCCACAAAAAATTTCACTATATATTTATACTAGGAATTATTATTTCTAATTTAAAATGAAAATGAACAATATTTATATATGAATTAATATAATTACACTTAAAATTTAAAAATGTATTTATTTTATAATTTTTTTAATAAAATTTATAAATAAAATTTGCAGTGTAAAATTTCATTACAAATTTTGTGCACAAATATCCACTGAAAACTAGAATTTTTTTTTGCAAATTCAGAATTTATGCTCGTATCCATTCATTTACATAAAGATGTGTGCATGCATTTTCATGGGAAATTGACAAGTTTTGGGGTAAATTTTTCTTTGAAATTTCAATTTCTGTTTTGGATGATTTCATTGGAAATTAAATTCCCTCTTCAAATTTCAACTCACAAATGAAAATTTTCATTGTGAATTTTTCGTTAAAATATTTATTGGAATTGTATAATTTATCACTGAAATGGAGTGACGTGGGGTAATTTGGGAAGGAAATCGTGACACGTGTGCCAATTGGGTAGCAAGAAAATACCACTATTATTATTTATTTATTTTACAAATGAAGGTGGGTTTGATAGAGATAGAGAGGTGCTTTGTGGATAGGAAAGTCTGATTGTCATGGTTTGTTTCCTCATCGAAACTGATTTGTTCACTAAATTATTAGAATTGTGCGCATGAAGCAAAACCGTAGATCTGTAAACTCAAACAGGATAGTTGCAGTGTTGGTGATGTTTGCTAAGATCCTGAATTCTAATTTTCGGGAATCAAGTGTTGGGAAGTGTAAAGTTCTAGGTTTTTCAAATGTGAATTCCATGCTAGAGTTAAGCCATGAGAATCTGGAAAATGAAGTTATTATCCTGTTAAAGATTCGATTAATTTAAAATATATAGGATTTTATTATAATTTTATCATGATGACTTTAGTATAACATAGGTTGACTTTTTATTGAAAGACCGAAGGTGATTTCAATTTATGAGTAACTCGTAATGACCTGAACAAATATTGAGAATACTTTAAAACAAGAAAAATATGATCACTCAAGTGCAAGTTCTATTGGTGGAAAATTTTTACACGATCATATATGTATATGATCGTATATATAACAAATTACATATATACATATTCATATGTAATAAATTACATATATATGTAACAAATTACGTATATATACACAGATATATATATATATATATTATATAGATATATATATACATATATACATATATACACATATATATATACACATATATACACACACATATATATACATATAGATATATATAGATATAAATTTTTATTGGAATAAAATAAACTTTGGGCTTTAAAGAAAAAATTAATAATGCACGGTGGAGATATTTTTGTCCAAAAAGATAATTTGAGCATGAGGTATGAGAAAATGGAGAGAGGCGGGGTAATTTGGGAAACAAAAAATTACACATGTGAATATTTTTTCAGAAAAAATACCGTTGATGATAATTATTTATTTCTCTACTGAATAATGGTTCGATAGAGTGACAGAGGTGTTTTGCAGGCACACAAGTCTGATTTTCACGGTTCGTCTCCTCATTAAAATTGAGTTTTTCACTAAATTCATGGAATTGTGTGCATGAAGGTAAACCGTAAATCTGTAAACTCAAAGGGGATAGTTTCAAAGTTGGTCATGTCTACTAAGATATCGAATGCTATTTTTTTTGGAATCGAGTATTAGAAAGGGGAATGTTCTTGGTTTTGTAGAGAATAATAATTCTATGTTAGAGTTAAACCATGCGACTGTACAAAATAAGGTTAGAACCATGTTGAAGATTCATTTAATTTAAAATATCTATGATTTTGTAATAATTTTATCTCGATGAGTTCAGTATAACACAGAGTGACTTATTATTGAGAGACCGGAGGTGAGTTAAAATTTTGAAGAACTCCTAATGAAAAGAACAGATGTTGTGGATATTTAAAAATAAGAAAAACAAGATCATTCAAGTGCAAGTTTTGTTGCTAAGAAAAAGGTGGATAATTTTTTCAAGATCATATATGTACATGATTATATATGTAAAAATTTATATATATACATATGTGAAATACTACATATATTTGTAACAAAATTTTTTAAGATCATATAAATGTAACAAATTTGTTACATTTATATATAAAAAATTACATATCCAGGACCTCATTCTCAAATTTTTGCAAGATGACATATGTAATAAATTATATATATATATATATATATGTATATATATATGAATAAAAGAAACATTAGGTGTTAAAGAAAAAATTAATAATTCCTGATGGTGATATTTTCTCCCAAAAATATAATTTGAGCAAGGGGTCTGAAAAAATGGATCGAGGTGGTGTAATATGGGAAGGAAAACATGTCACGTGTTCTGATTAAGTGGAAAAAATACAATTGTCATTTTTTATTTATTTTTCCTCTAAAGAGGGGTTTGATAGAGAGAGAAGTGTTTTGAGGACAGGCAAGACTGATTTTCACGATTTATCACCTCACCAAAATTGAGTTTCTCAATAAATTCTTAGAATTGTGTCCGTAAAGGTAAACCGAAAATTTGTAAACACAAAGGGGATAGTTGTAGAGTTTGTGATATCTACTGAGAGACTAAATTCTAATTTTCATGAATCGAGCATTGGGAAAGGGATGCTTATTGGTTTTGTAGAGAATGTGAATTCCAAGGTACAAAGTTAAACCATGCAACTCCAGAAAACAATGTTGGTATCATGTTAGAGATTCATTTAATTTAAAATATTTATTATTTTTAGTAATTTTATATTGATTAATTCAGTAAAACATAGAGTGGATTTTTATTGAGTGGTTAAAGGTTAGATCGAATTATGAAGAACTCATAATGAAATGAATAGATATTGAGGATACTTTAAAATAAGACAAAGAAGATCATTTATGTGCAAGATCTGTTATTGAGAAAAAGGTGGTTAATTTTTGCAAGATCATATATGTATATGATCATATATGTAATGAAATACATATATATATATACATATGTAACAAATTAAATATATATGTATCAAAATTTTCAAGATCATATATATAATATCACATATATGTGACAATGTTTTACATATATATGTAAAAAATTCATATCCTGGACCCCATGCTCAAATTTTTGTAAGATAATATATGTAACAAATTACACACACATATATATATAGATATGTAGATATATATACATATATATACATATATATCCATATATACATATATATACACATATACATATATATATATATGTGAATAAAAGAAACCTTTGGTATTAAATAAAAAATTAATAATGCATGGTGGAAATATTTTAACCCAAAAAGACAATTTGAGTAAGGGGTATAGAAAAATGGAGTGAGGTAGGGTAATTTGTGAAGGAAAACATGAAAAATGTTATGATTTTGTAGAAAAAATACCACTATTGTTAAATATTAATTTTTTAGATAAATGAGGGCTCGATAGAGAGAGAGATGTTTTGCAAACAGAAAAGTTTGATTTTCACAGTTCGTCGCCTCGCCAAAATTGTTTTTTTCTCTAAATTTTTGGAATTGTGTTCAAGAAGCGGAACCATAGATCTTTAAAATCAAAGGGGATAGTTGTATACTTGGTGATGTCTACTGAGATCCTGAACGCTAATTTTTTAGAATTGAGTGTTGGGAAGGTGAAGGTTCTTGGAGTTGCAGAGAATAAGAATTTTAGGTCAAAGTTCAACCATGCAACTTTGGAAAACGAGGTTGGTATTGTAATGCCCAAACCCTAGTTACCCAGAGTCAGTGCATTATTACATAACATTGGAAATATCACAAAATATCATGTCTCAAAAGACTGATTATTTTAGTTGCTTTGGAAACACTAGATACATTCATAAGTCTTACATTACATGATAAAGTGAAAAATTACAACAACATAGTCTCTATATTCTACACTCATATCCCCTCAGACTATCCCTACAGGTCAGTCATAAAATACATCTTCACATCCTGGGAAAAATAAATCATAGAAAGGGGTGGGTTTAGATGCTCAGTAAGGATAACAATATAGCGGAAACATTCATAAATAAGCATAAACATTTAAGGCAATGTATATAACTAAAAAAAGCCTTTTCAACATCAACTTCATCATAATATGGAAAATATAAATCAAAATAATTTCATTTAATTACTCACAAAGATATTCTACTAGTCTAATAATCACATGCAATATCAATAGATGCTTTCATAATGATGGAATGCATAATGCCAGACATTCATAACCACATAGTCAAGGCCTTGTGCCAAGAATTCAAATAAGATTTTTCCAAGGCCTTGTTCCGAGACACTATTTTGTCTCATTACACCTATCGATGCATCTAGGAGCTATAGTGGGAACCACCCATCACTTACTAAGTGCAATGCATTCCCCATATGAAAAAGTTTAAACATAACATAAACATTCGTATTAAAACTGGCATACAAAATTTCAATACTTTATCCATAAACCATGAATGGCATGAAATAACACATCCACAGTCAAACATATCAAAAAACCTTCAATACAATATAGAATTTTTGTATCATAATAAATAAACATCAAACAAACTTAAAATCCATCAAAGGATGTTGAAATAGATGAAATCAAAACCTTTTTAGAGAAACATCTCTTTCTATTTTAAAATCATTTAAAGGTCATGTAATTATAAAAAACATTTATATTATAAAATATTCTTATAATATTTTAAGTGAAGCTTCTAAGATGTTATAATGGTAGAAAATATCTTCACCTGCAATATAATTTAAAAAAACATTCTTTCATTAATTTTGTCAAAAAGGTGAAAATTTACCTTATTTGGAAAATGAAGGAAAGATTCATTTGAAACCATTTTATAAAAATTCAAACAAGGGTATAAATTAATTTAACCCATAGTCTAGTAAACAGTAAAAAAACTTTGGAATACATTTTTAAGAAACATGGATGTGGATGATAAAGAGGTCCCAATAAGTAATTACGTATAAACAATCTCAGATAATGAAGAGATTGTGAAATAAACCCTTACCTTGTACATTTACTTGGTCGAGGGTAGGTTAACCTATTTTATAATGGTGAAATAATTTTTAGTAAATTATACAAGAATTATATACATTAATATGATATCACATATGATCTTTTAGTATTTCTTTATTAATAATATCTTAGTATTATCATTGTTTTTGGTGTTAACAGATTCGTTTTCCTTTATATTATTTATTACATAAGTAATGTTTATCATGGATAGGATGTATATTATTCATATTAAGAATTATATTAAGTATTTAAACATTATATTTAATCATCTAATGAAAACTAGTTTTGAATGGATACGATGGGGAATGAATCTCATCGTGTTCGTGGAGATGGTAATCTGTACGTACGCACGAGCGACAATATCATTCTTTTGATATTAAAATAATATATAATTGGATGTTATATCATATATAAAGAATAATTATCATGTTATATTTATTATTTACATCAATTTAACATAATTATTATACTCATGCAAATAATAACGTATTGAATAACAATTACACCAAGACGTGAAGACGGTAAGCCGTACGCACACACGTATGGTGACATGTCATTCAAAGAATGTATAGAATAATGAATTTGGTTGTACCATATTTATAATAACATCACAGTATATAGAAGATACTTGAGTTATTATTTTATAATGGAAACAAAAAAGAAAAAGGAAGTGGAAGAAGAAAGGAATTTGGAAGAGGTGAATAAATATTTACCTCTTATTCGGGTTCTTCTTTTTGATTTGATAAAAAGGGATCCATAGGTTGGCTTTCTAACTAAATTAAGGCCTTTAGGATGAATGGAGGACAGTTAATAGTGTATTTGGGGAGATTTTGGCTAAACCAAATGGATTTTAAGGTGTTAATTATAGATAAGGGGGAGTGCCCTTTTATAAGAGGGGTGAGGGGCACTTTAGGAAAAGATAGAAATATTATTTTATAATAAAATCATTTACGGTTTCTAATGGCTCCTAAGTGGATTATTTAAAGTATAAGGTAGGGATGGGTCGAAAAACACACAACCAATAGGTTTTAGACAGGTTTGGGTCACTATATTAACTTTATCTTTTAGATTTAACTCTCAGTTAAGTAGTTTGACATTTACCATGTCTCTTTGTATTTTTATATTATATGGTTAATAAACATACTATATACTTGCAAAAAAACCACAAGTTTTTAAATAATGATACAAATATCATTATATAAGTCATTTGGCTAAACCTTATATTTTTTAGGAATATAATATCAATTAATAATATAATATTTGTTTTAAAAACTCTTTTATGTCTATTTTGACACTATTTGATATTTTGTTTTTGCTAAATTTACAACAGAATTATTACTTAAAATAAAATTCATATAACCAACCCTAATATTTCATATTAAGCTATAAAATTATTTTAATTCATAAAAATTATCAAATTATATTTATTTGGATATTTATATTTTCAATTATTTTAATATTTCATTAGTTAGGTAATTACTACATCATCATTGTGTCATATATAATTTAATTTATTTAATGTCTAAAAAATATAAATAAAATATAATTATGTAGGAAATATATTAATCTTTCTAATTAATATTTATAGTCAAATTTATCTTATTAATAACCCTATATTATAAATGTTCTAGTTGTTAAACTGTGATTTTAACTCTTTTAACTCTTCTTTGAATTAAATAATAATAAATGTCCTAATCTAATCCAAGTGGTCCAAATAGGTTCTTATTTTATTCCTCAGGTTTTTTGGGTCTAATTATACTTATCCAATAGAATTAGGACATGTTTTAGGATAATAATAATATCATTTTTACCCTTAATTACCCTATTTACTTTTAACCGTAGTAAATAAAAGTAAAAAGTTACTATTCACCAAAAATTAATTTCATCTTATTGAACCAATTTTTTATTACTGATATCAACCATGCCCTTTGATGTTTTGAAATTCCAGTCACAGAGCGGTAAAATTAAGTTTTATGTGAATTAGTAAATTCTTCTAGGAGTTGGGTAAAAGATGGTGAAAAGTTCAATAAAATTTTTATATATTTAAAATTATTATAAACTGAATCCAATGAATTAAATTGAACTTATATAGGTATTATTTATCTATTTTTACATAAAATAAATTTAAATAAAATAAATAATTATTTAAATAAAAATTTGGTTTTAAACTATAACTTAGTGTTTTTCACTATTAATCGAAAATTGAACGTTTTCAGAAAAATACAAAAAATTCACCCTAAGATAATTTCAATATTCTGAATCCAAAAATGAAGTCCATTTTGAAAGATAAAATTTTTAAATTTTTAAAAAGTGGGTGTTACTATTCATAACGGCTACTTTGATTGGTCGCAGATTGTTAGAATCTTGAAGTTGCGTACAATGCAAGCTATTGCATTATTCAAAGGCAAACGTATAATGGAAGCTTGGGGTGTTACATTCTCCCCTCCTTCAAATAATTTCATCCTCAAAATTTCTAGAGTATTACAGCATAAAAAGACTCGGGTGGTTTTTCATCATATGTTCCCCGGGTTCCCACGTTGCCTCTTCCATCTTATGGTTTCTCTATAGAACCTTTACCAGACGAGTCATTGGGTTTCTAAATGCTTGTTCTCTCATATCAAGAATCATGATGGGCTCTTCGCAATAAGAAAGATCAGGTTCCAGTCCTAATTTCTCATAGGTGAGTACATGCATTGGGTCAGGCATGTATTTTCTCAAGAGTGATATGTGGAACACATCGTGAACTTGGGAGAGACTTGGTAGTTTTTCCAAATGGTAAGCTACAACCCCAATTATTTCTAGAATTTTGAAAGGCCCAATGTACCTAGGACTCAATTTACCCTTCTTACTGAAACGTATAACACCCATCCATGGAGATACATTCAAGAAAACATGATCTCCTACCTGAAATTTCAAATCCTTCCTTCGTTTGTCGGCATAGATCTTCTGCCTACTTTGAGCTGCTTTGATGTGGTTTTGGATTACCTTCACCTTTTCCATCATTTCCTCCACAAGTTCGGGGCCTACGAGTTTTCTTTCACCAATATCATCCCAACAGGTTGGTGTGCAACATCTCTTTCCATATAACTCTTTATATGGTGTGATCTAAATACTTGAATGGAAACTATTATTATAATAAAATTATACCAGAGGTAAATATTGATCCCACATAACTTGAAAGTCGAGTGAGAATGATCTCTACCTGAATTTTAAGGTTTGAATAGTCCGTTCTGAGTGTCCATCAGTTTGAGGGTGGTAGGCAGTACTCAAATGAAGTTCAGTATCTAGGTGTTTCTAATGACTTCCAGAATCTTGATGTAAAACATGGATCACGATCAGAAACAATCGATAGAGGTACTCCATGAAGTCTCACAACTTCATTAATATATAGTATTTCAAGATGTTCAAGTGGTAAATCTTTTCTTATAGTAAGAAAATGTTCTGACTTGGTAAGATGATCAACAATGAACAATATTGAATCATTCCTTCTAGGAGTCTTTGGTAGACCCATGACAAAGCCCATCATAATATTATCCCATTTCGACTTAGGTATGTGAAGAGGTTGCATAACTCCTCCAGGTCATTTCCTTCCAGTTTTCACTTGTTGAAAAACTATACACCTTGACACAAAATCATAAATCTCCCTCTTCATATTGTCCCACAAAAAATGTTCCTTCAAATCTCTATACATCTTAGCGATACAAGGGTGTATAGATAAATTGTAACTATGAGTATCATCCAACAATTATCTTTTTAGTTAAAGTATATTGGGAACACAAAGCCTCTTCCCAAATTTCAAAAATCCATCTTCATACACAAAGTTACTCAATCTCCCATCATTCACCGCATTAATATTCTTTTAAAACTCTTCATCACCGATATGAGAACTCTTTATCCTTTCTATTAAGGGTGGTTTGGAAACCATTTGAAAAAGTATCGATGTTTCACCTTCCATGGTAATTCCCATATCCATCTTCACTAGATCCATGAAAATAGGATCCCTTTCAATTCTCATGTTGTTCAAAACTCTATGATCCTTTCTACTCAAATCATTTGCCACCTTATTTTCCTTCCCCAGGTGGTAGTGTATAGTGCAATAAAAATCCTTGTGTAGTTCAATCCATCACCTTTGCCTCATGTTGAGTTATTTTTGTGAGAAAATATACTTCAAACTCTTGTGATCAGTATAAATCTCACATTTCTCACCATAGAGTTAATGTCTCCATATCTTCAAAGAAAATATTACAGCTGATAACTCAAGATCATGAGTAGGATAGTTTTTCTCATGAATTTTTAGCTCTCGTGATGTATAGGCAACAACCCTATCATTCTGCATAAGGACACAACCAAGTCCTCTCTTTGAAGCATCACTATAAATAACAAACCCATCATTCCCCAATGGTAGAGTCAAAATAGGAGCATTGACTAATATTCTCTTTAGTTCTTCGAAACATTCTCCACACTCTTTTTTCAAAACAAATTTATCCCCTTTACGCGTGCGCTTCATTAATGGGTTATCCAATCAGGCAAAATTCTGGATGAAACGTTGATAATAACCTACTAAACCAATAAAATTACGTACCTCAGTTATACTCGTCAGTGCTGGTCATTCTTGGATTGACTTGGTCTTTGAAGGATCAACGGATATTCCATCCTTAGAGACAATATGGCCAACAAAAGAAATCTCTTGAAGCCAGAATTCACACTTGCTAAGCTTCCCACATAATTCATGTCTTCTAAGAGTCTTCAGGATAATGCGCAAGTGATTTTCATGATCTTCTTAGCTTTTGGAGTATACCAAGATATCATCAATAAATGCCACTAAAATTTCATCAAGATATTCCATGAAATCTTTGTTCACTAGATCCATGAAAACAGAGGGTGCATTAGTCCGCCCAAATGGAATTACTGTAAACTTCTAATGCACGTACCTGGTTCGAAATGTTATTTTCGAAATGTATTCCTTCATTACACACAACTGATGATATCTATATCGAGGTTCAATAATTGAAAATTATTGATCTCCATGAAGTTTTTCTAATAAATCATCAATGAAGTGTTGGGGATACGTTTTCTTTATTGTTATAGCATTGATCTCCATGTAGTTAATGCACAACCTCATAGATCCATCTTTCTTTTTAACAAAAAGAACAGGGCTCCCCATGGAGAAATACTAGGGTGAATAAATACCTTATTACTCAATTCCTCAAGTTGTTTCTTTAGTTACACTAATTACACGGTGGTCATTCTATAAGGGGTCTTCGATATGGGCCTTGATCCAGGAATTAAATCAATGGAAAACTCAATTTCTCATTCTGGAGGATGTCCAGGTAAATCTTCTAGAAACACATCAATATATTCTTACACAATAGGTACATCCTCTATTTGAACATTACTTTCCTCACCCATGGTAATTTCATTATCTTCCTCCCCAATAATTGAATTTAGTTGAGCTACTGGGGTGGATCTAGATAAGAATTAGATGGTGATGTTTCTGCTCTAAAGAAAAGGTATTATTTATCATCATAAAAAATGGTAACCTCCTTCGTATTATAATAAATTTTTGCATCATGTTCCGAAAGCCAATCCCTACCGAGGATTATATCATATTCTATCATGGGTATGACGATGATATCAGTAGATAAATATCGTTTATATTCCTTAATGGGAACTTATTCACAAACTTTGGTTGCAATGATACTTCCCTTAGGAGTTTTGACTAACAACTCCCTGGTTAAATCAAATTTAAAATATCTAATATTCTTAGAAAACTGGGAAGATATGAAACAATGTGATGATCTAGAATCAAATAAAGCAATGGTTAAACTTGAGGAAACCATTAGATTACCTTCCATCACGTCTTTCAGAGATTCAAACTCAGCAGTAGTGATCGCATAAGCTTGACCTTGATCCCTTGGCCTTTTCTGTGGTAAGTTTTCTTGATGCTTAGGACATTCATTTTCATAATGTCCCATCTCCCTTCAATTGTAGCATTGAACATTGGTAGCTTTTTTCTTCCACTTGAAATCATGAGCTTGGTGATATTTTTCCCCACACTTTTAACAGACTCCCATTCCCTTCAAGAAAGTACCGGGGTGTTTCTTCCCACATTTATTGTAGGATAGATATTCAACTTTTCCCTTCTTCCCCTTATTTCAATTTCTAGAGTGTTCAGCAGATCTCTTCTTCTCTTGCTTTTCTTTAAAGTCGTAAGACTTAGAGAATTATTTTTCTGTCTTGATAGCACATAAGACAATATCTTATTACAAAGATAAGGATTGTGAGACTAATTATCGACAGATAAATGGTTTTAACCCATCAAATAAATGACCAATCTTACTTCTTGGGTTGCTTATATTATCTGCAACATGCCTCACTAAAATCATAAAGTTAGCTTCATACATAGCAACATTCTCATCCTCCTTTTTCCTCCGACTCAAAAATTTACTTTCCATATATGCTTGATGGTCATCAGGAAAGTATTTTTCCTAGAAAATCTCTTTAAACTCCCTTCATTCTATATTTGACACTTCATCATCCTTTTTTTTATTTTGAATCAATGACCACCATTGATCAGCATCTCCAGTGAGGCGGTAAACTACGATGACAACTTCTTCCCTTTCACTACTCCACAAGGCATAGAGTATTTTCCCTACGGAATTTATCCATTGCTTAGAAACTAATGTATTTCTACCCCCATTTAATGTTTTTGGTTGTTGCCTCATGAAGAGATCTAACATTGATCCTCCACGTTGTGGATCAGGGTGCTCCATACGGGTAAGGTTATTATTCATAACCTGAGTGAGTTGTCCCAATATGGTGATAAGCTGATCGACACCAGTTGTATCACTAGCTTCACTATAATTATCTTGAGTATGAGGGAAATCCCTACATGGAGTGCGTGCATTGATACGGTTTCCATTCCTTCCACTAGGCGCCATTTATAAAAAATTGCATAAACTATATTAGTTTCTGAATCGAAATACATAAATCCAAACTTGTAAAATACTTAACATAAACTGAGAAGTTTATGGATATAATCCATAATCATAAAAATGTTTTCTTTGAGGAAGTATATACTCATAAACCCTTCATAAGGGTTTGTAAATAAAATGAGAATTTTCCTAATCATATCCCCTGGGTGTGTCGTAACCAAGAGTGCAACAAGTCCCGTTGTCGAGCACCAGTTCCCGTTCGAGTCTAGCTCAATGCAGTGTTTTCAAGTTTTACACCTATGTACATCTATGCCATATCCACCTCTACCCACTCGTATCTATATAGGGATGTACTACTTGGAAGACTCACAAAATCTCTACAATAAAAAAAATTCTAGGATGTTCTTCTATATTAATCATCAAAGTCAATATTAGGGTAATGTGATCTAATCAGAGTTTATCTAACTCTAGATTCCAAGGCTTGTACTAAACTTCCTCTGATACCGACTGTAACACCCTGACCCTAGTTACCCAGAGTCGGTGCATTATTACATAACATTGGAATGATCACAAAAGATCATGTCTCAAAAGACAGATTAGTTTAGTAGACTTGGAAACACTAGATACATTCATAAGTCTTACATTACATGATAAAATGAAAAAATACAACAACATATTCTCCATAGTCCACACTCATATCCCCTCAGACTATCCCTACAAGTTAGTCATAAAATAATTCTTCACATCCTGGGAAAAATAAAACATAGAAAGAGGTGATCTCGGATTCTCAGTAAGGATAACGATATAAAGAAAACATTCATAAATAAGTATAAACATCTAAGGCAATATATATAACTAAAACAAAATCCTTTTCAACATAAACTTCATCATAATATGGAAAAGATAAATCAAAATAATGTCATTTACTTACTCACATGGAAATTATACAAGTCGAACAATCACATGCAATATCAATAGCCACATTCATAATGATGGAATATATAATGCTAGACTTTCATAACCACATAGTCAAGGGCATGTGCCAAGAATAGAAATAAGATTTTTTCAAGGCCTTGTGAAAAGACACTATTTTGTCTCATGAGACCTACCGATGCATCAAGGAGAAATAGCGGGCTCCACCTGTCACTTACTACATCCAATGCATTCCCCACATGAAAAGGTTTAAACATAACATAAAAATTCGTATTAAAACTGGAATAAAAAATGTCAATAATTTATCCATAAACTATGAATGGTATGAAATAAAACATCCATATTCAAACATATCAAAAAACCTTCAATATAATATGGATGTTTTTTATCATCATAAATCAACTTCAAACAAACTTAAAATCCATCAAAGAATGTTGACATAGTTGAAATAAAAACCTTTTTAGTGAAAAATCTATTTCTATTTTGAAAACATTTAAAGGTCACATAATTATAAAATAAAACATTATTATTTTAAAATATTCTTATAAGCTTTTAAGGGAAGCTTCGAAGATGTTATAACGATGGAAAATAGCCATACCCGTCGTATAATTTAACAAAACATTCTTTCCTTAATTTTGTCGAAAAGGTTAAAAAGTACATTGTTTGGAAAATGACGGAAAGAGTACTTTCAAACCATTTTATAAAAAGTAAAACAAGGGTATAAATGACTTTAACCCATAGTATAGTAAATAGTAAAGAGGTTTTCGAATACACTTTTTAGAAACGTGGATGTGGATGATAAAGAGGTCCCAATAGATAATTACGTATAAACAATCTCGGATAATGAAGAGATTGTGAAATAAACCCTTACCTTGTACTTATCCTTTGTTGAGGTTAGTTTAACCTCCTTTATAATGGTGAAATAATTGTTATTTTATTATACAAGAATCATATACATTAATATGATATCATATATTATCTTTTAGCATTGCTTTGTTAATAATATCTTAGTATTATCGTTGTTTTTGGTGTTAACGAATTAGTTTTCCTTTATATTCTTTGTTACATAAGTAATGTTTGTTATGGATAGGATGTATCTTATTTATATTAAGAATGATATTAAGTGTTTAAACATTATTTTTAATCATCTAATGAAAATTATTCTTGAATGGATACGATGGGGAATGAATATCATCATGTTCTTGGAGACGGTAATCCGTACGTAGGCATGAGCGACAATATCATTCTTTTGATATTAAAATAATATATAATTGGATGTTATATCATATATAAATAATCATTATCATGTTATATTTATTATTTAAAGCAATTTCACATCATTATTATACCCATCCAAATAATAATGTATTGAATAACAATTACACCACGATGTGGAGACGGTAAGCCGTACGTACGCACGTATGGTGACATGTCATTCGAAGGATGGATAGAATAATGAATTTGATTGTACCATATTTATAATAACATCAAATTATATAGAATATACTGGATTTATTATTTTATAATGGAAACAACAAAGAAAAAGGAAGTGGAAGAAGAAAGGAACTTGAAAGAGGTGATGAAATATTTACGTCTTCTTCAGGTTCTTCCTTTTGATTTGATCAAAATGTCTCTTTATGTTGGTTTTATGACTAAAGGAAGACCGCTAGGATTAAGGGAGGAGAGTTGAGAGAGTATTTGGGAAGAGTTTGGCCGAGCCAAATGGCTTTGAAGGTGTGAATTAGAGAGAATGGGGAGTGCCCTTTTATAAGAGGGGTGAGGGGCACCTTAGGAAAAGCTAGAAATATTATTTTATAATAAAATCATTTTCGGTTTCTAATGGCTCAAAAGTAGATTATTTAAAGGTTAAGGTGTGGATGTGTCTAAAACCACACAACCAATAGGTTTTAGACAGGTTTGGATCGCTATATTAACTTTATCTTTTAGATTTAACGCTTAGTTAAATAGTTTGACATTTACCATGTCTCTTTGTATTTTTATATTATATGGTTAATAAACATAATATATACTTCCAAGAGAACCCCAAGTGGTTCATTAATGATAAAACTATCATTATATATGTCCTTTTTTTGGAAACTTATATTTTTAGAAATATAATATCAATTAATAATAGTATATTTGTTTTAAAAACTCTTTTATGTCAATTTTGACACTATTTGATATTTTGTTTTTTTATAAATTCACAACAGCATTATTACTTCAAATAAAATTCATCTAACCAACCCTAATGTTTCATATTAACCTATAAAATTATTTTAATTCATAAAAAGTCTCAAATTACATTTATTTGGATATTTATAATGTCAATTATTTTAATATTTCATTAATTAGGTAATTACTAGATCATCATTTTGTCATAAATAATGTGAATTATTTAATGTCTAAAAATAATAAATAAAATAATATTATGTATGAAATTATTTTATCTTTATAAAGAATATTTATAGTCGAATTTATCTTATGTATAACCCTATATTAAAAATTTTTTAGTTAATAAACATTGATTTTAACTCTTTTAACTCATCTTTGAATTAAATAAAAATAAATGTCCTAATCTAATCCAAGTGGACCAAAGGGGTTCATATTTTATTCCTAAGGTTGTTTTTGGTCTAATTATACTTATCCAATAAAATTAGTACATGTGTTAGGGTAATAATAATATCATTTTTACCCTTAATTACCCTATTTACGTTTAACCGTGGTAAATAAAAGTAAAAAAGTTACTATTCACAAAAAATTATTTTCATCTTATTGATCCACATTTTACCTACTGATATCAACTGTGTCTCTAGGATTTTTGAAATTTCACTCACAGAAATGGTAAAATTATGTTTTAGGCGAATTTACAAATTCTCCTAGGAGTTGGGTAAAAGACGATGAAGAGTTACATAAAATTTTTATATATTTAAAATTATTATAAACTAAATCCAATGAGTTATATTGAACTTATATAGGTATTATGTATCTATTTTGACCTAAAATAAATTTAAATACAATAAAATATTATTTAAATAAAAATTCGGTTTTAAACTATAACTCAGTGTTTTTCACTATTCATCAAAAATTGAAAGTTTTCAGAAAAAATACCAAAAATTCACCCTAAGATAATTTTGATATTTTGAATAAAAAATGAAGTTCATTTTGAAAGATAAAATTTTTAAATTTCTCAAAATTGGGTATTAATATCCATAACGGCTACTTTAATTGGTCGTGGTGTGTTAGAATCTCAATATTGCGTACAATGCAAGCTATTGCATTATTCAAAGGGAAACGTAGCGTGGAAGTTTGGGGTGTTACATTCTCCCCTCCTTAAAATAATTTCATCCTCAAAATTTCTAGAGTTTTATTGCATAAAAATACTCAGTTGGTTCTTAATCATAAGTTTCTCGGGTTCCCACTTTTCCACTTCCATCTTATGGTTTCTCCATAGAACTTTTACCAAAAGAGTCGTTCGATTTCTCAATACTTGTTCTCTCATATCAAGAATCCTGATGGGATCTTCGTAAGAAGACAGATCGGGTTCCAGTTCTAATTCTTCATAGGTGAGTACATGCGTTGGGTCAGGAATGTATTTTCTCAACAGTGATACGTGGAATACATCATGAACTTTGGAGAGACTTGGCAGCATTGCCAAACGGTAAACTACATCCCCAATTCATTCTAGAATTTTGAAAGGTCCAATGTACCTATGACTCAATTTACCCTTCTTACCGAAACGTATAACACCCTTCCATGGCGATACCTTCAAGAAAAAATGATCTCCTACATGAAATTTCAAATCCTTCCTTTGGTTATTGGCATAATTCTTCTTCCTGTTTTGTGCTACTTTGATGTGGTTTTGGATTACCTTCACCTTTTCCATCATTTCCTCCACAAGTTTTGGGCCTACGAGTTTTCTTTCACCAACATCATCCCAACAGGTTGGTGTGCGACATCTCTTTCCGTGTAACACTTCATATGGTTCCATCTAAATACTTGAATGGAATCTATTGTTATAGGAAAATTCTACCCGAGGTAAATATTGATCCCACATACCTTGAAAGTTGAGGGAGAATTATCTCAGCATGTCTTCTAAGGTTTCAATAGTCCATTCTGATTGTCCATCAGTTTGAGGGTGGTAAGTAGTGCTCAAACGATGTTCAGTATCCTAGGATTTCTGAAGACTTTTCTAGAATCTTGATGTAAAATATGGATCACGATCAGAAACAATCGATACATGTACTCCATGAAATCTCACAACTTCATTAATATATAGTCTTGCTAGACTTTCAAGTGGTAAATCTTCTCTTATATAATGAAAATGCACTGACTTGGTAAGACGATAAACAATGACCCATATTGCATCATTCCTTTTAGGAGTCTTTGGTAGTCCCATGACAAATTCCATTGTAATATTATCCCATTTCCACTAAAGTATGGGAAGAGGTTGCATAAATCCTCTAGGCCACTACCTTCTAGCTTTCACTTGTTTACAAAATATACACCTAGAGACAAAATTAGCAATCTCCCTTTTCATGTTGTCCCACCAAAAATGTTCCTTTAAATCTCTATACATTTTAGTGTTTCCATGGTGTATTGAGAAATTGAAACTATGAGAATCATCCAACAATTCTCATTTTAGATTATGTATATTGGGAACACAATGTCTCTTCCCAAATTTCAAAATTCCATCTTCTTACACAAAGTCACTCAATCTCCCATCATTTATAGCTTTAATATTCTTTTGAAACTTTTCATTACCGGTCTAAGAACTCTTTATCCTTCCTAGTAAGGATGGTTTGGCAACCATTTGAAAATGTATAGATGTTTCACCTTTTATGGTAATTCCCATATCCATATTCACTAGATCCATGAAAATATGATCCCTTTCAACTCTCATCTTGTTCAAAACTCCATGATCCTTTCTGCTCAAAGCATCTTCCACCTTATTTTCCTTCATCGGGTGGTAGTGTATAGTGATATCATAATCCTTGAGTATTTCAAGCCATCGACTTTGCCTCATGCTGAGTTCTTTTTGTGAGAAAATATACTTCAAACTCTTTTGATCGGTATAAATCTCACATTTTTCATCATAGAGATAATGTCTCCATATCGTCAAGGAAAATATTACAGCTGCTAACTCATGATCATGAGTAGGATAGTTTTTCTCATTAATTTTTAGCTGTTGTGATGCATAGGAAATAACCCTATCATTATTTATAAGGACACAATCAAGTCCTCTCTTTGAAGCATCACTATAAATAACAAACCCATCATTCCCCGATGGTAGAGTCAAAATAGGAGCATTGAATAATCTTCTCTTCAGTTCTTCGAAACATTCTTCACATCCTTTTGTCCAAATAAATTTAACCCATTTACGTGTGAGCTTCATTAATGAGTTAGCCAATCGGGAAAAATTCTTGAAGAAACAACGATAATAACCTGCTAAACCAATAAAATTGTGTACCTTAGTTATACTAGTCGATGCTGACCAGTCTTGGATTTCCTTGGTCTTTGAAGGATCAACAGAGATTCCATCCTTAGAGACAATATGGACAAGAAAGGAAATCCCCTGAATCCAGAATTCAGACTTTCCTAAACTTCCGATATAATTCATGTCTTCTAAGAGTCTTTAGGATAATGTGCAAGTGATTTTCATGATCTTCATAGGTTTTGGAGTATAATAAGATATCATCAATAAATACCACCACAAAGTCATCAAGATATTCCTTGAAAACTTAGTTCATTAGATCCATGAAAAAAGAGGGTGCATTAGTCATCCAAAAAGGAATTAATGAAAACTTTAATTCCCATACCTGGTTCAAAATGCTGTTTTCAGAATGTATTTATTCTTTATACACAACTGATGATATCCAGATCAAAGTTCAATCTTTTAAAAGTATTGAGCTCCCTGAAGTTGGTCGAATAAATCATCAATGCAAGGTAGGGGATACTTGTTATTTATTATTATAGCATTGATCTCCTTGTAGTCAATTCACAACCTCATAGATCCATATTTCTTATTAACAAAAATAACAAAGGCTCCGCATGGAGAAACACTAGGGTGAATAAATCCCTTATTACTAAATTCCTCTAGTTGTTTATTTAGTTCCACTAATTCCACAGTGACCATTCTATAAGTGGTCTTCGATATGGGCCTTGATCCAAAAATTAAATCAATGGAAAACTCAATTTCTCATTCTGGAGGATGTCCGGGTAAATCTTCTGGAAACACATCAACATATTCTTTCACAATAGGTACATCCTCTATTCAAACATTACATTCCTCACCCAAATTTATTTTATTCTCTTCCTCCCCAATAATTAAATTTAGTTGAGCTACTAGGGGTGGATCTAGATAATAATTAGATGGTGACGTTTCTGCTCTAAAGATAAGGTACTTCTTATCATCATCAAAAAAATTATCCTCTTTTTTTTTACAATAAATGTTATCATCATGGTCTGAAATCCAATCCATATCGAGGATTATATCAAATTCCATCATGGGTATGACGATGAGATCAACAGATAAATAATGTTTATATGCCGTAATGGGAACTGATTCACAAACTTTTGATACAATGATACTTCCTTTAAGAGTTTTGACTGAAAACTCCCTTGTTACATAAAGTTGAAAATATCTAATTTTCTTAGAAACCTGAGAATATATGAAACAATTTGACAATACAAAATCAAAAAAAGCATTATCTAAACTTGAGGAAACCATTAGATTACCTGCCACCTCGTCTTTCGGAGCTTCAACCTCAGCAGTAGTGATCGCATAAGCTTTACCTTGATCACTTGGACTTTTCTGTGGTAAGTTACCTTGATGCTTAGGAAATTAATTTGCATAATGTTCTATCTCCCTGTAATTGTATCATTGACCATCTGTATCTTCCTTCTTCCCCTTGCAATCACGACCTTGGTGTCCTTTTTCACCACGCTTGTAACAGAATCTCATTCCCTTCAAGTAAGTATCAGGGTGTTTCTTCCCACATTTATTGAAGGATGGATATTCAACTTTTACCTTCTTCCACTTATTTCCATTTTTAGAGTGATCATCAGATCTATTATTCTCTTGCTTTTCTTTAAAGGTGTAAGACTTAGAGAATTTTTTTCTGTCTTGATAGCACATGAGACAAAGTCTTCGTACAACGAGAAGGATTGTGAGACTAATGCTTGATGGATAAATGGTTTTAACCCATCAAAGAAACGATCTATATTACTTCTTGGGTAATGTATATAATCATCAGCATGCCTCGCTAACCTTGTAAAGTTAGCTTCATACTTTGCGACATTCTCATCCTCCTTTTGCCTCAGACTCAGAAACTGCCTTTCCATATCTACTCGATGGTCATGAGGAAAGTATTTTTCTAAGAAAATCTCTATAAACTCTCTCTATTCCATATTTTATACTTCATCATCTTCCTTTGTATTTTGAATCAATGACCTCCATTGATCGACATCTCCAGTGAGGCAGTAAACTGCCATGAAAACTTTTTTCCCTTTCACTACTCCCCAAGTCATGGAATATTTTCTCTAAGAAATTTATCCATTTCTCAGCTACTAATGCATTTTTACCCCTATTTAATGTTGGTGGTTGTTGCCTCATGAAATGATCTAACATTGATCCTCCACACTGTGGAACAGGGTGCTCCATACGGGTAAGGTTATTTTTCTTAACCTGAGTGAGTTGTCCCAATATGGTGATAAGCTGATCAGTACCAGTTGTATCACCAGATCCACTATAATCATATTGAGCAGGAGTGAAATCCCTTCATAGAGTGCATGCATTGATACAGTTTCCATTCCTTACACTAGGATCCATTTCTAAACAATGGCATAAACTAGATTAGTTTATGAATCGAAATACATAAATCCCAACTTGTAAAACACTTAACATAAACTGAATAGTTTATGGATATAATCCATAATCATAAAAAAGTTTTCTTTGAGGAATTATATACTCATAAACCCTTCATAATGGTTTGTAAAGAAAATGAGAATTTTCATATGCATATGCCCCGGGAGTGTCGTAACCAAGAGTGCAGCAAGGCTCGTTGTCGTGCACCAGTTCTCGTTCGAGTCTAGCTCAAAGATGTATTTTTGGGTTTTAACCCTAGGTACATTTGTTCCAGAGCCACCTCTACCTGCTCGTTTCCAAAGAGAGATGTATTTCTTGTAAAAATCTCAAAATCTCTACAGTACCAACATTCTGGTAAGTTCTTCTATAATAATCCTCAAATTCAATATTAGGGTAATGTGCTCTAATCGGATTTTATCTAAATCTAGCTTCCAAGGTTTTTACTAATCTTCCTCTAACACCAACTGTAACACCTCGACCCCAGTTACCCAGAGTCTGTGCATTATTATATAACATTGTCCTGATCACAAAAGATCAAGTCTCGAAAGACCGATTAGTTTAGTAGCCTTGGAAACACAAGATACATTCATAAGTCTTACATTACATGATAAAGTGAAAATCTACAACAACATAGTCCCCATATTCCACACTCATATCCCCTAAGACTATCCCTATAGGTCTGTCATAAAATAATTCTTCACATCTTGGGAAAAATAAAACATAGATAGGGGTGAGCTCAGATGCTCAGTAAGGATAACAATATATCAGAAACTTTCACAAATAAGCATAAACATTTAAGGAAATGTATAGAACTAAAATAAAAGCCTTTTTAACATAAACTTCATCATAATATGGAAAATATAAATCAAAATAATTCTATTTACTTACTCACATGGATAGTATACTAGTCAAATAATCAAATGCAATATCAATAGAAACTTTTATAATGATGGAATGCATAATGTCAGACGTTCATAACCACATAGTCAAGGCCTTGTTCCAAGAATATAAATAATATTTTGTCAAGTCCTTGTGTCAAGACACTATTTTTCTCATGAGACCTACCGATGCATCGAGGAGCTATAGCGGGCACTACCCGTCACTTACTAAGTCCAATGCATTCCCCATATGAAAAGGTTTAAACATAACATAAACATTTGTAATAAAATGGCATACGAAATGTCAATACTTTATCCATAAACCATGAATTGTATGAAATAACACATCCACAGTCAAACATAACACAAAACCTTCTATACAACATGGAAATTTTTTATCATAATAAATCAACTTCAAACAAACTTAAAATCCATCAAAGGATGTTGAAATATATGAAATCAAAACATTTTTAGAGAAATAATTCTTTCTATTTTGAAATCATTTAAAGGTCACATAATTATAAAAGTAAACATTTATATTTAAAAATATTCTTATAAGCTTTTAAGGGAAGCTTCGATGATGTTATAATGGCTAAAAAAATCCACACCCGCCGTATAATTTTAAAAAAACATTTTTTACTTAATTATGTCGAAAAGGTTAAAAAGAACCTTGTTTGAAAAATGACAGAAAGATTCCTTTCAAACCATTTTATAAAAAGTCAAACAAGGGTATAAATTACATTAACCCATAGTCTATTAAATAGTAAAAATGTTTTGGAATAAATTTTTAAGAAACATGGATTTGGATGATAAAGAGGCCCCAATAGATAATTGCATATAAACAATCTCAGATAATGAAGAGATTGTGAAATAAACCCTTACCTTTAAATTTTCCTTGGTCAAGGGTAGGTTAAACTTATTTATAATGGTGAAATAATTGTTATTAAATTATACAAAAATCATATACATTAATATGATATCATATATGATCTTTTAACATTGCTTTATTAATAATATCTTAGTATTATCGTTGTTTTGTGTGTTAACAGATTTGTTTTCCTTTATATTCTTTGTTATGTAAGTAATGTTTATTATGGATAGGATGAATCTTATTAATATTCATAATGATATTAAGTCTTTAAACATTATTTTTAATCAACTAATGAAAATTAGTCTTCAATGGATACGATGGGGAATTAACCTCATCGTGTTTGTGGAGACGGTAATCCGTACGTACGCACGTGCGACAATATCACTCTTTTGATATTAAAATAATATATAATTGGATGTTATATAATATATAAAGAATAATTATCATGTTATATTTATTATTTAAATCAATTTCACATCATTATTATACCCATCCAAATAATAATGTATTGAATAACAATTACACCATGACGTGGAGACGGTAAGCCGTACGTACACACGTATGGTGACATGTCATTCAAAGGATGGATAGAATAATGAATTTTGTTGTACCATATTTATAATAACATCATAGTATATATAATATACTGGAGTTATTATTTTATAATGGAAACAACAAAGAAAAACGAAGTAGAAGAAAAAAGGAACTTGAAAGAGATGATGAAATATTTACCTCTTCTTCGGGTTTTTCCTTTTGATTTGATCAAAAGGGATCTTTAGGTTGACTTTCTGACTAAATGAAGGCCTCTAGGATGAAGGGAAGAAAGTTGAGAGAGTATTTTCGTAGATTATGGCTGATCAAAATGGAATTGAAGGTGTGAATTAGAGAGAATGGGGAGTGCCCTTTTATAAGAGGGGTGAGGGGTACCTTAGGAAAAGCTTGAAATATTATTTTATAATAAAATCATTTTCGGTTTCTAATGGATCCAAAGTGGATTATTTAAAGGATAAGGTGGGGATGGGTCAAAAAACACACAACCAATAGGTTTTAGATGGGTTTGGGTCACTATATTAACGTTTTCTTTTAGATTTAACTCTTAGTTAAATAGTTTGACATTTACCAGGTCTCTTTGTATTTTTATATTATATGGTTAAGAAACATAATATATATTTCCAACAGAACCCCAAGGGGTTCATTAATGATACACATATAATTATATAATTCCTTTTTCTGAACCTTAGATTTTTAGAAATAGAATATCAATTAATAATATAATATTTTTTTTAAACTCTTTTATGTCAATTTTGACACTATTTGGTATTTTGTTTTTTATAAATTTATAAAAGCATTATTAATTCAAATAAAATTCATCTAAAAACTATAATATGTCATATTAAATTATATAATTAATTTAATTCATAAAAAGTCTCAAATTACATTTATTTGGATATTTATAATGTCAATTATGTTAATATTTCATTAATTAAGTAATTACTGCATCATCATTGTGTCATAAATAATTTAAATTATTTAATGTCTAAAAAATGTAAATAAAAAACCATTATGTATGAAAATTTTTTAGATTTCTAATTAATATTTATAGTTTAATTTATCTTATGTATAACTCTATATTAAAAATGTTCTAGTTATTAAACTTTGATTTTAACTCTTTTAACTCTTCTTTGAATTAAATAATAATAAATGTCTTAATCTAATCCCAGTGGACCAAAAAGGTTCATATTTTATTCCTAAGGTTTTTTTTGGTCGATTTATACTTATCCAATAAAATTAGGACATGTGTTAGGGTAATAATAATATCATTTTTACCCTTAATTACCCTATTTACTTTTAATTGTGGTAAATAAAAGTAAAAAGTTACTATTCACTAAAAATTATTTTCATCTTATTGAACCACATTTTACATAATGATATCAACCATGTATCTCGGATTTTTGAAACTCCACCCACAGAAGTGGTAAAATTAAGTTTTATGTGAATTTGTAAATTCTCCTAGGAGTTGGGAAAAGATGGTGAAAAGTTCAATAATTTTTTTATATATTTAAAATTATTATAAACTAAATCCAATGAATTAAATTGAACTTATATAGGTATTATGTATCTATTTTGACCTAAAATAAATTTAAATAAAATAAATAATTATTTAAATAAAAATTTGGTTTTAAACTACAACTCAGTATTTTTCACTATTCATCAAAAATTGAAAGTTTTCAGGAAAATACCAAAAATTTACCCTAAGATAAGTTCAATATTCCGAATCCAAAAATTAGGTCCATTTTGAAATATAAAATTTGTAAAATTTTAAAAAGTGGGTATTACTATTCATAACGGCTAATTTGATTGGTCGCGGTGTGTTAGAATCTCGAAGTTGCATACAATGAAAACTATTACATTATTCAAATGGAAATGTACCATGGAATCTTGGGGTGTTACATGTATCATGATAAAAAATTCTTTAATTTAAAATATCTATTATTTTTTAATAATTTTATCTTGATGGCTTCAGTATAACACAAAGCGGCTTTTGATTGAGAGACTGGATGCGAGTTTGACTTATGAAGAACTCGTAATGAAATGAAAAGATGTTAAGGATACTTTAAAATAATAAAATGAAGATCATTCAAGTTCATGTATTGTTTCTGAGAAAAAGGTTTCAAATTATTGTAAGATCATATATGTATATGATCATATATGTAACAAATTATATATATACATATATAAATATGTTACAACTTACATATATAGGTATAAAATTATTGCAAGAACATATATGTAAGATCATATATATGTAACAAATTATATATATATATATATGTAACAAATTACATATTGTAACACCCTAAGCTTCCACGGTACGATTCTCTTTGAATAATACAGTAACGTGTGTTGTACGCAACTTCGAGATTCTAACACACTGCGAGCAATCAAAGTAGACGTTATGAATAGTAATACACACTTTTTGAAATTTTATAAATTTTATCTCTGAAAATCGACTTCATTTTTGGATTTGGAATATCGAAATTAGTCTAGGGTAATATTTTGGAGATTTTCAGATAACATTTATATTTTGATGAATAGTGAAAATTACTAAATTTTAATTAAAAAAAACTTTTTTATAAAAATATTTAATAGTGATAAATTATTAATTTGAGTGGTTTTAAAGTACATTTAGAATATATTTTTACCATTTAATACAATTTTGGTCATTGGACATAATTTCACATTTAAACCGGACATAAACAACTATCAATCTTTTGATAGTTATTATCTCTTAAAAACACGCTTTTTTGTTTTAACAACATGAATTAATTTTAAATTAATTTCTGCCACTTCTATGTTTTGAATTTAGAAATATGGATTCCATATTTGTAATCATGAGGTCCAAATTCTGTAAATAGGTAACTTTTATTTTTATACTTTTTGAATAATTACTTCGGTAAATATTTTATTTACCATAGTTAAAGGGTAAATCCGGTAAATAAGGGTAAAAAATAATATTATAATAATATTAATTTACCCTAAAATGTGTCTTAACCCTATTGGTTGATATATTTCCGACCATGGAAATCTTTGGGTCTATTTTGGGACCCCATGGATCCACTTGTAAGTGATAATGACACTTTATATTAATTAAGTTAAAGTAAATACAAAATGACATAATCATATATATTTTAGCAAACCAATTTTTACATAGGGTAATATATATTATATTTTTGACTATAAATATTCATTATAAATATAAAAATATTTCCTACATAATTTTATATTATTGATAATTTTTATACATTTAATAATAAAATTTATTTATGACACAATAATGATGCAGTGTTTTCCTTATTAATGAAGGAATCAAATAATTGGTATTATAAATATTAAAATAAATATAATTTTAAAGTGTTGATTCCATACACAAATATTATTGATTAATATGACATGTTAGGATTGATTAAATGAATTTTTTCGAATTAATAATGTTGTTAAGACATTAACAAAAATCAATTATTAAATAGTGTCAAAATTGACAAAAAAGAGTTTTTAAAACAAATATTATATTATTAATTGATATTCTATTCCTAAAAATATAAGGTTCGGACAAAGGACTTATATCATGATATTTATATCATTAATGGACCACTTGGGGTTCTCTTGGATTCATATAGAATGTTTATTAACTATATAATATAAAAATACAAAGTGACATGGTTAATGTCAATCTAATTAACTAAGAGTTAAAACTAAAAGATAAGGTTAATATAATGACCCAAACCTGTCTAAAATCTATTTTTTGAAATTAATTAGACCCATCCCCACCTTATACTTTTAATAATCCACTTTGGATCCATTATAAACCGAATATGAATTTATTATAAATTAATACTTTAAGTTTTTCCTAAAGAGCCCCTCCTCCCCCTTATAAAAGGACACCACTTCTAACCAATTATTTACAACTTCAAAGCCTTTTGGTTCGGCCAACCCCTGCCCAAATATTCTCTCAACTTCCCTCACTTATACCTAGATTCCTTCCTTTATTCAGAAAGCCAGCCTAAAGATCCCTTTTGATCAAATCAAAAGGAAGAACCCGAAAAAGAGGTAATGTTTTTCACCACCGTCTTTCAAGTTTCTTTCTTCTTAAACTTCTTCTTTATTTTTTATTACCATTATAAAATAATAACTCACGTATCTTCTATATACTGTGATGTTATTATAAATATGGTACAACTATATTCAGTACTATATTCATCCTTTGAATGGCATGTCACTATACGTGCGTACATACGACTTACCTTCTCCACGTCGTGGTGTAATTGTTATTCAAAACATTATTATTTGGATGGGTATAATAATGATGTTTAATTCATTTAAATAATAAATATATCATGATAATTATTCTTTATATATGATATACCATCCAATTATATATTATTTTATAATAAAAATAATGATATTGTCGCTCGTGCGTACGTACAGACAATCATCTCCACGAACGCGATGAGATTCATTCCCCATCATATCCATTCAAGTATAATTCTCATTTGATGATTAAAAATAATTTTTAAGGACTTTATATCATTCTAGATATAAATAATATACAACCTATTCATAACAAACATGGCTTATTTAAAAAAACATATAAAAGAAAATGAGTAAGTTATCACCCAAAATGACAATAATACTAAGATATTATTAACAAAACAATGAAAAAAGATCATATATGATTTAATATTAATGTATATGATTCTTTTATAATTTAGTAACAATTATTTCAGCATTATACAGGAGGTCACCTACCATCAACCAAGTAAAATGACAAGATAAGGGTTTATTTCACAATCTCTTCATTATCCGAGGTTGTTTATACGTAATTATCTACTAGGACCTCTTTATCATCAACATCCATGTTTCTTAAAAATGTATTTCAAATCATTCTTAATATTTTAAATACTATGGGATAAAGTCATTTATACCCTTGTTGACTTTTTATAAGATGTTTATAAAGGAATCTTTCTGTCATTTTCCAAACAAGGTCCTTTTTAACCTTTTCGACAGAATTAAGGTAAGAATGTCTTTTTAACTTATACGGTGGGTGTGGCTATTTTCTACCATTATAAACTCAACGAAGCTTCCCTTACAAGATTATAAGAATATTTTTAAAGTAAATGTTTTATTTTATAATTATGTGACTCTTAAATGATTTCAAAATAGAAGGAGATATTTCTCTAAAAAGAGTTTAGATTTCATCTATGTCAACATCCTTTGATGGATTTTAAGTTTATTTGGAGTTTATTTATTATGATACAAAACATCCCTATTGTATTGAAGGTTTTGTGATATGTTTGACTGTGGATGTGCTATTTTTATACCATTCATGATTATAGTTAAAGTATTGACATTTCATATGCTAGTTTTAATACGAATGTTTATGATATGTTTAAACCTTTTCATATGAGGAATGTATTGGACTTAGTAAGTGATAGGTGGAGCTCGCTATAGATCCTCGATGCATCGGTAGGTCTCATGAGACAACTAGACATGGAATTGGTCGAGGCCCTTTCCCAATTTGATTTATGGTTTTGGCCAAGGCCTTAATCATTTTTAGGCATCTTAGCCGAGGCCTTGAAAAAATGTTTCAAAATTTCCGGCATTATACATTCTCTAATTATGGAAATAATATCACTGGTTCATGTGGTTATTCGACTAGTAGAATACCCATGATTATGTTTTATTATGGCATTATTTACTCAGCTCATATTATTTCCATAAAAGTATTCATGTTTATTATTGGTAAAGGCATGTGGTTTCAATGGTTTACCATGCTTAATATTTATGTCATTTTCCGCTATATTACTTACCCTTACTGAGCGTTTGAGCTCACCCCTTTATTATGTTTCATTTTCCCAGGATATGAAGAAGTTAGTTATGAGTGACCAATATGCATAATCTACGAGTCTTGGATGTTTCTAATGAAATATATTTTTGTTGTATTTCTTTTCTAGTTGTAAAGTTAAACTTATGTATGAATCTTGTTTCCAATAATACTAAACTGATCGGTCTTTTGAGACCTGATTTCCTTATGATCATGCCAATGTTATGTAATAATGCACCGACTCTAGTTAACTAGGGTCGGGGCATTACAGTTGGTATCTGAGGAAGTTTAGTACAAACCTTGGAAAGTAGATTTAGATAAACTCTGATTAGAGCACATAGACCTAAGATGGACTTTGAGGATTAGTATATAAGAACTTCCTAGAATTTTGGTATTGTAGAGATTTTGTGAGTTTTTTGAGAAATACATCCCTGTCTGGATACGAGCAGGTAGAGGAGGCTCTGGCACAGATGTTTCTAGGGGTAAAACCCGAAAACACCGCTTTGAGCTAGACTCGAATGGGAACTGGTACACGACAACGGGACTTTCTGAACTCTTGGTTATGACACTCCCGAGGGGATATGATTAGGATAATTCTCATTTACTTTACAAACAATTATGAAGGGTTTATGAGAATATACTTCCTCAAAGAAAACTTTTTTATGATTATGAATTATATCCATAAATAGTTCAATTTATGTTCAGTGTTTTACCAGTATGGAATTATGTATTTTGATTCATAAACTGATCTAGTTTATGCCATTGTATAGAAATGGTGCCTAGCGGAAGAAATGGAAACCGTATCAATGCACACACTCCATGTAGGGATTTACCTTCTTCTCAAGATAATTATAGTGGTGTTGGTGATGCAACTGGTTCTGATTAGCTAATCACCATACTGAGACAACTCACTCAGGTTATGAATAATAACCTTACCCATATGGAGCACCCTGATCCAGAGCATGGAGGATCAATGTTAGATTGCTTCATGAGGCAACAACCGCCAACATTCAATAGGAGTACAAATCCATTAGTGGCTGAGCAATGGATAAACTCCTTAGAGAAAATATTCCAAGCTTTGGGGAGTAGCGAAAGGGAAAAAGTTGTCATGGCAGTTTACCACCTCACTGGAGATGCTGATCAATGGTGGTCATTGATTCAAAAACTCGAAGGAAGATGATGAAGTATCAAATATGGAATGTAGGGAGTTAAAAGATCCACTTTTAGAAAAATATTTTCCTCGTGACCATCGAGAAAATATGGAAAGGCAATTTCTGAGTCTGAGACAAAAGGAGGATGAGAATGTCGCAAAGTATGAGGATAACATTACAAGGTTACCAAGGTATGCTACAGATTATATATGTAACCAAAGAAGTAAGATTGATCATTTCTTTGATGGGTTAAAACTGTTTCCCCATCGATCATTGGTCTCACAATCCTTCTCATCATACGGAGATATTGTCTCTTGTGTTATCTAGACAGAAAAAGAATTCTCTAAGTCTTATGACTTTAATCAAATAAAGAGAAGAAGAGATATGATGAACACTATGGGAAAGGAAATAAGGAAACGGGGAAGAAGGGAAGAATTGAACTTCCACCATGTGATAATTTTGGAAGGAAGCTCCCTGGTGCCTGAATAAAAGGAAAAGGAGTCTGCTACAAGTGTGGACAGAAAGTCCATCTATATAGTGATTGTAAAGGAAAGAAAGACGCTGCCAATGTTTAATGCTATAATTTCAGGGAGATGGGACATTATGAAAATGAATTTCCTAAGCGTCAGGGGAACTTACTTCAAAAAATGCCAAGGGATCAAGGCCATGCTTATGTTATTACTACTACTGAGGTAGAAGCTCCGAAAGACGTAGTGGCAGGTAATTTAATGGTTTCCTCAAGTTTAGAAAATGCATTATTTTATTCTAGATCATCACATTGTTTCATATCTTCCCAGTTTTCTAGTAAGATTAGATATTTACAATTTTATTTAACAAGGTATTTGTCAGTTAAAACTCCTAAGGGAAGTATCATGGCAATAAAGTTTTGTGAATCAGTCCCCATTAGAGCACATAAATGTTCTTTATCTGTGGATCTCATCAACATACCTATGATTGAATTTGATATAATCCTCGGTATGGATTGTCTTTCAGACCATGCTGCAAAAATTTATTATAATAATAAGGAGGTTACTATTTTTGATGATGATGATAAGGAACACCTTATCTTTAGAGCGGAATCATCACCCCTTAATTCTTACCTAGATCCACCCCCAGTAGCTCAACTAAATTCAATTATCGGGAAGGAAGAGAATGAAATAACTATGGGTGAGGAAAGGAATGTTCAAATTAAGGATGTACCTATTATGAGAGAATATGTTGATGTGTTTCCAGAAGATTTACATGGACATCCTCCAGAACGAGAAATTGAGTTTTCCATTGATTTAATTCCTGGTTCAAGGCCTATATCGAATACCCCTTATAGAATGGCCATTGTTGAATTATTTGAACTAAAGAAACAACTAGAGGAATTGAGTAATAAGGGATTTATTCACCCTAGTTTTTCTCCATGGGGAGCCCCCCTCCTTTTTGTTAAAAAGAAAGATGGATCTATGAGGTTATGTATCGACTATAGGGAGATCAATGCTATAACAATAAAGAACAAGTATCCCCTACCTCGCATTGTTGATTTATTTTACCAACTGCATGAAGCTCAATACTTTTCAAAGATTGACCTTTGATCTGGATATCATCAGTTGTGTGTGAAGAAGGAATACATTCCGAAGACAGCATTTCGAACCAGGTACGAGCATTATGAGTTTACAGTAATGCCTTTTGGATTGACTAATGCACCCTCTGTATTCATGGATCTAATGAATAGAGTTTTTAAGGAATATCTTGATGAATTTGTGGTTGTATTTATTGATGATATCTTGGTATAATCCAAAAGCTATGAGGATCATGAAAATCATTTGCGCATTATCTTGAAGACTCTGAGAAGACATGAATTATATGGGAAGTTTAGCAAGTGTAAATTCTGGATTCAGGAGATTTCTTTTCTTAGCTATAGTGTCTCTAAAGATGGAATCTCTATTGATCCTTCTATGACCAAGGCAATCCAAGAATGGCCTGCACTGACAAGTATAACTGAGGTAAGTAGTTTTATTGGTTTTGTAGGTTATTATCGACGTTTCATCCAGAATTTTGCCCAGTTGGCTAACCCATTAACAAAGATCACACGTAAAGGGGTTAAATTTGTTTGGACAATAGAGTGTGAAGAATGTTTCGAAGAAATAAATAGAAGATTAGTCAATGATCCTATATTGACTCTACCATTAGGGAATGATGGGTTCGTTATTTATAGTGATGCATCGAATAAAGGACTTGGTTGTGTCCTTATGCAGAATGATAGGGTTATGGCCTATGCATCATGACAGTTGAAAATTCATGAGAAAAACTATCCTACTCATGATCTAGAGTTAGTAACTGTGATCTTTGCTTTGAAGATATGGAGACACTACCTCTACGGTGAAAAATATGAGATTTATTCTGATCACAAGAGTTCGAAGTATATTTTCTCAAAAATCGAACTCAACATGAGGCAAAGGAGATGGCTTGAATTACTCAAGGATTATGATTGCACAATACACTACCACCCGGGGAAGGAAAATAAGGTGACATATTCTTTGAGCAGAAAAGATCATGGAGTTTTTCACAATATGAGAATTGAAAGGGATCCAATTTTCATGGATCTAGTGAAGATGGACATGGGAATAACCATGGAAGGTGAAACATCAATACTTTTTCAAATGGTTGTCGAACCATCTTTACTAGAAAGGATAAAGAGTTCTCAGACCGGTGATGAAGAGTTTCAAAAGAAGAATAAAGCTGTGAATGATGGGAGATTGAGTGACTTTGTGTATGAAGATGGAATTATAAAATTTGGGAAGAGACTTTATGTTCCCGATATACCTAATATGAAAAGGGAATTGTTAGATGATGTTCATAGCTCCAATTTCTCTATACACCCTGGGAGCACCAAAATGTATAGTGATTTGAAGGAACACTTTTGGTGGGACCACATGAAGAGGGAGATTCCTGATTTTGTGACAAAATGTATGGTTTTTCAACAAGTGAAAGTTGGAAGGAAACATCCTGGAGGAGTCATGCAACCTCTTCCCATACCTGAGTGGAAATGGGATAATATCACGATGGACTTTCTCATGGGACTACCAATGAATCCTAGAAGGAACGATGAAATATGGGTTATTGTTGATCGTTTTACCAAGTTAGCACATTTTCTTGCTATAAGAGAAGATCTACCATTGGAACGTCTAGCAAGACTATATATTAATGAAGTTGTGATACTTCATGGAGTACCCCTATCGATTGTTTTTTATCGTGATCCCCGTTTTACGTTAAGATTCTGGAAGAGTCTTCAGAAGTCCTTTGATACTGAACTTCGTTTGAGAACTTCCTACCACCCTCAAACAGATGGAAAATCAGAATGGACTATTAAAACCTTAGAAGACATACTGAGATCATGCTCACTAGACTTTCAGGGTATGTGGGATCAATATTTACCTCTGGTAGAATTTTACTATAACAATAGCTTCCATTCAAGTATTTAGATGACACCATATGAAGCGTTATACAGAAATATATGTCACACACCAACCCGTTGGGATGAAGTTGGTGAAAGAAAACTTGTAGGCCCAGAAATAGTGGAGGAAACAATGAAAAAGGTAAAGGTAATCCAAAACCACATCAAACCAGCTCAAAGTAGGAAGAAGAGTTATGCCAATAACCGAAGGAAGGATTTTGAATTTCAGGTAGGAGATCATGTTTTCTTGAAGTTATCTCCATGAAAGGGAGTTATACATTTTGGTAAGAAGGGTAAATTGAGTCCCAGGTATATCGGACCTTTCGAAATTCTAGAACAAATTGGGGCTGTAGCTTATCGTTTGGCAATGCCGCCAAGTCTCTCTAAAGTTCACGATGTGTTCCACATATCACTGTTGAGGAAATACATGCCTGACCCAACGCATATACTCACCTACGAGGAATTAGAACTGGAACCCGATCTGTCTTATTGTGAAGAGCCCATCGGGATTCTTTAAACAAGGGAACAAGTGCTGAAAAACTAGACAACTCGTCTGGTAAAAGTTCTATGGAGAAACCATAAGATGGAAGAGGCAACGTGGGAACCCGAGGAACTTCTGATGAAGAAACACCCAAGTCTTTTCATGCGGTACTATTCTTGAAATTTCAAGGACGAAATTTTTTGAAGGAGGGGAGAATGTAACACCGCAATCTTCCATGGTATGATTCTCTTTGAATAATAAAGTAGCGTGTGTTGTACGTAACTTCGAGATTCTAACACACTACGACTAATCAAAGTAGCCGTTATGAATAGTAATAACCAATTTTTGAAATTTTATAAATTTTATCTCCCAAAATGGACTTCATTTTAGGATTCAGAATATTCAAATTATCCTAGGGTAAAATTTTGGAACTTTTTGGATAACATTTATATTTTGATGAATAGTGAAAGTTACTAAATTTTAATTAAAAACAACTTTTTTAATCAAAATAATTAATAGTGATAAATTATTAATTTGAGTGGTTTTAAAGTATATTTAGAATATATTTTTACCATTTAATACAATGTGGGTAATTGGACATAATTTCACATTTAAACTGGACATAAACAACTGTCAATCTTTTAATAGTTATTATCTCTTAAAAACACACATTTTGTTTTAACCACGAGAATTAATTTTAAATTAATTTCTGCCACTTATGTGTTTTGAATTTATAAATATGGCTTCGATATTTGGAATTATAAGTTCCAAATTGTGTAAATAGGTAACTTTTATTTTTATACTTTTTGAATAATTACTTCGGTAAATATTTTATTTACCATGGTTAAAGGGTAAATCCGGTAAATAAGGGTAAAAAATAATATTATAATAATATTAATTTACCCTAAAACGTTTCTTAAACCTATTGGTTGATACATTTCCGACCATGGGCATATTTGGGTCGATTTTGGGACCCCATTGATCCACTTGTAAATGATAATGACACTTTATATTAATTAATTTAAAGTAAATACAAAAATGATATGATCATATATCTTTTAGAATAATAATTTTTACATAGGGTTATATATATTATATTTTAAACTATAAATATTCATTAGAAATATAAAAATATTTTCTACATAATGGTATTTTATTTATAATTTTTAGACATTTAATAATTAAATTTATTTATGACACAATAATGATGCAATGTTTTCCTTATTAATGAAAGAATCAAATAATTGGTATTATAAATATTAAAATAAATATAATTTTAAATTTTTGATTCCATACATGAATTTTATCGATTAATATGACATGTTATTATTTCTTAAATTATTTTTTTAATTAATAATGTTGTTAAGACATTAACAAAAATCAATTATTAAATAGTGTCAAAATTGACATAAAAGAGTTTTTAAAACAAATATTATATTATTAATTGATATTATATTCCTAAAAATATAAGGTTCAGACAAAGGACTTATATCATGATATTTTTATCATTAATGGACCACTTGGGGGTCTCTTGGATGCGTATAGAATGTTTATTAACTATATAATATAAAAATACAAAGTGATATGGTTAATGTCAATCTAATTAACTAAGAGTTAAAACTAAAAGATAAGGTTAATATAATGACCCAAACCTGTCTAAAATCTATTGGTTGAAATTATTTTGACCCATCCCCACCTTATACTTTGAATAATCCACTTTGGAGCCATTATAAACCGAATATTAATTTATTATAAATTAATACTTTAAGTTTTTCCTAAAGAGCCCCTCCTCCCCCTTATAAAAGGACACCACTTCTAACCAATTATTTACAACTTCAAAGCCTTTTGGTTCGGCCAAAACCTTCCCAAATATTCTCTCAACTTCCCTCACTTATACCTAGAGGCCTTCCTTTATTCATAAATCCAACCTAAGGAGCCCTTTTGATCAAATCAAAAGGAACAACCCAAAGAAGAGGTAATGTTTTTCACCACCGTCTTTCAAGTTCCTTTCTTCTTCAACTTCTTCTTTCTTTGTTATTCCCATTATAAAATAATAACTCAAGTATATTCTATATACTGTGATGTTATTATAAATATGGTATAACCATATTCAGTATTCTATCCATCCTTTGAATGACATGTCACCATACGTGCGTATGTACGGCTTACCGTCTCAATGTTGTGGTGTAATTGTTATTCAAAACATTATTATATGGATGGGTATAATAATGATGTTTAATTCATGTAAATAATAAATATAACATTATAATTATTCTTTATATATGATATACCATCCAATTATATTTTATTTTAATATCAAAATTATTATATTGTCGCTCGTGCGTACGTATGGACTACCGTGTCCACGAACGCAATGAGATTCATTCCCCCATCATATTCATTCAAGTATAATTATCATTTGATGATTAAAAATAATGTTTAAGGACATGATATCATTCTGGATATGAATAAGATACAACCTATCTATAATAAACATGGCTTATGTAACAAAACATATAAAAGAAAATGTGTAAGTTAACACTCGAAACGACAATAATACTAAGATATTATTAACAAAGCAATGTTAAAAGATCATATATGACATCATATTAATGTATATGATTCTTTTATAATTTAGTAACAATTATTTCACCATTATATAGGAGTTTAACCAACCATAAACCAAGGAAAATTACAAGGTAATGTTTTATTTCACAATCTCTTCATTATCTGAGGTTGTTTATACGTAATTATCTATTGGGACCTCTTTATCATCCACATCGTTGTTTTTTAAAAATGTATTTCAAATCATTATTTATATTTTAAATACCATGGGATAAATTCATTTATACAATTTTTGACTATTTATAAGAAGTTTATAAAGGAATATTTCAGTCATTTTCTAAACAAGGTCCTTTTTAACCTTTTCGATAGAATTAAAGTAAGAATGTATTTTTTAACTTATACGACGGGTGTGGATATTTTCTACCGTTATAAACTTGTCAAAGCTTCCCTTACAATATTATAAGAATATTTTTAAAGTAAATGTTTTATTTTATAATTATGTGACTCTTAAATTATTTCAAAATAGAAGGAGATATTTCTCTAAAAAGATTTTAGATTTCATCTATGTCAACATCCTTTGATGGATTTTAAGTTTATTTGGAGTTGATTTATTATGATACAAAACTTCCATATTGTATTGAAGGTTTTGTGATATGTTTGACTGTGGATGTGCTATTTTTATACCATTCATGATTATGGTTACAGTATTGAAATTTCATATGTTGGTTTTAATACGAATGTTTATGATATGTTTAAACCTTTTCATATGAGGAATGTATTGGACTTAGTAAGTGACGGGTGGAGCTCGCTATAGCTTCTTGATGCATCGGTAGGTATCATGAGACGACTAGATGTGTAATTGGCCGAGGACCTTTCCCAATTTAATTTATGGTTTTGGCCGAGGACTTAATCATTTTTAGACGTCTTGGCCGAGGCCTTGACAAACTGTTTCAGAATGTCCGTCATTATACATTCTCTCATTATGGAAATAATATTGATGGTTCATGTGGTCATTATACTAGTATAATACCCTTGATTATGTTTTATTATGGCATTATTTACTCAACTCATATTCTTTCCATAAAATTATTCATGTTTATTATTGGTAAAGGCATATAGTTTCAATTGTTTACCATGCTTAATATTTATGTCATTTTCCGCTGTATTACTAACCCTTACTGAGCGTTTGATCTCACCACTTTCTTATGTTTCATTTTTCCAAGATATGAAGAAGTTCTTTATGAGTGACCAGCAAGCATAATTTAGGAGGCATGGATGTTTCTAATGAAATATATTTGTGTTGTATTTATTTTCAAGCTGTAAAGTTCAACTTATGTATGAATATTGTTTCCAATAATACTGAACTGATCAGCCTTTCCAGACATGATTTCTTTATGATCATGCCAATGTTATGTAATAATTCAATGACTCTGGGTAACTGGGGTCGGGGCATTACACATATCCTGGACCCCATGCTTCATTTTTTTCAAGATCATATATGTAACAAATTACATATATATATATATACATATATATACATATGTTTACAGATATATACATATATATATATATATATGTACATATATATATATATACATATATATGCATATATAAATATAAATATTTATATTTATATAAATACTAATAAAATAAACCTTAGGCATTAAAGAAAAAATTAGTAATGTATGGTGGGGATATCTTCACCAAAAAAGATAATTTGAGCATGGGGTCTAAGAAAATGGAGTGTGGAATGGTAATTTGGAAAAGAAAAACATGAAACATGTGGAAATTCAGTAGAAAGAATACCACTATCATTATTTACTTATTTTTTCTATAAAGGAGGGTTTTATAGAGAGAGAGAGAGAGGTTTTTTGCAGACACGCAATTCTGATTTTTGCGGTTCATCACCACGCTGAAATTAATTTGTTCACTAAATTCTCAGAATTGTGTGCGTGAAGGTGAAACAAAGATTTGTAAACTCAACGAAGATAATTATAGAGTTGGTAATGTCTTTTGAGATCCTGAATGCTAATTTTCAGAAATCAAGCTTTGGGAAGGGAAAGGCTCTTGGTTTTGTAGAGAATGATAATTCCATATTAGAGTTAAACCATGTGACTCTTGAAAATTTAGTTTGTAGTATGTTAAAAGTTCATTTAATTTAAAATATCTATGATTCTATAATAATTTTATCTTGATGAATTCTATATAACACAGTGTGTCTTTTTATTGAGAGACCGGAGGTGAGTTTAAATTATAACGAACTCATAATGACTCGAACATTTATTGTGGATACCTTAAAATAAGAAAAAGAAGATCATTCAAGTGCAAGTTCCATTGCTAAGAAAAATGTGGTGAAATGTATCAAGATCATATTTGTAACAATTTACATATATACACATATACATATATAAAAAATTATATATATATATATATGTATATATCAAATGTTTTCAAGATCATATATATATAACAAAATTTTTACATACATATATAACAAATTACATATCCTGAACCTCATGCTCATATTTTTTCAAGATTATATATCTAAAAAATTAAATATATATATACATATATATATACACACATAGATATATATATTAATAAAATAAACCTTATTCGTTAAATAAAAAATTAATAATACATGGTGGAGATATTTTTGCCCAAAAAGAAAATTTGAGTAAGGGGGTTAAAAAAATGGAGTGAGGGGGGGTAATGTGGGAAGGAAAACATGACATGTGTGTTGATTTGGTAGAAAAAAATACCATTATCGTTATTTATTTATTTTTTCCCAAAATAAGGGTTCGATAGGGAGAAATAAGGGTTTTACGGACAGGCATGTTATATTTTCATGGTTCGTCACCTCACTGAAATTTACTTTTTTAGTAAATTTTTGGAATTGTGTGTGTGAAGGTGAACCACATATCAGTAAAATCAAAGTGGATATTTTTAGAGTTGGTTATGTCTAGAGAGAACATGAACACTAATTTTTGAGAATCAAGCATTGGGAAGGGGAAGGTACTTGGTTTTATAGAGAATGTGAATTTATGGTCAGAGTTAAACCATTCGACTCTGCTAAACAAGGTTGGTAGCCTATTAGAGATATATTTAATTTAAAATATCTATAATTTTGTAATTATTTTATCTTCATGACTTTAGTACAAAACATAGTAAATTTTGATTGAGTGACCAGAGTTTAGTTTGAATTATAAAGAACTGATATTGACATGAATAGATGCTGAGGATACTTTAAAATAATAAAAAAAAGATCATATAAGTTCAAGTTCTATTACTGAGAAAAAGGTGGTGAATTTTCACAAGACCATATTTTTATATGATCATATATGTAAAAAATTATATATATGAATATATACATATGTTACAAATGGAATATATATGTAACAAATTTTTGAAAGATCATATATTGGTAAAAAAATTGTTACAAACATCTGTAACAAATTTGTTAAATACATATGTAAAAAATTACATAACAGGGACCACATGTTAAATTTTTTGAAAAATCATATATGTATCAAATTATATAAATATATATATATATATATTTACATGTATATATATGTATATACAATTATATATATATATACATATACATATATAAATATACATATATATATATAGGAATAAATGAAACCTTAGGTGCTAAAGAAAAATTTAATAATGCATGGTGGGGATATTTTCACTCAAAGGGATAATTTTAGCAAGTGGTCTGGGAAAATGGAGTGATGCATGGTAATTTGGGAAGGAAAATATGACACGTGTGTCGATTCGGTAGAAAAAATAGTACTGTTGTTATTTATTTATTTTGAATCTAAAGGGGGGTTCGATAAATAGACAGAGTTGTTTTGCAGAGAGGCATGTCTAATTTTCACAGTTCATTACCTCACTGAAATTGAATTGTTCTCTAAATTCTTTTAATTGTTTGTGCGAAGGTGAAACACATATCTATAAACTCAAAGGGTATAGTTGTAGAGTTGGTGATGTATGCTAAGATCTCGAATGCTAATTTTTTTAAATCGAGTGTTGGGAAGGGGGATGTTCTTGGTTTTGCAGAGAATGTGAATTCCAGGTCAGAGTTGAACCATTCAACTCTGGAAAACAAGGTTTGTAGCCTCTTAAAGATTAATTTAATTTAAAAAATCTATGTTTTTTTAATAATTTTATCTTGATGAAATCAGTATAACATAGAGAAACTTTTGATTGAGAGACCAGAGGAGAGTTCGAATTATGAAGAATTCATAATGACATGAATAGATGTTTAGGATACATTAAAATATGAAAAATAACATCATTCAAGTGCATGTTTTGTGGATGAGATAAAGGTGGTAAATTTTTTCAAGATCATATATGTATATGATCATATATGTTAAAAATTACATATATATGTAAAAAAATTGAAAGATCATATATGTAAGATCATATATATGTAACAAATGTTTTAAATCATATGTAAAAAATTACATATCCAGGACCCCATACTCGTTTTTGCAAGATCATATATGCAACAAATTATATATACATATATATACATATATTTATACATATACATATTTATATATAGATGTATATAAATATAAATATATATATATATATACATATATACATAGATGTATATATATAGGATTAACAGAAACCTTGAGCATTAAAGAAAAAAATTAACAATGCATGGTGGAGAAATGTTCTCCCAAAAAGATAATTTGAGCATGGGGTTTAGGAAAATGGAGTGAGGTGGGATCATTTGGGAAGGAAAATGTGATACATGTGCCAATTCGGTAGAAAAAAAATATTACTATTGTTATTTATTTATTTGGTTGTTAAAAGATGGTTTGATAGAGAGAGAGGCATTTTGCGGACAGCCAAGTCCAATTTTCATAGTTCTTCGCCTCGCAAAAAATGGGATGTTAACTAAATTCTTAGAATTTAGTGCTCTAAGGTGAACCAAAGATCTGTAAACTCAAATGGTACAGTTCCAGAGTTGGTGATGTATACTAAGAGCCCGAACACTAATTTTTCGGAATCGGGTGTTTGAAAGAGGAAGGTTATTGGTTTTATAGAGAATGTGAATTCTAGGTCTGATTTAAACCATGTGATTCTGGAAAACAAGTTTGGTATCCTATAAAAGATTCATTTAATTTAAAATAGGTATTATTTTTTATTAATTTTATCTTGATGACTTCAATATAACATAGAGAATCTTTTGATTGAGATATTGGATGTGAGTTCAAATTTTGAAGAAATCGTAATGACATAAGCAGATGTTGATGACACTTTAAAATAAGAAAAATAAGATCATTTAAGTGAAAGTTTTATTGCTGAGAAAAGGGGGTGAATTGTTGCAATATCATACACGTATATGATCATATATGTAACAAATTACATATATACATATATACATATATACATATGTAAAAAATTACATATATATGTAACTAATTTTTTCAAGATCATATATGTAAGATCATATATATGTAAAAAATTTGTTTCATACATATTTAACAAATTACATATCCCAGACCTCATGCTCAAATTTTTACAAGATCATATATGTAACAAATTTCATATATAAATATACGTGTATATATATATATACATTTATGTAAATATATATACATATATATACATATATACATCGATATATATATATAGAAATAAAAGAAAACCTTGGAATTCAATAGAAAATAAATAATGTACAGTGAGGATATTTTCACCCAAAAAGATAATTTCAGCATGGGGTCCGAGAAAATGGAATGAGGTGAGGTAATTTGGGAAGGAAAACATGACATGTGTGTTGATTTGGTAGAAAAAAAATATCACTTTCATTATTTATTTATTTTACCGCTAAAAGATAGTTCGATGGAGAGAGGGGGTATTGTGCGGACATGAAAGTAAAATTTTCACGGTTCACTGCCTCTCCAAAATTAAGACGTTCACTAAATTCTTGGAATTGTGTGCGTAATGGTGAACTGCAGAATTGTAAACTCAAAGTGGATAGTTGGAGAGTTGGTGATGCATGCAGAGAACCCAAACTCTAATTTTCAAGAATTGAGTGTTGTAAAGGGGAAGGTTCTTGGTTTTGTAGAAAATGAGAATTTCATGTCAGAGTTAAACCATGTCACTCTAGAAAACATGGTTGGTATCTTGTTATAGGTTCAATTAATTTAAAATATCTATGATTGTGTAATAATTTTTTCTTGATGACTTCGGTAAACATAAGAGCGACTTTTGATTTAGAGACTAGAGGCCAGTCTGAATTATGAAGAACTCATAATGAGACGAATATGTGTTGAGGAAACTTTAAAACAAGAAAAAGACGATCATTCAAATGCAAGTTCTGTTGCTAAAATGGAAAATTTTTACAAAATCATATATGTAACAAATTACATATATATGTAACAAATTTTGGAAAGGCCATATATGTAGGATCATATGTATGTAGCAAATTTGTTTCATACATATGTAACAAATTACATATCCTAGACCTCATGCTCAAATTTTAGCGAGATCATATATGTAACAAATTATATATATCTATATATACACACACACACACACACACACACATATATATATACATATATGTATGTATATATATACACATATTAATACATATATAAATATAGATATATATATATAGGAATAAAAGAAACCTTGGGCATTAAAGAAAAATTACTAATGCATGGTAGGGATATGTTCACCCAAAAAGATAATCTTAGCATGGGGTTCGGGAAAATGGAGTGAGGTGGGGTAATTTGGGAAGGAAAATGTGACATGTGTGCCAATTTGGTAGAAAAAAACACCAATGTCGTTATATATTTATTTTACCGCTAAAGGAAGCTTCTATAGAGAGAGAGAGGTGTTTTCTGAATAGGCAAGTCCGATTTTCATGGTTCTTCGCCTCGTCAAAATTAAGGTGTTCATTAAATTCTTGGAATTATAGACGTGAAGGTGAACTACAGATCTGTAAACTCAAAGGGAATAGTATTAGAGTTTTTAATGTCTGCTAAAAGGTTAAATGATAATTTTCAAGAATCGGGCATTTGGAAGGGGATGGTTCTTGGTTTTGTTGAGAATGTGAATTCTATGTCAGAGTTAAACCATGTTACTCTAGCATATGAGGGTGGTAGTTTGTTAAAGATTAATTTAATTTAAAATATCTATAATTTTGTAATAATTTTATCTTGAAGACTCTAGTATAACATAGAGTGAATTTTTATTGAGCGATTTGGGGTGAGTTCAAATTACGAAGAACTCACAATGACACAAATAGTTATTGAGGATACTTTAAAATAAGAAAAAGAAGGTCATTCAAATGCAAGTTCCATTTCTAAGAAAAAGGTGGAAAATTTTAGCAAGATCATATATGAATATGATCATATATGTAACAATTTACATATAAACATATATACATATGTAACAAATTACATATATATGTAACAAATGTTTGCAAGATCATATATATGTAACAAATTTGTTACATACATATATAACAAATTACATATCTCGGAACTCATGCTCAAATTTTTTCAAGGTCATATAAGAAAAAAAATTACATATTTATATATATACATATATATATGTAACACCTCAAGATTCCATGTTACATTTCCCTTTGAATAATGTAATAGTTTGCATTGTATGCAACTTCGAGATTCTAACACACCGCGACAAATGAAACTAGCCATTATTAATAGTAAGACCCAATTTTTGAAATTTTATATATTTTATCTTTCAAAATGGACTTCATTTTTGGATTCGGAATATCAAAATTAACTTAGGGTGAATTTTTGGTATTTTTTTGAAAACTTTCAATTTTTAATGAATAGTGAAAAACACTACGTTATTGGTTAAAACCGAATTTTTATTTAAATAATTATTTATTTTATTTAAATTTATTTGAGGTAAAAATAGATACATAATACTTATATATGTTCAGTGTAATTAATTGGATTCATTTTATAATAATCTTATATATATATATATTATTGAACTTTTTACCGTCCTTTACCCACCTCTTAGGAGCATTTTCAAATTTGCATAAAACATAATTTTACCACTTTTGTTTGTTGAATTTCAAAAATCCTAGAGACACAGTTAATATCAGTAAGATAAATTTGGTTCAATAAGATGAAAATAATATTTGGTGAATAGTAACTTTTGACTTTTATTTACCATAGTTAAAAGTAAATATGGTAATGAAGGGTAAAATTGATATCATAATTACCCTAACATATGTCCTAATTATATTGTATAAGTTTAATTTGACCAAAAACAACCTTAGGAATAAAATATGATCCCCTTTGGTCCACTTTTATTATATTAGGACATTTATTATAATTTTATTTAAAGAAGAGTTAAAAGAGTTAAATTCAAAGTTTAATAACTAAACCATTTTTAATATAGAACTAAACACAATATAAATTCAACTATAAATATTCATTATAAATCAAAAAATATTTCCTAAATAATGGTATATTATTTATAATTTTTAGACATTAAATAATTTAATTTATTTATGCCACAATGATGATGCAGTAATTGCCTTATTAAAGAAAGATTAAAATAATTAATATTATAAATATCAAAATAAATGTAATTTGACACTTTTGATGAATTAAACTAATTTTATAGGTTAATATGACTTGTTAGGGTTGATTAAATAATTTTTTTGGAAGTAATAAATCTGTTATGATTTTCAAAAAAATCAAATACTAAATAGTGTCAAAATTGACATAATTGAGTTTTTAAAACAAATATTGTATTATTAATTGATATATATTCCTAAAAATGTATGGTTCAGAAAAAGGAATTAGATAAAGTTATATATATTAATAATTAACCACTTTGGGTTCTCTTGAAAGTTTATATTAAGTTTATTAACCATATAATATAAAAATACAAAGAGACATGGTAAATGTCAAACTATTTAACAAATAGTTAAAACTAAAAGATAAGGTTAATGTGGTGACCTAAACCTATATAAAACCTATTGGTTGAGAATTTTTCGACCCATCCCCACTGTATCCTAAAAATATATCAATTTAGAGCCATTAGAAACCGAAAATGATTTTATTATAAAATAACATTTTAAACTTTTCCTAAAGTGACCCTCATCTCTCTTATAAAAGGGTACTTCCCCTTATCTCAATTTCACTTCTACAAAGCCATATTTCTCAGCCAAACCCTACCCAAATTTTCTCTCAAGTTCCATCCCTTTATTTTAGAGTCCTTCCTTTGGTCATAAATCCAAATTAAGGTTCCCTTTTGATCAAATCAAAAGGAAGATCTCGAAGAAGAGGTAAATATTTCATCACCTCTTTCAAGTTCTTTTCTTCTTCCACTTACTCTTTATTTATTGCTTCCATGATAAAATAAAAACTCCATTATATTCTATATACTATGATGTTATTATAAAAATGGTACAACCATATTCATTATTCTATCCATAATATGATTTACAAAGTCATCATACGTGTGTACGTACGGCTTACCGTCTCCACGTCGTGGTGTAGTTTCTTATTCAAAACCTTCATTATTTGGATGGGTATAAAAATGAGTATAACTAATGTAAATAATAAATATAACATGTTAATTATTCTTTGTATATTATGTACCATCCAATTACATATGATTTCACCATCAATATAATGATGTTGTCGCTCGTGCGCACGTACAGATTACTGTCTCCACAAATGCGATGAGATTCATTCCCCATCATAATAATTCAAGAATAGTTTTCATTTTATGAATAAAAATATTGTTTATGAAAATAATAAAATTATTTATATGAATCAAATACATCCTATCCATAACAAACATGGCTTACGTAACGAAGCATATAAAGAAAAATGAATTAGTTAACACCCGAAACGATGATACTACTGAAATATTATTAACAAACAAATATTAGAGGATCACATATGATATCATATTTATGTATATAGTTCTTGTATATTTTAATAACAATTTTTTAACTATTATACATGATGTTAACATACCATCAACTATGGAAAAGTACAATGTAAGGGTTAATTTCACAATCTCTTTAATATGTGAGGTTGTTTTTACGTAAGTATCTATTGGGACATCTTTATCATCCACATCCGTGTTTTATTAAAAATGTATTTCAAATAATTTTTATTTTTTACTAGAAAATGGTTTAAATTCATTTATACCCTTATTTGACCTTGTATGTTTTGAAAGTAATCTTTTGGTCATTTTCCAAACATGGTACTTTATGACCTTTTCGACAAAATTAAGGTAAGAATGTTTTTTAACTTATATTGTAGTTGTGGCTATTTTCTTCCATTATAACATCATTGAAGCTTCACATATAATATTTTAAGAATATTTTCAAAATAAATGTTTTATTTTATAATTATAGTACTTTTACATTATTTCAAAATAGAAATAGATATTTCTCTAAAAAAGTTTTGATTTTATCTAAGTCAATATCCTTTGATGGATTTTAAACTTGTTTGAAGTTGATTTATAATGATATAAATATTCCATATTGTATTGAAGGTTTTTGTGATATGTTTTACAAAGGATGTGTTATTTTTACACCTTTCATGGTTTATTTATAAAGTATTCACATTTTGTATGCTATTTTTAATACTAATGTTTATGTTATGTTTAAACCTTTTCATATAAGGAATGCATTGGACTTAGTAAGTGATGGGTGAAGCCCACTATAGCTCTTAGATGCATCGGTATGTCTCATGAGACAAACTAGTGTGTTGGAACAAGGCCTTGACAAAATATTATTTGTAGTCTTGGCACAAAGCCTTGACTATGTGGTTATGAAGTCTGGCATTATGTATTCCATCATTATGAAAGTGGCTATTGATATTGCATGTGATTATTTGACTAGTAGAATATCCATGTGATTAATTAAATGGAATTATTTGATTTTATCTTTTCCATATTATACTGAAGATTAAGTTTAAAAGGATTTTGTTTTAGTCTTATATATTGTCTTAAATGTTCATACTTATTTATAAAAGTTTCAGCTATATTGTTATCCTTACTGACCATATGAGATCACCCCTTTCTATGTTTTATTTTTCCCAGGATGTGAAGAAGTATCTTATGGTTGATCTTCAGGGATAGGCTAAGGATATAAGTGTGTTAAAAAGGGGAAAAAATGTTGTTGATGTTTTTAATTCATGATGTAATGTAAAACTTATGAATGTATCTTGTACTTCCAAGCCTACTAAACTGATCGGTCTTTCGGGATTTGATCCATTGTGATCATGCCGATGTTATATAATAATGTACTGACTCTGGTTAACTATGGTTGAGGAGTTACAGTTGGTATCAAAGGATGTTTAGTACAAACCTTGGAAGCTATATTTAGAAAACCTCTGATTGGAGAACATTACCCTAAGATAGACTTTGAGGATTAGTATATAAGAACTTCCTAGAATTTTGGAACTGTAGATATTTTGTGAGTTTTCTAAGAAATAAATCTATGTCTGGATATGAGCAGGTAGAGGTGGCTCTGTAATATATTTACCTAGGGTTAAAAATCGAAAACACCACTTTGAGTAAGACTCGAATGGGAACTGGTGCACAACAACGAGTCTTGTTGCACTCTTGGTTATGACACTCCCAAGGGATATGATTAAGATAATTCTCATTTTCATTACAAACAATTATGAAGGGTTTATGATATATACTTCCTCCGGGAAATTTTTTTTTATGATTAATGATTATATCCATCAACTGATCAATTTATGTTATGTTTTTTACAAGTTCATATTTAAGTATTGTGATTCATAAACTAATATAGTGTATGTCTTCGTTTATAAATGATACCCAGTGGAAGGAATTGAAAAATTATCAATGCACGTAATCCATGTAGGGATTTACCTCCTACTCAAGATAATTAAAGTGGAGTTGGCGAGGCAACTGGTGCTTATCATCTTATCACCATACTGGGACATCTCACTCAAGTTATGAATGATAACCTTACTCGTATGGAGCACCCTGATCCAAAACGCGGGGGATCAATGTTAGAAAACTTCATGAGGAAAAAACCACCAAATTTAAATGTGAGTACAAATCCATTATTATCTGAGCAATGGATAAATTTTTTAGAGAAAATATTTCATGCTTTAGGGAGTAGAGAAAGGGAAAAAGTTTTCAGGGCAGTTTATCGCCCCACGGGAGATGCAGATCAATTGTGGTCATTAATCTAAAACACAAAGGAAGATGAAGAAGTATCGAACATGGAATGGGGGGATTTTAAAGTGATTTTCTTGGAAAAATAATTTCCTCATGACCATCGAGTAGATATGGAAATACAATTTCTGATTCTGAGGCAAAAGGAGGATAAGAATGTCACAAAGTATCAATATAACATTACAATGTTAGCAAAGCATGTTGCAGAATATATACATAACCCATGAAGTAAGATTGATTGTTTCTTTGATGGGTTAAACCCATTTCTCTATCGAGAATTAGTCTCACAATTCTTCTCATCATACAAAGATATTGTCTCATGCTCTATCAATACAGAAAAGGAATTCTCTAAGTCTTATGACTTTAAAGAAAAGCAAGAGAAAAAGATATCTGTTGACCACTCTATAAATGGTAGTAAGGGGAAGAAGGGAAATTTTGAATATCCATCCTGTGGTAAATGTGGGAAGAAACACCCTGGTACTTTCGTGAAGGGAATGTGATTCTGTTACAAGTGTGGTGAAAAAGGCCACCAAGCTCGTGATTGCAAGGGTAAGAAAGAGGTTTTCAATGTTGAATGATACAATTGCAGAGAAAAGTGGAATTATAAAAATGAATTTACTATGTTTCAAAAGAACATACCTCAGAAAAGGCCAAGGTAGAAAGGCCAAGCTTATTTGATCACTACTTCTGATGTTGAAGCTCTTAAAGATGTGGTGGCATGTAATTTAATGGTTTCCTCAAGTTTAGGCAATGATTTATTTGATTTTGGATCATCACATTGTTTCATATCCTCACAGTTTTCTAAGAAAATCAGATATTTACAATTTGATTTAATAAGGGAGTTTTCAGTCAAAACTCCTAAGGAAAGTATCATTACAACAATGTTTTGTGAATCAGTTCCCATTAGGGCATATAAATCTTCTTTATCTGATGATCTCATCGTCATACCCATAATTTAATTTTATATAATCCTTAGTATGTATTGGATTTCAGACCGTGATACAAGCATTTATTGTAAGAATAAGTAGGTTACAATTCTCAATGATGATAATGAGTACCTTATATTTAGAGCAGAAACATCACCACCTAATTCTTATCTAGATCCACCCCCAATAGCTCAACTAAATTCAATTATTGGGGAAGAATAAAATGAAATAACTATGGGTGATGAAAAAAATGTATGAATAGAGGACATACCTATAGTACAAGAATATGTTGATGTGTTTCGAGAGGATTTACCTGGACATCCTCTAGAATGAGAAATTGAGTTTTCCATTGATTTAATTCCTGGTTCAATGCCCATATTGAAGACCCATTATAGAATTGACAATATGGAATTAGTGGAACTAAATAAACAACTAGAGTAATTGAGTAATAATGGATTTATTCACCCTAGTGTTTCTCCATGGGGAGCCCCTGTTCTTTTTGTTAATAAGAAAGATGGATCTATGAGGTTGTGCATTTACTACAGGGAGATCAATGCTATAAAAATAAATAACATGTATCCCCTACCTTTCATTGATGATTTATTCAACCAACTTCATGGAGCTCAATATTTTTCAAATATTGACCTTTGACCTGGATATCATCAGTTGTGTGTGAAGAAGGAATACATTCTGAAAACATCATTTCGAACCAGGTACGGACCTTACGAGTTTACAGTAATGCCTTTTGTATTTACTAATGTACCCTCTGTCTTCATGGATCTAATGAATTGAATTTTCAAGGAATATATTGATGAATTTTTAGTGGTATTTATTAATGATATTTTGGTATACTAGAAAATCTATGAAGATCATGAAAATCACTTACGCATTATCCTAAGGACTCTTAAAAGAAATGAATTATATGGGAAAATTAGCAAGTGTAAATTATGTCTTCAGGGGATTTCTTTTCTTGGCCATATTGTCTCTATTGATTGAATATCTGTTGATCCTTCAAAGACCAAGGTAATCCAAGTTTGGCCAGCACCAACAAATATAATTGAGGTACACAGTTTTATTGGTTTAGCAGGTTATTATCAACATTTCGTCCAGAATTTTTCCCAGTTGGCAAACCCATTAACCAAGATCACACATAAAGGGGTTAAATTTGTTTGGACAAAATATTGTGAAGAATGTTTTGAAGAACTGAAGAGAATATTCGACAATGCTCATATCTTGATTCTACTATCAGGGAATGATGGGTTTTATATTTATAGTGATGCTTCAAAGAGAGGACTTGGTTGTGTCCTTATGTAGAATGATTTAGTTATTGCCTATGCATCACAATAGCTAAAAATTCATGACCAAAACTATCCCACTCATGATCTTGAGTTAGCAGCTTTAATCTTTGCTCTGAAAATATAAAGACACTATATATATGGTTAAAATGTGAAATTTATACTGATCATAAGAGTTTGAATTATATTTTCTCACAAAAATAACTCATCATGGGGAAAATTAGATGGCTTGAACTACTCAAGGATTATGATTGCACTATACACTACCACTCAGGGAAGGTAGATAAGGTGTAAGATGCTTTGATTATAAAGGATCATGGTGTTTTGAAAGAGATGAGAATTGAAAGGGTACTATTTTCATGGATATGTAAAGATGGATATGGGAATAACCGTGGAAGGTGAATCATCAAGGATTTTTCAAATGGTTTCCAAACCATATTTACTAAAAAGGATAAAAGGTTCTCAGAATGATGATGAGAAGTTTCAAATGATGATTAAAGCTATAAATGATGGGAGATTGAGTGACTTCATATATGAAGATGGGATTTTAAAATTTGGGAAGAGAATTTGTGTTCCTGATTTACCTAATCTAAAAATGGAATTGTTGGATGATTCTCATAGCTTCGATTTCTATATACACACTGGTATCACTAAGATGTTTATATATTTGAAGGAATATTTTTGGTGGGACAACATAAAGAGGGAGATTGCTGATTTTGTTTCAAGATGTATGGTTTGTCAACAAGTGACATCTAGAAGGAAACAGCCTGGAGGATTCATGTAACCTCTTCCCATACTTGAGTGGAAATGGTATAATGTTATGATGGACTTTTTCATGAGGCCACCAAAGACTCCTAGAAGGAATGATGAAATATGGGTCATTATTGTTCGTCTTGCCAAGTCAGAACATTTTCTTGCTATAATAGAAGATTTACCACTTGAACGTCTGGAAATATTATATATTAATGAAATTGTAAGACTCTATGGTGTACCCCTATCGATTGTTTCTAATCGTGATCCCCATTTTACATCAATATTCTTGAAAATTCTTCATGAGGCCCTAGATACTAAACTTCGTTTGAGCACTGCATACCACCCTCAAATCGATGGACAATCAGAATGGAATATTCAAACAATAAAAGGCATGGTGATATCTTGATCACTTGACTTTCTTGGTATGTGGGATCAATATTTACCTTTGGTAGAATTTTCCTATAACAATACCTTCCATTCAAGTATTTAGATGGAACTATATGAAGATTTATATGGAAAGAGATGTCACACGCCAACTTATTGGGATGATGTTGGTTAAAGAAAACTTGTAGGCCCATAAAATGTTGAGGAAACAATGGAAAAGGTGAAGGTTATCCAAACCCACATCAAAGTAGCCCAAAGTAGGCAAAAGATTTATGCTGATAACTGAGGGAAGAATTTGGAATTTCAAGTAGGAGATCATATTTTATTAAATGTATCTCTATGGAAGGGTGTTATATGTTTTGGTAAGAAGGGTAAATTGAGTCCCTGGTACATTGAACCTTTTGAAATTCTAGAACAAATTGGGGTTGTAGCTTACTATTTGGAAATGCTGCCAAGTCTTTCCAATGTTCATGATGTGTTCCACAGATCACTGTTGAGAAAATACATGTCTGACCCAATACATGTTCTCACCTATGAGGAAATTGTACTTGAACATGATCTATCTTATTGTGAAGAGCCTATAAAAATTCTTGATACCAAAGAATAAGTGTTTAGAAACCAGATGACTCATCTGGTAAAATTTCTATGGAGAAATCATAATTTGGAAGAGGCAACTTGGGATCCTAAGGAACTTATGATGAAGAACCACCTGAATCTTTTTATGTAGTAATATTATAGAAATTTTTAGGATGAAATAATTTTAATTAGTGTATAATATAGTACCCCAAGCTTCCACGGTACATTTCCCTTTGAATAATTCAATATCTTGCATTATACGCAACTTCGAGATTATAACACACTACGACCAATCAAACTAGCAGTTATGAATTGTAATAACAACTTTTTAAAATTATATAAATTTTATCTTTCAAAATGGACTTCATTTTTGGATTTAGAATATCGAAATTATCTTTGGGTTAATTTTTGGTATTTTTCTCAAAAACATTCAATTTTTTATGAATAGTGAAAAACACTACGTTATTGGTTAAAACCAAATTTTTATTTAAATAATTATTTATTTTATTTAAATTTATTTTTGGTAAAAATATATACATAATAACTATAAAATTTCAATGAAATTCATTGGATTTATTTTATAATAATTTTAGATATATACAAATTTTATTGAACTTTTTACTGTCTTTTACCCACCTCCTTGGAGCATTTACAAATTTGCATAAAACATAATTTTACCACTTATGTGTGTTGAATTTCAAAAAACTTTAGAGGCACAGTTAATATCATTAAATAAAATTTTGTTCAATAAGATGAAAATAATTTTTGGTGAATAGTAACTTTTGACTTTTATTTACCACAGTTAAAAGTAAATACGGTAATTAAGAGTAAAAATTGTATCATAATTACCCTAACACATGTCCTAATTCTATTGGATAAGTGTAATTCGACCAAAAACAAAATTATTAATTAAATATGATCCCCTTTGGTCCACTTGGATTAGATTAGAACATTTATTATTATTTTATTTAAAGAAGATTTAAAAGATTTAAATTCAATGTTTAATAACAAAACCATTTTTCATAATGGTTTAAACACAATATAAATTATTCTATAAATATTAATTATAAAGATAAAAATATTTCCCACATGATTGTATTTTTTTATAATTTTTATACATTAAATAAATTAATTAGTTTATGACACAACAATGATGCAGTAATTACCATATTAAAGAAAGATTAAAATAATTGATATTATAAATATCCAAATAAATGTAATTTGAGACTTTTAATGAATTCCACTAATTTTTTAGGATAATATGAAATGTTAGGGTTGATTAAATAATTTTTGTTTGAAGTAATCATGCTATTTTTATTTTTCACAAAAATCAAATACTAAATAGTGTCAAAATGGTCATAATTGAGTTTTTAAAACAAATATTATATTATTAATGGATAAAATATTCCTAAAAATCTATGGTTTGACCAAAAGACATATATAAGGTTATATATATTAATAATGAACCACTTGGGGTAATATTGGAAGTTTATAGTAAGGTTATTAACCATATAATATTAAAATACAAAGAGACATGGTGAATGACAAACTATTTTACTAATAGTTAAATCTAAATGATAAGGTTAATATGGTGACCTAAACGTGCCTAAAACCTATTGGTTGAGAGTTTCTTGACCCATACCAACATTATCCTCTAAATAAATCCTTTTAGATCCATTAGAAACCAAAAATGATTTTATTATAAAATAATATTTCAAGCTTTTCCTAAAGTGACCCTCACCTCTCTTATAAAAAGGTATTTCCCCTTCATTTAATTTCACACCTCCATATCCATTTGGATCGGCCAAAACCTACCCAAATATCCTCCCAAATTTCCTCCTTTCATCATAGAGGCCTTAATTTGGTCATAAATCCAAACTAAGGATCCCTTTCGATCAAGTCAAAAGGAAGAACCCGGCCAAAAAGCCTCTACCCCAGTGGTAAGGGCTCCTACATGGAATCCAAGAGACCCAGGTTCAAAACCGGGTGGAGGAAAATTCCGGGGATACTGTAGCAGTACTATAGAATTTATTGTTCGGTACTGTATCAGTCAGAACTATTCACCCAATTTGGGCCTTCGGGCCACCAGTTTGGGCCTACAGGTCTCAAGGGCCTTCGGGCCATCAAAGGCCTTTGGGCCACAGGGATTTCAGGACTTTGAGACCATGGAGTAGCCCAATTCACACAGAGCAGGACCCAGAAGAGGATCATAGCAATAAGAATAGTAGTCACCAGAAGAAGAGCTAACTCGGTTGGTATAATGAGAGGGTATGACAACCGCCATCGGGACCAGGCACCATGCAGCTTTGTACGGGGCAATGCTAGCCAATCGGCAATGCAAGGTGGGGATATAGGCGATCAATGATACCGAAGCTGGGGAGGGCCAAATTAGTGGGTTGGGCCTATGGGTCTTTTAGTGGGAAAGGTATGCCTTTGGGCCTTAGTGCGGCTTACTGTCTCCATGTCGTGGTGTAGTTTGTTATTCAAACACTTCATTATTTGGATGGGTATAATAATTAGTATAACTAATGTAAATAATAAATATATCATGTTAATGATTCTGTATATATTATATAACATCCAATTACATATGATTTTACCATCAATATAATGATATTGTTTCTCATGCGTACGTACGGATTACAGTCTCCATGAATGCGATGAGATTCATTCCCCATCATAATCATTCAAGAATAATTTTCATTTTCTTCGATTAAAAATAATGTTTATGAACATAATATCATTCTTTATATGAATCAAATACATCTTATCCATAACAAACATGGCTTACGTAACCAAGCATATAAAGTAAAATGATTTATTTAACACCCGAAACGATGATACTACTGAAATATTATTAACAAAGGAGTATTAGAAGATCATATATGATATCATATTTATATATATAGTTCTTTTATAATTTAATAACGTTTGTTTAACTATTATACCAGAGTTTAACATACCATCAACTAAGGAAAAGTACAAGGTAATGGTTAATTTCACAATCTCTTTAATTTATGAGGTTGTTTTTACGTAAGTATCTACTGGGACCTCTTTATCATCTACATACATGTTTTCTTAAAAATGTATTTCAAATTTTTTTTACTATTTACTAGACAATGGGTTAAATTCATTTATACCCTTATTTGACCTTATATTTTTTTGAAAGGAATCTTTCTGTTGTTTTCCAAACTACGTACTTTATGACCTTTTCGACAAAATTAAGGTATGAATGTTTTTTTAACTTATAAAGAGGGTGCAACTATTTTATGCCATTACAACATCGTTGAAGCTTCCCATACAAGATTATAAGAAAATTTTCAGAATAAATGTTATATTTTATAATTATATAAATTTTAAATTATTTCAAAATAGAAATAGATATTTCTCTAAAAAAGTTTTGATTTCATCTATGTCAATATCCTTTGATGGATTTTAAGCTTGTTTGAAGTTGATTTATTATGATACAAACAATCCATATTGTATTTAAAATTTTGTGATATTTTTGACTAAGGATGTGTTATTTTTACACCATTCTTATTTTATGGAAACATTATTGACATTTCCCATGTTAGTTTTAATATGAATGTTTATGTTATGTTTAAACCTTTTAATATGAGGAATGCATTGGACTTAGTAAGTGATAGGTGGAGCCCTCTATAGCTCCAAGATCCATCGGTAGGTCTCATGAGACAAACTAGTGTCTTCGAACAAGGACTTGAAAAAATCTTATTTGTATTCTTGGATCATTTCCTTGAATATATGGTTATGATGTCTGGCATTTTTCATTCCATCATTAGGAAAGTGGCTATTGATATTGCATGTGATTATTCGACTAGTACAATATCCATGCGAATAAGTAAATGAAATTATTTGATTTTATCTTTGCCATATTATGCTTATGCTTAATTTTAAAAGGCTTTTGTTTTAGTCTTATACATTGCCTTAAATGTTCATACTTATTTATGAAAGTTCCCACTATATTGTTATCCTTACTAAGCATCTGAGCTCACCCCTTTCTATGTTTTATTTTTCCCAGGGTGTGAAGAAGTATTTTATAGATGACCTGCAGGGATAGGCTAAGGATAAAAGTGTTGTAAAAATGGTACAAAATGTTATTGATGTTTTTATATCATGATGTAATGTAAAACTTATGAATGTATCTAGTACTTTCAAGGCTACTAAATTGATCGATCTTTCGAGATTTGATCCCTTGTGATAATGCCAATTTTATCTAATAATGCACTAACTCTGGGTAATTGGGGTCAGGGCGTTACAATATATATATATATATATATACCAAGATATATATACATTTATATATATATAAGAAACCTTAGGTGTTAAAGAAAAAAGTAATAATGCACGATGGGGATATTTTCACCCAAAAGATAATTTGAGAAAGGGGTTTGGGAAAATAGAGTGATATGAGGTAATTTGGGAAGGAAAATGTGGAATGTGTGCTGATTCGGTAGAAAAAAAATACCACTTTCTTTCTTTCTTTCTTTATTTTGCTACTAAATGAGGGTTCACTATAGAGAGGTGTTTTGCGGACAAGAACGTCTGATTTTCATGGTTCAACGGCTCGCTGAAATAGATTTGTTCACTAAATTCATGTAATTGTGTGTATGAAGTTGAACCACTGATATTTAAACTCAATGGTGATATTTGTAGATTTTGGGGTGTCTAGTGAGATCTTGAATGATAGTTTTTTTAAATCGAGTGTTTGGAAGGGGATGGTTCGTGGTTTTTCAGAGAATGTGATTTCTAGGTCAGATTTAAACCATGCGACTCCGGCAAATGAGGTTGGTATCCTATTAGAGTTTTCTTTAATTTAAAATATCTATGATTTTTTAATAATTTTATCTTGATGAATTCAGTATAATAGAGAGTGAGTTTTGATTGAGTTATTAGAGGTTAGTTCAAAAAATTAAGAAATCATAATGACACAAACAGATGTTGAGGAAACTTTAAAATAAGAAAAAGAAGATCATTCGAGTACAGGTTCTATTAGTGAGAAAAAGGTGGTAGAATTTTTCAAGATCATATATATATATAACCATATATGTAACAAATTACGTGTAAACATGTATAATTATATAACAAATTACATATATATGTAACAAATTTTTGAATGATAATATATATAAGATCATATATATGTAATAAATTTGTTATATACATATGTAAAAAATTACATTTCCCAGGCCCCATGATCAAATTTTTGCAAGATGATATATGTAAAAAATTATATATATATATATATATATATATATAAATATACATATATATAGTTATATATTCATATACATACATTTATACATATGTATACATATATATAAATATATATATATATATATACATATTTGCGTAGATATATATATATATATATATAGGAATAGAATATACCTTTGATGTTAAAGAAAAAATTAATAGTTCACGGTGGGATATTTTGGCCCAAAAATATAATTTGATCAAGGGGTCCAGGAAAATGAAGTGAGGTGGGGTAATTTGGGAAGGATAACATGAAAAATGTGCCGATTCGATATAAAAAACATCACTGTTGTAATTTATTTATTTTTCAGCTAAATGAGGGTTTGATGGAGAGAGAAAGATGTGTTTTGTGGATCAGCAAGTCAGATTTTCACGGTTCTTCGTCTTGCTGAATTTGAGTTGTTATCTAAATTCTTGGAATTTTTTGCATAGAGATGAACTGTAAACTCAAAGGGGATAGTTGTAGAGTTTTTTATGTCTGTTGAGATCCCAAATTCTAATTTTTGGGAATCGAGTGTTGGGAAGGGGAAGGTTCTTTATTTTGTAGAGAATGTGAATTCCATGTTAGAGTTAAATGATAAGAATCTATAAAAAAAGCTTTATAACCTATTAAATATTTATTTAATTTAAAATATTTATGATTTTTTAAAAATTTTATATTGATGACTTCAGTATAACACAGAGCAAATTTTGATTGAGAGACCAGAGGTGAGTTCAAAATATGAAAAACTCATAATGACATGAACAAATGTTGAGGATACTTTAAAATAAGAAAAAAAGGATTATTTAAGTGTATGTTTTGTTTTTGAGAAAAATGTGGATTTATTTGCAAGATCATATCTGTATATGATCATATATGTTTCAAATTACATATATATACATTTATATGTTACAAATTACATATATATATAACAATTTTTTTGCAAGATTGTATATGTAAGATCGTATATATATATGAGAAATTTGTTACATAAATATGTATCAAATTATATATCCAGGACCCCACACTCAAATATTTGTAAGATAATATATGTAACAAATTACATATATATATATATATATACATATATATATATATTTAGGTATATATACATATATATATATACCTATATATAAATATATATATATATATAAGTATATATATATATATGTATATATATATATGAATAACATAAACCTTGGCATTAAAGAGAAAATTAATAATACATAGTGGGGATATTTTTTCCAAAAAAAGATAATTTGATCATGGGGTACATGGAAATGGAGTTAGGCATGGCAATTTGGGAAGGAAAACGCGACATGTGTGTGAATTCGGTGCAAAAAATACCACTACCATTATTTATTTATTTTTTCACTAAAGGAGGGTTCGATAGAGAGAGAGAGGGATGTGTTTTGTAGATTGGCATGTCTGATTTTCATGGTCTGTCACCTTGTCAAAATCAAACTTTTAACTAAATTCTTGGAATTATGTGCAAAAGGTGAACCATGGATCTATAAACTCAAAAGGGATTGTTATGGAGTTGGTAATGTCTACTGAGATCCATAACGCTATTTTTTAGGAATCAAGCATTGGGAAGGAGAAGGTTCAGGGCTTTGCATAGAATGAAAATTTCATATCAGAGTTAAACCATGCGAATCCAAAAAAATAAGGTTATTAGCCTATTAAAGATTCATTTAATTTATAATTTCTATGATTTTGTAATAATTTTATCTTGATGACTTCAGTATAACACATAGAGACTTTTTATTGAGAGACCGGAGAGGAGTTCAAATTATGAAGAACTCATAATGACATAAATAGATATTGACGAAACATTAAAATAAGAAAAATAAGTTTATTCACGTGAAATTTCTATTGCTGAAAAAAAAGGTGTTGAATTTCTGCAAGATCATATACATATATGATCATATATGTAATAAATTACATATAAACATATATACATAGGTAAAAAATTATATATATATGTAAAAAATGTTTGCAAGATCATATATGTAAGATTATATATATGTAAAAAAAATCAAATGCATATATAACAAATTATATATCCCGGACCTCATGCTCATATTTTTTCAAGATCATATATGTAACAAATTACATATATAAATATACATATATATACATTTATATAGATATTTATACATATATATACATATATATACATATATATACATATATATACATATATACATTTGATGATGGGGTCTGCAAAAATGGAATGAGGAAGGGTAATTTGGGAAGGAAAACATGACACATATTTCGATTTGGTAGAAAAAAATACTACTATCGTTATTTATTTATTTTTCCGCTAAAGGAGGATTCGATAGAGAGAAATAGGAGTTTTTAGAAAGGCAAGTCTGATTTTCACAGTTCATTGCCTCTCTAAAATTGTGTTGTTCACTAAATCCTTGGAACTGTGTAAGTGACTGCGAACCATAGATCTGTATACTCAAAGGGAATAGTTTCAGATTTGGTGATGTCTGATGAGAGCTCGAATGCTAATTTTCAAGAATATAGAATTGGGAAGGGGAAGGTTCTTGTTTTTGTAGAGAATGAAAATTTCGGGTCAGAGTTAGCCCATGTGACTCTAAAAAATGAGGTTGGTATCCTATTAAAGATTCATTTAATTTAAAATATCTATGATCTTGTAATGATTTTATCTTGATGACTTCATTATAACAAAGAGCATATTTTGGCTATGTAACACCCCATGTTTAAAAGCAGGTTTTATCTTTTTTCAATGTTCCAAATTGTAATAGAATACATAAATTTATGAATGCAATGATATAAGCAGTATGCATTTTATTTATACAAATACCAGAATACATCTTTGATGCACAAGAACTAACCCATTAAAACCACTGCTATGGATATTAAAACAACTGGAATTCCTCCAAGAAACAAAACTATGCTGACCAGGTAGTTCACATCTTTTGGATCAGATATAAGAACAAAGGATGTATCAAGACCAATAGAAACAAAACCGAGAATAAGAGGAACATATAAAACCATTTGTAAAAGCAGTGGTGTGAGCGTTGAGGTATTTTTCTATGTGTTTGAATTCCCTTATATATTGATATTTATAAAGTTTTATCTGATTGTTATAAAAACTATTCATTTTAACTTTTAAATAAATGTTGACAAATGACATATGATAACCATTGATATATAAATAAAATAAATAAAATAAATATACATATATAGAAACAATATTGATTTTAATATTATTATGCAATAAAAAAAGTTTAAATGTATTCAATAAATTATTATAAGAGTAATTAATGTTTTATGCATTAAAATAAATATATCTTGGAATTTATATAAATATTACTATTATGAAATATTTTTTTAAAATTATGATATTAATATGAGAATTATATATATATATATATGAGTATTCTTTTATATTTATAAAATTAATGGAGTATATTATAATATTTGAAAATCAAAATGATATACAATATTATAAAATAATAAATATATTAAAATGATAAAATATATTTTTTAAAATATATATATAATAATGATGATAGAAGCGGAAATTGGGGTTTGGGTGTCCGGAGGCTTGAGGTCGATGCGAAGTGATGAAGACCGTTGCAACCAGGCTTCAAACAGAGGGAGCCCCATTTCTAGGTGTCGCAGACGATGAAGGTCTAACATGTGGTCGCAAGTGGGAATTGATGTAGATTGAACTATGGGTTTTCCAAGGGTTTAGTCATTCAAGGAGTCAGACACCAAAGGAAAAAAACCATATTTATTGTGATTAGGGTTTTTATCTTCATAATATAGGATGGGTCTGGTTTCTAATGTCCAGATCTACATGATTAATGAATCAATATTCAAAAAAAATTAGGTCAGTACAGACATATGTAGACAATATATTTGTTTTTATTCATGAAATTAATGTGATGTGATTCTCGGATCTATATTTGGTATTATTTTATACCATAAATCTTATCTTATATACTTTGTTCATGTCATCACCTTTTCTTTTGGGTGTATTCGCAAATTTTATACCTAAATCTTATATAGTTATTGAATATGTGTTAGTCTTGTTTATTGATTTTCTCTCCTATGATCCATTGATTTTCCTTTTTTTATTTCCAATCCTAAAAAATCCCAATTAAATAAAAATAGTTAGTTTTTTATGGAATATAAAAATATGTTGTAGTTGTAGATATCTCTTATCTCTGAACCCACTTTCACTGAAGCCTATTCAGTATCTGAAATAAATTATATTTGTTAAGCTCTATGAGTTTGTTTAAATGGATTGGGGAAGGATGTGAGATTGCATTTTATTCTTTGTGTTGTGTTGTGTTTTTTTTTGGTTCTGAAAGTACGTGAAACAAGCAGCAAATATGAGTAAAATGGATTTTTATTTTTTGGTAAGGGTTTTCATTTATTTAAATTATGTTTTACTTTTCTAATTCTAATAGCTTATTTTTTTAGATAAATTATATTTGTTTTAAGATATGAATATACACACATGACTTTAGTTTTCAGAGTATATAAGGTAAGGGAAAATATTTGGTTTTCAAATATTTAGTTTTATGAATGAATTTTATGTTCGGAGTTGATTTTGAGGGTTTTTTGTTATTTAGAATCTATTTAATTTCTTGTGAGGAATTATTTATGAATTATTTTTTGTCTTCAGTCCATCATAATTTTTTTAAGGAACTTTGTTTATTTATCTCAAAGTTATAATTTCTATTTTTTAGGTTTTTCAAAGGGATTATTTTTTTTCATATACTTTCTATGCAATTTACATTTTTATTTTAGTATGATATTTATTCAATAAAATATTTCAAGTTTATGTTCAATTTATCAAAAATATGTTTAAATCTAGTTGGTGTAATGAATATAATAATATTTAATTTTTATGAAAAATCTTGATTTGTTTTAGTAAGGAAAATTATTTCTACCCTAATATTGTTTATTATTTTCTTTAAAAAAATCAACATGTTTGCAGCTTTGAAACATTTTGATAAGTTTTAGTAAACTGTTTTGCAATTTTTAGAATAGTTTATTTAATTTAACTTTTTGATTTTATTTTTATAATTCAAATTTATTTTGGAAGGTTCATCTCATATAAAATCATGTGAAGAATATATATTTATATATATATATATATATTTATAACTTTCATGATATTCAAGAATATATTTTTTTAAATAAATTATTAACTATGTATTAATTAACATATGAATTTATAAATTAAAAATGTCATTATTTTATCATGTACATATCATATGGAAATAAAAATTATGACCATATATTAATGATTTTTTTGTCATTTATATGTTAACATATACATATATACATGAGAAATTAAATAAACATTACAAAAATGAATTTTTATGGCAATAAGGATGAAATTTTAAGTGTCTGTATATTGATTAATCTTCCATTTGATTATACAACATCATGTATCATGAGATTTGATCGTACCAAGTCGAATATGTAATTTTCAATGAATAATAGTATTTATATATTTATATATAAATAAAATTAATCATGTTTGTTCCAAGCATGATTATAAATATAATTTCAAAACTAAAACTAGAGTGAAAATTTTATGTATATAAGTCAAGTTAAGACAAAAATGTTTTATAAAACCTAGTACTTGGACTTTGTAAATACGATAGAAAATTTGAGACTAAATTCTTCCCTCAAGTGGGTAAGCCCAAGATATCTTTCAAAGTTTCAAGTGGCCTCAATTTTTTGTTTTAAAAAGCTTGCTTAATATTTTCAACCAAATCACTGGATTATTTTAAAAGCATTCTTGAAGTATAATTATTTTTCAAAGCATTGTATTATTTTGTAAAATTTGTTTTAGAAATGTATTTCTAATAGAATTTTATTAATGTATTATCAAATGGATATTTTTAATGGGATTTATCAATGGTTTTCAAAACTCCTAACTGGGAAAATGAAAGCTCACCCTTTTGTTTTTAAATGTTTTTCACAAGAATCAAAGAAGTTCTAAATTAGATTTAGATGCTTCTAGGGATAGTGTGTATAGAAGAACAGTAGGAAATTATTTTCATTCAACTTTAATAAATTGGTAAATGTATTCTAATTTCTCCAAAACCTAGACCGGTAAAAGATCCTCCTTTGTATAAAGTTTTGTGTAATTTTTCAGTTTCTTTATAAAAAAATTACACATCATTTTTAATCACTGATTCTGGAAGATCAGGATTAGGGTGTTATAATTGGTATCAGAGGAATGGTCTAGATAACCCTGGAAAATTAGAACCCTTCGATATATTGAATATCCTTTCTTAGTCGAAATTCCTCTTTGTAATTTTCAGATATAAGGAAGGAGAACTGAAACAAGTCTCTAAGGACTTTCGGATGAATTACTTGATATGATCATGGTAAAATCATGCAGAGAAGAATCTCAGCCCTATGAAGCCATGTAGCTTACCTGTAAATGACATTACAATGTATTAGGCATTTCTGATATACTTTGTTTACATTATGGTTCAGGTTTTGTATTTGAATACATCAGACAGAGTCAACATCACTTATATAGATTCCAAGGGGAATATCCTGAAAAAAATTTTGGGGGTTTACCCTGTTTGAGAAACTTGAGTCCATCCCAGCCTTTTATAGAGCTTTAGAAGAAGGAAATCTTCACAGAGCTTATATGTGTCAACTTTTAATCTTTTGTTTCGTAGGAAGAATTTATGATGAATTTGAAACATTATAAGATGAATCCATGAGAATTTCTTATAGGAATAAAATTCAATACGAACTTCTCTAATACTATATTGATTATCATTCCTTAAGAACTGTCTTTCGATGTTTACATCCATAAAACCCCTCTTACACGAGCTATGTTTTGGAAAAGGAGGTGGAGGATTTTGAAGCCATCTTGAACTTTAATCTCATAGGATGATATGGTAACCATGGAAGAAAAATTTATTGACCTTGGGAATATCATGAGAGACATAGAATAGATGAAAAATAAAAGTGATAAGTGTAAACAAATTGTGAGGGCACAATTCATTTAAGGAGGGAAGAATGTAACACCCCAAGTTTAAAAGTAAGTTTCATCTTTTGTCAATAATCCAAAATTGAAATAAAATACATATATTTTTTAACATAGAGATATAAATATTATCAATTTTATTTATACAATGACTAGAATACATCTTTGACACACAATAACTAACCCATTAAACCCACTGCTATTGATAATAAAACAAATAGAACTCCTCCAAGAAACCCAATGATGTCGACCAGGTAGTTCACATCTTTTGGATCTGATATAAGAAAAAAGTTTATAGAAAGAACAATAACAATGAAAATAAGAATAAGAGGAACATATAAAACCATCTTCCAAAGAAGTGGTGTGTGCATTAAGGTGTTTTTATTTGTGTTTGAATGCCCTTAGATATTGATATTTATAAAATTTTATCTGACCATTATAAAAACTATCTGTTAGAAATTTTAAATAAAATATTAAAAACGACATATGATAACTATTGATATATAAATAAAATAAATAAATAAATATACATATATAGAAACAATATTAATTTGAATATTATTATGAAATAAAAAATGTTTAAATATATTCAATAAATTATTCTAAGAGTAAATAATTTTTTAAGCATTAAAATAAATATATTTTGGAATTCATGTAAATATTACTATTATGAAATATTTTATTAAAATTAAGATATTAATATGATAATTATATATATATATATATATATATATGAGTGTTCTTTTAAATTTATAAAATTAATGGACTATATTTTAATATTTGAAAATTAAAACGATATACATTATTATAAAATGATAAATATATTAAAATGGTACAAGATTTTTTTTAAATATATATATATATATAATGATAGAAGAGGAAATCAGGGTCTGGGTGTTCGAAGTCTTGAGGTCGATGTAAAGTGATGAAGATCGTTGCAATTAGACTTTGAGCGGAGGGAGCACCATTATAAGGTGTCGCGGACTATGAAGGTCTGATGTGAGGTCATGAGTGTGAATGGAGGTAGATTGAACTCTGGTTCTTCTGAGGGTATAGTCATTCAAGGAGTCACAGACCAAAGGAAAAAAACAGATTTATCCCGATTAGGGTGTTGATCTACATGAGGTAGGATAAATCATGTTTCTACTATCCAAATCAGCATGATTAATGACAGAATATTCAAAAAATCAGTTCAATAGTGACATATGTGTACAATCTATTTGTTTTTCTTCTTGAAATTGATGTGCTTTGATTTTAAGATCTGCATTTTCGATTAATTTATACCCAGAATCTTATGTTGTATACTATATTCAGGTCGTCACCTTATCTTTTGGGTGTATCCGAAAATTTTATACCTGAAATCTTATCTTGTTATTGAATGTGAGTTGGTCTTGCTTATTGATGTTCTCTCCTACGATCCATGTATTTTTCTGTTTTTTCTTTCCAATATAAAAACATCCCAATTAAATGTAAATCGTCTATTTTTTATAGAATATAAAAATAAGTTACAGTTGCAGATATCTCTTATCTGTGAACTCACTTACGCTGAAGCCGATTCACAATTTGAAATAAATTATTTTTTTAGCACTGAGTGTGTATAAATGGAGCGGGGAAGGAATTGAGAAAGCATTTTCTTCTATGTGGTGTGTTGTGTAGTTTTTGGTTCTGAAATTATGTGAAACAAGCAGAAAATATGAGTAAAATGGATTTCCATTTTTTTGTAAGGGTTTTCATTAATTTAATTTATGTTTAACTTTTATGATGTTGAGGGGTTATTTTGCTAGATAAATAATATTTGTTTTATGATGTACATATACATACATAACTTTACGTTTTAGAGTATATAAGGTAACGAAAAATATTTGGTTTTCATATATTTAGTTTTATTAATGAATTTTATGTTCAAACTTGATTTTGATGGCATTTTTTTCTTTAGAATCTATTTAATTTCTTGTAAGGGATTATTTACGATTTATCTTTTGTCTTCAGTTATTCATAGTTTTTTTGTAAGGAACTTCATTTATTTATCGCAAAGTTATAATTTCTATTTTTCTAATTTTGATGAGGGATTGTTATTTTTCAAATACTTTCTAGGAAATTTCCATTTTTATTTTAGTATGATATTTCTTCGACTAAATCTTTCCAGATTATGTTTAATTTGTAAAAAATATGTCTAAATCTAGTTGAAGTAATGGATATAACATTATTTAAATTTTATGACAAATCTTGATTTGTTTTAGTAAGTAAAATTATTTCTACTCTAATATTGCTTATTTTTTCTTTAAATATAAATCAATATGTTTGCAGCTCTAAAACATTTTGATAAATATTAGTAAAATGTTCAAAAGTTTTTAGAACAGTATAATTATTTTAAATTTATGATTTTATTTTTAAGATTCAAATTTATTTTGGAAGGTTCATCTCATATAAAATCGTGTGAAGAATATATATATATATATATACTTGCATGATGTTCAAGTATATAATCGCTTTAAATAAATATTTAACCATGTATTAATTCACATATGAATTTATAAATTAATAATGTCATAATTTTAAATTGAGTATATCATATGGAAATGAAGATTATGAACATACATTGAAGATTTTGTTTTCATTTATACATTAACATATACATATATTCATGAAAAATTAAATAAACATTACAAAAATGGATTTTTATGGAAATAAGGATGAAATTTGAAGTGTGTGTATGTTGATTAATCTTCCATGTGATTTTTCAGCATCATGTATCATGAGATTTGATCGTACCAAGTCAAATATGTAATTTTCAATGAAGACTAGTATTTATATATTTATATATAAATAAAATTGAACATGTTTGTTATAAGAATGGTTATAAATATATTTTAAAAGCCAAAGCTCTATTGAAAATTATATGTATATAAAGAAAGATAAGACAAAAATATTTTATAAAAATCGGTACTTGAACTTTGTAAATATGATAGCGAATTGGAGAGTGAATATGTCCCTCAAGTGGGTAGGCCCAATATAGCCTTGAAAGTTTCATGTGGCCTCAGTTGTTTTGTTTTTAAGAGAGTTCTTAATATTTTTAACCAAATCACTGGATTAGTTTAAAAGTGTTCTTGAAGGATATTTATTTTTCAAATCATTTTAGTATTTTGTAAAAGTCATTTTCCAAATGTATTTCTAATTTAATTTTCCAAATGTATTATCAAATGGTAATTTTTATTGGGATTTATCAATGGTTTTCAAAACTATTTAATGGGAAATGAATGCTCATGCCTTTGTTTTTAAATGTTTATCACAAGAATCATAGAAGTTCTTAATTGGATTTAGATGCTTTTTTTATAGCACACGGAAGCATAGTAAGAAATTGTTTTATTTCAACTTTCATAAATCGGGAACTGTAATCTAATTTCTCCAAAACCTAGATCGGTAAAAGTTCCCCATGTGTATAAAGTGTTGTGTAACTATTTAGATTCTTTATAAAAAAATTACACATCATTTTTAAGCACTGAATCCAGAAGAGTGGGCCTGGGGCATTATAGATTAAGAGACTGAAGATGAGCTTGAATTATGAAGAACTCATAATCACATGAACAGATGTTGAGGATACTTTAAAATAAGAAAAAGAAGATCATTCAAGTGCAAGTTTCACTTTTGGGAAAAAGATGGTGATTTTTTTCAAGATCATATATGTTACAAATTTCATATATACATATGTAACAAATTACATGTCTATGTAAAATTTTTTGAAAGATCATATATATGTAATAAATTTTTTACATACATAGGTAACAAATTTCATATCCTGGACCTCATGCTCAAATTTTTGCAATATCATATATGTAACAAATTGTATATATATATATACACACAAATATATATATATATATACACATATATATATACATATATACATATATATATACATATATACAGATATATATACATATATACATATATATATACATATATACATATATATACACATATATATACATATATGTATTTAGATATATATATATTGCAATAAAAGAAACCTTGGGCATTAAAGAAAAAATTAATATTGTAGGGTGTGTATATTTTCACCCAAAATGATAATTTGAGCATGGGGTCTAGGAAAATGGAGTGAGGAGGGGTAATTTGGGATGGAAAATATTCCATGTGTGCCGATTTAGTAGAAAAAATACCACTATCTTTATTTATTTATTTTCTACTAAAGGAGGGTTTGATAGAGAGAGAGGGGTGTTTTGCAAACAAGAAAGTCCAATTTTCTCAGTTCGTAACCTTGCCAAAATTGAGCTTTTCACTAAATTCTTTGAATTTTTGCGTGAAGTTGAACCGCATATCTATAAACTCAAAGGGAAAAGTTGTAGAGTTAGTGATGTCTGCTAAGTTCATGAACGCTAATTTTTTGGAATCGAGTATTGGGAAGGAGAATGTTCTTGGTTTTGCTGAGAATACGAATTACAGATGAGATTTAAACCATGTGACTCCAAAAAATGAGGTTGGTATCCTATTATAGATTCATTTAATTTAAAATAATTATGATTTTTTAATAATTTTATCTTGATGACTTCAGTATAACATTGGGTGGCTTTTGATTAAGAGGCTAGAGGTGAGTTCAAATTATGTAGAACTCATAATGATAAGAGCAGATGTTGAGGATACTTTAAAATAACAAAAAGAAGATAATTATTGTGCAAGTTTCATTGCTGAGAAAAAGGTGGAAATTTATTGTAAGATCATTTATGTATATGATCATATATGTAACAAATTATATATATATATATATACATATGTAACAAATATTTTCAAGATCATATATGTAACAAATTACATATATATAAATATATATATATAATATACATATATACATATATATATATATATATATTGAGAAATAAAACAAACCTTGGGCATTAAGGAAAAAATTAATAATTCAAGGTGGGGATATTTTCACCTAAAAAGATAATTTGAGAAAGGGGTCTAAGAAAATGGAGTAAGGTAGAGTAAATTGGGAATGATAACATGACAAGTATATCGATTCAATAAAAATATACCACTATCATTATTTATTTATTTATTACACTAAAGTAGGGTTTGATATAGAGAGAGGGGTGTTTTGTGGACATGAAAAGTCTGATTTCCATACTTCATCACCTTGCCAAAATTGAGATGTTCGCTTAATTCTTGGAATTTTGTGTGTAAAGGTGAACCACGGTTCTGTAAACACAAAGGGGGTAGTTGTAGAGTTTGTGATGTAGATCCTGGAGGCTAATTTTTGAAAATCAAGCATTAGGAGAGGTAAGGTTCTTGGTTTTGTAGAGAATGTGAATTCTAGATCAGAGTTGAACCACACAACTCCTAAAAATGAGGTTGATATATTATTAAAAATTCATTTAATTTAAAATATCAAGGATTTTGTAATAATTTTATCTTGATGACTTCAATATAACATAGAAAATCTTTTTATTGAGATATGGTTTAAATTATGAAGAACTCATAATGACATGAACAGATGTCGATGATACATTAAAATAAGAAAAAGAAGATCATTCAAGTGCAAGTTTCATTGCTGAGAAAAATGTGGTGAATTTTTGCAAGATCATGTATGTATATGATCATATATGTAAAAAATTACATATATATATATATAACAAATGTTTACGAGATCATATATATGTAACAAATTACATATCCCGAACCCAATGCTCAATTTTTTTCAAGATCATATATGTAAAAAATTACATATAAACATATATACAGGAATATATATATACATATATATATATATACATTTTTGTACATATATTCATATATATATATAGGAATAAAAAAACCTTGGGCATTAAAGAAAAGATATTAATGCACGGTTGGAATATTTCTGTCCAAAATGATAATTTGAGCATGGGGTCTAGGAAAATGAAGTGAGGTGGGGTAATTTGGAGAGGAAAATGTCACATGTGTGCTTATTTAATAGAAAAAATACCAATGTAATTATTTATTTATTTTTTTACTAAAGGAGTGTTTGGTATAGAGAGAGAGGTGTTTGCAAACATGCATGTTTGATTTTCCCAGTTCGTCGCCTCGCCAAAAAATGTCTTGTTCACTTAAATCTTTGAATTGTGTGTGTGAATAAGAACTGTAGATATATAAAATAAAATGGTATAGTTTTGGAGTTTGTGGTGTCTTTTAAGAGTCTGAAATCTAATTTTAGGGAATAGATCGTTGTGAAGGGGAAGGTTCTTGGTTTTGGAGAGAATGAAAATTTCAGTACAGAGTTAAACTTTTCAACTCTATAAAACATGGTTTGTATCCTGTTAAGGATTCATTTAATTTCAAATATCTAATATTTTGTAATAATTTTATCTTCATGACTTCATTATTACATAGAGAGACTTTTTATTGAGAGACTAGAGGTTAGTTCGAATTATAATGAACTCATAATGACACGAACATATATTGAGGTTACTTTAAAATAAGAAAAAGAAGATTATTCAAGTGTAAGTTTCGTTGGTGAGAAAAAGGTGGGGAATTGTTTCCAGATCATTGGAATTGGGAAGCATTTTATTCAATACATATGTAATATTTCATATTTAAAATGTTTTTTATGATTTAAAATGTTCTTAAGTTCTATATGGTTGAAAATGTTATAGTTAGAAGAGTTTCTGGATGATATGCTCTCAAAAAATTCTTGGATGAAGTCTTCCTATGAGTCAATATTGAATGAAGAAAATGATTTATTTTTTAGTATTGAGAAAGAATCATTGGGGATTTAGGGTGTAAATAGGGAACATCAAAGGGAGCGTTATCATTTAACACGTATTATGTTTAATGGTGGTTAATTATTATGTTGGGGTCATTCACTATATGTGTTCATGGTTTTAGTTGTGAAAGATCTATCTTTGGTGTTAAGAAAAGAACCATGTTATGCTGGTACTAAATGAAGTGTTGGGGTTTTGGGAAATAGAACTACACAGGGGTAATGAGAGGCTAGTTGTAGATCAGATAATCCTTAAATAAATAGAGGAAAAGGAAAACTAAAATGAAAATATTTTGAAGGATAAATAAAGAATCCTTCATGAGGAAAAAAATAAGATAGAGATGGATAACATAACATTGAAAATAAGTAAAAAGAAATCTCCATTAGGGTATAAGCGTTAAAATAGAAGTCAGGTTTTTCTTCTGTCAAACATTATTATGGATCTGAAACTGAATCTATTTTCGAATCATTTCCATTCAATGTAGGAAGATGAATTTGATTTGGAACATGACCATAAGAGGAAATAAACTTACCAAGATTAAAAATCAAATCCAGTTTAGTTAGATAAGAAAGAAACTGAAATCCTTCATTTGGATGAAAAATTAGAAAGCATGAGAAGATACTGGAGAAGAAATTGGATAAAAAATAAGGAGAATGTGAAGTTTCTCTTAAAAGAATGTGATGATTTAAAATAGGACTGACTTAATAATGAAATATTGTGGGATGAATTGGATGAGAAGAGAGTTGAGTTACTGAAATATCTAGAAATTATTAATGCATGGTCAAAGAAGAGATAACAGAGATGTTGGTTTCAAGTGCAGTGAAAGCGTGCGTTGGTGGGTGATATATTAAAATTTATTTTAATAGTCATTGCCTGAAACCAAGAGTGAGGATATTTCACATCAAATTTATAATTAATTTAATTGATATCTAAAGAAATAAATACCTGGGTTTAAGAAATTTCTTTGTTAATGATTTTTGATAATCCAAAAAGGCCCTTCTAGATTTCTTTCATTGCAATTGCGAAGATCTTATGGTGTAATCTCTCTAGCAGTGATCCATACATGCTTTAATAGTCTTCGAGAAATGCCACCAATTCTTTGATTTGTTGAACAGTTAATCGAATGTCTCATGTTGTTCATTCTTGATCGCTCATTCTTCAGTCTTGAAGAAATTATCTTTTGGGTTTCTCTTTCTTGATATGGAGAGATGAGGATGAGTCAAGAGTGAATGTTTTGTGCATAACAATTCTCTATCCCCAAACATGGAATTGGTTTTGAATTAATTACCCAATAGGCATAACCATCTATTTATAGAGATGAGATTTTGGTTACAATATTTAATTGCATAACATCAATTAAATATAATTATAACCATTAATAAAATCCTATGCCACATAATAATAATAACAGTATTATTATTTTGTGGTGCGCCAACTTTCGAAAAATGCATAAATAATATTTATCGACTCGTAAATAATTATTTTATCACCGAACATGATCTCGGTCTATTCGAACTCCCTTTGTATTTATTGAAAACCTGAATAAATATTTTATTCTCTTAAATAAATATTTTATTCAAAAACTAGTAAATAACGATTTAATGAATATTCAATAAAATAAATAAATATATTTTATTCACAATCAGTTAAATAAATATTTATTTAATTTATGCAATCATTATAACTTAAATAAAATTATTTCTTGGTATTGAGAATAATATTTATTACATTAATTAATTTTAAATATAATTTAATTTAGAGCACCAAAAACACTTATTGTGTGACCCTCTAGGATTCGTTCTCGTTGGCGTTAGGCAGGCTTGCTGAAAGTCCAAGATTACTGTCTAGAAACGGGTCAAGGCACCCAAGAGAAAGAACTTATATTTAGAATGAAAACAACCATATATGAATTCTCACTATGTAATATAATCCCTCTATTACATAATCTCATCAAGTAGGTTGCATGATGGTGTTAACAAACTATATGCTTGATATATCATTCTTTGACTATCTAAAATAAACTCATTGTTTCACCATGGCCATTGAATTTTGGGTGACAATTCTATTTTAATCAAAGGGATGATATATCAACTTCCTTAAATATGGAAGGGAAAAATATTTTCTTGACATATCTATTAATAACATGTCATTTGTGATGCACCCAACGTACCCTACTTACCACCAACATATGGTGTGACGGTTTTCATAAGAAAATCTAAGTGCACGAGTCATGACATGCATTAATGATAATATTAATGTCTAAGGATTAAACATGGTAGCTGATAAGAATATCTGATGACACAAAAACATGCAGAATTTCTACTGGTGGGTATGTTCTTATAATCTTCCATCCTTGAGATTACCAAGTGCAAACTTCATGAGAATAAGTCTCATATTCTTACAAGTACTCGCACCCGATGTTCTGTATAATATGTGTCCCATCATAGTATTTAATCCAACTATATAACTATATTAATAATATTATCATAGCACTTCAAGGTTCTCATCGTAGTGGGAAACTACAATAACCTTATCAATGTGACAAATACTATAAGAAATTATAACATTATGGTCATGCAGAACAATGAAAAATATGTAATAAGATATTTAATTTAATTTTTAATACATCAAATTTTCATGTAATCAATGTGTAAACAGTTGGTTCTTGGAAACTAACTCTAAAAAAATCCCACTTGGGCTAGAGCCAACTGCCTACGACTTTCAGTCCGCTAGACCTCACATGATAATCATGTTTCTCCTGAATCAAGAATTTAGTCAAGGGGTACACCATGTTTTCTTCTATGGAAATATTGCTCACTACAACTTCACCTATTTGAGAAAAATCCTTCCAGAGATGATACTTATAAAATATGTGATTTTTCCTCTAATGTGACCTTGGATCATTTTCAAGAGGCACCACTAGAGTATTATAATAATAAAGTGTGATGGAATCATTACTGTTAGGTATAACATCAAGCTCTTAGATGAAATTACGCATCCAAACTACTTATTTTGGTACCTTAGAAGCTACAATATACTCAAAATCTTCTATAGAATATACACCCACATCCTACTTTGATCTCTTCCAGCTCACAACACCCTTATTCAAAGTGAATATGTATCCCGCTTGTGACTTCATGTCATCTTGATCAGTCTAGAAACTAGAATATGTATATCCCTTAATGACTAGTTCCTTATCTCCTCCATAAACTAAGAACACATCCTTATTACGCCTCAGATACTTAAGGATAGTCCTGAATTCCATCCAATGGTGGTCACTTAAATCATATTGATATCTTCATACCACACTTAATGTGTATGCAACATCTATCTTAGTGCATATCATAACATAAATGATAGAACCAATTGTTGATGTTTATGAAATACTTTCCATTCTATTTCTTTCCTCATGGGTCTAAAGACAATTTTTTTGGAAAGATGAATGTAATGTGATGATAAAAACAATACCCACTTGGATTGTTCCATACTGAATCTCTTCAGTATCTTGTAAATGTGTGTACTTTGACTTAGTCCAGGAATCCTCTTGGATATATCAAGATTTACCTTGATCCCAAGAATATATGATTCCTCACCCAATTCATTCATGGAAACGAATTTATTCAACCATTCCTTAATATATTGTAATACATGTATTTCATTTACAATAAGTAATATTTCATCCACATATAATGTTAAGAATACAATTTCACTCCCAGAAAACAATTTTTAGAAACAAGGATCACATTCATTATTTATAAAACCAATTTTTTTTATGGCTTCATCAAAAGGAATGTTCCATGACTAGGATGATTTATTTAATCCAAAAATGATTTTTTTTCAATTTTCATATCTTATTGGAATTCTTTGGAGTCACAAAACCTTCAGGTTTTACCATGTAGAAATCTTCATGAAGGTTCCTTCTATGGAAGGTTGTTTTGAAATACATTTTATAAATCTCATAGTCATGGAAAGTCGCAATGGTATGTATAATTATGATGGATTTTAGCATTGAAACTAGTGAAAATGTTTCATCATAGTCAATACCTTGATGTTGTTTAAACCCTTTTGCATCCAATCTCACCTTATAGGTACTAACTTGTCCTTCAATTTCTAGTTTCTTATTGAATACCCATTTACAACCCATAGTCCTTATATCCACTATAGGATCTATCAAAAATCCAAACTTGGTTTTGGTACATGGAATCCAATTCATAATTCATGGCTTATTGCCACTTGGCAACATTTGTGCCACTTAATGCTTCATTGTAGGTTAAGGGATCCTTATTATCAACTATTAATGATTCACAATCCTTAATAACAATAAAACCATATTTTTTGGTTATCTAAACTCTATTGTACTCCTACATAGTTCTTGTGTCTCTGGAATAGTTTCTTCTTCCATAGGGCTTTGTAGAATCTGATCCTATACCAACTATTGTGTGCCTTGAGCCTTGACTTCATCGAATTTTGTCTCATTCCTATTATCTCTTTTGGAGATGTTCTCCCTCTCAAGTAATATGGAATGTCTTTCTACTATAAACCTTTTTTTATGAGGGGTCGTATAGGTAATATCCCCTTTTTCCCTAGGGTATCTTATAAAGCTACACTTTGTACCTCAAGGTGCAAGTTTGTTACCTGAAGAGGCCTTAAAAAACGCTTCTTCTCCCCACACATGAAATTTAGATAACATGGTTTTTCTTCCACTCCTAAAATCATCTAGAATACCATTTATCTATTTATTTGGTACTTGGATTAGTATGTGTTCCACTGTTGTAACACATATCCACAAAAGGATAGTGGAAGAGTTGTGTGACTCATATTTGATCTTACTATTTCCAACAAGGTGTGGTTCCTCCTTTCACTTACACTATTACACTGAGGCGTGTAAGGAGGAGTGAGTTGGTATAGGATCCCAAAATATCATAAGTAATCACTGAAGTCTTGATTAAGATATTCTCCACCTCGGTCTGCGCATAGTTTCTTAATCTCTTAAACAAGCAGGTTCTCAACTTCATTCTTGTATTCCTTGAATTTATCAAAAGAATTTTACTTATACCACATTAATTAAATATATCCATATCTTCTAAAATTATTATTAAAAGTTATGATGGATGATTACTCACCCCTTTCTTCAATATAAAATGGTCCACACACATCATTGTGAACTAATTCAATAAGTTGTTTATCCCTTTCACCTTTCCCACTAAATGGGCCTTTGGTCATTTTTCCTTGTAAACATGCATGTCATAAACCAAGTATTTTCAATTGAAAAGAATATAAATATCTATCTTGATGTAATTTTTTCAAGTGTTTTTTATTTACATGACCTAGTTAGTGATTTTAATGTTGGTTGTGGTATGAGTCACGTGAATTAACTTTTTTATCAATTTCCATTACTTGGTTCTTGTAATCCAACTCGTAAAGACCATTATGTAAATGTCTCTTACCATAAAAAATGATATATTTATAAAATAAGAAAGATTTATTTCTAAATGTGAAAATTAATTCATCTGTATCTAGTTTGGATATAGAAATAATTTTTTTAGTAACTAAAGGCACATGATAATAATCCTTTAAAACCAAGATCATTTTGGCCAGCTATGTGAGGTGGTAGTCCCGGATAGCTACAGTTGCATGTTTAGCTTCATTGGATTCTTGTAGATCTACCTCCCTAAATCAATTTTTCTGAATCTACTTGGTTCCTACATTTTAATAAATATATAAGAACCAAAAGTTGTATATAATACCCAATTTGTATAAATAGATAAATTCCACTCGATAACAAACACATTGGAAGCTTTCCCTTACTTCTTTAACTGGGTGTAGTTTTTCTTATGGTGGACCTTCTTGCCCCATGAGAATCAAACAATGTCATGTTCCCTTGCTTCCCCTTTGATCTTCTTATTATTGGAAGGGCATGAAGAATCTTTGGGCTTAAATATATTTGGGTTCCCTTTCTATTTATTCACCATAAGGATAGAAGGATTTTCGTGCTTCGTATATTTATCTTCTTTGAAAATGAGGATAAGAAGATCTGGAATATACATCCCAATTATGTTCATATTTAAATTCACAAAAAAATAGAGAAGCTCTAAGGGAGGGATGGTAGAATCAGATCGGTGCCCAGTTCATCTGGGATTTTAAACCCTAGAACCTCTAGGCGCTCAATGTGTCCAATGATCATGACTATGTGAGGCCCAACTAGGGAAACCTCTCCAAGATTACTCTAAAGAAGCACCTTGGAAATCTCAAACCATTCCTCTCTTTCATTCTCCTGGAAAAGACCTCATAGGTCCTCAAGCATGTTGTACGCATCCATATTTTTGGGAGATTTCATGAGTTCACTATACATAGATGAAAGAATCAAACATTTAACATCAACCACGTTGCTCATATATTTTTCATAGACTAGGAATTAATCACCTCTTGAGTAGGTTGATTAGGCATTGAGTATTTTAGAACTTAAGATTTCCATTCATGGCATTGAAAACCCTAAAGGCTTATAAACCACTCCTAGAAGTTACTTCCAGTGAAAATATTGTCTTTATCCAATATTTATCATAGAGATAGTGAGCATGTCATTTTATTATAGAATTAAAAGAGCAGATTATTGGTACTTTTCTTTATTACCAATTTTTTGAGAAATAATTAATTTATTTTATTAAATCTCCCACTATTTTATCAAGTCCTAATATCCCTCACAATTGAACATGGATTGTCTTATTTCTATTACATTCTAGTGTCAAGGGTATATATTCCCCTTCACATAACCCCAAAAAGGGTTGGTCAAGCTATTTTGAAGGTGGACATGTTTTTTCTAACTATGGGCATGCAGCTCCTTGATCTGTTGAGTGGACTCCCCAATCCAAAAATACAGACTTGAATTTTCTCAACACTTTCCTCTAAATTACACCAAGTCTAGAAAGGGAAACGCCTCTTGATATAAAATGGTTAATTTAACCCAAAACATTCATAAGAACTCCCCTTATAAAAGTAAGGGTCCCAATAAGGGTTAGTCAAACACATAGTTCTATTGAGTTTTGTTCCTAATCAAGTAATAGAAGTCTTAATATAACTTAATATTAGATTGAGAGATTTTATTTTTTTATGCATAAATATTTATATTGTTTTATCTTTTATATGTATTGTTAATATTTAAGTGGTTGTTTACTTAATTAATTGACCATAAATGGATAAAACATTTATGCATAATCAATTTTATTTAAATTCTGTTTTTTGTATATTAATTCATTCATTTATGTGATCACGATATTGTATCAATAAATATAATTTTAATGCATTAGATATACAATAAATAACTAATTAAATGACCTTATCATGATCATATGTAATGGTTGATTTAATGAGAATACATTAAATCAGCCTATGACTGGTGGGAAATAACACTTTATGTCTAACTTGGCATGAGCTAAAACATTCCATGTGTCCCCCTATGTATCACAAAGTTGGAGTCATTATGCTTCCCTATTGAACTATCCCCACATGCCTTTAGATCCTCTATTAATTACAAATATTTATTACTCACACGCAGGTGAGGGGAACTAAAGGATTGGTAAAATGGAATTACATAAATATCTTTGTACACATATGTCCTACATAATAATGGAGGGAGGGATGAATCACCTGAAATATTTTAATTTAATATTAAATAATTTCAAATCCATGTAATAAATTAAATTAAATAAATTCCAACACATACATAGGTCTTGGTCAAGCTCATGAATGGTCACACATGTAATGAATACACAAAAGTAAACAACTATCATTCATGTATTCATTCTTTTATTATTTAAGATAAATGTGCTTGCATGAATGAATTAATTAATCCCCATTCATCTTAATGATAATTCAATATTATTTAGAGATACCCATCATTAATGGAATTCATGGAAAATAAACAGAAGATCCAATAATGAAATATTAATTATAACAAATTAGTTGAGAATTTTAAATTTTTTTAAAACCATTATTAAATTGTCAAACACATGACAGTGTTCTAATCAATAAAAAAAGATTTTAATGCTGCAAGTTCAAATTTAATGTAATTTTAATTTTTTTTCATTAATGGATACAACACAACATGTACATGCAGTTACATGCCCTGTACCTCGGTTGTTGTATATCCATGTCATATGTGTGGGGATTCAGTGTGTTGACTTGGCCAGACTATATGGTGTGTAGATTCTTATTACACAACCTGTATCTAATTGTTGTGTGTCAGGTTGGCCCGGTCAATATGTGGTTTTCAACAAAATAACTCTGTGTAATAATTACTCGGTGCATCTAGATACATTGCGCATGGGTATACAATGTGTGCTTCGACTACACGCTGTGTAACCCAGTTTTATCGGCCAATGATTTGGCACTTCTCGATGGAATATCTATTCATTCTTAATTTATTCTTAAACCATTAAGAAAATGAAACTCTAAATGAACATGATTAATATATCTATAACATGTTAATTCAAATAAAATTAAATAATAAATAACAGGAAATAAAATCTAACTACAATTGCGCATAGATCAACAATCAAATAAATAATTATAAATTTAAATGTGACCCCTTTGTTACCACTTTTTAGTTCCAAGTGCGGTATAAGCGTGCATTAGTGGGTGACATATTAAAATTTCTTTTTGTAATCATTTCTCAAAAACCAAGAGCGAGGATCTTACTCGTAAAATTTATAATGAATTTATTTAATATCTGATGAAATAAATACCTGAGCTTAAGAACATTATTCCTTGATGGTTGTTGATCATCTAAAAAGGACCTTCCTGATTTCCTTCATTTTTCTAGCAAGGATCCAAGGGTAGAATCCATCTAGTGGGGATCCACATGTGTTTCAATGGTCTTCGAGAAATGTAACTCATTCGCTGGGTGCTAGCACGGTGAATCAAATGTCTTGCATTATTCATTATTGATCACTTGTTCTTTGGTATTGAAGAAATTCCCTCTTGGGTTTCTCATTTCTAAGAGGGAGATAGGTGGAGGAGTCAAGAGATAATTCTTTGTGCGCAATAATTATCTATTCCAAAACTTGGAATTGGTTTCAAATGAATTACATAATAGACGTAGTCGTCTATTTATAGAGGTGGGATTTTAGTTACAAAATTTAATTTCATAAAAACCATTAAATATAATTATAAAAATTAATGAAATTCTATGCCATATAATAATAATAATAGTATTATTATTTTTTGGTGTGCTAGCTTTCCCAAAATGGATAAATAATATTTACCAACTCATAAATAATTTTTTTGTCACCAGACATGGTATTGGTCCGTTCAAACTCCTCTTGTATCTGTTGAACACCTGAATAAATATTTTATTCTCTTAAATAAATATTTTATTCAAAAACTAGTAAATCAATATTTATTAAATATTAAATAAATAAAATAAATATATTTTATTCAAAATCTAGTGAATAAATATTTATTTAATTTATGCGATCATTATAAAATAAATATAATTATTTCTCAGTCTTGAGAATAATATTTATTCCATTAATTAAATTTAAATAGAATTTAATCGAGACCACCAAAAACACTTAGTGTGTGACCCTCTAGGATTTTCTCTCTTGGGAATTATGTGGGTTTTCCTAAAGTCCAATATTACCATCTAGTAATGGGTTAGGGAACCCAATAGAAAAAACCTAAAGTTGCAACGATGACAACCACATACGAAATCTTATTGTTTAATATAATATCTTTGTCACATAATCTCATCAAGAAGGTTTCATGATGGTTTCATCAACCTATACGCTTGATACATCATTCTTTGACAATCTAAAATAAACTCGTTATTACACCATGGCCATGAAGTTTAGGGCGATGGTTCTATTTCAATCAAAGGGTCGAGATATCAACTTCCATAAATATAGAAGGGACATATCCTTTCTAGGATTATCCATTAGTAACATGTCATTCGTGATGCACCCAATGTACCCTAATTCCCACCAACATATGGTGTGACGGTTTCCATTAGTAAATTTATGTGTGTGAGTTGTGACAAGAATTAATGATAATCTTAAATTCTAAGGCCCATTACACATTCTAGAATATAAGAATATCTAATGAAAAAAACATCTATAATTTCTTATTGGAGGGTCTGTTCTCATAATCTCTTGTCATGGAGATTACCATGTGCGAACTTCATTATAATAAGTATCATATACTTTTGTTATCAAACTATAGAAAAATATTAAGAATATTATCATACCACTTCAAGGTTCTCATAATAGCAGGGAACTAATATGACCCTATCAATAAAAAAATAATCTGGGAAATTATTACATTAAGGTCATGAAGAAAAATGAAAAATATGTAATAAGATATTTAATTTAATATTTTATACATCGAATATTCAGGTAATCAAATTACAAACAGTTGGTTCTAGGACACCAACTCTAACAGAAGAGTTTCCCAATTCTCCACCATTTCAATCCACCACTCCCAATATTCTACTGCCATGATGAATCCAAACAATGTTGGTCAATGTTAATTTCATTGTACAAATGAATCAGGGGGAGGCACAGCATGATGGATTTTGGTACCTTAACACCAGTGCCACAAACCACATGATTGGGCCTCATACTTTCATCTCAGAGTTCGAGTCTTGGATCAATGGGACCATGATGTTTGGTGATGGATCCATTATTGACATTGAGAGGTTTGTGACCATCTTGTTAACCTAAAAAATTAAAAGAACAACATTCTCATGGGCTTGTACTTCATCACACTGCTCACCACCAACATCATTATCATTAGAAAACTTTATGAGAACAGTTTCTAGATATTGATCGATGAGGGAATCATTAGGATTCCTGGCCATCAACAGATTCTACTAGACAAGGTGAATCACTTCATAAATCATATGTTCAAGTTCAAAATTGATATTAAAAATCTAGTATTCTTACTAGCAAGGTTCTCAGAGGAAGAATGGTGGTGGTATTCAAAGGTATGATAACCTGAAATTTCCAGCTCTGCATAGGCTCTCTCAACGGGATATAGTGGAAGGGGTTCCATGGATTGATCAAGTGGATCATATATATGACAGATACCTCTCTGCAAAGTGGTGGTGAGTTTATTTCCTTAATCAAGTAAAAAATTACATGTAGAAATTCCTTGACCATGTCCAAAGTGACCTCTAGGGATGATCATGCTGATAATGCTAAGCAAGAATTGCTACGTTCAGTTACCTATGGATGACATGAACCAATACATGTGGATTAGTCTACGTACGGGTAAATACCAATATCCAGTAGAAATTAGATTCTTTCAGGACATAGTGGATGTCAAGATAGGGATCAAGTTTAATTTCCTCCACACAGACCATGGTGGTGAGTTCACTTCAGTGGAATTTAGTGAATACTATGTTGATAATAGAATACAATGGTAGCTCATGGATCCATATTCACCACTATAGAATAGGGCCATTAAACACTGTAATGGTCATGGTCACCACAGATCATAGAATACCGAAGGAAAAAAGTTCCACTCATATGTTTTATGATGAGGCCATCTCCACCTCCATTTTCATCTGAAATCATGTGTTGATATGAATCCTTAATGGCATGATGCCATATAAGTCCTAGAATGGGACGTGTCCAGTGGTGTACTTTATCCTCACTTTTACGTCATTATGCATGTCAATATCATGAAGGATCACTTAAAGAATAACAATAATCATAGTAAGCTAATGATCTTCATTAAGAATGAGTCTATATCAAAGGAATATTGTGTGTATGATCCCAAAATTAAGCATGTTCATATAACACAAGATTTCAGCTTTGAAAAGGAAGAACAGTGAGACTAGTGTGGTCATGATGAATAACATATGTTGAGTAGTCAAAATCCATTCACTATGGATTACAATAAAGTATATGTACTAGGGATGAAAGTGATAGACAACATAGTCAGAGACTATGGATTATCATCCACACCCACCAGTGTGTTGGAGTTAGTTCTCAAGAACCAACTTCTTTTGTACTTTATGATAACTTATATTCATGGCTTTTAATATTAATAAATTCCTTATCACATCAAAATTGTTCTTATGTGTAACATTGTATGTGATAATGTCCTAAGAGTAACTGTCGCACTAAAAGGTTGTAGAGAATCCCTATTATGATGAGAACCCAGAAGTGACATGACATTATTCTTGAATATATGTTCTATAGTAGAATGATATCATTTTAGGGACACAAATGATACAGTCTATTTGGGGTGGAGACTCATAGGACATTGAGGCACCTTTTCATGGTGTACACCCTTGGTGATATCCAGTAGGATATTATGAGAAAGAAACCTGATAGAAAAAAATCCACATTTATTATTGTCATTGGATGTTCCTATCTACAGAAATGTGTATTGGTACTTAGAATTTAAGAGTATTATTAATGGATATTATGAGTCAAAAACTTAGATGTATTGATCAAAACTATGATGATAGATGTTCATAGCAAGGTAGGATTTGTTGGGTGCATCAGAAGTAATATTTTATTAATGAATAATACAAGAAATAATTTATCCCTTTTGTTATTTAATGGAAGATAATATCTCATTCCCTTTTATGGAAATGATATATCCTAAATAAATCCATGGCCATTGTGATCAATAAGCAAGTTCTATTTTTGGAAAGTCAATGAAAGAGATATCGAGCATATAAGTTGATGGAACTGGCATGAAACCTACTAGATTAGAGATATTGTGATAAAGGGATTATATTACACAGTAAGCATACATATGTGGTTACATGTTGTTGGTTCATTAACTTATTTCTCTATGGATGCCTTGTCGTGTTGTTATACGCTAGCCTTGGATTTTAGGAAGGTTCGCCTAATGCCACTAAGAAGAGGCCTAGAGGGTCACACAATAAGCATATCCAGTACCTCAATTAAATAATTTGTTATTTAAACAAATGAATAAATATTATTTTCGATAGTGGTTTCATAATTATTCATGCATGCCTGATCTAATTTATTCTATCACTAGTTATTTGAGAGAATATATCGTGAGCAGAATAATGAATATATATTGAGGAGGATTGGCGGACCAATTTTAATGGTCCAGTGAAAAATAATAATATTGAATATTATTTTATTAAATAATATTTAATTATAACTTGCAAGTTAAGATAATTTTCTAAAATAATAATATTTTTGTTATTATTTGATATGGGGGTTTCACTAGGATTAATGAAATAATAAATGGAACTTGTGAAAATTATTAATCAGTACCCTAGTGAAATAAATTCCAGATTATATTATTCTCTAATAAGCCAATGGAAAGACAGGAGACAAATATTGGGTTGTTCACAATAAATTTTAGAAAATATATCAAGCCTAGAATGTTCTTCCCTCTCCAAGAATGATCTCAAGAATGAGAGATAACCTCCCCCACCGGATCAAGGAGAATTCTTTATAAGTAGTTTTCAAGGAGATTGAAGCTAGTCATCACAAGCCTAAGGATCTTATGTTCCAGTACATGAAGACTCCTTCAGTGACATCTGGAGATACTCAGAACACATGTGGATCATTTCTATAGGAGATCTACCCTTGATCTCTAGAACACAATGATGGTACAGCTGCAGATCTATGGTCGTACACATCAAATAAGAAAGAATTAACTTGGAGGTAATTTTTATTTAATTAAATTAACTATAAAAAAATATGATGATCCTATCTCTTGGATCTAGGTATCAGTTCTTTTTTTATATTTTTTTGATTCAATTCTTTGGATCATAATGTTCATTATTGAATAGATCCCATATTGTTCTGTGAATATGGAAAAAAATTAAATTTTGGCACTATCCCTCCCATTCTTTCACCACGCCTAGAACCTACAATGTGGAATTAGAGTGGGAATATTATTGTTTATAATTATTTAATAATCATTGGTGATTTTCACATTTATAATTTAGTTTTTTAATACAAGTTTAATCGTTCCTTTTTAATCTAAATGATGAGATATATTTCTTACTCTATCATTTATCATAGATCTAATAGAAATAATTAATTTTATGATTAAAATTATATCTGGGATCACATTCAGAGGTGCCAAGGATTCTATCTAGGTAATACATCAGAACACACTGTGTAAATAGAATTACATGTTGTGTTGTTGTGTTCAATGCATTAGGAGTAGTTCAGAAATTAATCAACCCATGTGAATTAATAACTTGTTTTGTAGTTAATTCTTCCACTGCGTGTTGACTGGAACAAACTAGCACACAGTTAACTAGATTATATGTTGTGTGGCCCACTGGACATGGAATGTATCCCCTTTCAGGTCAGGTATGGGGTGTGTATTCCATACATGGGCTACCCGACCGGTGATCGTGTAACATGGAATCAACACGGTGGGTGTCCCACTAGGCATGCCATGCTCTCCAAGATTTACGAATTATGACTCACACACTGAGTCCCTGGGTGTGTACTTTGGATACACGGTGAAGAATGTACAAACCATGTAGATCAGATATACATGTTGTAAACTTTTACCAGTTACGCAGATTTAAAATTTATTATATTATGTAACCCTTGAGACATGTACTTGTGTGTGGGAATAAAGCAAGACATGTCATGTGATAGAATTTGATATATATATATGTGTGTGTGTGTGTGTGTGTGTGTGTTTGTTTTATTAACATCTGTGTAACATTCAAGATCTACACATCATGTTTGAGTTTTATTACAATTATTATTCTATGTGCAAGCTATATGTCACAAAAAATAAGTGTATACAAGTATAATACATGTGGGTAGATTTGTACAGGTATTCATCGGGTTACCTCCAATGTACAAGTTAGGTACACGGTTAATTTTCAATGAATTTATTAATTTGATTAAAATTATAATGTATGATAATATCATGGAAATTCAAAAACGTTTTAAGATAAAATGATTGATTAATTAAAGATAATAATTAATCTATTCAAGCACAATTTATATTAAATAATAATGATTAACTAATTAAATTCTAGTTTTAATAAATGCATAATTCATTGCATGAATATGGATGATCATGAGCTAGACCAGACCTTTGTATGTGATTGGTTTCCTTTTAATTTATTATTAAAATAAATTATTGGCATGCGTGACCATGGTTTCTTTTATGTAAACTCCCTTTTACACCTCATCTACATGTGATTAAAATAATATGTAATGGATGGATATCCCATGCTAGTGGAGGCAGTTCAAGTTATGAGTCGAGGTGAAACCAATCCAAAGAGATACAATTGTGGACAAATGGAAATCTATAAACATGAACCTACTTAGTTAAAGGTGTTTCTCCCCTAGGTCAATGGTTAGTTTATCAATCACTATATAAAATAAAAATTTGAACAATATCATGATCATACCCTTTATTTTAATTCTGTCAGTTGCATAGTAATTTCATTATGGTTGTCTTGTCTTTATCACATAATTAATTAATTAAAAAGCACGCAAAGATGGAACTAAAATAAATTTTATTATGTGTAAATATTATCTAAAAACATGGTTAATCACTTAAGTAATTCCATTTAATTTTAACAAGCATGTTAAAATATAATAATTGTAAATTTATGCATAAAGGATAAAATCCTTCAATAAAATATTAAGTCGGTATATCCTTCCATTACTTTATTTAGAATTTAACCATAGTTCAAAGTTCTTGGATATAAAAAGTTGGGGTGATTTCAATTATCAGAGAATTAAAATTTGAGGTTTTGGTTTGAATTATCATGGTTGACATCAAGGGTTGACTACCAAAGTAGGACTTGGTATAGCTGAGAGGGAAAAGTTAACGAAATCGAAATTAATGATTTTAGGACTGGGGATTCCACTCAACGGATCAAGGAACTATGAGTTAATGTAGTTGGAATTTGGAATGCCTATATAAAACCATTAAATTTTCTTGACCGTACAAAGTTGGGGTGATAAGAATTGAATATGGATCCTTACAACTTGAATGTCCAAGAAACATGATATTCCAAAGCTAATGGCGAGGGATATTGGGTTTCGATAAAATAGTGGGAGACTAATAAATATAATTTTATTTATCTGCCTAAATTTATCAGATAAAGTACTAAATCTATGCTCATCTGATTTTTAGAAAAGTAATTAAAAATGACATCAAACGTATCATTGTGATCCACACTCAATAAGGAAAACCCTATCACTAGAACTAAATTCCATGATTGGAAAATGCACCAACGGGTTATCCTTCACCATGAAAGAAAACTATATGTGATGGAAGAACCTTTACGAGTTGCGCCTGGAAATGAGAAGAGTGGTGAAGAGCACTCTCATTGTTAGAAACATCTGAATGATGCTATATATATTCAGTGCAACATGTTATTATTCATTTCCAATGTTCTCTTGAATAAACATGAAGAAATGGATGCTTATAGAATGATGTCTCACCTTTAGGGTCTCTATCAAGAGAAGGCAAGACAAGAGAGGTATGAGATCTCCAACGCTTTGTTCACCGCTAAGATTAGAGTGTATATGCCAATTAGGCCTCATGTAGTCAAGTTTATTGGCTAAATTGATCATCTCTACATCTTAAGGATTAAATTCCCAGATCAGTTGCATAAAAATCTCATACTATCATAACTGCCAAAAATTTTCTCTAGTTTTATTGTGGATTATAATATGAGAAATAATGAGGAGAGCCTACCAAAACTTATAACCCTGATTCACCAAGTGGATAAGGACATGGGGTCTGACAAACCCACAGTCTTTATGGTGAATGGGAAGAGGAAGGACAAGAAAAAGGGTCCTAAGAATTATAAACAGTCAAAAGCCCCTGAGTATCGTCTGACCAAGAAGAAGAAAATATAAAGGCAGGGCAAGGAAAATGAGGCACTATGTTTTTCATGTGGCCATTCTGGCCACTAGAAGAGGAACAGTACCTAGAGGCAAGGGGAATCCAAAGGTGAATTTTTAATCAACTGAAATATTTAAATTACTACAAATTGGGTATTATATATAGTTTGGGGTTCTCACATATGTATTCAAATGTAGGAACCAAGTAGATTTCGAAAAAATTCCAGAGGAGAGGGGGATGTGAAAGCTGTCAATGGTGTGAGGTTGGATGGTTGGTGACTACCACCTTTCATTTCTAATGAGAACGATTTGGGTTTTACATTATTTTTATTATATACCTACTGTTACCAAAAACATAATTTCTGTATCAATTTTAGATATAGATGGGTTTATTTTTAATTTCAAAAATAAAGGTTGTTTATTTTATATGGAAAAAATATTTTATGGTATCAAATATTTAAATAATAGTCTTTATGTATTAAATTACAAAAACCATATTTTGGAAATTGATAACGAATCAGTTTCACACTACTCATATAACACCCAATTGTGGAATCATTGTCTTGGTTATGTAAACGAGAAGCACCTGAAAAAGTTCTATCAAGATGGTTATTTAGACTCTTCTAAGCTAAAACCACTTGAAATATGTCATTTTTTACAAGAAACAATTACCAAACCATCATTTGGTGGATAGGGTGAAAGGGTCACAAATCTTATAGGATTGGTACACACTGATGTGTGTGGACCATTTCTAGTAGATACTAGAGGTGGATATTCTTACTTTATAACGTTTAGTGATGACTTGAGTAGATATAAATGTATTTACATAATGAGGTATAAGTCTGAGTCTTTTGAGAAATTGAAGGAATTAAATAATAAAGTAGAGAATCATCTTGGTAATAAGATAAGGAAGCTTCAATCAGATCGAGGTGGAGAATATCTTAACCAATAGTTAATATAATTTTTACAGAAGTTTGAGATTTTATCTCAACTCACTCTACCTTATACACCACAGTGGAATAATGTTAGTCAAAAGAGGAAATATGTTTTGTTATAAATGGTAAGGTTGATGATGAGTCCTGAAGATCTTCTATCATCCTTTTGGGGAAATGTAATGCCCCGACCCCAGTTACCCAGAGTCGGTGCATTATTTTAATACATTGGCATGATTACAAGGAATCAAGTCCTGAAGGACCGATCGGTTTATCAGCCTTGGAAAATAGATTACATGTATGAATGCTACATTACACTTTATAACATACAAAACAACATAAATAATCCTTTACGAATGCCATTATTCCCTTAGCTTAACCCTGAATATCAATCACAATACACTTTTTGGAATCTTGGAGAAAATAAAACATAGAAATAGGTGAGCTCAAATGCTCAGAAAGGGTATGAAATATAGTGGAAAATAATAAAAATATTAAGCATGTTGAATAATTTAAACCACATGCCTTTATAAATAATAAACATGAATACTTTTATAGAAAGAATATGAGCTGAGTAAATAATGCCATAATAAAACATAATCATGGGTATTATACTAGTCGAATGACCACATGAACCATCAATATTATTTCCATAATGAGGGAATGTATAATTACATACATTCTAAAACAATTTTTCAATTCCTCATCCAAGATGTATAAAAATGATTAAGACCTCATCCAAAACCATAAATCAAATTGGGAAAAGGCATTGGCCAATTCCACGTCTAGTTATCTCTTGAGACCTACCAATGCATCGAGGAGCTATATCTGGCTCCACCCGTCACTTACTATGTCCAATACATTCCTCATATGAAAAGGTTGAAATATAATATAAACATTCGTATAAGAACTATGATACAAAATGTCAATACTTTAACCATAAACCATGAAAGGTATAAAAATAACACATCCACATTCAAACATATCACAAATATTTCAATACAATATGGATGTTTTGTATCATAATAAATCAAATTAAAAGCAAGTTTAAAATCCATTAAAGTGTTTGACATAAATGGAAATGATTTATAAAACTTTTTTATTGTACTATCCCTTTTCATGAAAACATTTAAAAGTCACACAATTTAGAAATTAAGACATTTAAAGACATTTTTGAATCAAAGTGTCCCATACCACTTTGAAACTTTTTAAAGTAATTAACATTTTAAAACATTCATGTCCATTTAAATAAATCCTTAAAACCATTTTGAAAACATGGACATTAATGAGAATGGTTTAGAAAAATAAATATTTAAAACATTTAAAATGATGTTGACATAGATGAAATCAAAACTATTTGAGAGAAATATCTCTTTTTTGAAATCATTTAAGAGTCACATAACTATAAAAGAAAACATCTACTTTGACAATATTATTATAAGATTTTAAGGGATGCTTCGACGATTTTATATTGGCGAAAAATATCTGCACCCTCCGTATAAGTTAAAAAAAAGACATTCTTAACTTAATTTTGTAAAAAAGCTTAAAAAGGACCTTGTTCGGAAAACGACGGAAAGATTCCTTTATAAAAATCTTATAAAAGGTAAAACAATGGTATAAATGACTTTAAACCATAGTCTATAAAATAGTAAGAATGATTTGAAATAAATTTTTAAGAATCATGGATGTGGATGATAAAGAGGTCCTAGTAGATAATTGCCTATAAACAACCTGGGATAATGAAGCGATTGTGAAATAAACCCTTACCAATTTGGTAACTTACGAAACATACACCCCATTAAAGAGGTATCATACAATCAATATGTAAATACACATAAATTAAAGTTTATTACACAAATAATACAATTATGGGCAGTACATACACCACACAAAAGGTAATAGTGGCAATATGGCATGAATCTGACGGGAATAAGGAGTGAGATGAAAACCCATTACCTTGAACATTATTTTAGTCGAGGGTAAGTTTAACATCCTTTATGAAGATATTAGTATGTTATAAAATTATTCCAGAACCATATTAACATTTATGATATCATACTTTATCCATTTATGAGTTTATACTACCCATTTAAAAATAATTTCCATGTTAAATTAACATTTTTTGTAATAATAGCTCTCTTTATCATACGTGTTTTAACTTGTTACTCTTGATTGTATCACTTAGATCATGATTTAAATAATTCTAGAATATGAAGCATGATTTATATATCATATATATTTAGAATATAAATATGTATAACAGACATATATATAAAATGGAAAACACAGTTTATGGAGACGATAGTCCGTACGTATGCATAAACGCTATTTCTGTTTTCATAACATATTGAACAGAACTAAGTGAATAAAATATATGTAAGTACATATATATATATATAAATATATATATCTCCAGTAGCATTATTATTTCATATATTACAAAAATATTGGTAAAATATATTTTTATAATCGTCGATGAATGGTGAATGTGGAAACGAATCTCATCACGTCGTGGAGATGGTATTCTGTACGAGTGACAATATCATTTTCTTAAAGGTGTGGAATTGGATGGTATATTAATTTTACAAAGAAATTATCAAGTTATTTTGATTATTTATATACGTATTACTCATCATTATATCCTTCCAAAAAACATAGTGTTGAATAACAAATTACACCATGACGTGGAGACGGTAAGTCATACGTACGCACACATGGTGACATTATCATTCATAATATGGATAGAATAATAAATATAGTTGTGAAATATTTATAATAACATCACAGTATATATAATATACTGAATTTATTATTTTATAATGGAAATAACAAATAAAGAAGAAGTGGAAGATGAAAGGAACTTGAAAGAGGGTGGTGAAAACATTACCTCTTCTATGGGTTCTTCCTTTTGATTTGATAAAAAGGGCTTCTTAAGATGGATTTATAATCAAATTAAGGCCTCTAGGTTGAAGTGACAGAAGTTTAGAGAATATTTGGGTAGGGTTTAGCCGATCCAAAATGCTTTGAAGGTATGAATTTGAGAGAAGGGGGAGTACCCTTTTATAAGAGTGGTGAGGGGCTCCTTAGGAAAAACTTAAAATATTATTTTATAATAAATTCATATTCGGTTTCTAATGGCTATAAAGTAGATTATTCAAACTATAAGGCGGTTATAGGTTGAAAGAAACTTAACCAATAGGATTTATATAGGTTGGGGTCACTTTATTAACCTTATCTTTTAGTTTTCACTCTTAGTTAATTAGTTTGACATTTACCATGTCACTTTGTATTTTTATATTATATGGTTAATAAACTTACTATATACTTCCAAGAGACCCCAAAGTGGTCAATTAATGACATAAATCTCATCATATAAGTCCTTTGAGAGAACCTTATATTTTTAGGAATATTATATCAATTAAGAATATAATATTTGTTTTAAAAACTCTTTTATGTCAATTTTGACACTATTTAATAATTGATTTTTTAAAAGACTTAACAACATTATTAATTCAAAAAAATTAATTTAAGTAGTAAAAAAATGTAATATTAACCAATAAAATTAGTTTATGGCATCAAAACTTTCAAATTATATTTATTTTTACTTTTATAATAACAATTATATGATTCTTTCATTAATAAGGAAAATATTGCATCATTATTGTGTCATACATAAATTTAATTATTCAATGTCAAAAAATTATAAATAAAATACTATTATGTAGGAAATAGTTTTATATTTCTAATTAATATCTATAGTTGAAGATATAACATATATAACCCTATGTAAAAATTGTTTCTTTAAAAGATATATGCTTCTGTCATTTTTGTATTTACTTTAACTTAATTAATATAAAGTGTCATTATCACTTACAAGTGGCTTCATGGGGTTCCAAAATCGACCCAAAGATGACCATTGTCATACATGTATCAACGAATGGGGTTAGGACACGTTTTAGGGTAATTTAATGTAACATCCCGACCTGACATACCATCCAACCTGGTAGCAGGACCGGTCGCCACATAGCCTCAAGAACATCTCCCCAAACGCCAGAGGATGAAGACTAGAAGTGAGGGACTAGGTGAGTATGTGGGGAGACTATGCCCCCATTACCAAAGTATCACAATGGAATACAAACATACAATAGTGGAAGAAGGTAACCAGTAGACAACACATAGAAAGTAGAAATAGATAACCAACAGAAGAATCTGATATATATATATATATATGATGGTGCAAGTCAATAAAATACAGTACAAGTATACAAAACACCAAAAAGAAAACAAAATGTATCCCCTGTCGCATCACACGCCTCATCTTGGTCTCGTGCACTCCTACTCTGGGCAGCATGTCAAGTACTTGTACTAGGGCGTTTCCCCTTCTCATTACCTGAAATCATATAATCTTCTTGGGTCCAAATACATGACCCAAATAGGTTGTGAGACTAAATCCCAGTAGGAAACCACTGAAGATCCTTGCTAATCTGTCAGTGAATATATAACAGGTAGTATAATATGGAAAGCAGTAAACAAGGAAAGCTAGTAAGACCGACCCAAGCTTGTGCTTTGTCTTGGCATCACTTCAGGTATCCATTCCATTCATTAATCACTTCATTCCATTGTTCAACTATTCCTTAATCCCATTCTTGGAATACTCAATCAGAAACCAGGCACGGATCAGGGAGAAAATCCATCAACACCCTACAAGCCCATTCCGATGAACCTCTAGGAACCCAACATTACTCTACAAGCCCGTTCCGGCGAACCTCCTAGGTACCCAGCCTCGCTCTAGGTGCGATATAGTCCTTCATCTCAGAACATCCACGAGATCCTATAAATAAGATCCAGGTATTGCCCATGACATATCATACCCTATTGATTCTGTCCATGGAATCTCATGTGGGATCCATGATTCACTCAGTACTTTAGTAACAAGTCTCATATGAGTCCATCCATGGAAACTCACATTGGTTCCATGGTTCACCCATGACTTGGTTTCACTTTTAAAACAGCTCAAAATCATTTTACTCACATGGGATAGCAATTCAAGAATTAGCATACAAGGGTCAAGGGGAAAATCTCCATCCCATACCCGAAAACATTTCAATTACAATTTCATTCTATTGCGATTACATTCATAATCAAATCCATTTTTAACAACCCACAAGGGAAAGGAAAAACATGCCTCATAGGAATCCTAGGTCAAAACCCATAAAAGAGTCATTCAAGGAAACGCACCCAAGGGGTGGTTCTGGTCCAAGGTATACAACCTAACTCATGCACATACCATCCTATTTAGATTACCTACAACATGCTAGTTAATAACAGGGTTAAAATTCAGGTTCAAGTGACACCCCAAAAGTGGGTGCGCGGCACTCTGGCATATATAAACAGCTTGACAATCATCGAAAAGCATGATACCACCAAGCTTAGGCTCATACTAGATAGCTCGTCCAGTATCAGGATCTGATTCATCCTAATTTTGGAGAAATCTGAAGAATAGAAAAAGAATGAGAAATTAGGGAATATGAGTCTCAATCCAATCTGTGTTCCTCATAACCAGAAGAAACGAGAAGGATTAAAAAGTAATCAAGGACTTACCATTGTGGATCTAACGAGATGAACGACGGTTGGAACGGAGATCGAACGAAGGAGAACGATCAAATACTCCCAAAGCCTCTTGAAAGGTCTTCCCCCTGCTATGTGGTTTGAATAACAGGTTTAGGTTAGGTTTTATAAAATTTAATCAATTTAATTAAAAATTAATAAAATTTTCAAAACACAGCAGGTCGCACTTATTACCCGCATGGCCAAACAAACCGTGTGGAGACCGTGCAGACCTTCCTGGAAAGCAAGGGGCAACCACACGGCCAACCCACACGTTTTCCTCAAACCATGCGCAGGTCATGCTCTAGCCTCTGCCAAGCCTGCACAAAGGTGCACGGTTTACCCAGGCCTTGCGTAGGCCATCCGCAAACCGTGTTCCTAGCCATTTTCAGCCTAAAACTTTGTTCCAGGCTCCGAACAAGCCCAAGACACCTTCGTAACTCCCTCAATCAAGTTACGCATCCACATTAGGCCTCAAAAAAATAGTTAAACGTAAAAGAAAAGGATCCTTACCTCATACAAAAACCTGTGTTCTTACAATCTTTCTCCCTTATAACAATTCATCCCCAAATTGCTCTCTGAAGGGTGGTCAAGATTCGTCTGCGAACAGCTCTGGCCACTGAGCATGTACGTCGGCCTCCCACTCCCAAGTCTCATCCTATAAACGGTCGTGCTACCATAGAACCCGCACTAGAGGAACCGACCGGCCTCAGAGAACCTTCGTGCTCCTATCAATGATACGAATTGGATGCTCCTCAAAGGATGCATCTACATGAATCTCGACCTCCTCAGGATGAAAGGTATGAGACAGTTCTGAATAGTATCAATGTAACTGTGAAACATGGAACACGTCATGCATGGCTCGGTACCTCTGAGGTAACTGCAACCGATAGGCTACCGGCCCAACCCTCTCCAGAATATCAAAAGGCCCAACATATCTCGGCGATAGCTTACCCTATCTTTTGATCATCCTGTGTCCCAGCCTCGGTGAAACACACAAGAAAACCTGATCCCCGACCTCAAACTCTAGGGGTCATCTGCGGCGATCATCATATGACTTCTGAAGAGACTGTGCGGTAGTCATCTGCTTCTGTATCAACTAGACCTTCTCAGAGGTCTCCTGAACAAGACGCGGTCCCAGTAGAGTTGTCTCACCTACCTCTAACCAGTATAGGGGTGATCGGTATAGCCTACCATATAGAGCCCTGTACGGTGCCATCTGTATAGTCGCATGATAACTGTTGTTATAGTCAAACTCAACTAGGGGGTATGCATCTCCCATGAGCCCCCAAAATCTAGGATGCATGCTCCCAGCATGTCCTCTAGCACTTGTATCGTACGCTCTGACTAGCCATCAGTCTGAGGGTGGTATGCTATACTCAGAAGCAGTTGTGTACCCAGCTCCCTCTAAAAACTCTGCCAGAAATATGACGTAAAATGAGCATCCCTATCTGAAACAATGGTGTGCGGGACCCCGTGGAGTCGTACTATCTCATGGATATACAACCTTCCCAGCTCATCCACACTGAAGGTCTCTTTGATCGGTAAGAAATGAGAAACCTTCATGAGCCTAGCCACCACAACCCACACAACATCGTTACCTCTAGGTGACCTCAGCAAACCAGTCATGAAGTCCATCACAACATCCTCCCATTTACACTCCAGGATAGGTAACTGTTGTAAAATCCCAGCAGGCCACTGGTGTTCTGCCTTCACCTGATGACAAGTGGAACATCTCATGATGAAACTGGCCACTTCCCTCTTCATACCCGGCCACCAGTACTATTGGTGCAAGTCACGATACATCTTAGTGACTCCAGGATGAACTTCCCAAACCGAAGCGTGAAACTCCCACATCATATCCACTCAAATATCCACAGGAACCCATACACGTCCATGGATATGAAGAACTTCATCCTCGCCTATTGTCCAAAAAGGAGGAGGGTCTTCACCTAACACACCTTCCCATAGAACTAGGCCTTCTGAATTTGACAGTTGTCTCATCCTTACTCTATCCAGAAGGGTAGAAGTCACAGCTAAGGACGATATAAAAGACTGACCTTGGCTATTCTACATATCAAGATGCATCTCAGAGAACAAGGACATAAGCTTTCATTCGTTTCTAGCCTATTTCATAGCCTGTATTTGAGTCCCCCTACTCAATGCATCAGCCACTACAATGCCCTTACTAGGCGTTTAAGCAAGCTCGAAATCAATGGAATGTAGGTACTCCACCAACCGTCGCTGCCTAAGATTCAGATCACACTGAGTAAAGATGTATTTGAGGCTCCTCTGGTCTATGTACACCAAAAAATGCTCTCCCAATAAATAATGTCTCCAACAGTGCATCGCATGTACAACTGCTGCTAGCTCAAGATTGTGCGTCGGATAATTCCTCTCGTGTGGCCTCAACTGCCAAGACTGTACGCCACGACTCTGTATCCTTGCATCAACACTGCACCCAGCCCAATACCTGATGCATCACAATAGACCGTGTAACTCTTGCCCTGTTCTGGCAGTATCAGGACTGGTGTTGATGTCAACCTTCCATTCAGCTCCTGAAGGGCTGCTTCACAAGCATCTGTCCATACAAATTTCATGCCCCTCTTAGTCAGTCCTGTCAATGGCGCTGCTAAGCATGATAAATCATGTATGAAACAACAATAATAACCAGAAAGCCCCAAGAAACTCCGTATGTCAAAGACATTCTTGGGTTTTTCCCCAGAGACCACAGCTCTAACCTTCTCTGGGTCTACATACACTCTTGTCTCATAGATTACATGGCCCAAGAAGTGAATCTAATCCATCCAAAAGTGGCAATTAGTAAGCTTTGCATATATCTTATGCTCCCTTAGTGTATTCAGTACGATCTCAAGATGGTTGGTGTTGGTCGGAGTGGATACTCAAGAGGGGGGTGAATTGAGATCCAATTAAAATTTCTGTTAAAAACAATTTCTATTAAAATCCCCCAATTTCAAAAACAAATTAAACTGTAGTGAATTTATACAGATTATAAAGGTTCAATTAGTTTCTCAAAGATTGATTAGTTCTCAGTTAACTTAATCTTATGATTAAATTAACTTTTGAAACTAACTTACTGGTTTACAATAAATATAAACACTTGTGAGTTTAACTATCAAAGTAGCTTTCAAAATAAATTATATTTTAAAGTAATAGCAGCGGAATATGAAATATATATATATATAGTATGGATATAAATTTTAACTAAAAACACAGAGGAGTTAACCAAGAGGTTCAGTCTCAAGCCGAGACTTAGTCCTCTCAAAAGTTTATATAAAGATGATCCACACCCTGGATCGGGGTTCAACAGTTTACAACTGTCCAGTTCCAAGACCTCTACCACTGTTATTCGTGGGAAACAAAACAACCGCAACCAGCTGTCCAGGTCACACACGACCTCTACCACTATCCACAGTGGGCAATGAAGTATAAAAAAGGTTTTCTGAGGATTTACAGATCCTCCAGTTAGAGTACAGGAGTCAGTGTGTGTGTTTAATACAGCAGATAACACACACTGCTCAAAATGTAGAATAAATGAATCACAGAGCAGAGAAGCAGAGTTTAGAAATGGCTCTGGTGATTTCAGTGCAGCTCTGGACTCTTTTGGATTTGATCAGAATTAATTCTGAGTCCTCTTCTCGTTTTGTTTGAGAAGAAGAGTGTCGTATGCTTCAGGTTCACAGGCAGTGAGATGTAGTCGATGAAGTTCGTCAACGTTCTTTTGTATGCACAGAACTCTTCTTGAGTAGGCTTGATTGTGTATGAGGTTCTGTGTAATCTCTTGATATGTATATTCTGTTCTTCTTGGTTCTTCATCCTATTTCTTCTTGTATTTCTCGTGTGTTCTCTAATGTCTTTCTTCTCACTTTTTCTTCTACTATATCTTTCCAGCAGCAGAGTCTTCTTGTATTTATGTCACGTGCTTCGGAAGATAGAAAAGGTTTCCTTTCCGCAGGTACGAGGTACGGTTTCCTGACATCCGACAACCTTTATTAATTAATTGACAGAGCATTAAAATATACCTGATATGACCGTTGGTTAGATTAAATAAAGATAAAGATAAAGAAATTCAAATAGTTGTTTATGACTATCGATGAGTTCAAGTGATCGGTAGGTCATCAGCATCAGCATTGGTGGATAGATATCGATGTGTCCTGACCGGTGACTCAGATGATTAGCATCAATGTGTCATTTGATCGGTGAATCATTTGCATCGGTGTATCATTCAATCACCATCGGTGAGTCATATTGATCGGTGACTCATTTGCATCGGTGTGTCATTCGATCAGCATCGGTGACTCAGATTGATCAGCATCGTTGTATCATTCGATCAGCATCGGTGAGTCATATTGATCGGTGACTCATTTTGATTAGCATCGGTGAGTCATATTGATCGGTGACTCATTTGCATCGGTGTGTCATTCGATCAGCATCGGTGACTCAGATTGATCAGCATCGTTGTATCATTCGATCAGCATCGGTGAGTCATATTGATCGGTGACTCATTTGATCGGTGAGTCATTTGCATCGGTATCGGTCTGTTGTCTTGATATTGGATCGGTGCGACCATTCTCTTGATATTGGATCGGTGCGACCATTGTCTGATATTGGATCGGTGCGACCGTTGTCTTGATATTGGATCGGTGCGACCGTTGTCTTGATATTGGATCGGTACGACCGTTGTCTGATATTGGATCGGTGCGACCGTTGCCTTGATATTGGATCGGTGTGACCGTTGTCTTGATATTGGATCGGTGCGACCGTTGTCTGATTGATCCATAAGACTTCCAAAATACTTTTAAATCAATAAAAACATAGATAAAAACATGATAGCAGATTCACTAATAGATTGTGATTAAGTTTATGAGAAATCCAACTGGATTAAATAATAGAGATTTGTGATTATTAAAACAACAATCATAGGAATGAATTCAGCAATCTTCTAGAGGGCTCAACAATCTCCCCCTTTTTGATAATCACAAATCTTAAAAAAAATCAATAATAAAAACATAATGAGATATAAATCTCCCACTGAAAATAAATCTCCCTCATAGATATTAATCTCCCCCTTAGATATTGATCTGCCCCTTAGATATTAATCATTATCTCCCCCATATATATACATCCTTCTCCCCCTTTGGGATAATCAAAAAGGAGGGAAAACATATAAATAAGAGAGTAAAAAAAAGAAAGCAGCATAGAGAAAAGAGAGAGAGAAAAAAAAAATTATAAAGTACAGAAGAGTACAACCAACACATAGATCACCCTATCAAAAACAATACACAGCTATTTCTGGGGATACAAAGGGGCTTTGCCCTTGTCTTTGGGATCAATAGAGGGTAAGTTGGAAGACTTGGAGGCAGGCTGTACTGGGCGAATCTGAAGAGGTGGTAGGACAACTCTGGCAGGTGTAGGAGAAGGTACTACGGAGGTTTGTTGTTGAGTATCAGCAGTAGCTGGTTGAGAAGATGTCTGAGGAACTGGTTGTAGTTGAGAGAGTGCCTGAGAAACAGAGAGCTGATTTGGAGCTACATCAGAGGAAGGAAGAGGGTTAGTATTAGTAAGCACAATGGCAGTGGCTTGGGCATTTAGATAAGGCTTCAAAAGATTTATAAAATTCTGAATAACTTCTGCAGCATACTGCATGGCCTTTTTGAAATCATCTTTGTTCTCCATGAACTGTGCCAAAGTAGGAGTAAAATCTTGCAACTGACGAACTTGAGCCTTGAAAGCTTGAGTGACTGGAGGTAGTTTCAGATTTTCTACCAACACTTTGAAATTTGCAGCCATCTCATGCTTTGTATAAATCTTTGAAAAGTAATGATCAACCTTTTCCTTGATCTCTTTCAGAGCCTTTTTGACATCTTCTGAATATACGGTTGCCATTTCATGACTGTGATCACAGTGCTCCTTCATTTTCTTTAAAGAATCCAGATCAATAACTTGTCTAATAGCTGCTAACTCATCATGAACAACCTCCCTTAGAGCCTCTAGCTCATAGGTAGTGGTTTTGGTTACTTTGGCAGTACTGGCTTGGCTAACTATTTGAGTTATCTCAGCTTTCAATCTTCTCAAATCAGACTTGTTGAGATGTTCAATTAAATTCCTCAAAACTTCCATCATACCAGAGATGGTTGATCTAAATTTTCTTGATAAAGATACTAAGCCAGTGTGGAGATCCTTCATAGTCTGGTTCATAGAGGCTATGTGCTTTCCAATAAGCTCACCAGTATTGGCCAGGTCTGGCTTCACAGCATTCGATACTCTTTGTGAGAAAGCTTCCAACGATGCTTCAGAAACTTGCAGAGACACTTGAGTAAGGGCATTGGAAATTTCTTCTCTGACTGTATCTCTCACAGCATCCAGCAATTCAGTCTTAAACTTATCAAGATCATCTTGAGAGATTGCAGAACCAGGAAGATTAACATCTGTAGAATCAACAACAGGAGCAGATCTTGCTTCACTTGGGAGGATCTTCTTCATAACTGCAGTAGATTCTGACATTTCCTCTTCTTCTTCAGAGTAGTCTAAGCCCAAAACAGCAAAACCAGGGTAGTCATCCCAAACGGCAGCACACAAGGTATATTTTGGTTTCTCATAACTTGTTGTTCCACTGATTTCTGGTGATTCTCTCTTGCCAGTGGCATCTATTTCTGGTACTATTTGATGTGTTTCCATTGGAGGTACAACAAGACCATCTACAGGTCGGTTAACACCATCATCATCATCATCATCACCACCTTGCTCATTATCACTCTTCTCAGAGTCTTAACTGGTAGAAACTTCAGTGTCAATATCTTCTTCATCACCAAGAATTGGTTCAGATTCAGGTAAGGCCAAAGGTGGACTAGCAGGTCCAAAATCTATTCTTTTCTTTGGACTCACTGTATCAGGATCACTCCTATCATCAGGAGGTGACACACTTCCATCTTCTGTCTTAGCTTATTCCATTCTTTGACCTTCGGTAGCTTCATTTCTTTCATCCTCTTCCTCATCATCATAATAAACGGGTTCCTCATTTGCTTTCAAACCAGGGTCTCTCAAACCCTTAGGCCTCTTTCCATGATCTGTGGGATTGTAGGCTTCATACAGCTTGTCTTCATCAGCAACCCAACACTTCTTCCATGGATTCCAATTGATTTTCATACTCTTGCAGATCTCTTTGTTGAGAAAGAAAGGATGATCTGTTTCAGCTATTTCATCATCTTCATCAACACATTCTAGATTCTTGAGCATGGTAGAGATCATCTTGGAGTAAAATAAGTCAGTGGCTTTCTTGGATGGTTTTACCATTCCAGTTATGTGCACCATCACATATCTACATAGATTGATCTTCTCATGGGTTTTCAGTAGAAACAACAGAAAAACATCCTGGTACTTTACAGCTGCAAAATCTCCTCTCTTAGGGAAAAGTTGGTGCTGAATAAACTTGAAAAGAAGTCTGCATTCACCATCCAACTCTGAGGATGTGATTCTCCTCGACTCTTTGTTTCCAGTCAGAAGATCTAGAGCTAATTCATAAGACAAGTAATCAGTGATTGGAGGAATATTCCCAGCATAATCCTCATAATGACCCTCATGGGGTACATTTAAGCACTCTGCCCACTGTTTAGATGAAAAGGATATTTTATTTCCTTTCACTTCAGACGACATCCGGGCAGCCTCCACACCATCTAGAGTGATTTTCAGATTCATATAAAACTCATGTACCAGCTTCGGGTAGTCTATTCGTCAGTTGTTTGAAAACCAGTCTGTCCATCCTTGCGATTCAAGAACATGCAGCAACATTGACTTACTTGATAAAAGCCAGGCAGAGCTGACTTCTCTTTCTACAGCAACAATCCGAGTTTCCAGGTTCGGATTTATTGATCGTTGAGAGGCACTAATCGACTCGCCTCGAGCACGCTTTGGAGGTACAGGACTGTCTGATCCTTTGCTCGTTCTCTTTTTCTTAGTCATTCGAAGATTTTGGAGAAAGTAGCACTACTGGAAAATAGACCTATACCCACGGTTCAAAACCGTGGGTATAGCCCCCAAAACCGTGGGTATAGGCTATACCCACGGTTCTGGGAACCGTGCGGCTGAACGGCGTCGGTATAGGTCCCTGACCTATACCCACGGTTTTGGTCAAACCGTGGGTATAGGTTTTTTCCACCGTGTCAATACTCTATACCCACGGTTTGAAAACCGTGGGTATAGGTTTTATAAAATAGCGGGTGTCCGGATTCGATCTCGTGACCTCTTCGCCGCTAACGAACCACCTTACCACTGCCCCAATGTCGACTTTACGTATATGTAAATATATTTTGTTAAATATATTTATTTAAACCGTGGGTATAGAGGGAAGAACCGTGGGTATAGAACTCCCGCCAAAAAAAAATTTGTTCCCGCGGAACGGGAAACCTATACCCACGGTTTGTCAAAACCGTGGGTATAGGTTTTTAACCAGAGGCTATCCCCACGGTTTTGGGAAAACCGTGGGGATAGATCTCACCTATACCCACGGTTTATGGCCAAACCGTGGGTATAGGCATGTTTTTGAGACCCTATACCCACGGTTTGCCCAAACCGTGGGTATAGGTTCTGGAAAACTTCCTATCCCCACGGTTTTTGAAAACCGTGGGGATATGGTGACCTATGCCCACGGTTTTTTCCAAAACCGTGGGTATAGGTCCATTTTCCAGTAGTGTAGGAGTTCAAAGGTTCGAGGTAGAGGAGAAGAGAAGTTGAAGGGTTCGGCGGGAAATGAAAGGTCAAAGGTTTAGGGAAGAGAAATAGCCACGTATCATTTATTTTATCATTTAGGGTTCCCATAAAAAGGATAAAAGAAATTAATTAATTACAACATAATAAAAAGTAATATAAAGAATCGGTTTGACAGACCGGTGTGACAGATGGGTTTCACTGATCAGTTTCACAGATCAGTTTCACAGATCAATTTCACAGATCAGTTTCACAGATCAGTTTCACATATCAGTTTCACAGATCAGTTTCATAGATCAATCATACACAACTCTTGTTTAATAAATTTCATTCTTTCAGAGCATAAAGGCTTTGTAAAGATATCAGCTAATTGATGTTCAGAGTTAATAAATTTTAGAGAGATATCACCTTTCTGATAATGATCTCTTAGAAAGTGATGTCTGACATCAATGTTCTTAGTCCTAGAGTGAGACACAGGGTTCTTAGATATGTTAATTGCACTAGTATTGTCACAGTTAATTGAAACGTGTTTAAAATCAAATCCATAGTCCAATAAAGTGTGTTTCATCCACAGAATCTGTGCACAGCAACTACCAGCAGTGATGTATTCTGCTTCAGCAGTAGATAATGCAACTGAGTTCTGTTTCTTACTACACCATGATACTACCGATTTTCCAAGTAAGTGACATGTTCCAGATGTGGTTTTCCTATCTAACTTGCATCCAGAAAAGTCAGCATCTGAATAACTAGTTAGGTCAAAATATTGTCCTTTTGGATAAAACAAACCTAAATTTACAGTATACTTAAGATATTTAAAAATCCTTTTAACAGCCAGTAAGTGTGACTCTTTAGGATTAGCTTGAAATCTAGCACACATACACACACTAAACATAATATCTGGTCGACTAGCAGTAAGATAAATCAAGCTCCCATTCATACCTCTGTAATTGGTTTGATCAACTGGTTTCCCGGTTTCATCAACATCCAATTTGCAGGTAGTACTCATGGGTATATCACTTTCCTTAATACTATCCAAACCAAAACGTTTTAACAAATCCTTAGTATATTTACTTTGATTTAGAATAATACCATCTTTAGTTTGAAAGATTTGAAATCCAAGAAAGTACTTAAGCTCTCCCATTAAGCTCATTTCAAATTCATTTTGCATAACCTTTGAAAAATCAATACATAAAGAATTTTTAGAAGATCCAAAAATAATATCATAAACATAGATTTGTACTATTAAAACATCTTTTGAAAACATTTTTATAAATAGAGTGGGATCAGCTATTCCTTTTGTAAATCCTTTTGAAATAAGAAAGTTTGAAAGTCTTTCATACCAAGCTCTTGGAGCTTGTTTTAAACCATATAATACTTTAAAAAGTTTAAAAACGTGATTTTGAAAATGAGGATTTGTGAAACCAGGTGGTTGTTCTACAAAAAAATATTCAACAATAAAACCATTTAAAAAAGAACTTTTCACATCCATTTGATATAACTTGAAATTCAGATGTGATGCATATGCAAGTAAGATCCTAATTGCCTCTAATCTGGCTATAGGTGCAAAGGTTTCCTCATAGTCAATTCCTTCTTCTTGATTGTAACCTTGTGCAACTAGCCTAGCTTTGTTTCTAATGATGTTTCCAGATTCATCTACTTTGTTTCTAAACACCCATTTTGTGCCTATGGTTATAGTGTCCTTAGGTCTTTCTACTAATTTCCAGACTTTGTTTCTTTCAAATTGATTTAGTTCTTCTTGCATAGCTATTACCCAAAATTCATCATTGATGGCATCATTGATATTCGTAGGTTCTAGCTATGATAAGAAGGCTTGATGTTCAACCTGATTTCTAAGAGAAGCTCTAGTCTGTGTCCCTCTATCAAGATCTCCTACAACAGCATCTAAGGGATGATTCCTCAGAATCCTAGTTGATCTAGAAAAGGTAGGACTCGAGATTTCAGGTTCATATACATGTTGAGGTTCAACAGAAGCAGGGTCTAGAAAATTTCCAGAGCTGGATGTTTTAACTTCAAGTCCACTGTTTTTATCATTAAGGTTCAAACCAGAGAGATCATCTTCAAGATCTTCAAGAGAGGTCTTAGGTTCATGTGGATCAGTTTCATAAAATTTGATATGAACAGATTCTTCCACACATTTAGTTCTTTTATTGAAAACCCTATAGGCTTTACTAGAAGTAGAGTAACCTAGGAAAATTCCTTCATCATTCTTGGATGCAAACTTGTCAGGATTATCTTTAGTATTAAGAATAAATACTTTGCAACCAAAAATATTGAAGTAGTTAACTTTAGGTTTCCTATGGTTCCATAACTCATAAGGGGTCCTCTTAAGAACAGGTCTAATCAAGACTCTATTAATAACATAGCAAGCGGTATTGATAGCTTCAACCCAAAAATAAATAGGCAGGTCATACTCATTGAGCTTAGTCCTAGCAATTTCTTGCAGGGTTCTATTCCTTCTTTCTACTACACCATTCTGTTGAGGTGTCCTAGGGGCAGAGGAATTGTGACTATATCCACTCTGTGAGCAGTAAGATTCAAACTCATGATTTTCAAACTCACGGCCATGATCACTTCTTAGGGTCTTAATCTTAAGTCCACTAAGGTTCTCTACATACTTGTAATATTTAACAAAGTAAGAACAAGCTTCACTTTTGTGAGCTAGAAAATATACCCAAGTATATCTAGAAAATTCATCTACAAGAACATAGACATAGTGCTTCCCATTTAAACTAGAAACTCTAGAAGGTCCAAATAAATCCATGTGAACCAACTCGAGAGGTTGAGAAGTTGACACTTCTTTCTTTGATTTGAAAGAAACTTTATGTTGCTTTCCCTTTTGACCGGGATTACAAACTTTGTCTGCTGGAAATTCAAGTTTGGGTAGGTCTCTTACTAAGTTCTTCCTAGCAAGTTTTCTAAGTGAATGCACATTGCAGTGTCCTAATCTTCAGTTCCAAAGCCAAGACTCTTTTTGAAAAGCATTTAAACAAGAAATGTTTTGTTTATCTAAGGAATTTAAGTCGACAGCATAAACGTTTTCATTTCTTAAAGCAGAAAACACTAAAGCATTTTTAGAATTAAAAACATTGCAAGAATCATTTTCAAATTTAACATAAAAACCATCACCACATAACTGAGAGATACTTAATAAATTGTATTTAAGGCCATCAACAAATAAAACTTTAGAAATCAATACTGAGTTAGTATTACCAATCTGGCCTAAACCGATGATTTTCCCTTTAGAATTGTCACCAAAGGTAACAAAACCTCCATCAACTCTGACTAAGCTTTTAAAGCATGAAAAGTCTCCTGACATATGTCTTGAACATCCACTGTCCAAGTACCAGGTCTTTCTACAGGAGCTCTTTAAGTAGGTTTCTGATAAAACAGATTTAAATAGGAAATGATTTTGGTACCCAGATTTTCTTGGGTCCAGACAGGTTAGCCAATAATACTTTAGGTACCCATATTTGTCTAATGGGTCTTATATAATTTGTAGAATCACCATACATTTAAAGATAAACCTTATTAGATCCATAACTATGAATATAACTGGTTGAGGTGTATAAAGTTCTAGAGCCAGTTACATTCTGTCCAGATTTAGGAATAAATCTATTCTTGGTCAACTGTCTCTGTCCAGGTTTGTAACCTATTCCAGTAGTGTACTTTGGTGTAACTTGTTTTCCTAGCATTTGAGTTATAGTTTCCTTACCATTGGTAAATTTCTCTAAATCCTTTCTGAGTTTCTCATTTGATAATTTCAATTCAGTTTTCTCCTTTAACAGTTGAGCATGTTTCTCTTTTTCAATAGTGAGTTCAGTTTTAACTGTAGTGGTGAGAGCATGTTGTTTCTTTAATGATTTGTATTTATCCTTAAGTTCATTGCATGTCTCTTCTAACATATCACAATATTCAAACAATTCAGATTTAGACATGTTATCACATTCAGAATCATCTCTAGAATAATATGAATTAGAAGCAGGAGTTTCTGATGTAACCTCAGAAGTGTTTCTCATAAAACACATGTTTGCCTTATTTCTGTGTTCTGTTTCAGAAACTTCAGATTCACTAGAACTGTCCTCAGAAGCACTCCAAGTAGCCTTCATGGCCTTTTTAAACTTATTGTCCTTGTATTCATACTTCTTCCTGTATTTCAGCTTTAGATAGTCAGCTTTTATGTGTCCTTTCCTTTTACACTCATAACAGACAACTTCATCTGATTTATCAGATTTCTTCCAGTCCTTTTTCCAATGTCCCTTGTTACCATACTTACCTTTGTAGTTTGACTTTCTGAAAAACTTCTTCTTCCTATAAAACTTTTTAAATCTTATGGCAATGTGAGCCATCTCAGCATCACTGTCAGAGTCACTCTCACTGTCTTCACAGCTTGAGCTTTCGTTTATAGCTTGAAGTGTTTCCTTATCCTTGTTCTTTGAGTTTGTAGTTTTGAAGGCAACAGACTTTCTTCTAGGTTCATCATCTTCTTCTTTATTTAACTTGAGTTCCTCTTCATACATCATCAGTTTTCCAATTAGTTCTTTGACTGGCAGTTCTCCAATGTCACACGATTCTCTAATGGAGACAGAGGTTCCTCTCCATCTTTCAGGTAGACATCACAAAATTCTCATGATTTGTTCCTTTGCTGGAACATCCTTTCCCAGAGAGGTCATTGTGTTGAAAAATTCATTGAACCTGAGATACATATCATAAATGGGTTCATCAGGCTTCATTTTAAAATTATCATACTTAATTGTATAGGTATTCAATCTCATCTCCTTAACATTTGTTGTTCCTTCATGAGAAACAGCTAAGGTATCCCAAATTTCATATGCAGTTTTGCAAGTAGAAATTCTATTAAATTCTTTATCTCCTAGAGCACAGTACAGGGCATTCATAGCTTTACAATTATTATTGTAAGCAGTCTTTGTAGGTTCATCCCAAGTAGATCTAGCAGTAATGGGAATTTTATATTCAGATTCAACAGCAGTCCAAATATCAAAACCTATGCTTTCAAGATGAATTCTCATTTTGAGTTTCCACTGAGCATAGTTGTTTCCATTGAAAAAAGGTGGCCGGTTAGTAGCAGCACCCTCAAGTCTATTATCCATGATATCACAAAAGAAATTTAAAGAGATAAAAATTTAGAAATAACAGAAATTTTAAGAACTTTAAAATACAACTAAAATCACAGTTGAAAAGCAGAGTACTTTAGAAAATATTTTCTAACCTCTGAAACCAAATGTTGGTCAGAGTCGATACTCAAGAGGGGGGTGAATTGAGATCCAATTAAAATTTCTATTAAAAACAATTTCTATTAAAATCCCCCAATTTCAAAAACAAATTAAACTGTAGTGAATTTATACAGATTATAAAGGTTCAATTAGTTTCTCAAAGATTGATTAGTTCTCAGTTAACTTAATCTTATGATTAAATTAACTTTTGAAACTAACTTACTGGTTTATAATAAATATAAACACTTGCGAGTTTAACTATCAAAGTAGATTTGAAAATAAATTATATTTCAAAGTAATAGCAGCGGAATATGAAAAAAATATATATATAGTATGGATATAAATTTTAACTAAAAACACAGAGGAGTTAACCAAGAGGTTCACTCTCAAGCCGGGACTTAGTCCTCTCAAAAGTTTACATAAAGATGATCCACACCCTGGATCGGGGTTCAACAGTTTACAACTGTCCAGGTACAAGACCTCTACCACTGTTATTCGTGGGAAACAAAACAACAGCAACCAGCTGTCCAGGTCACACACGACCTCTACCACTATCCATAGTGGGCAATGAAGTATAAAAAAGGTTTGTTGAGGATTTACAGATCCTCCAGTTAGAGTACAGGAGTCAGTGTGTGTGTTTAATACAGCAGATAACACACACTGCTCAAAATGTAGAATAAATGAATCACAGAGCAGAGAAGCAGAGTTTAGAAATGGCTCTGGTGATTTCAGTGCAGCTCTGGACTCTTTTGGATTTGATCAGAAGTAATTCTGAGTCCTCTTCTCATTTTGTTTGAGAAGCAGAGTGTCGTATGCTTCAGGTTCACAGGCAGTGAGATGTAGTCGATGAAGTTCGTCAACGTTCTTTTGTATGCACAGAACTCTTCTTGAGTAGGCTTGATTGTGTATGAGGTTCTGTGTAATCTCTTGATATGTATATTATGTTCTTCTTGGTTCTTCCTCCTGTTTCTTCTTGTATTTCTCATGTGTTCTCTAATGTCTTTATTCTCACTTTTTCTTCTACTATATCTTTCCAGCAGTAGAGTCTTCTTGTATTTATGTCACGTGCTTCGGAAGACAGAGAAGGTTTCCTTTTCGCAGGTACGAGGTACGGTTTCCTGACATCCGACAACCTTTATTAATTAATTGACAGAGCATTAAAATATACCTTATATGACCGTTGGTTAGATTAAATAAAGATAAAGATAAAGAAATTCAAACAGTTGTTTATGACTATCGATGAGTTCAAGTGATCGGAAGGTCATCAGCATCAGCATTGGTGGCTAGATATCGGTGTGTCCTGACCGGTGACTCAGATGATTAGCATCAGTGTGTCATTTGATCGGTGACTCATTTGCATCGGTGTATCATTCGATCAGCATCAGTGAGTCATATTGATCGGTGACTCGTTTGCATCGGTGTGTCATTCGATCAGCATCGGTGACTCAGATTGATCAGCATCGCTGTATCATTCGATCAGCATCGGTGAGTCAGATTGATCGGTGACTCATTTTGATCAGCATCGGTGAGTCATATTGATCAGTGACTCATTTGCATCGGTGTGTCATTCGATCAGCATCGGTGACTCAGATTAATCAGCATCGCTGTATCATTCGATCAGCATCGGTGAGTCATATTGATCGGTGACTCATTCGATCGGTGAGTCATTTGCATCAGTATCGGTATCGGTCTGTTGTCTTGATATTGGATCGGTGCGACCGTTGTCTTGATATTAGATCGGTGCGACCGTTGTCTGATATTGGATCGGTGCGACCATTGTCTTGATATTGGATCGGTGCGAACGTTGTCTTGATATTGGATCGGTGCGACCGTTGTCTGATATTGGATCGGTGTGACCGTTGTCTTGATATTGGATCGGTGCGACCGTTGTCTTGATATTGGATCGGTGCGACCGTTGTCTGATTGATCCAGAAGACTTCCAAAATACTTGTAAATCAATAAAAACATAGATAAAAACATGATAGCAGATTCACTAATAGATTGTGATTATGTTTATGAGAAATCCAACCAGATTAAATAATAGCGATTTGTGATTATTAAAACAACAATCATAGGAATGAATTTAGAAATCTTCCAAAGGGATCAACAGTTGGCATGGTCATTTCGATTTCAAGAATACAACAAAATATCTTCTATGAAAACCATGAAGAACGAGTCCAAATAAGGATGGAACACACAATTCATCAAAGCCATGAAAACCTTTGGCGCGTTCGTGAGACCGAACGACATAACTAGATACTCATACAAATCATACCTGCTACAAAAAGTTGTATGAGGTATGTCTGCAGGTTGAACACATACCTTGTGATACCCTGACCTCAAATCAATTTTAGAGAACACCCTAGCTCCTTGAAGCTGGTAAAACAGGTCATCTATCCGTAGTAAGGGATATCGCTTTTTAACCATCAGTTGGTTCAGCTTCCGATAGTCCACTCATATCCTAAGAGTTCTATCCGCCTTTTCGTAAAAAGACCGACGAACCCCACAGAGAAGTACTGGGTCCAATAAACCCCTTTTCCTCCAAATCCGTGAGCTATTTCTTGAGCTCTTGTAACTCCGTCGTAGCCATCCTGTAAATAGGAATGGATACTAGTGCAGCTCCTGGAACTAGCTCAATGGATAATTCCACCTCTCTCTCAGAAGGTAAACCTGAAAAGTCGTCAGGAGAAACATCCCTGAAGTGCTCAACTACTAAAGGAAGGTCCGTCTGACTCACTCCCTGATCATCCAGAAACAAACTAGCGATCTGGGTTGTCATCCTGCACAGACCATGATGCTCTGGTCCAGCTCGGCTTTCCAGGAGATCCCACTCTCCCTTAAGAGTAAACACTGCACCCTCTGGTGATGTGAAAATCACCCTCCGATGGTAAAAATCAACGTAGGCTCGGTAAGCTTCTAGCCAGTCCATACCGAGAATGACATCAAAACATGTCATCATGAGGACATAAAGATCCTAGACTAAGTGAAACCCTCCTACCTCAAGGGGGAACCCTCTGTACTTACGTACAACCTCTTCCCTAACTCCTAGTGGTGTGTCTAGCATCAAGATGCCATCAGAAGACAACAAAACTAGCCCAAGGATTTTCACTATAGGCGCAGATATAAAACTGTGTAATGCACCAGTATCAAAGAGGGTAGATGAAAAAACTGATGCTAATAAGATCGTACCTCTCACAGTAGAAGGTCTCGCTCCCTGATCATCGGAAGTAGGCTGCACTGCAAACATCTGGCCTGAGCCACGACCCTGTGATACAACCTCACTACCCGGATCTGGCCCACTCTGACATCTCAGTTTACCCTGTGCCTAGCTACCACTGCCATGACCACTACCTCGGCCTGATCGGCCAGTCGCACCCCAACTCCCTGTCTGATGAGAAGCTGCCGACCCTACTCCTGCATATGGAGTTGGTGCGGACCCTCTATCATTGGCTACTGGTACAAACGTTTTGCAGAAACGCTGAAGATGACCCATCTTGCCACATGATCAGAACTCGACTGGGTCCCTTGGACACTACGGCTTCATGTGTCCCAGCCTACCACACTAGTAGTACCTCAGGTTGCTAACTGAAGATAGATTCTGACTGCTAGAATCACTGTGTGGAAGCTCCAGACGACGCTTCCTACTTACAGTCACTACAGTGCCTGATCTCGATGCCGAACTGCTCTCACTCGCACCTCCAGCCTCTCTCAAATTACGTTCTATGATTAGTGTCTGGTTCACAATTCCAGAAACGATAGTCAACCTGAAGATATTTACCTGAGATAGAATGTCATATCTTAGACCATCCTCAAAACTTCATGCCCTCGACAGCTCCTCGCCCATCAGGATAGGTGCGAAGTGATAAAGCTCAGTAAAACGGGTCGAGTATTCCATCACTGATAACACACACTGTTCTAGATGCAAGAACTCCTGAGCTCGATCATCCCTCAAAGTTTCAGGATAAAATAAATCATATAAGGTTGTATGAAACTCTATCAAGCTATCTCCCGATGATGATATGACTGGGTGATCACGTCCCACCGCCTCTTGGCAGAATCATGCAGTATGTACATAGCGAGCTTGACCCTCCTCCCCGGAGGTGTCTCCAAATGCTCAAAGATATCTAGTATCACCTCTAACCAGGACTTTGCAGCCTGTGGTCCGCCATCCCCTGAAAACGTAGGTGGATGTTGCTGCTAAAACTCACGCGTCAACTCTTCCATAGTCGGGACGGGTCACGGTGCTCCTTGAATGGTCTGCATAAAACGCAACAAGCTCTCACGGAACTGTACCTCAGCACCTATGTCCGGAAAAACTGCTGGTGTCGTAGCTGGCACAACTGGAGTTTCCTCTAGTATCCCATGGCCTACCATCTTTGGAATGTGGTCGTCTCCACTCTCCTGACGTACGACTGGAGTTCTCCATGGTGGAATGACTCTGCAATGCCAACACACGCCTAAATTCAAGATTTCTAACGAGTTTCAAAACTCACGAGCACATGAACGAGGACAGAACAGGTCAAGACCTTCCTAAAAACCACGTTAACCCACACTCTGCTTCTAAATCCAGGACTGCATAAGGAACAGCCACCAAAAACCACTAGAGTCACTACCACTTTCCCACTCAAAAGTCTGGTCAAGGTCAGGATCTATTTTCAACATTAATTCTTTTAACGTACCTTTGTTCAAAAGCTTTAACCAATGGTCCACCAAATTTCGATCCCTAAGGGCCCATAACACCTCATGAATCAAAATTTGATGCCCATATAACCATGCAATTAAATTTCATTTAGCATTTAAATCTCATTGGTGCGTCATTTCCCAATCCATAAGGGCCCATACTCCTTACAATTTGAAAGTTGGCGTCACTCTTCATTCATTGAACCCAATCTAACACAACAGTAGGCAGACCTATCAATCAACTATCAAAACAGCATGCAATAGCTATCCCAACACCGGTCACAACAGCATGCAACATCTAATGCATCCTAGATATCATGGCATAACGCATGATATGTGATTTCTATCAAGGTTCCTATATGATGCATGAGATGAAAAAACCTCATCTCATTGGGTTGCAATGAAATAGAACCCACAATAATATCAATAATATCAGCAAAAACCATGTGCGTCACCCAACAGTGAAATCAGAACAATAGTAATAATCAAAACCAGAAACACAATTCCATACGAGGAAACTTGGCCTTTCCCTGTATGCGGGTTTGCAACTCCAGGGCACAATTTATTACCAAAGTCCCTTCCCTTCCTACTCCTGTATATCATCTCCAAACAGTAAGTCAAATAGTAAAACGAAATCCCTCTGATACCACTTTGTAACATCCTGAACCGACTTACTATCCAACCAGGTAGCCGGACCGGTCGCCACATGGCCTCAAGCGCATCTCCCCAAACACCAGAGGCTGCCGACTAGCAGTGAGGGCCTAGGTGAGTCCGTGGGGAGACTATGCCCTCATTACCAAAGTATCACAACAGAATACAAACATAAAATAGCGGAAAAAGGTAACCAGTATACAACACATAGACAGTAGAAATAGATAACCAACAGAAGAATCTGATATATATATATATATATATATATATATGATGGTTCAAGTCAATACAATATAGTACAAGTATACAAAACACCAAAAAGAAACCAAAATGTATCCTCTGTCACATCACAAGCCTTATCTTGGTCCTGTGCACTCATACTCCGAGCAGAAAGTCAAGTACCTGTACTAGGGCGTTTCCCCTTCTCATTACTTGAAATCATATAATCTACTTGGGTCCAAATACATGACCCAAACAGGGTGTGGGACTGAATCCCAGTAGGCAACCACCAAAGATCCGTGCTAATCTGTCAGTGAATATATAACAGGCAGTGTAATATGGAAAGCAGTAAACAAGGAAAACTAGCAAGACCGACCCAAGCTTGTGCTTTGGCTTGGCGTCACTTCAGGTATCCATTCCATTCATTAATCACTTCATTACATTGTTCAACCATTCTTTGAGCTCGTTCCTAGAATACTCAATTGGAAACCAAGCATCGCTCAGGGAGAAAATCTACCAACACCCTACAATCCCATTCCGGTGAACCTCCAGAAACTCGACATCGCTCTACAAGCTCATTCCAGTGAACCACCTAGGTACCCAGCCTCGCTCTAGGTGTGGTATAGTCTGTCATCTGAGCCCATCCCCGAGAACCTATAAATAAGATCCGGGTATCGCCCAATGACATATCATGCCCTGTTGAGTCCGTCCATGGCATATCACGTGGGATCCATGATTCACTCGGCACTTCAGTAACAAGACTCGTATGAGTCTGTCCATGGTAACTCATATTGGTTCCATGGTTCACCCATGACTTGGTTTCACTTTTAAAATAGCTCAAAATCATTTAACTCATGTGGGATAGCAATTCAAGAATTATCATACAAGGGTCAAGGGGAAAATCTCCATCACATACCCGAAACCATTTCAATTACAATTTCATTCTATTACAATTACATTCATATTAAAATCCATTTTTAACAACCCACAAGGGAAAGGAAAAACATGCCTCATAGGCATCCTGGGTCAAAACCCATAAAAGAGTCATTCAAGGAAACGCACCAAAGGGGTGGTTCCTATCCAAGGTATAAAACTTATCTCATGCACATACCATCCTATTTATATTTCCTACAACATTCTAGGTAAGAACAGGGTTAAAATTCAGGTTCAAGCGACACCCCAAAAGTGGGCGCACGATACTCCGACATATATAAACAGCTTGACAATCAGTGAAAAGCATGAGACCACCTACCTTAGGCTCATACTAGATAGCTCGTCCAATATCAGGCTCTGATTCATCCTAATTTGGGAGAAATCTGAAGAACAGACGAAGAATGAGAAATTAGGGCATATGAGCTTTAATCCAATCTGCGTTCGTCATAACTAGAAGAAACGAGAAGGATTAAAAAGTAATAGAGGACTTACCATTGCGGATCTAACGAGACCAACGGCGGTTGAAACAGAGATCGAACAAAAGAGAAGGCTCAAATCCTCCCAAAGCCTCTTGAGAGCTCTTCCCCCTGCTGTACGGATTGAAGAATAGGTTTATGTTAGGTTTTATAAAATTTAATCAATTTAATTAAAAATTAATTAAATTTTCAAAACACAACAGGTCGCATGGTTTAGCCGCACGGCCTAACAAACCGTGCGAACCTTCTTGGAAAGCAAGGGGAAAATGCACGACCACCCTGCATGGTTTCCTCAAACCGTTCACAGGTCGTGCTCCAGCCTCTGCCAAGCCTGCACAAAGGTGCACGGTTTACCCAAGCCGTGCGTAGGCCATGCGCAAACCATGTGCCAGACCATTTTCAGTCTAAAACATCGTTCCAGGCTCTGAACAAGCCCCAAACACCTCCGTAACTCCCTCGGTCAAGTTACGCATCCACATTAGGCCTCAACAGAATAGTTAAACCAAAAATAAAATGATCCATACCTCATAAGAAAACCTAAGTTCTTACATTTAATATTATTATAATATTATTTTTTACCCTTATTTATCGGATTTACCCTTTAACCATGGTAAATAAAATATTTACTGAAGTAATTATTCAAAATGTCTAAAAATAAAAGTTACCTATATACAAAATTTGGGAATCCTAATTCCAAATATGGAATCCTTTTTTCTAAATTCAAAACACAGAAGTGGCATAAATTAATTTAAAATTAATTCCCGCTGTCAAGACAAAAAGCGTGCTTTTAAGAAACAATAACTATCAAAAGATTGACACTTGTTTATGTCCGGTTTAAATGTGAAATTGTGTCCAATGACCAATATTGGATTAAATAGTAAAAATATATTCTAAATATACTTTAAAACCACTCAAATTCATAATTTATCACTATTAGTTATTTCTATTAAAAAATTTGTTTTGGATTAAAATTTAGTAACTTTCATTATTCATCAAAATATGAAAGTTATCAGAAAAGTACCCAAAATTCACCCTAAGCTAATTTCAATACTCTGAATCCAAAACTGAAGTCCATTTTGAAAGATAAAATGTATAAAATTTGAAAAAGTGGGTATTATTATTCATAACGTCTAGTTTGATTGGTTGTGGTGTGTGTTAGAACTCGAAGTTGCGTAAAACACACGCTACTGTATTATTCAAAGAGAATAATACCATGGAATCTTGGGGTGTTACATTATCCCATCATACAATAAATTGTATCCTCACAATTTATGATCGGTATTGGAAACTTGGGGTTGACATTTCAAAATATCTTAGTTGAAATACCACATCGAAAAATAGATTAATGAGGCCTCTATTTAAAATAAAGAGTGGTAAGTATGAAGCTTACTGAAAATAACACATACTAGGGTTCCAGGTAGGAAAACATGGATATGGAAGAGAAATATAACCATCAATGTCTGATGGAGAGTGGTAGAGAACATGGATATGAAAAGGCAAACAATCACAAAGCCATAAATTTTTGATGATCAATGGTACCATCTAGGACAACGTTTTCTTCTAAGTTCCTTTTCTTAATATTGAAGAATTTATTTATGATATTGAATAAGATCATAACGAGATATACTTACTTTATAATTAGAGTTTTATCCATTAATAAATTTCTACGACAAACTCATACTTCACTCTAAAACATAATACAACTCAAAATTAATCGTATAGGGTTCCAAATATAATGAATTTATAGTTCACGTATCAGAAACTTTATAAAAAAGAAACTAAATTATACCATATGGGAACTTCATATAGTCCAGTGGTAGGTGATAAATCCCAATCGCACTATGGTTGTGGGTTCTATTCCCGTAGCTTTGTCCGACGCGACGGGTTGTCACAGGGTCTGCATGTTTTCCTTTTATAAAAATCCAAAAATAACCTTTCAAACTTAATTCATTCCAACCTTTAGACTTATCCAAAATACTTCTATCCAAACTCATAGTCCAAAATTTATAAGGAGTTTAAACACAATAAAGATCCTTTTTTCCATGTAATAACATGTGAACACCTTCATCATGTATTATTGTAAAACATGGTAACATCCTGAATTACTATAAAAACTTTATTGATTACATTCATACTCCGTTATTCCTTATAGAATACTAGATATATTCCTTATATCAAAAAATTTTGAATATCCCAATAATAATGAAATAAACAAACTATTAACCAGTTCCCAGGAAGTCAAGAATATCCAATATAATTTATCCAAATCAACTATCTCTTATTCCAAAATTACTACCTTAGTATCAAGACCATATTAAGGATTACCTTTCCTTCAACCATGTATTTTCAAAAAAAAGTTTAACTAGCTGTTGAGTTACTTTTCATAGTACCATATAATCTCAAATCCTCAATGAAATAGTACTGTAGTACAATCCTTATTTATCTCCATAATCCATATAACCATTACATCGTTGATACAACACTTAGATGAAATAAATCTTCAATAACAACATAATAACACTAGTCATTCCTCTTCATATGTGGTAGTATCAAAATTTTATTATTATCCAATAGCATCATTTGGGACATACTCTGATGATTTGAACATTGATTCGTGTAGTGTCCCAACTCCTTGCAGAAGAATCATTGTACATTTGAAACTCTTTTCTTACCATCATAATCATGAATGTGGTGTCCTTTTTATCCACACTTATAACATACTCCCATTCCCTTCAAGCATTTTCCAAGGTGATTCTTTCCACAGTTATCACATATGGGAAAATCCTTATTTACCTTCTTCCCTTTATCTGTCTTTCTCTCTACCATCCTTTTCTTCTCTGGATTCCCTTCGAATCAATAGGACTCTGAGAACTCTTTACTTATCTTATCAACACATGATACTATTTCTTCATATGATTATAACACGTGGGAGACTATTTCCATTCTAAATTCTAGCTTAAGACTATGAAAGATATGATCCTTCTTACTCATTGTATCATGCGTATTGCTGGAGTTCTCATTCCTTCTATTGGGCGCCATTTCTAAACAATGGCATACACTAGATTAGTTTATGAATAGAAATACTTAATCCAAAACATGTAAAACACTTAACATAAATTAAACAGTTTATGGATATAATCCATAATCATAAAAATTTCTTCTTTGAGGAAGTATATACTCATAAACCCTTCATAATGGTTTGTAAATAAAATGAGAATTATCTCAAGCATATCCCCCGAGAGTGTCGTAACCAAGAGTGCAGCAAGGCCCGTTGTTGTGCACCAGTTCTTGTTTGAGCCTAGCTCAAAGCGGTGTTTTAAATTTTTACCCCTAGGTACATCTGTGCCAGAGCCGCCTCTACCTGCTCGTATCCAGATAAGGATTTATTACTTAGAAAACTCACAAAATCTCTACAATACCAAAATTCTAGGATGTTCTTCTATACTAATCCTCAAAGTCTATCTTAGGGCTATGTTCTCTAATCAGAGTTTTTTTAAATATAGTTTCCATGGTTATTTCTAAACTTCTTCTGATACCAACTATAACGCCCCAACCCCAGTTACCTAGAGTTGGTGCATTATTTTAATACATCGGCATGATTACAAGGAATCAAGTCCTAAAGGACCGATCAGTTTACCGGTCTTGGAAAATAGATTACATACATTAATGTTACATTATACATTATAACATACAACACAACATAAATAATCCTTTATGAATTTCATTATTCCATTAGCTTAACCATGCATATCAATCACAATACAATTCTTGGAATCATGGGGAAAATAAAACATAGAAAGGGGTGAGCTCAAATTCTCAGTAATGGTAAGCAATACAACAGAAAATAAAATAAATATTAAGCATGGTGAATAATTGAAACCACATGCCTTTACCAATAATAAACATGAATGATTTTATAACAATAATATGATCTGATTAAATAATTCCATAATAAAACACAATCATGGGTATTCTACTAGTCGAATTACCACATGAACCATCAATATTATTTCCATAATGTGGGAATTTATAATGCGAGACATTCTAAAACATTTTTTCAAGGCCTCAACCAAGATATCTAAAAATTATTACGGCCTCAGCCAAAACCATAAATCAAATTTGGAAAAGGCCTCGTCCAATTACACGTCTAGTTGTCTCATGAGACCTACCGATGCATCGAGGAGCTATAGTGGGCTCCACCCGTCACTTAATATGTCCAATATATTCCTCATATGAAAAGTTTGAAACATAACATAAACATTCGTATAAGAAATAGGATACGAAATTTCAATACTTGAACCATAAACCATGAAAGGTATAAAAATAACACATCCACATTCAAACATATCATAAAACCTTCAATACAATATGGATGTTTTGTATCATAATAAATCAACTTCAAAACAATTTTAAAATCCATTAATGTAATTGATATAGATGGAAATTATTTTTAAAAATTTTTGATTGAAATATGTCTTTTCATGAAAACATTTAAAAGTCACACAATTTAGAAAGGAAGACATTTAAAGACATTTTTGAATCAAAGTGTCTCATAACACTTTGAAACTATTTAAAGTAATTAAAATTTTAAAACATTCATTTCCATTTAAATAAATCCTTAAAACCATTTTGCAGACATGGAAATTAATGATAATGGTTTAGAAGAATAAATATTTAAAACATTTAAAATGATGTTGATATATATGAAATCAAAACTATTTGATAGAAATATCTCTTTTTTGAAATAATTTAAGAGTCACATAATTATAAAAAAAACATTTACTTTGAAAATATTTATATATGCTTGTAAGGGAAGATTTGACGATTTTATAATGGTAGAAAATATCCGCACCCACCGTATACGTTAAAAAAAGTCATTCTTACCTTAATTTTGTTAAAATGGTTAAAAAGGACATTGTTTGGAAAACAACGGAAAGATTCCTTTATAAACATCTTATAAAAGGTCAAAATAGGGTATATATGACTTTAACCCATATTCTATAAAATAGTAATAATGATTTGAAATACATTTTTAAGAATCATGGATGTGGATGATAAAGAGGACCCAGTAGATAATTATGTATAAACAACCTCAGACAATGAAAAGATTGTGAAATAAACCCTTACAAATTTGGTAACTTATGAAACGTACACCCCATGAAAGAGGAATCATACAATGAATATATAAATACACATAAATTAAATTGTATTACACAAAGAATACAATTATGGGCAGTACATACACCACACAAAAGGTAATAGTGGCAATATGGCATGAATCTCACGGGAATAAAGAGTGAGATGAAAACCCCTTACGTTGCACTTTCTTTTAGTCGAGGGTACGTTTAACCTCTTGTATGAATATCATAGTATGTTATTAAATTATACCAGAACCATATAAATATTTATGATATCATACTTTATCCATTTATGAGTTTATACTGCCCATTTAATAATAATTTCCATGTTAAATTAACATTTTGGGTAATAATAGCTCTCTTTATCGTACATGTTTTAACTTGTTACTCTTGATTGTATCACTTATATCATGATTTAAATACTTCCAGAATATAAAACATGATTTATATATCATATATATTTAGAATATAAATATGTATAACAGACATATATATGAAATGGAAAACACCGTTTATGGAGATGGTAGTCCGTACGTACGCATAGATGTTGTGTCTGTTTTCATAACGTATTGAACGGAACTAAGTGAATAAAATATATGTAAGTATATATATATATATATCTAGTAGCATTATTATGTCATATATTACAAACATATTAGTAATATATATTTTTATAATCATTGATGAATGGTGAATGTGGAAACGAATCTCATCGCGTCGTGGAGACGGTAATCCGTACGAGCGACAATATCATTTCTTTAAAGGTGTGGAATTGGATGGTATTTTAATTTTACAGAGACACTATAATTTTATTTTCATTATTTATAGACATATTACTCATCATTATATCCATCCAAAAAACATAGTTTTGAATAACAAATTACACCATGGCGTGGAGACGGTAAGTCGTACATACGCACGCATGGTGACATTCTCATTCATAAGATGGATAGAATAATGAATATAGTTGTGAAAATATTTATAATAACATCACAGTATATAGATTATACTTTATTTATTATTTTAGAATGGAAATAACAAAGAAATAAGAAGTGGAATAAGAAAGGAACTTGAAAGAGGGTGGTCAAAACATTACCTCTTCTTCGGGTTCTTACTTTTGATTTGATCAAAAGGGCTCATTAGGTTGGCTTTCTGATCAAAATAAGTCCTCTAGGTTGAAGTTAGAGAATTTTAGAGAATATTTGGGTAGGGTTTGGCCGATCTAAAACACTTTGAAGGTATGAATTTGAGAGAAGGGGGAGTGCCCTTTTATAAGAGGGGTGAGGGGAACCTTATGAAAAAGTTAAAATATTATTTTATAATAAATTCATATTCAGTTTATAATGGCTCCAAAGTAGATTAGTCAAAGTATAAGGTGGGGATAGGTCAAAAATAACTCAACAAAAAGGTTTTAGATAGGTTTGGGTCACTTTATTAACTTTATCTTTTAGTTTTAACTCTTAGTTAATTAGTTTGACCTTTACCATGTCACTTTGTATTTTTATATTATATGGTTAATAAACATACTATAAACTTCCAAGAAACCCCAAAGTGGTCCATTAATTACATACCTATCATCACATAAGTCCTTCTTCTGATCCTTAGATTTTTTGGAATATTATATCAATTAATAATATAATATTTGTTTTAAAAACTCCTTTATGTCAATTTTGACATTATTTAATAATAGATATTTGTTAATGTCTTAACAACATTATTAATTTGAAACAAATTCATTTAAGCAATAATAACATGTCATATGAACCAATAAAATTCGTTTATGGTATCAAAACTTTCAAATTATATTTATTTTAACATTTATATTACCAATTATTTGATTCTTTCATTAATAAGGAAAATACTGCATCATTATTGTGTCATACATAAATTTATTATTAAATGTCTAAAAATTATAAATAAAATAATATTATGTAGAAAATAATTTTATATTTCTAATTAATATTTATAGTAGAAAATATAACATATATAACTTTGTGTAAAAATTGTTTTTCAAAAAGATATATGCTTATGTTATTTTTGTATTTACTTTAACTTAATTAGTATAAAGTGTCATTATCACTTACAAGTGGCTCTATGGGGTCCCAAAATCGACCCATATATGACCATGGTCGGACATGTATTAACCAATAGGTTTAGGACATGTTTTAGGGTAATTTAATATTATTATAATATTATTTTTTTACCCTTATTTACCGGATTTACCCTTTAACCATGGTAAATAAAATATTTACCGAAGTAATTATTCAAAATGTCTAAAAATAAAAGTTACCTGTTTACACAATTTGGGAATTATAATTCCAAATATTGAATCCATTATTCCAAATTCAAAAAACAGAAATGGCAGAAATTAATTTAAAATTAATTCCCGTTGTCAAAACAAAAAGTGTGTTTTTAAGAAACAATAACTATCAAAAGATTGACACTTGTTTATGTCCGGTTTAATTGTGAAATTATGTCCAATGACCAAAATTGGATTAAATAGTAAAAATATATTCTAAATATACTTTAAAACCACAAAAAATTAATAATTTGTCACTATTAATTATTTTGATTAAAAAGATGTTTTTAATTAAAATTTAGTAATTTTCACTATTCATCGGAATATGAAAGTTATCAGAAAAGTACCAAAAATTTACCCTAAGATAATTTTGATATTAAGAATCCAAAAATGAAGTCCATTTTGAAAGAGAAAATGTATAAAATTTCAAAAAGTGGTTATTATTATTCATAATAGCTAGTTTGATTGGTTGTGGTGTTTGTTAGAACTCGTAGTTGCGTACAACACACGTTACTGTATTATTCAAAGAGAAGAGTACCATGGAAGCTTGGGGTGTTACAATAAATTCATCACAAACCATTACATAAACATTAAACTGAGTACCAACTAAAGTGGCAAATGGAATTCCCTTCAAGCTATGGAGTGGAAAGAAACCTATTTTATCACATACACATGTATGGGGATGTGAGACATTTGTTAATGCTTTATTAGGAATAAAACTATCTCCCTAGGGCATGAAGTGTATATTTATAGGGTATCCCAAGAAAAAAAGGATACTACCTATATAGCCCCTCAAACAAGAAAGTGACTATCGCCAAAAAATCCATATTTCTTAAGAGGGATAACATCCTAAAAAAGGTAAGTGGGAGAAAGATTAAATTCAATGAAGTTGATGCTCAAGATACATAGGAGTTGGTATAGGAATAAGATCCTTCTGTCCCCATTGGAGAAGTGGTTCCTGAAACACAAGTATTGCATAGGAGTGTAAGAGAGGTAAGGGAACTGTAGAGATATGGTTTTCTTGTCACCGAGGATGGTGACTCATTATTATTGGAAAATGATGAACCTCTCTCCTAAAATGAGGAAGTAGAGAGCTCAGAAGATAAAAGATAGCTATAAGCTATGAATTTTGAGATGGATTCCATGTATCAAAACCATGTTTGGGTTCTGGTCAATGTGCCAGTTGATGTAAATCATGTTGCTTGTAAATAGGTATTCAATAGGAAACTGGACATAGAAGGTAATGTAAGTACCTATAAAGAAAGGATAGTGGCTAAAGGGTTTAAAAAGTGTCAAGGAACTGACTATGATGAAAACTTTTCATTGGTTTCTATGTTTAAATACATCCGAATAATATTTTCCATAGCATCTTACCATGATTGTGAGATTTGGTATATGGATATCAAAACTGCATTCCTTAATGGGAACCTTTAGGAGGATCTATATGATATATCCATAAAGGTTTGTGACACCAGGTGATTCCAAAAGGATTTTCAAGTTATAGTGAACCATTTATGAATTTAAGCAAGCATTTAGGTCATGGAACATACGATTTGAGGAATCTATAAAAGAATTTGTTTTCCTTAAAAATGAATGTGAGCTGTGTGTTTATAAAAGGATTAGTGGGAATGTGTTCATTATCCTAGTAGTATATGTTGATGAAATATTGTTTATTTGAAATGAAATACTAGTCTTACAATCTGTAAAGGACTTATTAAACAAGTGCTTCTCCATGATGGACTTAGGTGAAGCAGCCTGCATTCTATGGATCATGATCATTTGTGATAGATCCAAGAGGATACTTAGACTAATACAAAGTACATATATTGACCAAATTCTAAATAGATTCAGTATGGAAATATCTAAGAGGGAATTAGGTCTATTTTCACATGGTTTACATATTTCTAAGAAATTGTGTCCCCAGACACTATAGGAGAAATATAGAATAAGTAAGATCAAATACTCTTCGGTGATAAGATAAATAAGGTATTCCATGTTATGTACTAGACTTGATATTTCCTATTCATTGATTATGGTAGGAAGATATCAAGAATATCCAAGAGAGCAACAATGGATTGATCTTAAGACTATCCTTAAGCATCTGAGAAGAACTAAGGATATGTTCCTGGTGTATAGAGGAGACAAGGAGCTTGTCGTAAAATGTTATGCTGATACTGGTTTTCTGAGAGATCATAATTATTTGAAGTCACAATCAGGATATGTTTTTTGTCTCAATGGAGGATCTATGAGATGTAAGAGTTCAAATCAGCTAGTTGTAGCTGATTCTACAGTGGAGTTTGAGTACATAGAGGCTTCTAATGCAGCCAAGGAAGCCATCTGGATTCAGAACATTTTCCAGGAGCATGATGTGGTACCTAGCTATAAAGACCTTATCACATTTTATTGTGATTATATTATAGTGGTGGCTCTTACAAAATATTAAAGGTCACATCGACGGACCATGAATACATTATGGAAGTATCGTCTCTTGAGGGTTTTTTATCATAGGGGTGAAATTGTAGTGAGCACAGTATCCACAAAAGAGAACATGGTGGACCCCTTGACTAAAGGCCTGTCTTAGAAGAAGCATGAGTATCATGTGAGAGCTATAGAACTAAAGGTCATTAGTAGTTGGCTCCAGTGCAAGTGGGAGTCTGTTGGAGTTGGTGGCCTATAACCAACTTCTTTTATACTTTATGATAACTAATATTCATGGTTTGGAATGATAATAAATTCCTTATCATATCATGATTGTTAGTTTGTGTAACATTGTATATGACAATGTCCTAAGAGTAATCATCTCACTAAAAGGTCCTAGAGGATCCCTACTATGATGAGAACCTAGATGTGCTATTACAATATTATTAAATATTTTGATCTATATCTGGATGATATCATTTGTGGTACTCAAATAATATTGGATATTAGGGGGGAGACTCATAGGTTTTTGAGTCACCTTCACATGGTGTATGTCCTTGGTGATATCTGTTAGGATATTATGGGAATGAGAACCGATAGTAGGAAATCCACATTTATAAGTGTCATTAGATGTTCCTATCCACATATGTGAGTATATTCCCTTAGACTTTATGATTATTATTAATGGATATTATGACTCTTTCACTTAGATGTATTGAAGAAAACCATAACAATAGATGTTTGTGGTGAGGTAGGATATGTTGGGTGCGTCATGAGGAATATTGCATTAATGAATAATGTGAGAAAGGATTTATCCATTCTGTTATTTAACGAAAGATAATATCTCATCCCCTTTAATGGAAATGATATAGCCTAAATAAATCCATGACCATGGTGATCAATAGGCATGTTCTATTTTCATAAAGTCAAAAAAGAGATATCAAGCATATAGGTTGATGGTACTCACATGAAACCTGCACGATTAGATATATTTTGATAAAGGGGATATATTACACGGTAAACATTCGTATGAGGTGACATGTCATTCCGGTATTAACATCTTTCTCTATGGATTCCATGGTGTGTTTCAAGATGTTAACCTTGGACTTTAGTCATGTTTTTCTAATTCCACTGAAAAAGAGGCCTAGAGGGTCATACAATAAGTGTATTCAATATCTCAGTTAAATAATTTATTATTTAACAAGTAGAATAAATATTATTCTCAGTCATTGTTTAATAATTATTTATTTATTCCTAATCGCATTTATTCTGTCACTAGTTATTCGATATAATATATTATGGGATGAATAATTAATAAATATTGAGGAGGATTGGCTGACTGAGTTTAATGGTCCAGTGAGAAATAATAATATTGAATATTATTCAATTAAATAATATTTAATTATAACACTACTAGAAAAACAGGTATATGCGACGGGGCATTTGTGACGGGATCCCGTCGCAAATGGATTTTTGCGACGGGGGCCCGTCGCAAATAGCCCGTTGCTGAAAACGGCGTCGCAACAACACTTATTTGCGACGGGCCCGTCGCTAAAGCCTTTTTTTGCGACGGTCATTATCCTCGTCGCAAATAGTATTCCGTATTTTTGTAAAAAAACTTTTAAAATAGTTTTTGCGACGGTACCGTCGCAAAAACTATTTTTTAAAAAAAATAAAAAACTATTAATAATACTAGTATTTGCGACGGGCATAGTATCCCGTCGCAAATACTATAAATAGTTTTTGCGACGGGTTCCGTCGCAAAAACTATTTTTAAAAAAAAATAAAAAACTATTAATAATACTAGTATTTGCGACGGGCATAGTATCCCGTCGCAAATACTATAAAAAATTAAAAAAAATAAATTATTAATAAATTATTTTAATTAATATAATAATAGAATTATAATTCACAAATAAAAATAATTAATTATTTTAATTAATATAATAATAATAGAATTATAATTCAAAAATAAAAAATAATAGAATATTAATAAATGATTTAATTAATATAATAATATTAGAATTATAATTCATAAATAAAAAAAATATTAATAAGTTATTTTAATTAATATAAAAATAATAGAATTATTTTACATTCAAATATTAAAATAATTCAAGTATTACAAAAAATATAATTAAATTATAATATTATAAAATTTTAATATATATATATATTTTAATATTATAAAATATAAATAATATTATTATTCATATTAATATTATTATTTAAAAATATAATATTATTAATATTTTATAATGAGACAAAATCTAAAAATAGAAAAAAAAAATATGGATTTCCCAAATTTTATAACATAAATACAAACTCTAATCTGAAGGAGGGGGGGAGGTGGGGGATCTGCAGATGGTGGTGGAGGAAACTCCATCCCTAAATCATGAGTGAGTCGGCGCATGTACTCCATCTGCTCCTGATGCTGCTGCTGCCACCGACTCTTCTGCTCCTCGTACAACTGCTGCTGGCGTCGACGCTCCTCCTCATACTGCTGACGCATCTACTCCTGCTCCTGTCGGAGACTCTCTATCTGTGCAGTCCGAGATCGCAACTGATCCTCATACTGTGTAGTAGAAGAAGATGCACGAGCTCCTCTCGAGCTGGACGCCGACATCGCAGCACTGCCATAATAATCTCCGGGAGTCAGTCGAGAGCCGATACCAACTATCCGGCCCTTCTCGAAGGCATACTGGGTGGCCTGCATCCATGCCGCCTCATCAAACTGACGGGCAGTGGTATGATCTGATGACTCGGCCTGACTCTTAGGCCGGGCCTGTGACGCTGCGGCCTCATATGACTCCTATAGTTGCAATTTAAAATTAAAATTGTGAATATATTATATGCAGTTAATTTTTAAACTTGAAAACAAATAATACTGACCACGATGTGATGCTGACGATCACCTCTGAGCTCCCCAGTAGCAGGATCACTATACATCCTCCGATATACGTCGTACTCTGTAATATCGGGGTGCTCGACAGCCTATAAGAATAAAAAATAAACTGTTAATATTTATAGTTATATAAAATATTTATAAATAATGTACGTACCAGATGCTGTCTATGAGTACTGAAAGAACGACTCCCAGCTCGATGAGTCACCTCCTGTCTCCCCCGATTCTGCCTCCCCACCGATGATCTCCTCTGAAAGGCACCACTCAACCAGTGCGTACATAATCCATCCCATACATGAGATGAAATATACTCTGGTCGGTGTGCTCTACATGACTCCTCAAAATTTGACACTCCTGCTTTCTTCATCGCAGCTTTTCTTAAATTGTGCAAAAACTGACGAAGGCGATCACGCATGGTCACCTCCAATGCCTCGTGGATGGTGTCATGCATGGTATCCTCAATCGGATACCATAAACCCTACAAATAAATAAAAATATCAAGTTAGAAATGAAATAATTTTAAAAATAAAAATTATTTATTTACGTATGTACCAACCAATGGCCGAACATGGCCTGCTGCACATCAATGGGAATCTGCTCCCATGTGGTCCACGGCTGAGAGAAATAGTTGCGCAAAATAGCGCTGCCCTGTCCGACTGCAATATGCGGAAAACTGAAAAAATAATAAACATTTATTATGTGAATAGATTAATGAAATCTTAGTCAAATCCACAGGTTATCACACAGGTTATCACACCTCCGTGTGCGTGGATCAAACCCAAGACGTGGACGTCGCTCGGGGACGGGGTCAGGAATCATCAATCGTGCAAGACCGCGCCCCCTCCGCGTACTCCCTGGAGCGCCTGCAGGCTGAGGGTCATCTGTCCGCAACGCATCCGCATCGAAAGTCAGGTCAGCCTCCGCCAACTCACGAAATGTGGCCTCGTCCATCTGAAACAGAAAATGTTAATGTTAGCAAATAATTGATAATTACTATTATATATACATATATACATATATACATATTATGATTGTATATAAATACCATGGAATGCTATCAGTGTTCATCTTCATCATCATCTTCATATATGTCAATGTCATCTTCATATTCCTCCTCAACATCATCGATATCCATTCGAGTTACAATTGCTTCATCTCTTACCATTTCAAATTCATATGTGACATCATTAACATCATCGTCATCACCGACTCTTAAATGTGGGGTGTCATCATCGATACTCATGTCTCTTTGTAAAAAAGATTGATTTTGAGTACTCTCTTGAAAAACTTCAATTCTTTGCACATCAGTGAAAGCACATTCACTTTGACTAAACTGATTGTCTCGAATTTTGATTTTTATTATACTCCACCAATCAGTCAAGTCTCTTGATGTTGCACAGTACTTTGCATAATAAACTTGATATGCCTGTTGAGCCAATAAGAATGGTTCATTTACTGCGAGAACACTTTTACATTTAATATCGATGATACCATGAGTCAGATGAACACGCACGCCTCTCTCTGTATCCAACCACCGACATTTGAACATGGTTATGTAATGTTGTCCAAGATAACAGAGTTCAATGATTTCATCAAGTATGCCATAAAAGTCAACTTCATTTTCTCGATGATGAGATCCTCTCAAGCTAACTCCACTGTTCATTGTTTTTTTCGATTCCCCATATGCATGTGTGTGGAATCGAAATCCATTCACCACATATGCATTATAAGTTTTAACAAGTTTGGCAGGTGGGTTACTCAATACACACAGCCGTTTGTACGGAGTTAAAAAAACAGGCCAACATAAATATTGACTACCATAAGATCCAAACGGACAGAAACCATCAGTGGAAAGGCCCAGTGGAATATTTCTAGCTTCTAAAGCAAATGATGGATGCACTCTATCAAAATGTTTCCATGAATCACCATCGGCTGGATGATTCAAGCTTTTATCGGTTGAAATATTCTCTTTATTCCATGACATCATTGTCGATGTATTCTTAGACATGAATAAACGCTGAAGTCTAGATGTAAGCGGAAAATATCTCAACTGTTTTACAGGAATCAAACTAGACTTCCCATGTTGTCCTTCTTTATATCTCAGTTTCCCACATGTAGGACAACTATCCAACGACTCATTTTCCCCAGAATATAAAATGCAGTCATTTGAACATGCATGAATCTTCTAACAAGTAAGTCCCAAATTTCGAACCAGCCTCTTACTCTCATAGTAATTTGCAGGTAAAACATTTCCTTCGGGTAACAGTGTTTCCAGCAAAGAAAATATCTGGTCAAAACAGGTGTTTGACATCCCGTTATCTGATTTGATAGCCATAAATTTTTCAACTGCTTCTAATTTGCTCATCTTTCAGCCAGGATATAATGCATCCTCAGCAGATTTCAACAACTCATAAAATTCAGACGGTGCCAACTCAGGATTTGAAGCTATATCAGCCGGAGTTTCTGTATGTTGAACAGATGAACCTGCAACATCATGTACTAAATCTTCAAACCGGGATGGATCCGGAATCAAGTTGGTATCACCTGCTCTGGAACTGCGTTCACCATGTTGATACCAAAAAACATAATCTGGTTGAAAACCAAAACGCAAGAGATGTTCTCCCACTCTGTCAAACGTGTCAAACGTTCTCAATGCACATTTTCTGCAAGGGCATTTTATTTTGCCTTCTGAAACAAATTTTGAATTTGATGCCGCAAATGATAAAAAAGTCTCCACACCCTCAACATATACTGGATTTAAACCAGAACCGTTTGGATTTAAACGTTGATTTATCCATATGCGGTCACCTAATAATGATTGTTGACGACCTCGTTGTTCCATATTTCTCTATAAAATATAAAAGCATTACTGGTTTTGAATAATTTGTTAGAAAAAACACTCAAGTAAAGATTGAATATATTGAGAATAAAGCAAAACATGTTACAAATATTGATAATTTTAATATTATATTGATTTTTTATTATTTTAATAATACTAATATAATTTTTTCATAAACATTAATTATATAATAATAACATTATTACATTATTAGTATATTTTATTATTAATATTAAAATAACATAATTTTTTATATTATATAAAATTCTCCTTTCATCTGTGTGTTTAATATTCTGTCTCCACATGTAATATTTGCATTCACTTTCACCTCTCCATTGGCGAGTAGGTTGATAATTTTGAAAAAGAATATGAATATTACATGTGGAGATAGAAAACACACAGATGAAAAGAGAATTTTATATAATATAGAAAATTATATTATTTTAATATTAATAATAAAATATACAAATAATGTACTAATGTTATTATTCGTAAATATTGGTAATTATTCCAAATTATTGGTAATTATTTCTAATTATTGGTAATTATTTCTAATTATTGGTAATTATTTCTAATTATTGGTAAATATTGGTAAATATTGGTAAATATTGGTAATTATTGGTAAATATTGGTAACTATTGGTAATTATTGGTAACTATTGGTAATTATTGGTAATTATTACTAATTATTGCTAATTATTACTAATTATTGGTAATTATTACTAATTATTGGTAATTATTACTAATTATTGGTAATTATTACTAATTATTGGTAATTATTACTAATTATTGGTAATTATTACTAATTATTGGTAATTATTACTAATTATTGGTAATTATTACTAATTATTGGTAATTATTGGTAATTATTGGTAAGTATTGTTAATTATTGGTAATTATTGGTAATTATTACTAATTATTACTAATTATTGGTAATTATTACTAATTATTACTAATTATTGGTAATTATTACTAATTATGGGTAATTAATACTAATTCTTGGTAATTAATACTAATTATTGGTAATTAATACTAATTATTGGTAATTAATACTAATTATTGGTAATTATTACTAATTATTGTTAATTATTACTAATTATTGTTAATTATTACTAATTATTGGTAATTATTACTAATTATTGGTAATTATTACTAATTATTATTAATTATTACTAATTATTGGTAATTATTACTAATTATTGGTAATTATTACTAATTATTACTAATTATTGGTAATTATTACTAATTATTACTAATTATTGGTAATTATTGGTAATTATTACTAATTATTGGTAATTATTGGTAATTATTGGTAATTATTGGTAATTATTGGTAATTATTGGTAAATATTGTTAATTATTACTAATTATTGGTAATTATTACTAATTATTGGTAATTAATACTAATTATTGGTAATTAATACTAATTATTGGTAATCAATACTAATTATTGGTAATTAATAATAATTATTACTAATTATTGGTAATTATTACTAATTATTGGTAATTATTACTAATTATTGTTAATTAATACTAATTATTGGTAATTAATACTAATTATTCCTAATTATTACTAATTATTACTAATTATTACTAATTATTAGTAATTATTGTTAATTATTGTTAATTATTACTAATTATTACTAATTATTAGTAATTATTACTAATTATTAGTAATTATTACTAATTATTAGTAATTATTACTAATTATTAGTAATTATTACTAATTATTAGTAATTATTACTAATTATTAGTAATTATTACTAATTATTAGTAATTATTACTAATTATTAGTAATTATTACTAATTATTAGTAATTATTACTAATTATGAGTAATTATTACTAATTATTAATAATTATTACTAATTATTGGTAATTATTAATATTTATTATTAATTATTACTAATTATTGGGAACTATTAGTAATTATTACCAATTATTGGTAATTATTGGCAATTATTACTAACTATTGGCAATTATTACTAATTATTGGCAATTATTGGTAATTATTGGCAATTATTGGTAATTATTGGCAATTATTGTTAATTATTGGTAAGTATTATAAATTATTACTAATTATTGGTAATTATTGGTAATTATTACTAATTATTGTTAATTATTACTAATTATTACTAATTATTGGTAATTATTACTAATTATTGGTAATTATTACTAATTATTACTAATTATTGGTAATTATTAGTAATTATTGGTAATTATTCCTAATTCTTACTAATTATTGGTAATTATTACTAATTATTGGTAATTAATACTAATTATTGGTAATTAAAACTAATTATAGGTAATTATTACTAATTATTTGTAATTAATACTAATTATTGGTAATTAATACTAATTATTACTAATTATTACTAATTATTGGTAATTATTCCTAATTTTTCCTAATTTTTCCTAATTTTCGGTAATTATTGCTAATTATTACTAATTATTGGTAATTATTGGTAATTACTGGTAATTATTTTTAATTGTTGGTAATTATTGGTAATTATTGGTAATTATTCCAAATTATTCCTAATTATTACTAATTATTCCTAATTATTCCTAATTATTACTACTTATTACTAATTATTACTAATTATTACTAATTATTACTAATTATTACTAATTATTACTAATTATTACTAATTATTACTAATTATTCCTAATTATTACTAATTATTCCTAATTATTACTAATTATTCCTAATTATTACTAATTATTACTAATTATTGGTAATTATTGGTAATTATTACTAATTATTACTAATTATTGGTAATTATTGGTAATTATTACTAATTATTACTAATTATTGTTAATTATTGGTAATTATTCCAAATTATTGGTAAGTATTACTAATTATTGGTAATTATTACTACTTATTGGTAATTATTACTAATTATTGGTAATTATTACTAATTATTGATAATTATTACTAATTATTACTAATTATTGGTAATTATTACTAATTATTACTAATTATTCTTAATTATTGATAATTATTGATAATTGTTCCTAATTATTAGTAATTAAATGAATAATTATCAATAATTAAGAATAATTACCAATAATTACAAATAATAACATTATTAATATATTTTATTATTAATATTAAAATAATATAATTTTCTAATTTATATACAATTCTCCTTTCATCTGTGCGTTTTCTATCTCCACATACAAATAATACATGTGAAGACAGCAAACACACAGATGAAAAGAGAATTGTATATATATAAAAAATTATATTATTTTAATATTAATAATAAAATAGACTAATAATGTAATAATGTTATTATTCCTAATTATTGGTATTTATTACTAATTATTAATATTTATTCTTAATTATTAAAAATTATTAAAAATTATTCCTAATTACCATTAACTATGAACAATACTAATAATTTAAATTTATTAAGTAATAAAACAATGTAAACATAATTAAATTACAACTAATTAAGAATAATTGAAACTAATAAAAAATTAAAAATAAATATTAAATTAAAATGAACATAAATACCTTGAAAATTGATCTGCTCGGATCGTTCTTCAAAACATTAATATCAGCTCCGGAGAAAAAAATTAAACTGGAAAAAAACTGAACTCTAGAAATATAATTTTGAGAGAAGGAGAAGATAGAGAATGAGAATGAAATGAAAAAACGGATGGGGGTATTTATAGGTTAGATTATTTGCGACGGGCCCATTTGCGACGGGTATCCCGTCGCAAATACCTTAGCCAACATTTATTACGGTCAATGGGTAAATAGTTATTTGCGACGGGGGAATATTCCCGTCGCAAATACCTTTTACCGCCGCTGGTTATTTGCGACGAGAATATTCCCCCATCGCAAATAAGTTTCCCGCGATTTGGCGCGTAAACCGCGCCAGTCTTTTTGCGACGGGGAAAGCTGTCCCGTCGCAAAAGGCTACTTATTTGCGACGGGCAAATAACCCCGTCGCAAATGCCCTTTTTCCCGTAGTGTAACTTGCAAGTTAAACATGTCTCGTGAAATAATAATAATGCTGTTATTATTTGACATGGGGGTTTTCTATGATTAATTAAATAATTAAAGACACTTTTGAAAATTATTTATTATTACACTAGTGAAATAAATGCATGGTTATATTATTCTCTGATTAGCCAATGGAAATCCAAGCGATGCCTTTTGGGTTATGCACATAGAATTAGATAAAATCTACCAAGACTTGAGAGTTCTTTCCTCTCTAGGAATTCTATCAAGAATGAGAGAGATCCTCCTCCACCAGATCAAGTGGAATGCTTTGGAAGTGGTTCTCAAGGTGATCGAAGGTGATCATCGCAAGCACAATGATATTCCATGATATCACATGGAGACTCATTTGGTGACGTCTAGAGATATGTGGAACATGTGTGAATCACCTCTAGAATAGATCAAACCTTGATCTCTACAATGCAATGATGGTACACTTGTAGATCTGTGATCGAACACATCAACGAATAAAGAATCAGCTATAAGGTAATTCTTATTTAATGAAATTAATTTTTAACAAAATATTTTGATCCTCTATCTTAGTTCCGAGTTTCTATTATTTTGTTCTATTTATTTTATTCAATTCCATCGATCATGGCCTACATCATTGCATAGATCCTAGATTGTTCATCGAATATTGAAAAAATTAAAGTTGGGCACTGGCCCTCCCGCGCTACCACTGCACCCGGAACCTACATAGTGTATGCTTTGCAGACACTAATAAACCAAGTATGGATGTGGTGATTACTATTCCATTAGTTGTAGTGGAGTTTTCCTCACCACCATCCAACATGGATGAAGCACGTGACATCGATCACAATGATGTCTCACTTCAGTTATACACCATCGAAAACATCATTAGGGACACAATGCCAAATAGGTTTTCATTTTTCAATCTCAACCCTCATGAGCTACATTTCACTATAGTCGATGAGCCAACATCCTTTGGAAAATAGAACAACACCAGTGTTGGTGCAAGGTGATTGTAACACCCCAAGATTTCATAGTGTGTTATTTCTTGAAAATAATTCAATAACTTGCACTACACGCAACACTGAGTTCAATTGCACCATGACTTACCAAAAAAAAATCCATTAAAAGAGGTCATGAATAGTATTAACTAAATTTTAAACTTTATATAATCCTTATAATTTTAGAATCCGTATTATGAGTTTCTTAGTCATAATGCAAGAACAGATTCATTTTCAGTATTGCACTTTTATCAACTTTTGATAGTGAAACCTTTTTAAATACAATATTTTAAACTTTTTGACTAAATGGAGACATCAAAAAATTTAAAATGAAACATCCCAAGCTTCCACGGTACGCTTTCCTTTGAATAAAACAGTAGCGTGTGTTGTACGCAACTTCGAGTTCTAACACACCGTAACCAATCAAACTAGCTGTTGTGAAGAGTAATACCTACTTTTTGAAATTATATATATTTTATATTTTAAAATGGACTTCATTTTTGGATTCGGAATATCAAATTTAGCCTAAGGTGAAATTTTGGTACTTTTCGGATAACTTTCATATTTTGATGAATAGTGAAAATTACTAAATTTTAATTAAAAACAACTTTTTTAATCATAATAATTAATAGTGGTAAATTGTGAATTTGAGTGGTTTTAAAGTATATTTAGAATATATTTTTACCATTTAATATAATGTTGGTCATTGGACATAATTTTACAATTAAACCGAACATAAACAAGTGTCAATCTTTTGATAGTTATTACCTCTTAAAAACACGTTTTTTTGTTTTGACAGCGGGAATTAATTTTAAATTAATTTCTGCCACTTCTGTGTTTTGAATTTAGGAAAATGGATTCCATATTTGGAATCAGGATGTTCAAATTGTGTAAATGGGTAACTTTAATTTTTAGACATTTTGAATAATTACTGCGGTAAATATTTTATTACCATGGTTAAGGGTAAATCCTGTAAATAAGGGTTAAAAAATAATATTATAATAATACTAAATTACCCTAAAACGTGTCTTAACCCTATTGGTGGACACATACCCGACCATGATCATCCTTGGGTCAATTTGGGGACCCCATGGATCCACTTGTAAGTGATAATGACACTTTATATTAATAAAGTTAAAATAAAAATAAAAATGGCATAAGCTTACATCTTTTAGAAGAACATTTTTTACATAGGGTTATATATGTTGGATTTTAGATTATAAATATTCATTAGAAAGATAAAAATATTTACTACATAATGATATTTTATTTATAATTTTTAGACATTAAATAATTTATTTTATTTATGACACAAAGATGATGCAGTAATTACTATAATAGTGAAAAATTAAAATAATTGATATTATAAATACCCAAAAAAATATAATATGAAACTTTTAATGAATTAAACTACTTTTATAGGATAATATGGTATATTAGGATTGATTTAATTGACTTTGTTCGAAGTAATCAATCTGTTATGAGTTTCACAAAAATCAACTATTGAATAGTGTCAAAATTGACATAAAAGAGTTTTTAAAACAAATATTATATTATTAATTGATATTAAATTCCTAAAAATATAAGGTTCGACCAAGAGACTTATATAAGGATAGGTTCATCATTAATGGACCACTTGGGGGTCGCTTGGATGTATATAGTAAGTTTATTAACTATCTTATATAAAAATACAAAGAGACATTGTAAAAGTGAAACTAATTAACTTAGAGTTAATACTTAAAGATAAGGTTAATATAAGTACCCAAACCTGTCTAAATTCTATTGGTTGAGTGTTTTTCGACCTATCCCCACCTTAACTTTTGAATAATCAACTTTGGAGCCATTAGAAACCGAATATGAATTTATTATAAATTAATATTTCTAGCTTTTCCAAAGGTGCCCCTCACCCCTCTTATAAAAGGGCACTCCTCCTTCTCTTTTCCTCACACCTCTCAAGCCACTTGGCTCGTCCAAACTCTGCCCAAATAAGCTCCCCACATCCCTCTCCTCCTCCTTGAAGCTTCCCCTTAGGCAGAAAGCATTTCAAGAAGTCCTTTGGTTCCAACCAAAGTGAGTTACCTAGATTAAAGGTAACGATTTCTCTTAAATTATTTTCATTTATTTTGCTTCTCCAACCCCCAAACTCTTTTTATTTCCTTTCTTTTGTAACAACACCAGTATCCACAATATACTAGGATGTTGTTATAAGAAGGATTCAAACTACACATACACACAACTCCATCTAATGGATGATGAACATAATGTTTCTGTGGATGGCAAACTAACGCCTCACGAAACGATGATTGTTCAAATACATCTTACCACCTCTCATGGTGGCCATTATGATGACACTGTAATTAAATATGATATTAATGATATATATTTTATATATAAGCTTCTGTAATTCCATTTTATTTCATACCATTATTCGTTTCATGTTGTATATACATACGATAATTTCATTTGAGGAAGTGCGGACTACCGCCCCCTTAAAATGATATGACTCGTTCATACCACACATGGAACGTATAAAGGATGGTGTTAATGAACTTAAGTAACATATATAAAATATTATATTATACTGGAATAGTAATATACCTATGTATCATTTGGATTTGATTCTTTTAAAATGAAAATTAAATGGAAGTAGCGTTCGTGCGTACGTACGGACTACCGTCTCCACGAACGCGATAAGATTCATTCTCCATCATATCCATTCAAGTATTATTCTCATTTTAGGGTTAAAAATAATGTTAATATCATTATGATTATGAATAAGATATAATCTATCCATTACAAACATGTCTTACGTAACCAAACATTTAAGAAGAACGAATCGATTATCACCCGAAACGACGATAATACTAAGATATTATTAATAAAGCAATGTTAAAAGATCATATATGATATCATATTAATGTATATGATTCTTGTATAATTTAATAACAATTATTTCACCATTATACAGGAGGTTAACCTACCCCAACAAAGGAAAAGTACAAGGTAAGGGTTATTTCACAATCTCTTCATTATCCGAGGTTGTATTATACGTAATAATCTACTGGGATCTCTTTATCATCCACATCCATGTTTCTTCGAAATGTATTTCAAATTTTTTTTACTATTTACAAGAATATGGGTTAAAGTCATTTATACCCTTGTTTGACTTTTTATAAGAGGTTTATAAAGGAATCTTTCCGTCGTTTTCAAAACAAGGTCTTTTTTAACCTTTTCGACAGAATTGAGGTAAAAATGTTTTTTTTAACTTATACGGCGGGTGCGGTAATTTTCCGCCGTTATAAAATCGTCAAAGCTTTCCATACAAGCTTATAAGAATATTTTCAATGAAAATGTTTTATTTTATATGGATCTTAAATGATTTCAAAATAAAAGTAGATACTTCTTTAAAAAGAATTTTGATTTCATCTATGTCAACATCCTTTGATGGATTTTAAGATTATTTGAAGTTGATCTATTATGATACAAAAATTCTATATTTTATTGAAGGTTTTGTGATATGTTTGACTGTGGATGTGCTATTTTTATACCATTCATAGTTTATGGTGAAATTATTGACATTTCGTATGCTAGTTTTAATACAAATGTTTATGTTATGTTTAAACCTTTTCATATGGGAATGCATTGGACTTAATAAGTGACGGGTGGAGCCCGCTATAGCTCCTCGATGCATCGGTAGGTCTCATGAGACAAACTAGTGTCTTGGCACAAGGCCTTGACAAAATCTTATTTGTAGTCTTGGCACGAGGCCTTGGCTATGTGGTTATGATAGTCTGGCATTATGCATTCCAACATTATGAAAGTGGTTATTGATTTTTGCATGTGATTATTCGATTAGTAGAATATCCATGTGAATAAGTAAATGGAATTATTTCATTTTATTTATGCCATACCATGTTGAAAGTTCATGTTTGAAAGGCTTTTGTTTTAGTTATACATTGCCTTAAAAGTTTATTATTATTTATGAAAGTTTCCGCTATTTTGTTATCCTTACTGGGCATTTGAGATCACCCCTTTTATATGTTTTATTTTTCCCAGGAAGTGAAGAAGTAAATTATGAATGACCTGCAGGGATATTATGTGGGGATATGAGTGTGGATTATGGAGACATTATGTTGTTGTTGTAGTTTTTCATTTTATGATGTAATGTAAAACCTATGAATATATCTAGTGTTTCCAAGGCTACTAAACCAATCGGTCTTTCGAGATTTGATCTTTCTTGTGATCATGCCAATGTTACGAAGTAATGCACCGACTCTGGGCAGCTGGGGTCGGGGCGTTACAGTTGGTATCAGAGGAAGTTTAGTACAAACCTTGGAAGCTAGATTTAGATAAACTCTGATTATAGCACGTAAACCTAAGACGAACTTTGAGGATTAGTATAGAAGAACTTCCTAGAATTTTGGTATTGTAGAGATTTTGTGAGTTTTCCGAGCAATACATCCCTGTCTGGATACGAGCAGGTAGAGGCGGCTCTGGCACAGATGTACCTAGGGGTAAAACCCGAAAACACCGCTTTGAGCTAGACTCGAACGGGAACTGGTGCACGACAACGGGCCTTGCTGCACTCTTAGTTACGACACTCCCGGGGGATATGATTAGGATAATTCTCATTTTATTTACAAACCATTATGAAGGGTTTATGGGTATATACATCCTCAAAGGAGACATTTTTATGATTATGGATTATATCCATAAATAGTTCAATTTATGTTAAGTGTTTTATAAGTATGGGATTATGTATTTTGATTCATAAACTGATCTAGTGTATGCCATTGTTTAGAAATGGCGCCCAGTAGAAGGAATGAGAACTCCAGAAATGCACATGATCCAAAGAGAAGGAAGGATCATATCTTTCATGGTCTTAAGCTAGAATTTATAAGAGAAATAGTCTCCCATGTATTATCATCATATGAAGAAATAATATCATGTGTTGATAAGATAAGTAAAGAGTTTACTGAGCCCTATGGCTTTGAAGGGAAGCAAGAGAAGAAATGGATGGAAGAGAGAAAGATGGATAAAGGGAAGAGGGAAAAGAAGAATTTTCCCATATGTGGTAACTGTGGAAAGAAACACCCTGGAACTTGCCTGAAAGGAATGGGAGTTTGTTATAAGTGTGGAGGAAAAGGGCACAAAGTACGTGACTGCAAGGGTAAGAAAATGGTTTCAAATGTACAATGCTTCATTTGCAAAGAGTTTGGACACTATGTGAACCTATGTCCCAGTCATCAGACTATGCCGCAAATGATGCTATTGGATAATAATCAAGTTATGATACTACCACAGATGAAGAGGAATGATTAGAGTTCTTATGTTGATTATGTCAATTGAGTGTTGTATCAACAATGTACTTGTTATAATAATTATGGAGTATATAAGGATTGTACTGCAGTACTATTTCATTAAGGACTTGAGATTGTGTGGAACAAAGAAAAGTGACTCAATAGTAGGATAAATTTTTGGAAAATATATGGTTGAGAGAATGATAAACCATAATATAGTTCTGATACCGATGTAGTGATTTTCGAATAATACATGATTATTTTGGAAAAAATTATATTGGATATTCTTGACTACCTTGGAACTGATTAATGATTTGTATATTCCATCATTGTTGGGGTTTAAAACATTTTTGGATTGATGAAGTATATCCAGCATTCTATATGGAATAAGGGAGAATGGATGTAATCAATAAGGAATATGGTAATTCAGGATGTTTCAGTGTATTAAAAGAATACATGATGAAGGTATTCATATGCTATTACGGGGTAAAAAGGATCTACATTATGTTTAGCTTCCTTATAAATGTTGGACTGTGAGTTTGGACATAAGTATTTTGGATAGTTCTAGTTTGGATTATTTTGGATTGCCATAAAAGGACAACCCGGAGGTCGGGCGGCAACTCGTCACGTCCGGCAAGGCTACGAGACTTGAACCCGCAACCGAAGGGCGACAAGGGTGTATCACCTACCACTGGCCCACGAGATGTCCTGGATTAAATAATGTAGTTTTTATTAAAAGATCTTTTAGATGAATTATAAATTCGTTTATTTTGGAACCCTATACGAATAGTGTAAATAGAATTTTTTTACATTCTATTATCTTTTAGAGTGAAAGATGAGTTTCTAGTAGAAATTTATTAATGGATAAAACTCTAATTATAAAGTAAGTATATCTCCTTATGATCTTAGCCAATCTCATAAATAAATTCCTCAATATTAAGAAAAGCAACTTTGAACAAAAATGTTTTCCTAGATGGTACCTTAAATCATCACTAATTTATGGCTTTGGGATTGTTGGCCTTTTCATAGCCATGTTCTCTACCACTCTCCATCAGATAATTGATGGTTAGATTTCTCCTCCATATCCATATTTTCCTACATGGAACCCTAGTATGTGTTATTTTCGGTAATCTTCATACTTTCCACTCTTTATTTTAAATAGAGGCATCATTAATTCATTTTTCGATGTGGGATTTCAACTAAGATATTTTGAAACGTCAAAAATGTGTTATCCCAATACCCTATATTTTGTTGAACTGATGGTACTTCAAATCATCATAGATTGATGAGTTTAAGGACCTCAATTTTATACTTGTTTGTGATTGATGACCTCCATCACTACCTATAAATATTTACGTTTTTCCTCCAATTATATGTCTATAATTGCCACCAATGTTCTCCTAATAGAGATCATAATTTGGTGGTGATCCTTTCATTTCTCTTTTCCTCATATTAAGACTAAATTTTAGTAACCCAATTTCCGATGTGGGTTTTCCCACAAAGATATTTTCTATTTCCAACCTTTTATTTTCGAAGAACAATTTCAAATTGCGAGGACGCAATTTATTGAAGGAGGGGAGAATGTAACACCCCAAGAATTCATAGTGTGTTATTTCTTGAAAATAATTCAATAACTTGCACTACACGCAACACTGAGTTCAATTGCACCATGACTTACCAAAAAAAAAATCCATTAAAAGAGGTCATGAATAGTATTAACTAAATTTTAAACTTTATATAATCCTTATAATTTTAGAATCCATATTATGAGGTTCTTAGTCATAATGCAAGAACAGATTCATTTTCAGTATTGCACTTTTATCAACTTTTGATAGTGAAACCTTTTTAAATACAATATTTTAAACTTTTTGACTAAATGGAGACATCAAAAAATTTAAAATGAAACATCCCAAGCTTCCACGGTACGCTTTCCTTTGAATAAAATAGTAGCGTGTGTTGTACGCAACTTCGAGTTCTAACACACCGTAACCAATCAAACTAGCTGTTATGAAGAGTAATACCTACTTTTTGAAGTTATATATATTTTATATTTTAAAATGGACTTCATTTTTGGATTCGGAATATCAAATTTAGCCTAAGGTGAAATTTTGGTACTTTTCGGATAACTTTCATATTTTGATGAATAGTGAAAATTACTAAATTTTAATTAAAAACAACTTTTTTAATCAAAATAATTAATAGTGGTAAATTGTGAATTTGAGTGGTTTTAATGTATATTTAGAATATATTTTTACCATTTAATATAATGTTGGTCATTGGACATAATTTTACAATTAAACCGAACATAAACAAGTGTCAATCTTTTGATATTTATTACCTCTTAAAAACACGTTTTTTTGTTTTGACAGCGGGAATTAATTTTAAATTAATTTCTGCCACTACTGTGTTTTGAATTTAGGAAAATGGATTCCATATTTGGAATCAGGATGTTCAAATTGTGTAAATGGGTAACTTTTATTTTTAGACATTTTGAATAATTATTGCGGTAAATATTTTATTTACCATGGTTAAGGGTAAATCCGGTAAATAAGGGTTACAAAATAATATTATAATAATACTAAATTACCCTAAAACGTGTCTTAACCCTATTTGTGGACACATACCCGACCATGATCATCCTTGGGTCAATTTGGGGACCCCATGGATCCACTTGTAAGTGATAATGACACTTTATATTAATAAAGTTAAAATAAAAATAAAAATGGCATAAGATTACATCTTTTAGAAGAACATTTTTTACATAGGGTTATATATGTTTGATTTTAGATTATAAATATTCATTAGAAAGATAAAACGATTTCCTACATAATGATATTTTATTTATAATTTTTAGACATTAAATAATTTATTTTATTTATGACACAAAGATGATGCAGTAATTACTATAATAGTGAAAAATTAAAATAATTGATATTATAAATACCCAAAAAAATATAATATGAAACTTTTAATGAATTAAACTAATTTTCTAGGATAATATGGTATATTAGGATTGATTTAATTGACTTTTCTCGAAGTAATCAATCTGTTATGAGTTTCACAAAAATCAACTATTGAATAGTGTCAAAATTGACATAAAAGAGTTTTTAAAACAAATATTATATTATTAATTGATATTAAATTCCTAAAAATCTAAGGTTCGGCCAAGAGACTTATATAAGGATAGGTTCATCATTAATGGACCACTTTGGGGGTCGCTTGGATGTATATAGTAAGTTTATTAACTATATTATTTAAAAATACAAAGAGACATTGTAAAAGTGAAACTAATTAACTTAGAGTTAATACTTAAAGATAAGGTTAATATAAGTACCCAAACCTGTCTAAATTCTATTGGTTGAGTGGTTTTCGACCTATCCCCACCTTAACTTTTGAATAATCAACTTTGGAGCCATTAGAAACCGAATATGAATTTATTATAAATTAATATTTCTAGATTTTCCAAAGGTGCCCCTCACCCCTCTTATAAAAGGGCACTCCTCCTTCTCTTTTCCTCACACCTCTCAAGCCACTTGGCTCGTCCAAAATCTGCCCAAATACGCTCCCCACATCCCCCTCCTCCTCCTTGAAGCTTCCCCTTAGGCAGAAAGCATTTCAAGAAGTCCTTTGGTTCCAACCAAAGTGAGTTACCTAGATTAAAGGTAACGATTTCTCTTAAATTATTTTCATTTATTTTGCTTCTCCAACCCCCAAACTCTTTTTATTTCCTTTCTTTTGTAACAACACCAGTATCCAAAATATACTAGGATGTTGTTATAAGAAGGATTCAAACTACACATACACACAACTCCATCTAATGGATGATGAACATAATGTTTCTGTGGATGGCAAACTAACGCCTCACGAAACGATGATTGTTCAAATACATCTTACCACCTCTCATGGTGGCCATTATGATGGCACTGTAATTAAATATGATATTAATGATATATATTTTATATATAAGCTTCTGTAATTCCATTTTATTTCATACCATTATTCGTTTCATGTTGTATATACATACGATAATTTCATTTGAGGAAGTGCGGACTACCGCCCCCTTAAAATGATATGACTCGTTCATACCACACATGGAACGTATAAAGGATGGTGTTAATGAACTTAAGTAACATATATAAAATATTATATTATACTGGAATAGTAATATACCTATGTATCATTTGGATTTGATTCTTTTAAAATGAAAATTAAATGGAAGTAGCGTTCGTGCGTACGTACGGACTACCGTCTCCACGAACGCGATAAGATTCATTCTCCATCATATCCATTCAAGTATTATTCTCATTTTAGGGTTAAAAATAATGTTAATATCATTCTGATTATGAATAAGATATAATCTATCCATTACAAACATGTCTTACGTAACCAAACATTTAAGAAGAACGAATCGATTATCACCCGAAACGATGATAATACTAAGATATTATTAATAAAGCAATGTTAAAAGATCATATATGATATCATATTAATGTATATGATTCTTGTATAGTTTAATAACAATTATTTCACCATTATACAGGAGGTTAACCTACCCCAACAAAGGAAAAGTACAAGGTAAGGGTTATTTCACAATCTCTTCATTATCCGAGGTTGTATTATACGTAATAATCTACTGGGATCTCTTTATCATCCACATCCATGTTTCTTCGAAATGTATTTCAAAACATTTTTACTATTTACAAGAATATGGGTTAAAGTCATTTATACCCTTGTTTGACTTTTTATAAGAGGTTTATAAAGGAATCTTTCCATCGTTTTCAAAACAAGGTCTTTTTTAACCTTTTCGACAGAATTGAGGTAAAAATGTTTTTTTTAACTTATACGGCGGGTGCGGTTATTTTCCGCCGTTATAAAATCGTCGAAGCTTTCCATACAAGCTTATAAGAATATTTTCAATGAAAATGTTTTATTTTATATGGATCTTAAATGATTTCAAAATAAAAGGAGATACTTCTTTAAAAAGAATTTTGATTTCATCTATGTCAACATCCTTTGATGGATTTTAAGATTATTTGAAGTTGATCTATTATGATACAAAACATCTATATTTTATTGAAGGTTTTGTGATATGTTTGACTGTGGATGTGCTATTTTTATACCATTCATAGTTTATGGTGAAATTATTGACATTTCGTATGCTAGTTTTAATACAAATGTTTATGTTATGTTTAAACCTTTTCATATGGGAATGCATTGGACTTAATAAGTGACGGGTGGAGCCCGCTATAGCTCCTCGATGCATCGGTAGGTCTCATGAGACAAACTAGTATCTTGGCACAAGGCCTTGACAAAATCTTATTTGTAGTCTTGGCACGAGGCCTTGGCTATGTGGTTATGATAGTCTGGCATTATGCATTCCAACATTATGAAAGTGGTTATTGATTTTTGCATGTGATTATTCGATTAGTAGAATATCCATGTGAATAAGTAAATGGCATTATTTCATTTTATTTATGCCATACCATGTTGAAAGTTCATGTTTGAAAGGCTTTTGTTTTAGTTATACATTGCCTTAAAAGTTTATTCTTATTTATGAAAGTTTCCGCTATTTTGTTATCCTTACTGGGCATTTGAGCTCACCCCTTTTATATGTTTTATTTTTCCCAGGAAGTGAAGAAGTAAATTATGAATGACCTGCAGGGATATTATGTGGGGATATGAGTGTGGATTATGGAGACATTATGTTGTTGTTGTAGTTTTTCATTTTATGATGTAATGTAAAACCTATGAATATATCTAGTGTTTCCAAGGCTACTAAACCAATCGGTCTTTCGAGATTTGATCTTTCTTGTGATCATGCCAATGTTACGAAGTAATGCACCGACTCTGGGCAGCTGGGGTCGGGGCGTTACAGTGATACTTGAGGAGATAAAGTCAATTAGGAACAATGAAACTTAGGAGCTCATTGATCAACCCCATTGTCCATCATCCAATTGGTTTCAAGTGGATCTTTAAGGTGATGTGGGATGAGGATAACACAGTAACAAAGTAAGTGTTGAGGCTCATTGTAATGGGGTATATTCACATAGGGGTATTTACATCAAGGAGGTATATTCCCCTATTTAATTCATGGAGTCAATGTGGATCCTCATCATAGTGGCAGTGCAAGAAGGGTGGGAGGTCCATCACATGGATGTAAACTCGGAATTGATCAATGGTGAAGGTATACATCGAGAAACCACCTTGATTCAAAGCCAAAAACTGCAAGCACTAGGTTACCCTACTCTAAAAAGTGTACAATGGCCTCTTTCAGGCATCCAAAGTGTGGAAGACTAAGCACGCCACTAGCCCTATGATGCTAGAGTTTCACAAGCGAGGCTTGAGCATGTTGTTTACACTCATTACAATGGTGTGTCTCATTTGACTGTTGAGGAGTACGTAGATGACCTGATAATAACTAACACTACATCGGTCGATTCATGGAGGAGCCACATGAAGATCCCTTGGCTATAATCAAGCACTTATTGTGGTACATCACTAGGAAATGAAACTACAACTTCCATAATGCAAGGAAGGTAAACAGTCATTTTATCATTCTAGACTACTAAAACAGTGTAATAGATGATGACTTTGACAACTAAAATATCACCATTGGGGTGTTTTCCTTCCATAGAGACAACCCCTTCACCTTGATATCGCAAAATCAAAAGGTTTCGGCGATGTCTTCATGCAAAGAAGAGTACATGTTTGTGACGACCATGACATGCCAATATATTTGTTTGGCTCGACCTTTAGGATAATTTCTCCACTTAGACCATAGAGTGTTGGTGATCAAAGTGGAAAAAAGTTCAACCACTACCTTGGGACATAATCCCATATTACATGACCAGAGAAAGAATATCAATTCCATATTCCATTTCATCTAGATGTGTGTTGATAGAGGAATGGTTTTTCTTAAGCACACTCACACATTGGAGCATTTTGTAGGTGTTTTGATGAAGTTACTTGGGTGCACCAAATTTATAGATTTACATGTGAAGATTGGTGTCATTGAGATATGATGAATATGACTGAAATTTGGTGGTGATATTATTGACTGTTTTCAATTTAGAGATTAATTTCATTATTACCTTTTCTTCCCTAGTTATTTCCCTACTTTATTTTAATTTTTATTCAATTTGGTTTGAGGGCATTATGACTGAATGTGTTTTTGACCTTGTTATGGGTTCTGAGTTTTTTATTTATGTTGTAAATTAATTTATATTTTTTTGTCTATATAAATGAATGAAAACCCCACCAGAAATGCATACTAGTATCTTGGTGCTCAAAACCACTCTTTTATTCTAGTTTCTTCCATTAAACTTCTAGGCGTTTTTCTATGTTCTTTTGTGTTGGACAGTTTGGAATCTCTAATACTAAAAACCTAAGGGGGAGTTGATTCATATTTGAAGATCAAATGAAATAACTCATAACAACAACATCAAGTCACACTACCATCTTAATACCTTATGGTTATTATATTCTGCCCAAAATCCATGCTGATAAGGCTCAGAGGTTAAAAATGGAGTTCGATCTCACTATACTTCATTGATGTACTGAACAATGATGAGGGATTCACACACCATTCTTTCATTATGGATGTGGATCGAGATCAGTGCATGTACGAGGTTAATTAGAAGCAAATGAGAGTTCTTCTTGCAAAGTTCCTCCCTTATACTCCTAGTCAATCCCTTCTAGAGATATGGAAATTCTAACCCTCATACTGAATATGCTAGCTAGTAAGAAATAACGTGTTCGTGAGGCCATTTTATGGAAAAAATTAGTGGGTCAGTAATACCACAGGTGGATATCAACAAAGGGCATCCACCGCTTTTTCTTAATTAAAATAAAATAAGTTTTTATAATTCTAAAATAAAGATGATTGTGTCTCTCTCACTATATACATATACATAAACTCAAAGGTCAATTAATTTTTGTATGTTGGATGTCTTCGTAGAGATTGTGTGTGTAGAATTTTATAATTGCAGAATTGACTATAATTTTACGTATGTCATGAAATCAATTTCAAAATAGAAATTGATAGTGAAAATATTGTTATAATAAAAACCTCATTGATAATTTTGGTTGTATATGTTGATAAAAATAGATAATTATGAAAAAATAATAATATGAGTATACACTATAAAGCAATAATAAACCAAAAACATAGAGATATTTATAGGTCCCAATAGTGTCATTTCATTACTATATAACCAGATATATATATTCTAAATTATATTATAATAAATGGTTTAGATTTATCTTTATCATCTATGTAAAATCCAATACTTGGAATTTAAAAAGTTTGAATGTGAATTCCAACTCTCAAAACAATTAAATCTTTTTGGGTTCTCTCAAAGATACAAGAGAGCAATGATATCCATTCCAACTCTATTAAAAGACATGCCACTACTCAAATAGGTGAGGAAATCTTCATGCATCAACATAATTGACGGGAGCATGGACATGTATTCGTTCAAAGTCACATGGAATAATTGGTCGTTATTTCAAATATATTGCTGGTATGACCACATTGTAGGATTTTAAAAAAACTCATGTATGATTAACGAAAAATGCATGTTGAATTAAACAAACTTCACCCAAAAAAAAGAAGCCAACCAAAAATAGATATTTTCCTAATAAAAAAACTAAACAATATGCATGGAAATTAGACACCTAAAACATGAAGATAAAACATGGAATAAACAACTCAAATAACTAGAAGTCAATTTAAAAAAGATCAACATGCCAAATATATATATATATATATATATATCTACCTTATAAAACAAATTATAAACTAAAATTCATGGAGACATTCTTGCAATTCTGATCTACCCAATTAATTGGTTTTGGTAGTTTTCATCTACATAGAATACTCAAAGTATGACATCGATCATGTCAGTTTGATCATTTCCTTAACATGAGTGGCATTGAAACATGTCTTACTGTACCAATTAATTTAAATCCATATACTATTAAAAACATGATTAGAAATATGCATCCTATTTTAGCAATAACAAATAATGAAAGCTCACAACCCATATACCCATTTCAACATAAATCCTTATGGCACATCTGATTCTGTGCCTGAAAATGGATTTAATTATATCATAAAATCATCTACACGTTCAAAACACCAAAATAAAAATTGGTTTAAATTTCCTTGGAAGAAAAACATATCATAAAAAACATAAATATATATTAAATCTTAAATTTTTAATCAGTACAACAAATATAAACACACCAATCAAAATACATCAAGCTGATAAGAGGTTTACATGGTTCATATTTACTAATGTTCTTCAAGAAAGAAAATAAAATAACAAAAACATAAACATAAAAAAATCAATAATGATATAAAGAATAAAAAACTCAAAATAGAAAATAAACGAGTATAAATTAATGAACACAATTATATAATGTGATTTTGGGCAATCTGGAGCTATGTGCCTAGCAAGAACAATGACATGCATAATATTTATTATGATAAACAAAAACAAGGTTATAAGCTTGAAACAAATAAGACACCAGGTAAAGAAATAATCTAACGAGTACTCATACTCTCTCACACACACCCCAAGGAACTAGAAAAAATAAGAAAACCCAACAAACAATTAAGAAAATAATGCACATACCAACCTAGGCTTGCACTAAGAACCTAACGATGCACTTTAAAAGAGATATTCAGGACTGTCACACTTGTACAGAAACGACTTTTAATAGCCCTAGAAAAAGTCATCAACAATGATAAAAAAGTGATTTTAATCTAAGAATCGTTAAAAAGGGTCTTTTTTATCAGCTCTAAAATAAAAGCACTGATAAAAGTAAAATATATATATATTTTGAAAAAAATCAAAAATTTTTAAAAAAAATCGGAGGTGGGGGAACCACCCCTTATACTAGCAGTCGAAGCATCTTTTAATAGTGCTACGCGCCACTCAAATCATCTTTTAACAGAACTAGGTGCACCTCCCTTTACAACGATGGATAACCATCAGCGCTTCCCTACCTCCCCTTGGATTCAAACCTAAGACCTCTCCCTTGTGCGCCAAGACCCTTACCACTCCTCCATGTTGTTTTATTCTCCATTTTATGAAATATATATATATATATATCAATCTATTTATATTTTTTTCCATATATTTATTTGTATATTAATATATATTAATATAATTATTTTTAAATACATTTATAAAATATGTTTTTTCTGTGTTTATAAATAAATAAATAAATACATAAATATATACACGACATATATATACAATATATATGTATAATTATACTTATTTTTGTTTATTTACATATATTATATATTAATGTATATATACATATATTAGAATATATAGGTAATATATATCGGTTTGTTAATACAGACACACACACACACACACACTATATAGTTATATAAACATTCATATTTTTTTATTTTAAATAAAATAGATATTATTTTTTATTTAGATATTATTTATATATTTATAAAAATATTTTATATGTAAATATGTTTACATATTTATTTATAAAATTGAATTTTTATGTGTAAATATATAAAAATATATGTGTGTGTATTTGTGTCTACTTTTTTTGAGAATAAAGAAGGATAATATTAATGATGAAGATCAGCAGCCGTACATAAGAAGATCCATGAAGGGAAATTTTCCATCCATAACTGGTTTACATCAAAGGGGCCTGAGGCCGCCAGCTGATGGGCTGCATTGTTTCCTTCCCTTTTGGAAAATGTGAAGGTGCAACAAGAGAAGCCTTGGTGTAGCGAGCAGATTCTTCAGATGATAAAGCAAAAGGATTGGAGCTCGTTGTCATTGTGGTAAATGGAATTGATAACAGAGAGGTAGTCTGACTCAATGATAATATCAGCCCATCCACGTTCCGCAGTGAGCATCATGCCTGCTAAGATGGCAGCAGCCTCAGCAACTGCAGGTTCCCAGGAGGCATGATGGGATTCAACTTTTGCCGCCACAATCTGCCCTAGATGATTACGTGCCAGGATACTGAGAGCAACAAGCTCATCCTTGGGGAGAGAAGCTTCCACGTTAAGTTTAAGACTCCCTTCTGGTGGGGGGATCCAATGAGGGGGGCAGGAGGGGGAGAATCTGGACAAACGTGTCCATTTCGGTCCTTCCAGCCCTCAATCCATGAAGTTGCTTGTTCAATCCAGAACTCGGGAGGGTGATGAACGTGGTGGAAAACTGAGTCATTACGCTGAACCCAAATGATCCAGTCTAGGGTAAAGCAGAAGCTGGCATCAATCGGTGACAGAGAGGAACACCATCACATCAGAAGATTTGGGAGATCAGAGACAAAATTTAGAGAATCATCTGAAGCCGGGCCCCATTTGTTCCAGATTTCCTTGGCTCCCGGGCATTGAGTGATGTCGTGCCAGGGAGTTTCAGGAATATTCAGGCAGAAAGGATAGGATTTAGCATTGGCCATGTGATGGTAAACAAGGAGGCTAGTGGGAGGGAGGGTGTTCGTGCACACCTGCCACCAAAATTGGCATATTTTAGGGGGGACATTGAGTTTCCAAAGCGCATTCCATGGTCCATCGTCATGGTCGAGAGAGTGAATACCATGAGCCAGTCTGTACCCGGATCTCACCGTGTAGTTGGCTATGACATCATTGGTCCAAAACAGATCGTCGGGGCCTGCATCAGGGACACAGAGGGTGCTCAGAATAATTTTTTGGTCTCTTTCATTAAATAATAGTACATTATGGAAAATGATAAAATTTGAACATCATAATATCCTTATGAGTATAAGGCTTGAAATTAATTGATTCTCCACCAAAAAAATGACAATAAGTCTCACTTAAATGAAGCTAAAAATCCACTTAAAATTTATGACTATTTGATGTTTGAGTAATGTTTTAGACTTATTTTAGATCTTTTATTAATTTTTTGATTTTTATCTCCAAATTATTATAAAATGACTATTACTCGATAATAAGTAGTTAATTACTAATTAAAAATATTTTTTAATTATTTTTTAAGCCTTTCACACTGTGGAGGAAGATTCTCATCCTTTTGGCCTTATTTTGAGAAAGATTTGTTTATTTAATTGAAGCTTCGCCGAATAAAAATTTTCATTCATCAAATGAGGGGTAATTTGGATGACCATCATTTGACATGCTATGGGAAACCATGGGGTGATCATTATTGGGTTGAATCCTTCCATGATGGGATTTGTAGTTCTGATATGATTGATTAATAATATTTCATCCCCTTTATCTCAGAAAAATTAAAATATTTATATATTAAGAGATTATTTTTAAGAAATCATATATATTTTTTGAAATATACCTTTTATCAGTGCCAATAAAAATACATTGATAAAGGGTGGTCTTTATTAGCTCTTCTAAAAAATCACTGATATAAGGGGTACTTTTAACAATGCTAAAAAAGCGGTGATAAAGGTATGCCCTTTATCAGTGCTTTTTTTAGTCATGTTAAAGGGTGGCGCTGCGTAAACCCATTTCTATGGTAGTGATCACCATCGTTGTCCTCATCTAAGCTCTCAATGGATGATCTTATATACTAAAATAATTGCATTGGAATGATAGTGTTGATCTCTAGGAAAACTCTTCCTCTTATCTTAAAACAATTCCCTATGTTTTTTCTCTCTGGTGAACGATACCAGGGATTACAATGACAAATCTTTGAAAATTCACACCTTAGGAAACACAAATAAGTGAAGTAATCATCACACCTCAATAGAATTAATGGGAGTAGGGAAACATATTTGGTTGAAGAATATATCATTATAACAAATATAGATAGTTGGATTGATGTGAATCATGAGATTAAACTAAAAAATGAAGTGTCAGGAGAGGATACTTTCACTACATGAGGTGAATGAGAAGTACGGTGCACTATTAACAATTTAACCTATGTGAATGATTTTAAAACATGGATATAGTCTGGGGAACCATTGGTATAGGTTATACCAATGGCTCCATAAACTACTGGGAGGCAGGCTGTGGGGATATCTATATACCAATAGTTTCTATGAAACCATTGGTATAGATCCTCATGATTGAAAATTAAACAAATGTTATATCAAAACATTGGTATAAATTCTATACCACCAATTATTTAAAACGTTGGTGTAACGACCCTGAATCTAGTAACACAGAGCTGATGCTTATTTTAATATATTGACATAGATATAAATGATCAAATCGCAAAGGAATGATCAATTTATCTATTTTAGAGGACCAAATAAATACATAATACACGTTTTACATTGGAAAAAGAAAATAAAACATTACAAATAAAATTAATGGTGTCTTTGAAAATCATTCAAAGGATTCATCTTCATAACGTGAGGAAAGGAAACAAAATAAGGGTGATCTCAAGGGCTTAGTAAGGGTTACATGCAGCAGAATCTATCCTAAGAAAATAAATCTTATTCAATGTGGAAAGGCAAATAACTATAAATACATTCCATTTAATCAATAATTTGAGTATGAAACTAGAGATATTAAATATGCCAAGGTAACTAACTGAAAAAACATTCCATTTAATCAATAAACTATGAATTCAATGAATCCATAGATAATATCAATGTGAAAATATCATGGATAATAATAATAACTAAATTCTAAATATAGAAAATTATTAGTTATTGGATTTCATGATCTCAGTCATCATGATACCTCTACTATCAATACCATTCACATGATAGTTTAAAACTATGAGTAAAAACCCATTTGATCTGACTAAATGATTTGTCTCATGAGACCTATTAATGCATCGATATTATACCAGAAACCACACATAATTTCATTTTTAAATCATTCTTCATATATTGAATAATGTATGTAATTCATGAATCAAAATTTATTATAATCAAATATCTGTATTGGGTAAAGGATACAGATTTATTAATATTTCTCAGTTAATCAAATAATTTTCAAAGTAAGAACTTTAAGTAAAAATAGCATATGGTTTAGGTAATAACCATATACATCATATAATAATATGGATATTTATTAGAAATGTAGTTTCCAATGGAAAATTATCATAAGAAAGTTTTTGTTACAAGAGAAATTAAACAATCACAAAATAAAGTGAGACTCTACAATAATTTTTTACCTCTTTGGTAACTTTTAAATTGTTAACCCTTGAAGAATAAACTTTAATTTAAAAATTAATAATCATGAATAATTATGTATTATTGTTAAATACCTCAATGGGGTATTATATACACCACATAAAATTTAATAGGTGCATATTAACAAATATGTCTCAATGAAATGGAAACTGAGATGAAATACCTTACCTCATTCATTAATTTATTTAAAAGTTCTCTAGAAACTTTTATAATGATTATAATAATTTTATTAATTTATACCAAAACCATAATCATATTTATAATATAATTTATGATCCTCTTATAACATTTTACCACCCATTTTTTAATATCATCTCATTATTTTCATTGTTTCGAGTGTGAATTGCCTGATTTTTTCATGCATTTTTTATCATGAAGGTTTGGGATCTTGTATATAGGATATAAATAAATCATCCCCAAAAGGATAATAATGTTATATATGTCATATTTAATCATTACATACATTATTAGAACAATTCTTAAGAGTTGGGAATGGAAAATTAATCACATCGCTAAGTGGAGACATTAGGCCATATGTACGCATGTGTGACAATATCATTCCATTAAAGGGTGAAAGGGTAAAAAAGTTTATAATATATTAATTTTAAATAATTTATATCCTATAATATATATCATATATATTGATTAAATTTATCCTTATTACCTTCCATGTAAAGCGTATCTGGAAAATGAATCACATTGTTTATCGAGGTGGTAGTCTGCTATACACACGAGTGATGTAGTCATATTTTAAATAACATAGAAAGTAAGATTATATATGTGATAATATAATTATATATGTATAATTATATAATAAATATCATATAAATTTTTTAATTACAACATTATATCCATCCTTTAAATGTGGTGAAGGAAAATGAATTTCATTGATTTGCAAGGCAGTAGTCCACTGTACACATGATCGATGATTTTGTTTCCCATTTGATGGAAGAAGAGATGGATATGGATCATGGAATTAGAATAATAACATCTTAGTATGTTTAATTTATTGTGGTTATTATATAACAATGTTTTAATAATATTTTAAGTAGATTTAATACCAAACAAAATAAAAACACTCATTTAAGAATGTTACCTCTTCTTTGAGTAAATTCATTAGGATTTCACCAAAATCCCTCCTACGTTGGAATTATTATAAAAAAATCAATGTAGGATTTTTCAGGTGATTAAGGAAGTGATTTTTTTATTTATTGGCTGAGACAAATGGATTATTAAGTTTGAAGGGGGGGAGGGGTGGCCTTTTAAAAGAGGGGGAGAGGGCACACATGGTTTTTTTGAGAAGATTTAATTAAAACCATATTTTTATTATTAAAATGACTCCAAAATAAGTCATTAAATACCCCTAATATTTTTCAGGTCTAAATATGTCTGTAAAATGATATTTGGACAATTTGGTAGGTTATTTTAACACTTATCGTTTTAGTTTAACCCCTGGTAAATCAGTTTTTACCTTAATCGCAGTAACTAATGTTTACTACTTATAATATTCATAATGGTAAAAAATTAATTTGAACTTATTAGACACTATAAATTATTATTATTTGAAATATTTAATCCTTTTTTCCAAATTCAATCCATATAAGTGTCAGAATCCAATTTAAAATTATACCTGCAGTCGTGACGAAAAAGTATGTTTCCAAAGAGAAAATTCTCATAAGTATTGAAGGGTTTCATATGAAAATTAAATATGAGATTTATTCCATTTAACTAAATTGTATTTGTTATAATATAATTCAACTAATTTTACTTTTAAATAAATTTTAAATAATTTAAATGAAAATGAAGATTTCAATAAAAGCAAGTATTTTTCGCATTCATTGAAAAATGAAACTTTTCAGAAAAATCCCAAAAAAAATCACCTTAATCTAATTTTGATATTAAAATTTGAAAAATTAATTTTATTTTATAAAATATTTTTTATAATAATTTTAAAAATTAATTTCATCCTAAGTGATCAAAAAGTTACGAAATCGTTTTCTTTGAAAAAATATTTTTTCAAAAAATATTTCTTTTACTTTCAAATGATTCTTATTTTATTTATAATTAGAAGATAACCCCAATTTTCATAATTTAGTTATTCCTATTTATACTCTCCAAATTAATTTCTAGGTTATAATGTTCATGTTTAAATTATATTTTAATAGAGTATCATGTTTTGTTTAAACTTTTTATGGCGTGCATCACTGGACATCAAAGATATTGAATTTATTTAGAAAGAAATAAATAGTAAACTCTCAGGGTGTTAAATAATTCCATCATACAAAAATTTATTCCTCAAAACTTCATGTATATTAACATATAAAGAGATGAGGATGTTTCTTTTTCATAAAATCCTCTGGTTCCCATGTTGCTTCCTCCAATTTATGATTTATCCAAAGTACTTTAACCAATCATGTTGTCTAATTCTTCATTAATTTATTTCTAGTATCAAGGATCTTGATGGGTTATTCATATTAAGATATATTATGTTTCAATTATATTTCATTAGAGGTGGTCACATTCATTATTTCTAATATGTACTTCTTGAACAATGATATATGGAACACATCATGTACTTTTGGGAGACTTGGTGTCATTTCCAAATGATAAGAAAAAGCTATAATTATTTCAAGGATTTCATAGTGTTTGATGTACCTAAGGCTCATTTTACCTTTCTCACATAACCTTATATCACCATTCTATATAGATACTCTCAATAAAACATTATCTCTTAATTAGAATTCCAAATCCTTATTCTGATTGCCAGTATAACTATTTTCCCTACATTGAGATGCTTTAATATGAGCCTAAATAGCCTTTACCTTTATTGTTGTCTCTTCAAAAATATATGGGCCTAGAAGTTCCTTTTACCCAACTTCATCCCTAGAAATTATAGTACAAAATATCTTTCTATATAATTTTTCATATAGAACTTGTTGAATACTTGAATGGAAACTATTTTCATATGCCAACTCTACTAAAGGAAAAAATTGATTCCATGTACCTTGAAAGTCATGTGATCATGATCTCAACATGTCTTCCATTTTTTGAAAACTCCTTTCGAACTATCCAACCGTTTAAGGATGGTAGGAAGTTTACAAATTAATCTTGGTATCAATATCCTTATGAATATTCTTCCATAATTTCAATATAAAATTGGGATCACGATTCGACAAGGTTGAAATCTGTGTTCCATGAAGTATGATAACTTCATTAATATAGATCTCTATAAGGTGATCAAGAGGTAATTATTCTATTATAAAAAGGAAATTTATATAGTTGGTCACTTAATAAATGATAACTCATATGGAATCATTCTTCTAATGAGTCTTTAGTAGTCTTTATAAAATTTCCATAGTAATGTCGTCTCATTTCTACAAAGTAATAGGAAGAGGATAAGTGATTCCTCTAGTATTATATCTCACATATTCCACTTGTTGTCAAACCAAACATATAGACACACAATAACCAATTTCCTTCTTCATGTTATCCCACAAATTTTTTCCCTAAAATCCCTATACATATTTGTGAAACTAGGGTATATAGAGAAATTAGAGCTATGAGCATCATCCAACAATTCCATTTTAAGCTCAGGTATAGATGGAGCACAAAATAAATTTCCAAATTTCAGAACACTATCTTCAAAAATCATGCATGCTAATTTCTCATCATTCACAATTTTAATTCTCTTCTAAAATTTATTATCATTATATTAAGAACTTTTTTTCTTTTCTAATAAAGATAGTTTCACAATCATTTGAAAAATTAGTAATGTATCTTCTTCCTTAATAATTCTCATATCCATATTTACTAGATCCATGAACATAGGATCTATCTCAATCATCATTTGGGACATAACTCCATGATCATTCCTACCCATTGCATCTTCTACATTATTTTCTTTCCCTAGGTTGTAGTGTATCGGGAAATCATAATCCTTGAGAAGATCGAGCAATCCCCATTGTCTCACATTGATCTCATTCTTTGAAAATATTTATTTTAGGATTTTATAATCCGTGTATATCTCATATCTTTCACTATAGTGATAATGAATCCATATATGCAAAGAAAATATTATTGCTTCCAACTCAAGATCATAGGTTGGATTTTTTTGTTCATGAGTATTCAATTTCCTTGATGCATATGTAATTACTTTATCATTTTTCATTAGGACACACCAAATTCCTTTCTTCTATGCATCACTATATATCACAAATTAATGATTTACATAAGGTAGATTAAAAATTGAATCATTTTCCAATATCATGTTTAGTTCCTAAAAAATTATTTACATTCATTTATCTAAATGAACTTAACCCCTTTACATGTATGGTTGGTTAATAGGTTAGCCAATAAGGAAAAATTCTGAATGAATCACCGATAGTAACCTACTAAACCAATGAAACTATATACCTCAGTTATGTTCATTGGTGTAGGCCATTCTATAATCGTCTTTATATTAAAAAGATCAATTATGACTTCATTATTGAAGACAATATGAACAATAAATGAAACTTCATAATTCTTAAAATCACACTTACTAAATTACCCATATAACTCCTTTCTATTAAGAGTCATGAGAATGATCTACAAGTGATTCTCATGGTCCTCACAGCTTTTATAATACAATATGATATCATCAATAAATACCACAAAAAATATTTAGGATATTCATTTAATACTATATTCATTATCTCTATAAAAATAGAGGGTTAATTAGTTAATAAAAATGGAATTATTGTAAAACCACAATTTCCATAACTCATTCAAAAAGTGTTCTTTAGAATGTATTCCTTATTTACTCACAATTGATAATACCCAAAATGAAGGTCAATATTTGAAAAAATATTAGACTCCATGAAGTTGATCAAATTGGTCATCAATGTGAGGTATAAGATACTAATTATTTATCACAATATAATTAATTCCCCTATAATCAACACACAACCTCATGGATCCATATTTCTTCTTAATGAAGATAACAGGGAATCCCCATGGTGAAACCCTAGGGAGAATAAATCCCTCATCACACAACTCCTCTAGTTGTTTATATTAATCTAATAATTCCACAGGGGCCATTCTATATTAATTATTTGATATTGGTCTTGGATCATTGATTAAACAATGGAAAACTCAACTTCATGATCTAGTTGATGTCCAGGTAATTCCTTAGGAAATATATCAATGTATTCATGAAAATAGGTACATCCTCAATTTTATTATTACATTCTTCATCCAAAGATTATGTCTACTCATCTTCCCCATGAATCTAATTTAGTTGAGCTTATAGGTGTGGATCTAGACATGTCTCAGATGATGATGTATCTTCTCTAATGATTATAAATTCTATATCTTCTTCACGAATCATAATTCCATTTTTCTTAAAATAAATTCTTTCACCATATTTTTAAATATAGTCTATAAAAAGGATTATATCGAAGTAAAACATAGGTATGACAATAAATCTAGTAAATAAAACATGTTTATGTGTCATAATGAGGACTATCTGACACATCCTTATTGTAATGATACTTCCACTATGAGGTTTCACTAACAACTCCCTTCTTAAAGTGATATGAAAATAAATAATTTTCATGGAAAACATGGAATATAATAAAGGTTGTGAAGATATAGAATCAAATAAATAATTATAGAAATTTTAATTTATGATTAATGTACCATCCACCATATCATTGGGTACTTTCACCTCTCTTTTAGTGATATCATAAGATTGGCCTTTCCCCTTGTCCTCTTCTATGGTAGATTACCCTAAATCTTGTGTAATTTGTTTTCATAGATCCCCATATATCTATTTTTAAAGAATGAATATTATATTTTTCTTTATTCACTTTACTTTATTTATCCTAATGACACTTATCTACACACATATAACAAACTCCAATTCCTTTCAATCATTTCACAAGATGATTCTTTCTATTGTTCTCACAAGATGGAAATTTCATTGTTCTTTTATTATTATTTAGTATATTCCCTTTTTGTTTTTTCTCATTTGAATTTTTGTTTTATTTATTTCCCTTAAACATTTAGTATTTATATAATTCCTTCTCTTTTTTTATGGAACATAAAACTACTTTATCAAATGATGAAATTTTTTGAGAGACTAGTTCCCTTTGGATACTTGTCTTAGTCCATTTAATGAAATGGTCAATATTTCACTTTGTGCTATGTATGTAATCTATAGTTTACCTAGATATACTTTTAAATGTATCGTCATAATTATAAAAACATTCTTTATCCTTTTTCTTTAAGCTAGGAGACTTTCTCTACATTTCAGTTTTTTTCTCATTAGTAAAATATTTTTTGAAGAAAGTCTCCTTAAAAGATTTCTATTCCATGAGTTCTATTTCCTCTTATTCCATAGTATTTTGGATCAATGACTACCATTGATCAAAATCACCTTTGAGATAATACACTATATCTATAACAATATCATTTTAATCGCATAAAAAGGCCATAAATATCTTCTCAAGATATATAATCCATTTCCCAACTATAATTGGATTAGTAGTCCCATAAAATGAGAATGATTCTATGGTATAAATAAATACAACATAGGATAATCACTATTTAGAATAGTTTTCTTCATATAATAAAGGTTATTTTTTAAAACATGATTATTTTCTCCTAATATATCCATTATATTGTCAGTTTCAGTGCCATATGTATTGCCTTTCTCAGCAGCTGATAGCCCCGTAGGCGTCATTAATTCCATAGGTTTACCAAATTTAGAAATCTATAATTAAAATAAAAAAACACTAAACTATAAGTTAATTTAGGATATGAAAGTATGATTATAAACACATAGAGATAGGTTTTGAGTAAATACTAATTTAAATAATAAATACCTAACTATTTTTTATTAAAATTTAGGCAAATTAATTGTTAGAGATAATGATGGATGTTGAGATTTTAGAAAAATATAAAATGTGATTGTAAATTACAAATATGGGTTCATGATTCAGTATAGAATAATATAATTAAAGAGAAGTCATATTTTTTTAGAACTAATTTTAGGCCAATCTATTGGTCAGGGAAGACAAATGGAAAATAACTAATTTTCCCTTTTCATAGTGGTCACATTACTTTGGGTTTTAGATATTATGGAAACTTGGAACCATATTTAATCCCAATGGAAAATCCACCCAAGGTACATGGTGAGGATCATTCACTATTCAATTAATTGAAAGTGTCACTCATTCGTTTATCATAGAATGGTAATTCCTGATTAAAGTTAAGGAAGATCATTAAGAAATTAGGGTTTTGGAAAAATACCCAAATTAATTGAATTCAATAAATAAAAACCCTCAAAAATCAATCCCCCTTAATTAGAGTTACTTTTAATAAGGCCTACCCCCTCATTCTATCTATGAGGGAGTATGAAAATAAATACTATATTATACTCATCATGGAAGTGGCAGTCCTCAGTCCCAGAGGTGGAACCTCTCGAATTGATCAATTGGAGTGGAACCAGGGTCTCTTATTTATAGGGATTATGGATTCTTGGGGTAGATTTAATTATCCATTAATATAGTTATTAACGATTCTTAGGTTTTCAAAGGAAGTATCAAGACATATGGAGGCATATACCCCATAAATATCCATAAAAATCACTGTTTTTGGGTCTTCCTGATACATTCACATCATGTAATTGATTCATGATACGAGATGTGCAGTAGGCATAGGTCTAAAAATCAAATATATCTGGAAACATTCACACTGTGAAAGGTCACCACACACTTTGGGGAAACTCTATCTTGACCCCATAAAGGTAACTCATGATGTGAATTGAGTTCATGATATGAAAATTTCTTTCTCCAGGTTCTTTATTCAACTTCGGGTCTATTCGATTTTGGCCTTCGGCTTCAATATTCTGAGGTCATGTCATGAGCTTCCTAAAATTCATCCATTTTTCTTCCTTTTCAATTATTAATTGTGCCCTGATAATATTTTTAAAAAAAAGTTAAATAGTCCCATTTTTTAAAATATAAATAAATTATTAAAATAGATAAATTTACCAATACACCATAAAATAATTTCATGAAATACACATATCAGTAGGGAAATCTCTATATTGGCCTTGAGTATTGATACAATTCTTCCTTCCGGGATCCATTTATAAAAAATGGAATATATTGAATTATCTCATAAAATTATGAATTTTAAATCATAATATATAATTGTAAATATGGTGCAACACTTAACACAAATTATAAAATTTCTGCATTTATAATCTCAAAATCATAAAAATGTTTTCTTTAGGGAAATATTTATTTTCAAATACTTTATAATGGTCTGTAATAAAAATGTGAAATATCCAAATAATATCCCTCAAGAGTGTCAAACTAGGTGCACAATAAGGTCAGTTTTCATCTACCATGTGATGATTGGGTCAAGACCAATGCACCATTTTTTGAGTTATTACCCCTAGGTACATCTTTGATAGAACCACATACACTTTTAGTATCCATATATGGATGTCTTTCTAGGTCAAACCACATAATTTCTTACCAAAACATTAGGATGTTCTTATATAATTATCCTCAAATTCTATCATAGTTTTATGTTCTATACTCTATGTTTTCCTTAATCTAGTTCCCAAGTTTCTACTAAACATCTTTTGATACCAACTGTAATAACCCCAAATCCAGTAACCCGAATCCAATGACTACTTTATTACATTGGAATAGATACAAAGGTTCAAATCACAAATGATAAATCTTTTTATAAGTTTTATAGAACCAAATAGATACATGATACCAATTTTAAATTGGTAAAATATAATAAAAAAAATAAAAGAAAATGCCCAGTATCCCAGAAACTCATTCATAGGATTCATTTTCACAACCTATGGAAAGGAAAAAAAATAAGGATGAGCTCTAATTCTTAGTAAGGGTTACATACAGTGGATTATATCATGATAAAAAAAATATTCAATATGGAATAATAATTAACTTAAAACATTTTCTATTTGATCAATAACATGAGAATAAAATAATACATAATCAATATGTCAAGTTAACTTACTAAAAACACATGGAATTTAATCAATAAAATGAGAATGAAATGAATGAAAATATAAAATAAATGTGAAAATATAATGGATTATATCAATAATTGAATCCTTAATGAATTAAATTCTAAATTATTTTATTTCATAATCTCAGTCATCATGATACCTCTACTTTCAATACCATTCACAATAGAATATAAAACTATGGGTAAAAACTTATCTGATTTGGCCAACTGATTTGTTTCATGAGACCTATCAATGTAATGAAGGACTATATATTGTTGAGTCAATAAGGTTTTCCTTATGAATTTTCCATTGCTTCTTGTTTTGAAAATCACAAACACCCTATACTTAAGAAAATCTAAATTTTACTTATATAAGGAAAATTTCCTTCTCAAAGGAATTTACCCCTACCATATTTTCATTGTTCATATCAATATTTTCCTTAAACATAAAAATTGGATTCATAACAAAAAACCTCGGAATCATATAATACTTAGATATGAAGCATTCTGTTTTAGGATCTGAATTCTGGATATGAATTGTAATAATGTTCTACTCCGAATTCTAGATATGAACTATAATAAAGTTCCACTCTGAATTCCAGATATGAACTATAATGAAGTTCCACTCCGAATTCTGGATACGAACTCTAATGAAGTTTCATTATGAATTCTGGATACGAACTCTCATATAGTTCCATTCTGAATTCTGGATACGAACTGTCATATAGTTCCATTCCGAATTTTGCATACAAACTCTCATATAGTTCCATTCTGAATTCTGGATTCAAACTCTAACAAAGTTTTACTCCTAAATTTTACTATTTTGACTCCAAACTTCTATGAGTTCGACTCCAAACTTTTACTAGTTTGACTCTGAACTTTTATGAGTTTAACTCTAAACTTTTACTAGTTCGACTCCGAACTTTTATGAGTTCGACTCCGAAAATTTATGAGTTTGACTCCGAACTTTTATGAGTTAGACTCCAAACTTTTACTAGTTTGACTCCAAACTTTTATGAGTTCGACTCCAAATTCTGTAAGTTCATATTCTGAACTCTGGTGAAACCAGACTCTGAATTTCCTTAGAAATTCAGACTCCGAATTTCTACCGAATTCAGGTTCCAAATTCCTATAAAACAGAATCTGAATATCTCTTTATTATAGACTCCAAATTCCATTTTTGTTAGACTCCGAACTTTTATTTGATTACATTTCGAACTTCATTTTTGCTTCTACTTATACTTGTTTCATTATAAAATGATTTCGTGCTTTCAGTTACACATGTTTTGTTATAAAACGATGTCGTCCATTCTGTTTCTAACTAACCGTTGGTTAAGTGACACGTGTACAGGTCCCTCCGAAATTTAAGGAAAATATGACCGTTCCAACTGAGCCTATAAATAGGAACTCATTTGAAAGAGCTCACAACAATTGACACTGATGTTGATCACTCTAGAGACCACATGCTATTAAGGTTATTTCTAGAGAGAGAAGCTTTTCTTACCTTGTGTGTACTGAACTGCTCGTTCAGATTGCTTCGTGCGACTCTGAATGTTGGTGATTACATTTGAGGGCTTCCGGGGATAGGAAGATAGAGGTTCCAACTTCCTTGAAGTTGAGGGCTTCTAGGGATAGGAAGATAGAGTTGCCGACTTCCTTGAAGTTCGATGGCTTCCTTGCTGAGGAAGACAAAGGTTCCAACTACCTTGAAGTTGAGGGCTTCTGGGGATAGCAAGACAGAGACTCCGATCTTTGTATCGAGGGATTACCCTGGTGTGGGTAAGACATAATTTCATGAAATTATAAATCAAGGGACCTTTATCCAAGGTTTTTGGATACCCTTATCTTTGGGTTAAGAGATTTATGTCTTGTTACTTGTAGTTTTACTACTAGTTTTTCCGCTTCTTTTCATATTGTAAGGAAAGTATAATCTTCTTATATTTCCTTACACTTGTACTCTGATTCATTTAGATTCTATATGCTTTAAGGCAGAATCTCATATTGTAAACATTATTTAAGTTTCAATTTCCGGATCTATATTTCTAGAACCTATTTTCAGAATCAATTTCCAGAATTAAGCAAGTGCATAGAACTAGAAGTTTGTAACTTCATACTTTCTCCCAATATTTCATTGGTGATTAGAGGTGCTATGAATTTTCTTAGTTTAACTTTGTTAAACTTAGATCTTTCCTTGTTTAAGGAAATTTTTAAAGTGTAAAATTCACCCCCCCCCCCTCTTGTATATTGAGCATCTACATTGTTATTTTGATCCTACAATTGGTATCAGAGGTTGGAAACCTCATACTCTATACCAATCCGACAATTGGTATCAGAGAAGGTCTCTGAAATACTAATACTCACATATAAGTTTTTCTTGCTTAGTTTTTCATTGTTCTATATTTTCCTTGCTTAGGAATATTTTCCATGAATCCAAACTTTTGTTATTAACAAGTTTTTGTGTAGAAAGATTTTCTTAAATATGGAAAGTTTAAATGTTGGCTCCATCGATAACTTAAATCCTACAAGACCACCAATTTTTTATGGTAATGATTATGAATATTGGAGAGATCGAATGAAGACTTTCGTTATCAATACTAGAGTAGATAACTTTGTTATGCTTACTGGTAGTTATAAAATTCCTGATAAGGAAGTTAGTGCTTTCACAAACCAAGAGAAGCATGATTATCAATTAAACTATAAGGTACACAATAATCTACTATTTTCAATGACTAGGAACATATATATCCAAATTTCTTCTTGTGAAACATCTAACTACATATGGAAGAAACTAGAAGTTACTCATTTTGGTATATCTAAAGTGATTGAGACTAGAAGAGCTATGTTGGGAGCTGAGTATCATGTTTTTAATTTTCCTTATGGAGAACCTATTTGCAATGTACATCAAAGGTTTATGACTATCGTGAACAGCTTACAATCTATGGGAGAGAAAGGTTTGGATGATGAAGCTCTTGTTGACAAGATTATTGATATTATGCCCAATGAGTGGGAATAAAAGAGAACAGCTATTGATGAGAACAGAAAGGTTACTCAAATTTCCTTAGATGAGATATTTGGAACTCTTATTCAACATGAAACAAGGATGAAAATAGATGCTGACAACATCAAAAAGAAGAACAGGAATGGTACTGTTTCTTTTACTACTACATCAAATCACATGAAATATAAGACTCATGAGAGAGTAACTAGATCCAAGTCTAATAATGTTATTATTCAATCTGAATCTAGTGAGAGTGAAGTCTCAGAAAATGAGTTAGCTAATCTTCCCAAAGAATGAACAAGATAGCTGGTCAAAGAAATTTCCAATCCAAGTATAAGAAGAAGGAAATGAAATATAAGAAAGATTCAGAGGTCACATGGTATGAATGTAAGATAAGTGGACACATACGACCTGATTTCCCTATGATTAAAAAGAAAGAAAGAAAAGAGAGGCATTCTGAAAGGAACAGGAAGAAGTTTTACAAAGCTAAAGCAAAGGAAAGCCTTAAATCTAATACTACTTGGAGTGCTAGCTTTGGATACTCTTCAGAAAGTGAATCTTCAGAATATGATTCATTAGCTCAGAAGAATATGGGATTCATTGCTACTAATTCTTTTCCACATAAATGTCTTATGGCCAAGGTACGCTCTACCGAGGCTTTAACAAATTTATCTATTGATAATAATTACTGTTCTGAAAATAGTACTTGTAATGAAGATACTTTATCCTCAGAAAATGAAGAACCTTCATATGAAGAAGTATCTAGATTTTCCAAGTTACTTAAAGAAAAAAATTGTAAAATCTCTAAGAAATTAGACAAGGCAAATACTAGGGAACAAGTTCTTACAAAATAGATTTCAGATATTTCTTCAGATCTTAAAGATAAAGAAGATATTTTAGAAAAACTTTCTAAAGACCTTGAGAAAGAAAATTCTGATAAGAAAGAACATTCTAAAGATCTTAAAAATGCTATTTTAAAGATGAAAATTTTTGAGGAAAAATCTAACTCTAAGGAAATGATTCCTGAGGATAGGAATTTAGTCATCAGGCTAAAATCTGAAATATTTTCTCTTAAGAAGCTTCTTGCAAAATTTAATTCTAGGAAGTAAAATTTTGACAAGATGTATTCTCAAATTAAACCTCATGGAAATACTACTACAGTAGGTTATACTCACCAAAAACTAGTTTTCAAAAACAACTATTTTGTTCCTTCTAGAACCCCTTTTTTCACTAAGTGTCAAAGTGGTGGGAATTGGAAGAAAAACAATTCTTTGAATAGAGTTAAATCTATTGGGTTTCATAAAGCATATTTTTCTAAACAAATGTGGATACCCAAAATTTTTTTGTCTGAAAATCTCGGATCCAAACAAGTTTGGATTCTGAAAGTCTAATTCTTTTTTTATTTTCAGGAAGATAAAGGAAGTACCAAAAAAAATACTTGGTACATGGATAGTGGATATTCCAAGCACATGAATGGTAACAAAAACTATTTTTAAAAGATTATCAAGACGAAAGAAGGAAAAGTAACTTTCAGAGATAATGCTCAGGGAGAAATTTTTGGTATAGGTAATATTGTTCTTCTTGGTAAAACCTTGATTTCAAATGTGTTTTTTGTAAAGGGTCTTAAGCACAACCTCATTAGCATAATTCAATTATGTGATGAAGGATATATTTTGAATTTTAGGAATGATAAGTGCTTAGTACACAATTCCAAGGAAGAGTTTATTCTTTCTGCCCATAGAAAAGAGAATGTTTACACTTTGAACTTAGAAGACCTTAGGAGCCAAGACTTACCTTGCCTTAGTGTAATGGAAGATCATTATTGGTTATTTCATAGAATTCTAGGTCACTGTAACCATATAAACTTGTGTAAAATATCTAAGAAGAAACTAGTTAAGGATCTACCAGAGCATAGATTTGATTCTTCTAAGGTTTTGTATCCTTATCAATATAGAAAGAAACATAAATCTAGTTTTAAATCAATTAGTGAAGTCTCAACAACTAATGTGTTACAGTTGGTGCACATGGATCTTTTTGGTCCAACACAAACTGGAAGAATTGGAGGCAAATACTATGTGTTTGTTCTAGTTGATGATTACATAAGATTTACATGGGTATATTTTCTAGAAAAGAAGTCTGAATCTTTTTTTTATTTCAAAAGTTTTAGAGCCCAAGTTAAAAATGAGAAAAACCTTCCATTGAAAACTATTCATAGTGATCATGGAGGAGAATTTCAAAATTCTGATTTCGAAACTTTTTGTAGTAGAAAAGGTATTACTCACAACTTATCTGCACCTAGAACTCCTCAACAAAATGGTGTAGTTGAAAGAAGAAATATAATTCTTCAAGAGATGACTAGAACCATGTTGAGTGAATATTCTATAGCTAGACATTTCTGGGATGAAGCTGTAAGTACTGGTTGTTATACTATAAATCAGGTTTTGATTAGACATTTTCTTAATAAAACTCCTTATGAGTTATGGAATGGTAGAAAACCTAGACTTTCCTACTTCAATGTTTTTGGTTGAAAGGTATTGATTCTGAATACTAAAGATAACTTACACAAATTTACACCAAAATCTGATGAAGGAATTTTCTTAGGCTACTCCACAACTTCTAAGGCTTATAGAGTTTTCAATAAAAACACTTGTACTGTTGAGTAAATAGTACATGTCAAATTTGATTAAACTGATCCTTTTGTTTTTAAACCATCCTAACCTACATCCTCTGATGTGTTTTCAAAAACTGATTATCAACCTTTGATAGAAGATCCTTCTGATAAGGAAAATGTTCAAGAAGATGCTTCTAAAACATTTACCCCAGAAGATTTTATACCCTATGTTAATGAACAGGTTTTACAAAACCCAAGTCATATGTTTCTTAAGAATCATCCCAGTGATAGTATCACTGGTGATGTAAATAAACCTGTAAGGACTAGAAGTTCCTTAAGAAATTAAGTAGAGCATCTAGCATTCCTTTCCCAATTGGAACCAAAAAGCACTTATGAAGCTTTAGGTGATGATGATTGGATTAAAGCCATATAAGATGAGGTAAATGAATTCGAAAGGAATAATGTAAGGGCCTTGGTTGAAAGACCTAAGGAAATTTCTGTTATTGGAGTAAAATGGGTCTTTAGAAATAAGTGTGATGAAAACGGAGTCATAGTTAGAAATAAATCCAGATTAGTTGCTAAAGGCTATAATCAACAAGAGGTAATAGACGATGAAGAAACATATGCTCCAGTATCTAGACTTGAATCTATTCGTATCTTACTTGTCTTTGCAGCATTCTTCAATTTTAAACTTTTTCAAATGGATGTAAATTGTGATTTTCTTAACAGTTTTGTTCAAGAGGATTTTTTTGTTGCACAACCTCCTGGATTTGAAGATACAAAACATCCTAATCATGTTTTTAGACTTACCAAAGCTTTGTATTGCCTTAAACAAGACCCACAAGCTTGGTATGATAGACTTACAAGATTTTTTCTTCAAAATAACTATGTTAAGGGAAATACAGACCCAACACTTTTTATAAAGAAAGATAAGAAAAATGTTTTAATTGTTATAATTTATGTTGATGACATTATATTTGGTTCAACTCAGAAATATTTAACTAATTCTTTTGCGGATCTAATGAAATCTGAGTTTGGAATGAGTATGATGGGTGAGTTAAATTTTTTCCTTAGTTTTTAAATTTCTCAAAAACTATAAGGAATCTACATATCCCAACATAAGTATATTAAATATCTTCTCAAAAGGTGTGGTTATGACAACACTAAGAGTATAAGAACTCCTACTGGTACCTCAAACACACTTGATCATGATGAAGCTGGGAAACCTCTAGATCAAACATCTTTTAAGGGTATGATATGAAGTCTACTTTACTTGAAAGCTAGTCGACCAGACTTGATGTTTTCTGTATGCTTATGTCCAAGATATCAATCCACTCCTAAGGAATCTCATTTAAAGGCAGTGAAAAGAATTTTTTTCTACTTGAAGGGAACCATGGATCTAGGATTGTTTTATACTTCTCGAAATGATTTTATCTTAAAAATATTTTCAGATACTGAATTTGGTGGGTGTAGAATGGATAGAAAAAGTGCATCTGGAACTTTTCATTTATTAGGAGATTCGTTAGTTTCTTGGTCCTGCAACAAGCAACATTCTGTAGCACTCTCCACTGTTGAAGCTAAATATGTAGCAGCTGGAAGTTGTTGTGCTCAAGTGTTGTGGATGCAACACACACTCACAGATTATGGCTTGAGTTTTACTAAGACACAAATTTTGTTTGATAACACAAGTGCGATTTCCCTTAGTAAAAACCCTGCACATCACTCTCATGCAAAGCACATTGATATTAGAAATCATTTTCTTAGGGATCACACACAAAAAGGTGATATCATTCTTTAATTTATCGGAACACAATATCAACATGCTGACATTTTCACAAAATCCTTACCCTCCGATAGATTTGAATACATTTAACAGAAGTTAGGAATGATAACCGTGAGGTAAACTTTCTTCATTAACTTCTTGTTAAACAATTCTCTTTACATTAATAAACTCCTTTTCATAGGGGGGGTACATTTGCTTGTTAGCATAATCAAAATTTTTCGTAGACAGTTTTTTTAAAACTTTCATAATCAAAATTTTTTGTAGTTAGTTTTCAAACTTTTGTAACTAAAATTTTCGAAATGAAGTTTTCGAAACTGAAACTTTCATAATGGAAATTTTCGTACTGAAACTTTCGTAATTAAATTTTTGTACTAAAATTTTTGTAACAAAATTTTCGTTCTCAAACTTTTCGTAATAATTTTTTTTTGTACTCGTACTTTTTGTAATAAAATTTTTCGTACTTAATTTTTCGTAATGAGATTTTTCGTAATGAGAATTTTTTTCATAATAAGAATTTTCTTAATGAGAATTTTCTTAATAAGAATTTTCGTAATGAGAATTTTTGTAATAAGAATTTTCGTAATGAGAATTTTCATAATGAGAATTTTCATAATAAGAATTTTCGTAATGAGAATTTTTCATAATGAGAATTTTCATAATGAGAATTTTCATAATGAGAATTTTTGTAATGGACATTTTCGTAATGATACTTTTCGTACTCATATTTTTTGTAGCCTGTTATTTTCTTTGTAGTTACTTTTTCGTAGTCAAATTTTTCTTCAAGAAGAATATCACCTATTACGAACAAACTTCCTGGCCAATCCAAAAGGTATGATTTCCTTACTTATGTTTTCAAACTCATATTTTTCTTACTGGTATTTTCCTATAAGTTTTAAAAAAATTCGGATTCTAGTTTTCTTAAATCCGATTGTTTTTCTTAAAACCTCAATAGATCGGATTCAAGATTTCCATTCGAGTATGTTTCAACCATCAGATCAAATCAAAGGGTTTTTCAACTATTAGATGGTTTTTGGAAGTTCAAAGGTTAACTCCATCACTTATATAAAGGGCACCCCCGATGGTCATCCTACATAGGGTTTTCAAGCTCTTATGTGTCGAAGCTTTGCATTAGTTGTTATAGCTCATTCTGAATCTTCCAGAGCTCTTCATTCTGAATGTCTGCTGAAGAAAATTCTCAGGATATGTCAACTATGAATCCAATCTCAAAGTGGTTAGTTTACAGGGAGTGGTTAGTGCATCCTAGTTTCCACAAGTATGATTCTCTTATATCTAAGAATATCAAATTGAATGGCTGTGAGGAGTTTTTCTTATCAAAGCCAGTGAAACAAGATCCGGTTTATACAGATTTTCTTGTTGAGTTCTGTGAGTCTGTTTCCTTCCATAAGGAAGATGGAAGAGAGTTATTTTCTTTCAAGTCTTATGGGAAGACTTAAAAATTATCTTACACCAAGGTTGCAAGCTTGGTGGGTTTATCTTATGAAGGTGATGTTGAGTTTTTTTCACATAAGCTTCCAGATGAGCATGGAAGTTTCAACAAATTGAAGGCATTGAAATGCCTTGGACTTAAAGATGTCAAGACAGCTAAGATTGCTTATCTCTCTTCAAACAATCAGATTCTATAACTATGGGTACAAGGTTTTCTCGTACCAAGAAGGGGTGACAAGGATAATCTCATGAAGAGTGATATATACATCCTAGATTTCTTGGAAAATCTAAGGAAGATAAATTTGATGAGGCATGTTTTGATTACAGTTAAGAATATTAAAGAAGGGAATCTGAAAGCTGAGATCATAATGTATATGGCCTTGCTTTCTAATCTTATTATCAGATTTCTTGATTCTTTTAATTTTTCTTGCACTTCCAAGCAAAGAAATTTCAAGGTAATGCTAGTTAGTGATGATACATTAAAGAGGATGAAAATGGGTTTTTCTGATGAATCCGGAGAATTATATCCTTTACCAGAGGAAGAGGCTGAAACCATTCCGGAAAATGTGGAGAAGGTTGAACCGGTGAAGAAAGTGACTAAGAAGAGAAAGCTTAAGGAAGTGGTTGCTGAAGAAAAAACCCCCAAAGCTAAGGAAACTGAGTCCACACCACCCAAGCCAAAAAAACAGAAAGCATATCCAGATGAGGTATCTGCTAAGTGGAGGGAAGATAAGGAGAAGAGAAAAGAAGGGGATCCACAGTTCGTATTGGAACCTTCTAAGGCTAAGGCCATAAAAGAGAGAGCTATTGATGAGTTAGAAAAGAAAGAAAAAGAGAAGAAAATGAAAAAGGAGTTGTTTGAAGCTGAATTTGTTCAATCTCTATTGAGAGATACTGAAATGGTTTCTGAAAAGATTCCCATTCCAGAAACTTTTGATGTTTAACCTTTACTAGAGACCCCTGGTAAGAAATATTCCAATCTGAAAATGTCCAAACGAAAAAAGATTATTGAAGAAGTAGAGAAAATATCTGCTGAAGAAGTAGAAGAAGAAGTAGTAGAGGAAGAAGAATAAGAAGAAGGAAGTGATGATCTGGATGACTTGATTAAACAAGTGGAAGATTATCAAGAAAAGGCTGAATCTTCAAAGTTAGACACTTCGGGAAATGGAGTTGATAAAGATAATAAGGTAGATGATGTTCAGGAAGAATAAAATGAGTTATCTGATGAGGATGAGACCTATGAGAAGAATTTTCTTGAAGAAGGAACAGATAAGGAGAAAATAGATGAAGACAAGATTGTTCAACTATTAGAGAGTGAAGAAGAATCTCCAGATGATCAACCCATTCTGAAAACTGGTAAAGGAAAGAAAGTTCTCATGGATACACCAACAAAAGACATCATCAGGAAGAACGAAGTTGGTTGTTCTTATAAAATTATGTTGGTAAAAATTGAAGAATAATAATCCCCAAGAAAGTTATCAGATTCTGAGTCATCAGCACACGACCATGACTTTGTTGTCGAGTCATTGAAAAAGTTGGTGGACACCATTCTGATTTTTCCCACTATTGACTCCAGATGCCAGATGATGCAACATAGTCTAAATCAGAAATCATAATACTTATCCATGCTGATGGATAAGTGTGTAATAATTGGGGCCGACCATAGAAATTTCCTTATCAACTATGATGTACACAGGAAATCATGCAGCAAAATCACTTTGTGGTCTAAAAAAGTTGAAGAAGACATGGATGAGTTTTATTGATTTCAGAATGATGTTAAAGATGCATTTAACATCGAGGTTTCCAAGATTAAGAATCTTTAGGATGATCTGATCATTGAGAAAAGTTCTCGGAGCCAATAAGTGAAGGAATTGAATGATAAGGTTAACTCTCTTGCTAAAAATTGTAAAATGGATAGAGATCTATGGATTGAGCTCCAAGAAAAACTTGTAAAGCAAGATGAGTTAGTGAAGATGCAAGAAGAGGCCATGAAGGTTCAAGCAGAGGTGTTGAAATCTCAACAAGAAAGGATCACAGCTTTGGAAAAGCAAGCTAAGGAGGATCAAAAAGACTTGAAGAAGCAGAAAATCTTGTTGAAGAAGCCTATTTCGAAGGAAAAGGAGGACAACTAGACAAATCTGATCTTTTGTTGCATTTGATTTTCCTTGTAAAAATTATTTTCAACTCTAATGAAATTTTTGTTGGTTGCATCTTGTGTTGTTATATAATAATGTTTCAGGTACCATATTTCATTCCATTCCTTTTAATTATTTTTGAAAATCACAAAGGGGGAGAAGGATAAAGAACTACTCAAAGGGGTGAAAGAAAAATTTAAAATGGAGAAAGAAAAATTTCTAAGTGAAATATACTTAAAGTAAGGGGGAGTTTCTCATTATGAAGTTTTTCATTCCCATGATAATGGAAACTCCATTCCAGAAATCCAGAATACAATCCTTAGAGTTTCAATGCCTAAGGGGGATTTAGTTGTATTCATCATCATTCATGAACAAAGGGAGATAAGTTTTAATTTCAAAGTCTAATGAAATTTTTCAACGTCCTTATATTCTTTTTCATAAGTTTGTTTGTGCTTTCCAAAAAGGGGAAGATTGTTGAGTCAATAAGGTTTTCCTGATGACTTTTCCATTCCTTCTTATTTTGAAAATCACAAACACCCTATACTTAAGAAAATCTATATTTTACTTATATGAGGAAAATTTCCTTCTCAAAGGAATTTACCCCTACCATATTTTCATTGTTCATATCAATATTTTCCTTGAACATAAAAATCAGATTCATAACAAAAAACCTCGGAATCATATAATACTTAGATATGAAGAACTCTGTTTTAGGATCTGAATTCTGGATATGAACTATAATAAAGTTCCACTCTGAATTCTGGATATGAACTATAATAAAGTTCCACTCCGAATTCTGGATATGAACTGTAATGAAGTTCCACTCCGAATTCTGGATACGAACTCTAATAAAGTTCCATTCCGAATTATGAATACGAACTCTCATATAGTTCCATTCCGAATTCTGGATACGAAATATCATATAGTTCCATTCCGAATTCTGGAATAGAACTCTCATATACTTCCATTCCGAATTCTGAATACAAACTCTAAGAAAGTTCGACTCCGAACTTTTACTAGTTCAACTCTGAACTTTTATGAGTTTGAATTCGAATGTTTACTAGTTCGACTTTCAACTTTTATGAATTAGACTCTAAACTTTTACTAGTTTGACTCCGAACTTTTATGAGTTCAACTCCAAAATTTTACTATTTAGACTCCAAACTTTTATGAGTTCGACTCCGAAATTTTATGAGTTCAACTCCGAATTTTTACTAGTTCGACTCCGAACTTTTATGAGTTAGACTCTAAATTCGGTAAGTTCAGATTCTGAACTCTGGTGAAACTAGACTCCTAATTTCCTTAGAAATTTAGACTCCATATTTCTACAGAATTTAGGTTCCGAATTCCTATAAAAAAGAATCTGAATATCTCTTTATTATAGACTCTGAATTCCATTTTGGTTCGACTCTGAACTTTTATTTGCATACATTTAGAACTTCAGTTTTGCTTATACTTATACTTGTTTCATTTCAAAACGATGTCGTACTTTCAGTTACACATGTTTTGTTATAAAATGATGTCATCTATTCTGTTTCTAATTAATCATTGGTTAAGTGACACTTGTACAGGTCCCTCCGAAATTTAAGGAAAATATGACCATTGGAGGAGGGAGATGACCGTTCCAACCGAGCCTATAAATAGAATCTCATTTGAAAGAGCTCACAACAATTGACACTGAAGTTGATCTCTCTAGAGACCAATTTCTATAGATAGAATCTTTTCATGCCTTGTGCGTACTGAACTGCTCATTTAGATTGCTTCGTGTGACTCTGAGTGTTGGTGATTACATTTGAGGGCTTCTGGGGATAGGAAGACAGAGACTCCAACTACCTTGAAGTTGATGGCTTCCAGGGATAGGAAGACAGAGGTGCCGACTTCCTTGAAGTTCAAAGGCTTCCTTGCTGAGGAAGACAGAGGTTCCAACTACCTTGAAGTTGAGGGCTTGCGGGGATAACAAGACAGAGACTCCAATATTTGTATCGAGGGCTTACCCTGGTGTGGGTAAGACAGACTTGCTTGAAAGTATAAATCAAGGGACCTTTATCCAAGGTTATTGGATACCCTTCTATTTGGGTTAAAAGATTTATATCTTGTTACTTGTAGTTTTACTACTAGTTTTTCCGCTGCTTTTCATATTGTAAGGAAAGTATAATATTCTTATATTTCCTTACACTTGTACTCTGATTCATTTATATTATATACTCTTTAAGGTAGAATCTCATATTGTAAACTTTGGTTAAGTTTCAATTTCTGGATCCACATTTCCGGAACCTGTTTTCGGAATCACTTTCCATATTTAAGCAAGTACATAGAACTAGAAGTTTGTAACATCAAACTTTGTCCCAATCTTTCATTGGTGATTAGAGATGTTGTGAATTTTATTAGTTTAAATTTGTTAAACTTATATCTTTCCTTGTTTAAGGAAATTTTTAAAGTGTACAATTCACTCCCCCTCTTGTATATTGAGCATCTACATTGTTATTTTGATCCTACAATTGGTATTAGAGGTTGGAAACCTCATACTCTATACCAATCTGACATATATAACATAGAATCACCTAAAACTATATGTACAAAAAATTCCTCATATATCAAATAATCTATTTATTTAATGAATCAATATTCATTATCATCAATTGTCTATATTGAGTAAAGGATACAGATTTATAAATATTTTCCCAGTTAATCAAATAAATTTCAAAGTAATCACTATATGAAAAAATGATATATAGTTTATGAAATAATAATATCCATCAAACAATAATATTTATACTTAATATAAATGTTGTGTACAATTTAAAATGATCACAAGAAATTTATTTCTTCAAGAGAAAGTAAACAATCACAAAATAACGTGAGACTGTACAATAATTTTTTACCTCTTTGGAAACTTTTAAATTTTAACACATTGAAGACTAAACTTGAAAAAAAACATTAATAATCATGAATAAATAGGTATTCATATTAAATACATAAAATTGTAATTATATAAACTACCTAAAAGTGAATAGGTGCATATTAACAAATATGTCTTAATGAAATGGTAATTGAGATGAAATTCGTTACCTCGGGATTTACTTTAGTTAAACATGATTCAACCACCTATACACTAGTTTTAATAATGTTATTAATTTATAACATAACAATATTAATATTTATAACATCATATATGATATTCTTATAACATTTTACCACCCATTTGTTAATAATATTTCATTATTTTCACTGTTTCTGTTGTCAATTGTCTTGTTTTCTCATGTGTATTTTTTCATGAAGGTTATGATTCTTGTATATAGGGTATAAATAATTCATCCCTATAATGTTAATAATTTTATAAATATCAAATTAACCCATTATATACATTATTAGAACCATTCTTAAAAATTGGTCATGGAAAATAAATTTCATTGCTTAATGGAGATGGTAGGCCTTACATACACCCGAGAGACGATATCATTACCTTAACGGGTGAAAGGTTAAAGAATTTCATGGTATATTAATTTTCCTAAAATTATATCATGTAATATATATCACATATATTTATTAAATTTATCCTTATTACCTTCCATGTAAAGTGAAAGTTAAAAATGAATTGCATCCCTTCATGAGACGGTAGTCCTCTATACACACGATCAACATTATCATATTTTAAATGGAATGAAAAGTAAGAATTAATATGTGAAATTATAATTTATAAGTATAATAATTTCATATATATCATATTAATTTGTTTAATACATTGTTATATCCATCCATTATAAGTGGTAATGGAAAAAAAATTACATCGGTTCACGTGGTGGTAGTCCGTTGTACACAGGATCGACGATGTTGTTTCCCATTTTATGGAAGAGGAGATGGATTTAAATCATGAAAATAACATAATAACACATAAATATATTTAATATTCATCAGTTTTTATATAAAAATTTTTAATAATATTTTAATGAGGTGGAAAAGCAACAAAATAAAAATGCTCGATTAAGAATGTTACATCTTCTTCAGACGACTTCTTTTGGTTTGCACCAAAATCCTTACTGGGTCAATATTAAAATAATACCAAGGTATATAAGATTTTGGTAGGTAAGTATGGAATGTATTTGTTTATTTATTTAAATAACCATATAGATTTGTATTTTTTAAGAGGGGTGAAGAGTGGGTAGCGTTCTATAAATGGGGGAGAGGACACACATGAAATTTTTGAAAAGAATCAATTAAACCTACATATTTAACCTGAACAAAACCTATAAAATAGATCATTATTGAACTTTATAAATTAAAATGTCTAAATATAGCTATAAAAGGGGTGTTTTATAGGTTTGTAGGTCATTTTAACCCTTATCTTTTTAGTTTAACCCCCTGTAAATCAGTTTTTACACAACCTTGGTGGTTAGTTTTTACTGATTTTATTATTCATAATGGTAAAAAATAAGGTTGAAATTATTAGATAATATAAATTATGATTATTAAAAATATGGAATTTATTTTTAAAAATTAAATTCATAGAAGTTGGAAAATCCATTTTAAAATTATACCTACAAACACGATGAAAAGGCGAGTTTCTAAAAAAAATTCTCATAATTATAGAAGGTTTTAATATACAAAATAAAAATAAAATTTATTACATAGAACTAAATTTTATTTATGATAATATAATGGAACAAATTTTACTTATTTTTTAAATATTATTTTACTTTGTAAATAATTTGAATGAAAATGTAGTTTAAGAAAATCAGCATTTTTCACTATTCATTGAAAAAATGAAAATTTTTAGAAACAACCAAAAAATTACACTAATATAATTATGATATGATAATTTAAAGAAAATAAATTTATCAAATAAATTTTCTAGAAGTTTCAAAAATTAATCTTCATCATAAGTTCATAAAAAAGTGACGAAACTGTTTTCTTTAAAAAAAATTGCTTTTCCTAAAACATTTATTTTTTGCATTCAAATGATTATTATTTTATCTATAATCAATACATAAAAAATCATAGTTTATCTGGTACTATTCATAACCACAAAATTTAAGTCAATGTTATGATGGTCATGTTTAAATAATTTTTTAATATATTATAGTGTTTCGTTTAAACATGGTGTTATGTGCATCACAAGCTATCAAAGAGATTGAATTTATTTAAATTGAAATAAATCTTAAAGTATCAAGGTTTTATATTTTTTATATACATATATCACTAAGGAAGACATAAAACCTTCCCATATTGGTCCATAACCTATACACACCCCATACACCTACACTGACACCCTAAATAACATACAACCAATATAGAAAAATCAAGAAACCAATTAATGCATTGAATGACTCATTATAAACATTTAAAACATCAATTATATTTTATATTTTACTCTTGATCATTTTATAACTAAAAAAACAAATCATAACACATATATGCATTAATATTCAGTCATCAAACATCATGTTTCATAAATATTATTCAAAATATAAGGGATCAATCTCTATATCAGGACACCATTATCATCACTATCATTACCAATATACTCATCACTATCATCATCACCATAACCATCATCATCACCATCCCTATCACCATAACCATCATAATCACCATCACCACCACCATCATTATCACTATCATAATCAATGACTATATTTCTATCACCATCACAATCACTAGGAAATTCATTGTTCAGACCACCACTATGACACTCATCACCATCACTTAGTGCATCATATAACAAACACATCATTGACATGCATGTATCAAAAACCATGGTATTAACTGCTGGAATTTATGGACGTAATGATACCATAACTATTATAAATATCTAGTTGTACTTTAGACTTTATTCATGCTCCTTCATATCTATTTTTTGGCTTATACTACCTCTGCATGAGTTTTTTCTAGCTTCTGATGATCCCTTTCTAACTCGGTTCAACCAGAAATATTCATGTCCCCTAAAGTGGGAAAATATCTAGTGGTAACAATACTCTTCCTTAGTTGATAACGTACTCTCCCATGGTTCACCTATCAAAATATCTTGTGAAAATGATCATTTGGACCAAAGTTGTCAACATCCTACTCATAAAGGACCTCCAAAGATCACTATTTATAGTATAGATGAAATATTTATTTATAAAATATAAATTAAAATTTAAAAGAAGAAAACTAAAAAATAAAATATTTTGTGTTTTCTATTTGTTTTCAAAATTTGGTACTTTCTCCTTTTTGCTAGAGAAAAAAATTCCTCAAGGAACATGACCTTCTATTTTAAATATCTCCCTCTATAATGAAATGAAATATAGAATAATATTATTCAATAATACTATACTTTTAAACAAAACAAAATCATTATAACCAATATTTACCTGAAAATAACCAAAACTAATTGAACTAAATTTTATAGAACTATATTATATTATCTCTTACAAAGTAAAACTAAAATCAATCAAACCAAAATAAAAAATAAGGAATGTTTTTCCAAAGATATGTTCATATTAGTTTTTTTATTATTGTATTGTGTCAAATTAATTTGTATTGGGTTGACTATTTATGGATGAATTTAGTTTAAGTAATAATTATTTACTTTAATTCAGAACTTATAGATTTAATTCATATATTTTTTTGGTTTAGTAATGAATAAAACTTGTTAATTCATGTTACTTTGGTTCAATATGGTTTTGTTTAGTTTGATATTGTTAAGTTCAACTTTGTTTTGAATCATTTATTATAGTTTGGTTTAGTTCAATTATAATCATTTTGTTTTCATTCAATTCATGTTTCAGTTGTGGTTCAATTCAATACAACATATTTTTTAGATTTCATTCATATATGTTGTTAAAATTTACTTTATTTAAGGCATGTCTGGATTTATTTTGGTCCAATTTAAATTTATTTATGTGTACCTGGTTCCAATCTGTTTGGGTAAGGTCGTTCCATTTTGGTTCAATTTTGTATTATTATGTTTGATTTAGATTGGGCAGGTATGGATTGTAAAGATTATTTATATTTAATTTAATTATATTTCCACCACTTTAGTTATATTTTATAGATGAAAAATATGTATGTTAATATTAAATGAATTTATTTCCATGTTTATATGCTAATATCATTTGAATCTAAAAATATGTTAGTAAACATTAGAGTTTATATCTTAATTTAGTTTTTATTTATAAAAATTTATATGTTAATATTATTTAAGGAAATTATCATGTTTATATGTTAATATTAATTTATACAATTTATACAGTATAAAATGAAACATTTAATGGTTATATCATTATTTACACATGGTTAAAACTTTAAAATAGTTTAAAATAGTTTGAAAATATTTTTTAAAAAATATTTAAAAGAATATTTAAAAAACATTTTAAAATCAGTTTTAAAAATACTTTAATTTTTTTTAAAATATATTTTAAAGTAGTTTTAAAAACTGTATAAAAGCAGTTTTACATGATGTTTTTAATACTTCTTAAAAAAATTGAATACTGTTTAAATTTAGTTTTTAAAAAATGTTTAAATGAAGTTTTAAAAACTATTTAATTTTTTTAAAACCTTATTATCTACCATTGATATACTAAGATAATATTTGATTAATGTTAAATCTATTTAACAAAGTAATGTGGTTGTTTTTTGAAATTTTGGATTGAGAGGTTTGTAGTTTAATATTATGACATGTTCAGAAAAGTTAATTATTATTTTTTTATAAATATGGTGTTGACTTTTTTCTAGCATGCCTTATATATAATTTATTTGAATTGTGAGGTCTTAGCATTTATTCTAAATTTAGAGGGATTATATTGAATATTGGTAAATTATTCTACAAAAAAAAGATGATAATGGGAATTAAAATTGAAGTGGAAGTCTAGTTTTTTCATTAATAAACATAAAATAAAAAAATTTCTTGAAATATAGATTCTAGGAATGTTATTGGATCCATTTTCTTACTATTATAGTTTTACTAGTAGTTTGAGTTAGGTAGTGAGTTTGTGGTGGTCTCTCTTGGTTTCCTCATGCTCCATGTTTTATCATGGAATGTATGTGATTTGGGGTGTTTGGGGTGTAACACCCCGAGATTTTATGAAAAATATTCTTCTTAATTTCATTAATGTCTTGTGTTATACGCTACACTAAAAGGAGCTTTCACAACACACATATCTGACCTGGCTTTAATTACATGCAATCGCGACCTTCCACGATAGCGTGTGTTGTACGCAACACCAAGTTTCGCTAAACAACGATATGCTATTAAAATATTTTCAAAACTAGCCGTTATGAATAGTAATAACCACTTTTTGAAATTCTGTAAATTTTATTTTTCAAAATGGAATTCATTTTTGGATTCGTAATATCGAAATTAGCTTAGGGTGAAATTTTGGTGATTTTCGGATAACTTTCATATTTTGATGAATAGTGAAAATTACTAAATTTTAATTAAAAAAAAAACTTTTTCAATCGAAATAATTAATAGTGATAAATTATTAATTTGAGTGGTTTTAAAGTATATTTAGAATATATTTTTACAATTTAATACAATGTTGGTCATTGGATGTAATTTCACATTTAAACCAGTTATAAACTAGTGTCAATCTTTTGATAGTTATTATCTCTTAAAAACACGCTATTTGTTTTAACGACGAGAATTAATTTTTAAATTAGTTAATGCAACTGATATGTTTTGAATTTGGTAAAATAGACATCATTTTTGAGTTCATAATATCAAATATATCTTAGGCCTAATTTTTGGTATTTTTCTGAAAACTTTCAATTTTCGATGAATAGTGAAACCACTAAGTGGTAGTTAAAAAAAACTGAATTGTTCATAAAACTTAATTTTACCGCTTCTGTGAGTGGAATTTCGAAAATCCGAGAGACACGGTTAATATCAAGGACTAAAATTTGGTTCAATGAGATGAAAATAATTTTTGGTGAATAGTAACTTTTTACTTTTTTTACCACGATTAAAAGTAAATAGGGTAATTAAGGGTAAAGATGATATTATTATTACCCTAAGACATGTCCTAATTCTATTGGATAAGTGTAATTCGACCAAAAACAAACTTAGGAATAAAATATGACCATTTAGGCCCACTTGGATTAGATTAGGACATTTATTATTAATTTATTTAAAGAAGGGTTAAAAGAGTTAAAATCAAAGTTTATTTACTAAAACATTTTTAATATGGGGTTATACATAAGATAGATTCGGATATAAATATTCATTAGAAAGCTAAAAAGATTTCCTACATAATTGTATTTTATTTTTAATTTTTAGACATTAAATAATTTAATTTATTTATGACACAACGATGATGCAGTAATTATCTTATTAATAAAATATTGACATAATTGATGTTATAAATACCCAAATAAATATAATTTGAGACTTTTTATGAATTACATTAATTTTCTAGGTTACTATGATATATTAGTGTTTATTTAATCAACTTGGTTCGAACATATAATTCTGTTATGACTTTCACAAAAATCATATATCAAATAGTGTCAAAATTGACACAAAATAGTTTTTAAATCAAATATTATATTATTAATTGTTATTTTATTCCTAAAAATCTAAGGTTCGGCCAAATGACTTAGATAAGGATATATATATTAATAATAAACAACTTGGGGTTCGTTTGTAATGTTATAGTAAGTGTATTAACCATATAGTGTAAGAAAACAAAAAGACACGGTAAAAGTTAAATTATTTAACTTAGAGTTAAATCTAATTGATAAGGTCAAAATAATAACCTAAACTTGTCTAAATCCTATTGGTTGATATGATTTCGACCCATCCCCACTTTAACTTCTAAATAATACCCTTTGGAACCATTATAAACCGATTTTGACTTTAATATAAAATAATATTTTGAGATATTCCTAAGGTGCCCCTCTCCTCCCTTATAAAAGGACACCTCCTCCCCCTCCTCCTCACTCCAATTTGAGCACTCAATCTCGGACAACCCCTGCCAAAATCCCTTCTCCACTTCCCTAGAATAATCATAGAGTTTCTGGTCTTCCTCAAAGACCAATTTTAGTGCCCTAAGAGGAGATCTCAAAAAGGCGCTTCAAAGAAGAGGTAATTTCCGTTACCAATTCTTTCACCTTTATTTCTTCTTCCACTTATTCTTCTTAGGTTGTTTCATTATGAAGTAATAACATCAGTATCACTCATATACTGATATGTTATTATAAGTATGAAACAATCCTAATTCACCATCTATCCATCCTACGGAAAACAAAATCACCACGCGTGCGTACATACGGAATACCGTCTCCACGCCGTGGTGTAATCTGTTTTTCCACCAACACCTTACATGGATGGGTATTATGGTGTAAAGAATTACTATACATAGTTATTATAACATCATAATGATTCTAATATATTGTATCATCCACTCCAATTCAATTTAATAATTATGGAAATGATATCATCGCTCGTGCGTACGTACGGACTACCGTCTCCACGACGCGATGAGATTCATTCTCAATGATTAACCATTCATGAATGATTATAAAGTATATATAATAAGTACTAATGAAATATATGACATAATAATGATACTGTATTTATGTAAATTTATATGTATGTCATCTACTTAATTCCATTCAATTCAATAAGGAAAGGAAAACAGCGTTCATGCGTACGTACGGACTACCGTCTCCATGAATGGTGTATTTCTTTCCATTTACTGATTTATTATATATGTATATTATGAATATATATATATATAAATCATGTTTTATATTCTGGAATTAAGTAATCATGATCTAAGTAATCATATGAATAATTACAAGTTAAAAACACGAACGACAAATGAGACGATTTTACCCAAAACGCTACTTTAACATGAATTTACAAAAGAACGGGTAGTATAAAGTCATAAGTGGACCATATATGATATAATAACAATGAATATGATTCTGGAATAAGTCAATAACATGATTTAAATCATTATACAGGAGGTTCGGACACTTACAAATCAAGTCGGACCCAAGGTAAGGGGAAATATCACAATCTCATTTTTATCCGAGATTGTTTATACTTTGATAATTACTGGGGTGTATTTTATCATCCACATCCATGTTTCCTCAATATGTAATGTTATTTCCATCCATCTAAAATTGTTTAAATCCAATTTTACCTTTCGGTGAGTTTTTAGTAAAGAATATGAAAGGAATCTTTTGTTGTTTTTTCGTACGAGGTACTTTTTGACTTTTCCGACAAAGGTACAAAGAATGTTTTTTTAACTTATACGGCATGAATGGATTTTTAAAACTTTATTTCCAAGAAGCTTAATTTAAAATTTTTCAAGTTTATTTTTAATCAACTTCTTTTAGTTTATAATTGTATGACATGTTAAGAAAAGAAAAGTGTTTTTTTGAAGTAGAAAGGATATTTTCCTCAAGAATGGAGTTCAAATGTTTTATCAAAATTATTTTCCATCTAAGATAATATAGGGTTCTGTTTTTATCTCTATTATTACATTGATTTGATTATGTTTTGAGGGAATTATTTTTATGAAGTCATTTACCTTACATGATTTGTTTTATGATGTCATGATGTTTCAAGAATCCCATTTTTGTTATATGTGTTATGCGATGATGTATGATTTATGATTATGTGGCACACATAAAAAAGGATTCATTATAATATGGGTGGGACCTATATCTCCCTCCAATTCATTGGGTAAAGATTTTATATCTCATGAGATAGACATGGCTGGAATGGTAGGTTATACCGGTTCAGTGAAACAGGACTGAAACGAGGGTGACTCGATTCAGAAAGGGACTTTGTCCACTAAGATAGTCTTGGCAATGAGTCATGACTAACAAGAAATGATTCTCTATGAATATGCGTGTATGCCACAAAGTTTCATGTTTTAAGTTATGGTTATTGGGATTTCATTTCACTACTATGATTTATCCCATGTTATGAAATTATGCTCTCTTTTGCAGGTTAAGATTTCCAAAAGTTATGTTCTTATGAATATGATGTGATTGATTTTTCTTTTGTTTACTCTTACTGATCATTTGAGCTCACCCTTTTATTTTTTCTTTTCCCCAGGATATAAAGAAAGGTTTTAGGTAAAAAAAGGGAAGATCTTTATGGGAGATATTGAAGATCTTTCACCACGATTAGAAGACTACGTTCCGAGTTTCCAAAGACACTAAACTATTACGATCCTTGTGTGTGTGTTTTTGTTATGTACTAAGTATTCCGCAAAAGTAATGTAATGTCCATGTACGATAAGCTTCGGGTCTCTACAGTTGGTATCAGAGGAAAGGTTTAGTCAACCTTTGGAAACTAGGATGCTAGAACTTTAGTGAGATCCCTAGAGATATTTATAAGGTTTTTCTAGGGATGTCCCTAAGGATAAGTATACGTATAGGATACAGTCCTATAACTACGGTAACGATCTTAGAATTTAACCTAAGAAGTTAGATATTGAGGATACTCCCCCTTTATTATGTTGTTTTCTCTAGCATGATTTTTGCCTCTCACACTATTCTTTTTGGGTTTTAGACGATGGATGGAACCCGAAGGAACCGTGTTGATCAATGAAATGGACAATGCAATGATTTCCCTCCTGAACAAACAAATGTTATGGGAGATGGAGTGCAAAATCTTATTGCTATACTTACACAAGCTATGAATCATTCTGGACTTCCAAATGAGCAGAGAAGGGAACAATATTCTATTGATTCCTTCATGAGGCAATGTCCACCTTCTTTCAGTGGGTCTTCCGATCCACTTGTTGCTGAACAATGGATCAGTACCACTGAAAGATATTTTCAGTTCTTCAATGTTCTGAACATGATAAAGTCATCTTAGCAGTATATCGTTTGGAAGGTGAAGTCGATCAATGGTGGAATCTTATCAAGAATACGAGGCCAAGAGATGAAATTGAGTCCATGGAATGGGACGAGTTCAATAACTTGTTTTTCAGTAAGTACTTCCCTCATATTCTTCGAACAAAGATGGAAAAGGAGTTTCTTGAGCTGAAGCAGAAGGATGATGAATCTGTTGGTATATACGAAGCAAATTTTACAAGACTTGCAAGGTATGCATCTGGAATTATCATCCAACCTGAAAGTAAAGTTGATCGATTTTTCAGTGGCTTAAAACCAATTCTTCGAAGGGCATTAGCTATAAGAGACTTCAGTAGCTATGAAGAAATTGTGCGTTGTGCTATCAAGGTAGAAATGGAAGTTGGTGTTACATATCCATCTCATGGTTTTGACAAGAAACGAAAGATGGAGTTCAAGGAGAAATCTCAGAATAATGGTGAAAAGAAGATGAATGTTTCCTTATGCACAAAGTGTGGAAAGAAGCATGGAGGAGATTGTATTAAAGGGACTAGAAAATGTTTTAAGTGTGGAAAAGAAGGTCATCGAGCAGCTGAGTGTCGAAGTAATGGAAAAAGGGTTTCTAATGATGTGAATAAAGAAAAAACTACAGAGAACGCACCCCCAACACTTCAATGCTTCAAGTGCAAGGAAATGGGGCATTATGATAATAAATGCCCTAATCCAAGGGTTAGTGATGATCAACATGAGCAACCACTGAAGGCAAAGGACAAAGGGAAGTCACATGCGATCACTATTGGCGATGTTGAATATGACAACGATGTGGTGGAATGATTAAGTGTTTATGTAATGGGATTCCAAAATAATATTGTATCATGGAGTATTGGAATATTTATGTATTGGTCTAATGTGGTATTCAAAGTAATTGAGATATTTTTGGAAATAAGATGATATGCGCATAATGAAGGGAAAACGAGAAAACAAAATGTTTAACAGTATTCATGATCTCATGATTGATATAAGGACTAAGTGATATCATGGTTTGAGTATATATAATTTTGAGGATTTTGGTATGTGGAAAGTGTTAACTTTTAACTGCATTCATGTTTTCACTAAGGTATTCAAGAGAATACATGATTAAGTACTTTGAATGTTTGGAATGTGATCAACAAAACATACCTTATGATATATGGGGATCGACGATGGTGTTAAATCTCTGGTAATCGTTTTCACTATGTTATGAGAGTGGACTGCAGTATTATGGATAAGCCTAAAGATTGGAATGGATTATGTTGGACATAAGTTAGTATTGTTTAAGGATAAAAGTTTTTTCGATATTATTGATGGGATGTTATAGTAATATAGTTTTAGAAAAAGGACAACCTGTAGGACGGGCGACAGCCCATGGCGTTGGACAAGGCTGTGGGAATCGAACCCACAACCGAAGTGCGACTGGCCTTTATCACCTACCACTGGCCTACAGGAAGTCCCTGTTTAGTAGAAACTAGTTTTATTATATTAAGCAGTATGATATATGAAGTATAATTTCATTTTAGGAACCATATATGATTAATCTCACTATAGAATGACTTATGTATATTTAATAACTTTTGCTAACCTTTTGTTTGAGACAGATGGAATGACCCGTCATTCTATCACATGATCTGCTAACACTTCATGAATAACAAATTCAACTTCATTTATTTAAGAGATGAAGTGGAAATTGTTCAAGACACGAACAACAGTGAGATTGTACCAAAATAAAGTAAGTATTCAAATTCTTCAACTTTAGGGAAACGATCTTGAAAACCAAAAATGTTGTCCTAGTGCTCTTATATCTGATTAATCAGATGGTACCTTAGATCGTCACAAATTTATGGATTTGTGATTGTTGGATTTTCCATAGCCATGTTCTCTACCACTCTCCATCAGAACATGATGGTTAGATTTCTCTTCCATATCCATATTTTCACATATGTGGAAACCCATTGATTAGTTTATTTGGGTAATTGTTACATTTCATACTTTTGTTTTTAAAGATTGTTTTGATATTCCATTATACGATGTGGGTTTCTATTAAAGAAACTTTCGAATAGTAAACCATTTTTAACCCCGACGAATTTCGAGGGCGAAATTCATTTTAAGGGAGGTAGAATGTAACACCCCGAGATTTTATGAAAAATATTCTTCTTAATTTCATTAATGTCTTGTGTTATACGCTACACTAAAAGGAGCTTTCACAACACACATCTCTGACCTGGCTTTAATTACATGCAATCGCGACCTTCCACGATAGCGTGTGTTGTACGCAACACCAAGTTTCGCTAAACAACGATATGCTATTAAAATATTATCAAAACTAGCCGTTATGAATAGTAATAACCACTTTTTGAAATTTTGTAAATTTTATTTTTCAAAATGGAATTCATTTTTGGATTCGTAATATCGAAATTATCTTAGGGTGAAATTTTGGTGATTTTCGGATAACTTTCATATTTTGATGAATAGTGAAAATTACTAAATTTTAATTAAAAAAAAACTTTTTCAATCGAAATAATTAATAGTGATAAATTATTAATTTGAGTGGTTTTAAAGTATATTTAGAATATATTTTTACAATTTAATACAATGTTGGTCATTGGATGTAATTTCACATTTAAACCAGTTATAAACTAGTGTCAATCTTTTGATAGTTATTATCTCTTAAAAACACGCTATTTGTTTTAACGACGAGAATTAATTTTTAAATTAGTTAATGCAACTGATATGTTTTGAATTTGGTAAAATAGACATCATTTTTGAGTTCATAATATCAAATATAGCTTAGGCCTAATTTTTGGTATTTTTCTGAAAACTTTCAATTTTCGATGAATAGTGAAACCACTAAGTGGTAGTTAAAAAAAACTGAATTGTTCATAAAACTTAATTTTACCGCTTCTGTGAGTGGAATTTCGAAAATCCTAGAGACACGGTTAATATCAAGGACTAAAATGTGGTTCAATGAGATGAAAATAATTTTTTGTGAATAGTAACTTTTTACATTTTTTACCACGGTTAAAAGTAAATGGGGTAATTAAGGGTAAAGATGATATTATTATTACCCTAAGACATGTCCTAATTCTATTGGATAAGTGTAATTCGACCAAAAATAAACTTAGGAATAAAATATGACCATTTAGGCCCACTTGGATTAGATTAGGACATTTATTATTAATTTATTTAAAGAAGGGTTAAAAGAGTTAAAATCAAAGTTTATTTACTAAAACATTTTTAATATGGGGTTATACATAAGATAAATTCGGCTATAAATATTCATTAGAAAGATACAATGATTTCCTACATAATGGTATTTTATTTGTAATTTTTAGACATTAAATAATTTAATTTATTTATGACACAACGATGATGCAGTAATTATCTTATTAATAAAATATTGACATAATTGATGTTATAAATACCCAAATAAATATAATTTGAGACTTTTTATGAATTAAATTAATTTTATAGGTTACTATGATATATTAGTGTTTATTTAATCAACTTGGTTCGAACATATAATTCTGTTATGACTTTCACAAAAATCATATATCAGATAGTGTCAAAATTGACACAAAATAGTTTTTAAATCAAATATTATATTATTAATTGTTATTTTATTCCTAAAAATCTAAGGTTCGGAAAAATGACTTAGATAAGGATATATATATTTATAATAAACAACTTGGGGTTCGTTTGTAATGTTATAGTAAGTGTATTAACCATATAGTGTAAGAAAACAAAAAGACACGGTAAAAGTTAAATGATTTAACTTAGAGTTAAATCTAATTGATAAGGTTAAAATAATAACCTAAACTTGTCTAAATCCTATTGGTTGATATGATTTAGACCCATCCCCACTTTACCTTAGAAATAATACCCTTTGGAACCATTATAAACCGATTTTGACTTTAATATAAAATAATATTTTGAGATATTCCTAAGGTGCCCCTCTCCTCCCTTATAAAAGGACACCTCCTCCCCCTCCTCCTCACACCAATTTGAGCACTCAAGCTCGGAAAACCCCTGCCAAAATCCCTTCTCCACTTCCCTAGAATAATCCTAGAGTTTCTGGTCTTCCTCAAAGACCAATTTTAGTGCCCTAAGAGGAGGTCTCAAAGAGGCGCTTCAAAGAAGAGGCAATTTCCGTTACCAATTCTTTCACCTTTATTTCTTCTTCCACTTCTTCTTCTTAGGTTGTTTCATTATGAAGTAATAACATCAGCATCACTCATATACTGATATGTAATTATAAGTATGAAACAATCCTAATTCACCATCTATCCATCCTACGGAAAATGAAATCACCACGCGTGCGTACATACGGAATACCGTCTCCACGCCGTGGTGTAATCTGTTTTTCCACCAACACCTTACATGGATGGGTATTATGGTGTAAAGAATAACTATACATAGTTATTATAACATCATAATGATTCTAATATATTGTATCATCCACTCCAATTCAATTCAATAATTATGGAAATGATATCATCGCTCGTGCGTACGTACGGACTACCGTCTCCACGACGCGATGAGATTCATTCTCAATGATTAACCATTCATGAATGATTATAAAGTATATATAATAAGTACTAATGAAATATATGACATAATAATGATACTGGATTTATGTAAATTTATATGTATGTCATCTACTTAATTCCATTCAATTCAATAAGGAAACGAAAACAGCATTCATGAGTACGTACGGACTACCGTCTCCATGAATGGTGTATTTCTTTCCATTTACTGATTTATTATATATGTATATTATGAATATATATATATAAATCATGTTTTATATTCTGGAATTAAGTAATCATGATCTAAGTAATCATATGAATAATTACAAGTTAAAAACACGAACGACAAATGAGACGATTTTACCCAAAACGCTACTTTAACATGAATTTACAAAAGAACGGGTAGTATAAAGTCATAAGTGGACCATATATGATATAATAACAATGAATATGATTCTGGAATAAGTCAATAACATGATTTAAATCATTATACAGGAGGTTAGGACACTTACAAAGCAAGTCGGACCTAAGGTAAGGGGAAATATCACAATCTCATTTTTATCCGAGATTGTTTATACTTAGATAATTACTGGGGTGTATTTTATCATCCACATCCATGTTTCATCAATATGTAATGTTATTTCCATCCATATAAAATTTTTTAAATCCAATTTTACCTTTCGGTGAGTTTTTAGTAAAGAATATGAAAGGAATCTTTTGTCGTTTTTTCGTATGAGGTACTTTTTGACTTTTCCGACAAAGGTACAAAGAATGTTTTTTTAAATTATACGGCATGAATGGATTTTTAAAACTTTATTTCCAAGAAGCTTAATTTACAATTTTTCAAGTTTATTTTTAATCAACTTCTTTTAGTTTATAATTGTATGACATGTTAAGAAAAGAAAAGTGTTTTTTTGAAGTAGAAAGGATATTTTCCTCAAGAATGGAGTTCAAATGTTTTATCAAAATTATTTTCCATCTAAGATAATATAGGGTTATGTTTTTATCCATATTATTACATTGATTTGATTATGTTTTGAGGGAATTATTTTTATGAATTCATTTACCTTACATGATTTGTTTTATGATGTCATGATGTTTCAAGAATCCCATTTTTGTTATATGTGTTATGCGATGATGTATGATTTATGATTATGTGGCACACATAAGAAAGGATTAATTATAAGATGGGTGGGACCTATATCTACCTCCAATGCATTGGGTAAAGATTTTATATCTCATGAGATAGACATGGCTGGAATGGTAGGTTATACCGGTTCAGTGAAACAGGACTGAAACGAGGGTGACTCGATTCAGAAAGGGACTTTGTCCACTAAGATAGTCTTGGCAATGAGTCATGACTAACAAGAAATGATTCTCTATGAATATGTGTGTATGCCACAAAGTTTCATGTTTTAAGTTATGGTTATTGGGATTTCATTTCACTACTATGATTTATCCCATGTTATGAAATTATGCTCTCTTTTGGAGGTTAAGATTTCCAAAAGTTATGTTCTTATGAATATGATGTGATTGATTTTTCTTTTGTTTACCCTTACTGAGCATTTGAGCTCACCCTTTTATTTTTTATTTTCCCCAGGATATAAAGAAAGGTTTTAGGTAAAAAAAAAGGGAAGATCTTTATGGGAGATATTGAAGATCTTTCACCACGATTAGAAGACTACGTTCCGAGTTTCCAAAGACACTAAACTATTACGATCCTTGTGTGTGTGTTTTTGTTATGTACTAAGTATTCCGCAAAAGTAATGTAATGTCCATGTACGATAAGCTTCGGGTCTCTACATGGGGGCTACTAGATTAAAGGGATAAATGATGTGTTTTGTGTTTATGATGTCTTAAGCATGGGATGGTTCCAAATAGAAAATTGAAGAGCTAAAAACACACCATGTGTAACACCCTACCCATTTATGAAGGTCTGAGCCATTTTCTCTCATGTTATGTGATATTCATCCACCCTAAAGTGTGTATATATGTTATAGAATCATTTTTATTTCTTGTCTATTATTATTAAAAAGGAACATTAATTAATAAAAAAATAATTATTAATTCAAATAATATTCATTTTCAATCAAAACCCTTAAATTTTAATTATACCCTAAACTGATCACTCTTTCAATGAGAAATAATTTTATGATATTATGTTATTGTACACTCATTAGAGATAGGTATAACCTCTAAATATCTTCCAACTATAGCAACACATCCACTATATAACACATGTATTTATGCTATCCAAAGCTCACCTAATTCCATTAGTCACATAGTCCTCACTACTTCACCATAAGGAAAATTATAATAAATATTGTACAAAAATATTAATTCATATATATATAATATTAATTTTACATTAAATCTAATGAATTTTCATTCACATATTTGATCCCAAGAATTATACTTTATTTGATTTTCAAGGTGTCTCTAGGATACTAGATTCACAAGAATGATTTCATTTATTTAGGAAGAATCACCATAAAACTCAAGTATTTTATCTCAAATTAAACAATAATTTTATTATGGTAATTCAACACTTTATGTATGTGTGTACGAACATTCCACCTTACAGTGGAATATGCTGCTGTGAAGGAATAAAATAAAAATATTAAATTAATAAAACATACAATAAAAATAAATTTTGGTCACAAAAATGTGCTAGTTTTCTATAAATATAGCTAAGAAAGGTCGATAATTGGGTACCAATATATCACTAGGCTATGAATTATTGACAACTAGTATAGTACCAATGGGGTATTATGTATTCTCAAGATGATTAGTATGCTTGGGGTTTTTATAATGCACTATAACATAAGTATAAAGAGGATAAACATAAAATCCTGAATAGAATGAAGTATTACAAATTGGAGATGACATAGATGTAAATAGAAAAGTACAATATGGATAGGGAGTGGGATATATAACTAAATAAGGAAAATATATATGAGAATGATCATATTTAAATTGTTGTAATAATATAAGAAGTCTATATATCCCTGATCCATCTAAAATAACTATAGGCTAAGAAATTCTTCTATATGGTATATTTGATGAAATTTATGGGTGTAATTCGGTATGATGTGTTGTGTGAGTAGCTCCAATACCACCCTATCCCACCCCCCTTCGAATATTTAGGTTGGGAACTCCTACCACTAGGCTGGTCGGATAATAGTTGTATCTTGGATGATGGCTCCAGATTAAAATTTAAAAAATTATTAATGACATGGAATTATATGTTATTGATATATATATTTAAAATAGTATACTCATAATATAAAATGAAGTAGGAATTCTTATCTATCACATGAGGTGATTATTAACAGACATTCTCTTCCTTTGTATCTCTTCAATATTTTCATCTCCTATAATGGAAAATAAATATGAATTTAATTATAAATTCATAACTAATGTGTAATTCAATCAAGAAATAAGAGCCAATGTGACATAATTAAGAGATTTTAATTTTCAACCCAAAAAAAGGATAGAAAATGACATAACATAATCATATCAGATTTAGTGACAACAATATCAAAGCCTAAAAACATGTCATAGAAAACTAAATACATTCTAATTAGCATGTTAAAAGTGGGTATGATATGGTATTCTCATTTTATTTTAAATTAAATCCAATTAAGTTTTGGTTTAGTAATTTTGTTCATTTTGGATATTATATTAGTTCCTTTGGATATTTTTTGTGTTTGTTTATTTGATTCATATTTTGGGTTCATTCAACTAACCATTTTTTTGGGTTAGGTCATTTGGATATAATTTGGGTTTGGTCATTCGATTGATTTTTTTCATTCTAATTATTATAATTTATTTCAGTGAAATTCATATTTATTTATTTCTTCTAATTTTTTTTCATTTTTTAGTTTGTTATGTTATAATACAGTTCAATTCGATATTAGAAATCAAAGAAAATAAAAATCACCTGATGGTTATTGTCAAACATACTCTAAAAATATTAGTAATTTTGTACTACGTTTCACACAGTGGATGACCTAGGTCAACTCTATTAAGGAGGATGTGAATTAAATATCACCTATATTGCAAAAAAATAAAAGAGGTGAAAAATTGGTACAAAAGAGAGGGTTTTGGAATAGTTATTTTGGAATAAAATAAAGTAAACGAGAAAAAAAATTATTTGAAAACACTAATGTAAATGATTATGGTTAATATATCATACCCATTTAATTTTTATTAATCATTATCCTTTAATATGATATTCATTCAATTATGGTTCCCTAATTTGTTAACCCTAAACCTTATGAAATAAAACATGACCGCAAACCCTAAACTAAATTCAAGACTTCCAATCATGGAACCCTACTTTTATTGTGGTCCAAAAGATATCTCGAGATTAGTGAAAAATTAGGAAATAACCTACCTTATGGAAATGGGAATTTATTGAATTTTGGGATTATATTTTAACCATAAGAATCGATATGTAGTTTATTATATTTGAAAATTAAAGTGATGCTCTACCAATTCACACAATCTCAACCTCGTGATAAATGTTCCAATCGATTGAGTGACATTTAACTTAAAAATAATTTAATTAATCATAATCTTATGAATTAAAATGAGTATATGGATTAAAAAAACTAATGAAGTTGGTAAGAATAAGACCAACCACAAAAAGAACTCTTGTCCCTTGGGTGGAATTATCATCATGGAGACAATTTTAAAAAAATGGATTGAAATGGAGTCACCCAATATCATATCCACTATTATATTCTAACACCAATAAGAAAATGAAAAATGGGAAAATAGTATATCACATAATTATTATTGGAGAAAAGGAGATGTTACAAGTAAAAAAGCAAATAAACACATAGTTGAAGCGGGACAGAAACACTTTCATTGGAGAGATATTTTCACATGACCTTACTTTTTTCAAGTCATTAGGGATGTTTCATGGAACAAAAATTTCATCCATTCATTCCAAAATCTTATTAAAACTATCAAAATGAGTGAAAATCATTTAAATATAGTGTGGGAGGTTTAGGGTTTCAAATTCCAAAAAGAGCACATGCACCCTCAAAAAGTTACTTTGTATTGATCCAAATTTTCGACCGATTTTCTATTAGAACTATATTTTAATCCAGTTGAATGAAATTTGAGGAATTTAATCTTATAACATATTAAAAAATTTCATCTGATTCTATGCATGGATGATAACATTATTGTTTAAATAGTGAAGCAAGGTCCAATATGTTGAATCTAGTCTAGCTCTGTAAACATGAAATTTATATTTCACAAACTAAATAAAATATTTATTTAAATTAGTGAATAAACCCACTATGAAATTTTAAATCAACATTATTGACACCAAAAATTTTATTTCAAAAATTGATTTTGAAAAATCAAATTGGTAAAATCAATTTTTTATACAATATTTCATTTCAAGTTCAAAACACATATGTCCATTGAATATTAAAATAAATATTATTTTTGATAAATTATATAAAATTTTATCAATAGAATATTTAACAAAAACATGTCTTACCAAATCCCACACACTTAACCTTTTGCACTCTTGGAAAAAACCCCATGTCAGGTAATCCAAAAATTGAATAATATTGAAAATTTTCAATCAATTGGGGAAAAATGAGGAGGGATAGAATCACAAAAAATATTTCAATATAAATAAATCAGGAATTAATTATCTAAAAAATTGTACCAAAAAATCTAGTGACAATAATGAAACTAATATACTGGAAACATGTTATGAGTCATTTATGCAAAAATTCCCAATGTGTGTGTCTACCAATCATTTCAAAAATGTATATCCCCCCTTTATACAACATATTCAGGTTATGTAAAATTTTTATTATTACTTAATTCTCTTCCACCGAAGCTTTCCTACATCCTTTGAAATAAAATTCCAAAACCCAGTCAATTAAGCATTCCAAGAATTCAAATAATAATATCACTATATAGATATCACCACATGTTGTAAATTTTATTCCTCCCCTCTTTATTTTTTTTTATTTTATAAGGGTGTAAAATAGTCGAATATGAGGTAAACATGTATAGGTCAATTTGATAAAGTAATGGAATCATTATAGAATTCATGTATCTTTGTATAATGAAGTCCAAGTGTGCTGATGGTTTTCTTTATCTCATAGAATGATGTGGGGATCTCAGATTCACTAAATACATCATGAATAAACTGTAAAATCATGTAAATTTCTTTTCCAGAAATTCTACAGAGAAATTTGGTATGATAGAAATTATATAAAAACACAAATTTTAATACTTGGTACACCATTCATGTTGTTCTTGTTTTATATCCCCAAATAATTCAAAAAACACATTTTTTGGTCATTGATGTTTTAAGAAAGATGAAACTAATCAGGATCAACTATTCTTTCTATTTATCTATTAAAATCATGGACATTTTATCCTATAAATCCAAATGCATCATTTATCAAATTTTGAACTAAATTATCCTCTAGATGGTCACTTTTTGTTTCACTAATAGGATAATTATTATTTTTACTTTCCATGACATTCGATTCACCATGAAAAAACAACAAAAATATTGATCAGGAAACTATTTCAATATAAAGTTATCATATACTTAGTTTCTACTGAACTGTCACTTGAATTTACAATCAGGACACAAATATTTTATTCTACCATCCACCGATCGATTTTTAATTGTATAATCTAAAAATTATTCTAACCCTTTGGCATATATAGGTGTGTTTCTTGGTGAATTAATCAAAATTTTATCCATAGATGTTTGATAGTCACCCTTATCCCTTTACATTTATTTATAAATATATAAATTTTAAATCAAATAATTATAATCAAATTATAATCATCACTCAGTTTCTTCATTGACTAGGGTAGGTTCTTGATTTGGCAGAACAAAAATTTAACCAGAAAATGATTCAATTCAATGTGAAAATTATAAATGTAAATGAATAAATATAACCCCTAATAATAACAGTATCATATGTCATATAAGAAGGCCACTGATTCAAGTAGAGAGCAACAAACGACGTGGTGGTCAGAGATATGATCCCATAAATATACAGCTCAGATAGAATTAGATGAAATCGGGGAGGGAGGTAGGGGTACATGGTATTGGGGAAGGGTGTAGGGGTCAACAGCCATTTGAGGTGATGTTTGTCAATAAATAGGGAAGAGGGGCCACCATCTTTGGTGAATACCCATCGGGAGACATTCCCAAAGTCGGTGTTGTGGGTGGGTGGGTAAGGGGTTGACCGGGGTTAGCTATCATTGATGAGGGTGAGGGGTTAGGGGTATGGGATTGACATCGAGGAAGGGGGGATCAATGACTGATGGTCATTGTATATGGTAGGTGGTGAGTGTCTAGGGAGGGAGAGTTATTGCCTGGTAGTTGAGGGGGGAGGCGTCATATGAGGGGGAGCTAGCATGGTGCTCAAGGGGGGTGGGATTTCGGGCTGCGGGGGTTCGGGGTGGGCTTGGGGTAGGGTAAATTATGTTTTTAAGTATTTAGAAATGGTTTAAATAAATCTAATGGTAAATATAAATATTATTTGTGGTTTTATGAAACCACTTCTATATTTTAAATAATATAAAAATAATAATTGGAATTGGTTTACAGAACAGCCACTAAGACCAAGTTTTTTATAGTGTTTTTAGTATAATTATAATAAAAATTAAATGGAAAGAGTATTGAAATTTTAATTGGGGATTTGAACAAAAAATTTATAGTGGAAATATAAACAAAATGTTTTATGTGGTAATATATGTTATTTATTTATTTATTAATATATTCATATTATAATTTTAATTGGAAATTTAAACAGAAAATTACCCATGAAAATTTTCACCATAAATTATCCCATGAAATATTTCACTATATATTTATAATATAAATTTTTATTTGAAAATTTTCAATGAAAATAGTCAATATTTATTTAGTAATTAATATTGATGTGATTAAAATTTAAACATGTATTTATTTTATAATTTTTAAATCAAATTTACAATGAAAATTTTCAACGTACAATTTCACTGAAAATTTTGTGCATAAATTTCCATTGAAAACTGTAAAATTTCAGTGTAATTTTAGAATTTATGTCTTTATCTGTGGATATATGTATAGATGTATGCATGAATTTTCATGGGTAATTGATGATATTCGGTTTGAATTTTCATATGATATGTCAATTTTTATTTTATATGTTTTTATTGGAAATTAAATTCCATGTTCAAATTTCGACCCACAAATAAAAATTTTCAATGTGAATTTTTATTAAATATATCTATCAAAATTGTTGAAGTTATCAATGAAATTTTAATTTCTTGTAGGAATCTCAACTTAATTTTTTTTAAATGATTATAACAAAGAAAATTATAAAAATATTGTTATATAATATTAATAATAAAGATAAATATAAAATATTTAATAAAAACTATTATTCTAAAATATTAATAAAAACGATAAATAAAAATATAATACATTATTTTATATTTGGATATTTTTAAATATTTTAAACCAAAATGATGTAACATATTTTTTTAATCTAATCTATATATTTTAATTAAATATTTTATATTTCATAAAAAAAAATTATTTAATAACATTTTTATTAAATAAATTCGTAATAACATTTTTATTAAATATTAATAATAATGATATTTTTATATAATATATAATATATTTTACTACATGTATATTTAAAAAAATCATATATACATATACAAATATACATATACATATATACATATACATATATACATATACATGTATACATACACACACACACACACACACACACACATATATATATATATAAAAGAGTCCTTGGGTGTTAAAGAATAAACTAATAATTCATGGTGGGTATATTTTCATCCAAAAAGATAATTTGAGCATGGAAACCGAGAAAATAGAGTGTGGTAAGGTAATTTGGGAGGGAAAATGTGACACATGTTCCAATTCGGTAGAAAAAAAAACCACTTTTGTTATTTATTTAGTTTTCCTCTAAAGGAGGGTTTGGTATAGAGAGAGGGGTGTTTTGTGGATAGCCAAGTCAGATTTCCACAGTTAGTCACCTCACCAAAATTAATTTATTCTCCTAATTCTTGGAATTGTGTGTGTGAATGTAAATCATTGATTTGTAAACTCAAATGGGGTAGTTGTAGAGTTGGTGATGTCTGCTAAGAGTCTGAACACTAATTTTCCAGAATCGAGCATTGGGAAGGGAAAGGTTCTTGGTTTTGCAGAGAATGAAAATTCCAGGTCAAATTTAAACTATACAACTCTAAAAAACAAGGTTGGTAGCCTGTTAAAGATTCATTTAATTAAAAATATCTATGATTTTGTTATAATTTTTCTTTATGAATTATGTATAACATAACGTTGATTTTTATTGAGAGACTGTAGGTGAGTTTAAATTATGATGAACTCATAATGACACAAAAATATTTTGAGGATATTTTAAAAAAAGAAAAAGAATATCATTCAAGGGGAAGTTCTATTGCTGAAAAAAGGGTTGTGAATTTGTGAAATAACATTGGAATTGAGAAGTATGGCGTTCATTGCGTATGTAATATTTCATGCTTAGAACGTTTTTTATGATTTAAAATATTTCTATGTTATTTATTATTTAAAATTTTGCTGCTATAAGAGTTTTAAATGGTATTCTCTCAGAATATTATGTAATGAAGTCTTCCTATGAGTCAAAACTAGATTTATCAAATGCTTTGTTTTCTTGTACCAAGAAAGAATCATTGGATATTGAGTCACTAAAGAAAGAACTTCATAGGGAGGATTTATCATTTAATAGGGAGTATGTTTAATGCTTTTGAATTATTCTATTGGGGTTATTTACTATTTTTTGTTCATGATTTTAATTGTGCAAGTTTTATCTTAGGTGTGAAGCAAAGGATCATGTTGTGCTAGTACAAAATGAAGTGTTGGTGTTGTGGAAAATATAACTACATGGGGGGAGAAGAGATGTTTGCTGAGGATCAGACAATCCTTAACAAAATAGAGGAAAGGTAATACAATAATGAAAATATTTTTAGGGACAAATAAATCATCCTTCATGAGGGAAAAAAGATAGATATAGCTAAATTAACCTTGAAAAATAAGGAAGGAGATATATCTATTAGTGTAGCATCATTAAAAGAAAAGGATGGTCTATATTATGGTTAGAATTATTGTGGATTTGAAATTTAATATCTTTTTAAATTATTTCCATTCAATATAAGAAGTTTAATTTGAGTTGGTAAATGAACAGAAGAGGAAACCTACTGACAATGATTTAAAATACTTGGTCGGTGATCTAGAGAAGAACTAAACTAAAATCCTTCACTTGGAGGAAAAAGTTAGAAATCTCTAGTATATATTGTGGAATAAATTGGAAAAAAATAGGGATAAAGAGGAGTTTATCTTAAAATAAAGTGCTTAATTGAAGCAAAAATGACTTAATTTTTAAATACAGTGGGATGAATTGGATGATAAGTGAGCTAATTTTCTTAAATATCTAGAAATTATGATTGTGAGGTCAAATAAAGGGATAATTAAGAGTTTCCCAATTCCCCACCACTTCAATCCACCACATCCAGGATACTGCCACCATGATTTATCCCTCAAATTTTTTTCAATGAAAATGTATTTAGACAAATGTATCAGGAGGAGGAACACAATGATAGATTTTGGTAACTTTACACCAATGCAATGAACCATATTTCTGGGTGTTTTTGTTTCATATATGAGTTTGAGTCTGGGATCCTTGGGACCATGATTTTTTGTGATTTCTCAACTATAAACATTGGGGAGTGTGGGAGCATTTTATTCACCTATAAAAATAGAATGCACAACATGATCATGGGGTTATACTTCATCATACGGCTCACCACCAACATTATAATCATTGAAAAACTTGATGGGAATTATTTTTTAGATATTGATCAATGATTGAATCATGAGGATTTATGACCAGTACACAATCCTACTGGCTAAAGTGAAGTGCTTCATCAATCAGATGTACATGCTTAGACTTGACATTGAAAATATAGTATTCTTATCAGCAAGGGTCTTAGAGAAGGCATGGTGTTGGCATGAAAGGTATGAGAACCTGAATATTCAGGATCTACATAGGCTCACTCAATAGGATATAGTGAGAGGGATTCCATGGATTGATCATACAGATCATGTCTATTAAAACTAACCCTATGTGAAGAAGTGGTGAGTGTATTTCCCCAAGAAAGTAAATCATCACAAGTAGAAATTCCTCGACCTTGTCCATGGTGACCTCAATGTGTTTATCCTGTGGATAATGATAAACTGGAACTGTTACTTTATACTTCTCATGGATGACATGATATGAAAACTATGGATTTATAAACTCATTATTAAAGACCAAGCTGTGGTAGAAATTAGATGATTTAAGGAAATAATGGATGCAGATATAGGGAACAAGCAGGATTTCCACTTTACTGACCATGGTAGTGAGTTTACTTTAATGGAATTCAGGGAATACCCTGTTGAATAAGGAATACAGTGTCCGCTCATGGATCCTTATTCACTATTGTATAATGGGGTCATTGAACACCATAACCAGTTCATGGTCACCATGGATCATAAAATTACGAAGGAAAAGGGTCTCCCTCAGGTGTTTTGGGATGAGGCCATATCCACAACCATTTTCATCTATAATCATGTATCAACCTGAAGAATTAATGGGATGATTACATATAAGGATTGTCATTAAAAGAAGCAGATGATGCACTATATCCACACTTTCAGATCATTGTGCATGTCAATATTGTGAAGACTCTCTTGAAGAAGATGGATTACTAGAGTACACCAATGATCTTCATTCGGTATGAGTTTGGACCAAAGGAATATCACATGTATGATACTATAAGTAAGCACATACATATAACACATGGTGTAATCTTTGATGAGGTAGAGTAGTGATACTAGAGTGATCATAATGAACAAATTATGTTGATTAGTGAGGATCCATTCATTGTTGATTACACTTCAATATTTATACCAGGTATGGAAGAGACTGACAACATTACTAGAGACCATGGATTATCACCCACACCCACTAGTATTTTCTTTACAGACACAAAAAGACAAGTATGGATATATTGATTCCCATGGCATAAACCATAGTGGATATTTCCACACCACTATCTAACTTGAATGAAGCACTTGACATCGATCACAATAACACCTTATTTCAGCTATGTGCCATCAACAATATCATTAGGGACACAATTCTACATGGGTTTTCATTATACGATCTCAACCCCAATGAGCTACATTCCACTAAAACTGATGAGACAACAACCTTTTGAAAAGTAGAAAAAAATTAATGTTGGTGAAATAAAATGATTAAGAATATGAATTTGATCAAGGACAATGAAACATGGGAGCTCATCTATATACCCCGTTGAACATTGTCCAATTGGGTTCAAGTGGTCCTTCAATGTGAAGTGGTATGAGGATGATACAATAAAAAGAACACAGTGAGGATCATTGCAATGGGAAACATTAAAATAATGGGTTTGACATCAAGGAAGTATTTTTATCATTTTCATGCATGGAATTAGTTTGGATCCTCATCATGGTGGTTGTGAAAGAAGGGTGGGAGGTCTACCACATGGATGCAAACTTGGAATTTCTCAATGGAAACCTTCAAGTGGAGGTATAAGTTAATAGAAAATCTTGATTAGTAGACTAAAACATTAATAAAAATGTTCCCCAACACTAAAAATTTCATTATGTCCTCTTCCAAGCATCCAAAGTGTGGAACACTAAGCTTGACTCTAGCCTTCTAATGATAGGGTTTCTGAAGTGAGGCTCTGATCATGTTGTGTACACACATTGTAATGATGTGTCTTATATAATATTCAAGGTTTACATAGATTAATTGATGATCATTAGAACAAATTTTTCCAATATTAACATATTCAAGGATGAGATGAAGAATATATTTCAAATGAGTGACTTGGGCTTTCTCTTATACTACCACAGCATCGAAGTGATCCAACGACCAAGTGAAATTTCCCTATATCAATTTACCTAATCAACTAAACAATTTGAGAAGAGCATCATGGGTGAATATAACCCTATCAAGTGTCGATAGTGGCCTTCCTAAAGATGAGAAATTATATCACCTTCCTGTTATTTGATTCTACTCAGTACCAAAGAATTTTCGACAACCTCTAAAACCTAGTTAACATGCAGTATGACATTACCTATGCAGTGGGATACATCATCTAGTTCATGAAAGAACTACATGAATATCACTTGGATACAATAAAGAAATTATTATTATAAATATCTAGGAAGCACAACTCTAACTTACTCTATGAAATTAAGATAAAAAATTAGTTTATCCTTCTAGGTTTTAGCAATAATGTGATGACCGGTGATGTTGAAAACAAAAATAGCATCACTGAGGTATTTTTCTTCCATAGAGATAACCCATTCACCTAAATATCACAAAACCCAAAGGTGGTGGTGAAATGTTTATGAAAATAAGAGTAAATTCTTGTGATGAATGTGACATTCCAATGCATTTGGTTGGATAAAATAATAGAAGAATTTCTCTGACCAGACCATAGAGTGTCGATGATCAAAGTGGAAAATAGGTCAACCACTTTTTTAAGAAAGAAACCCATATTACATGTCTAGAGAAATTTCATAAACAAATTAATAAATTTCATTAAAGTCTGTGTTGATGGAGGAAGGATCATTCTTGATCGCACTAACACTATGAATTAGCTTCATTTCATTATGATAAAGTTATATAGGTGCACAAATTTTTCAGAGTTGCATGTGAAGATTAGATTCATTGAGATCTTGTTAATATGAAAAAATTAGGGTGTGATATTGTTGACTAATTTCAATATGAGGATTAATTTCATTTTTATATTTCCTCCCCTATATATCTCCCTACTTAATTTTTATTTTTTATTCAGTTTGGTTTGACCACTTTATGGATCAATGTGTTTTGATCATATTAAGGCTTTTGTGTTATTTTAATTATGTTGTAAATTAATTTATATTTTTTTGTGTATATAAAGGATGAAAACCTCACCATAAATGAATCATATTATCTTGGTGCTCAAAACCAATCTTTTATTCTAGTTTCTTTTATTATACTTCAATGCATTTTTCTTTGTTCTTTGGTGTTGACCGATTGGGAATCTCTAATAGTAAAAACCTACGATGGAATTAATTTATATTTTAAGCTTAAAGAAAATAACTCATAACAAAAATATCAAGTCATGTTTCCATCATCATACCTTGTGGTTAATATAATCTTCCAAAAATCCATGCTAAAAAGTCTCATAGGGTAACAATAGAGCTAAGTTATGCCAAACTTCATTGATATACTAAAAAATGATGGGGGATTCACACACAAGTATTTCATTATGGACGAGGATTGAGATCAACTTGTGTATGAGGTTTATCTGCAACTAACAGGAGATCTTGTCGCATAGTTCTGCTTCTATGTACTCCTATTAAATACCTTATAGAGATATGGAAATCCTAACCCTCTTACCGAACATGCAAGCTAATAGGAAATAACGAGTGTGGGGAGTCCATTTTATGGAGAAACTTAGTGGGTCAACAATACCATAGGTGGCTGCCGACAGTGTGCATCCACCCTTTTTTCTTAATTAAAATAAAACATTTTTTATAAATATGTAATTTAGGTGATTGTGTATCAATAAATAGAAATTTATATATATAAACTCAAAGGTAAATTAATTTGTGTATATTGGAAGTCTCCGTGGAGACTGTATATGTAAAATTTTATAAATGTAGTTTTGAATATAATTTTATGTATGCCATGAAGTCAATGTCAAAATGTCAATTGATAGTGAAAATATTTTCATAATCAAAACCACATTGACAATTGTGGTTGTATATTTCAATCAAAATTGATAATTATGCAAAAAGAATATGAGTATAAAACTATATTGTAAAAATAAATTAAAACTAAGACAGATAGAATTATAGGGAACAATTGTGTCATTTTAATACCATATAACCATGTATATATATATATATTCCACACTATAGTAAAATCAATGGTGTGGATTAATCTTTTTCTTCTATGCCAAACACAATTTATGAAATTTAAAAAGTGTGAATCTGGATTCCAACTCCCAAAACAATTATTTTGGTTTTCTCTCATAGATGCATGAGATGAGTAATATCAATTCCTACTCTCTTAAAAGATGATCATTGAGAAACTAAAATAGGCAAGGCAATAATATTGCATTAAAATAATTGATGGGAGAAGGGACATGTATTTGGTCAAAGTTATAGGGAATAATTGGTCATTATAACAAATATAATGTTGAATTTACCCAAGACATGAGATTAAAAAAACCTTTTGTATGATTAACTAAAAATGCATGTTGAATTAAATAAACCACATGACTGGGCCTCACACTTTCTCCTTTGAGTTTGATTCTAGGATACATGGGACCATGATGTTTTGAAGGGATAATCTAGATTTCACTTCCTCCACCAATTCTAAGCTCATAATGAATGAGCTTCTCTACTATAGAATGTAAGGTGGAACGATGATGATGAGATCTAAGAAAATTCCCCATCCACACTGAATAAAAAAAATTAGTTTTCTATCAAAGATGCAAGATACCAGAGATATGAATTCTAACTCTCTTAAAATACACGCCTCAAAATGGTTGCTTCGTCACTAAACTAACGATTTAATAACAAAACCCCTCGATCATAGGTGTGTTGTCTTCAAGATAATAGTAGGAAGTAGATTCTTATTCTTGCCTGTTAAATTTATTGTTTTGCTTTGGTTATAATTGATGATGTCATGTTTCCTCTGAATTGTACCAAATAGTTAAAGCATGACAGTTGTGCTCTTTTGATTAAATGGTTAAACTTGAATGAAATGGATTGGGGTGGTAAGACCATGCCTTAGGATAATGGAATAATCACAGATTATGTTAATGGAATGGATCTAGTGAATGGGACTTACCTATAAGGGGTAGTCCATAGCACCTATTTATGATTTGTAAATCCCTATATGTCTTTGAATTGATATAAGAGGAATACAGAATGAATTGGGGGTTATCCAATATCGTACATGAGTGGGTTGCCTCATGTACCTTGTATAAATGTGATGAATACGTTAATGTCTTGAAATGGATACTTAAGAGGAGTTTCCTTAAGTATAAATGTGATAATGATACTTGAGATGGTTTTCCTTAGGTATATTTGTATGAACGTGATTATAACCATTTATGTGGATATGGGTTGTATGATTGTTTGTGATGGTGATATGATTCTTTGAATGCATATGATATAATTCCATAAGCATTATATTATAGACATGGTTGTATTGTGAGTGCGCACTTGCTGATGCCACATAATGAATGATAATAAAGGTGAGTTCATGCTGAGGCCACCTAGTGATAGATACATGGTTGGATGGGAGGCAGTTATACCCCATGCCAGTGTGACAGTACAAGTCTGGAAAGGAGGCATTCTTACCCCTTTCCAGTTTACTTCTGTTGATGATTACATGTCTGGAAGGGAGGCATTCTTACCCCTTTCCAGTTTACTTCTGCTGATGATTACGTTTTTAGATGAGAGGCAGTTATACCCATGCCATTATTATGAACATGATAGATGTGAAGCAATTATACCCCATACTGGTTGAATGATTGTGATGGAAGGGAGGCATTCTTACCCCTTTCTAGTTGACTTATAGGGACGGGAAGCATTCTGACCTCGTGCTCGCTAATCTCAACTGAGGGTTGGGAGGAATTCTTACACCACACCATCTATGATCTAAATGCTTTTATATATGTATATGGTGACATGATCAGGTTACTTTACCGGTAGAGAGACGAAGTAGGTATAACCGTCAGGTGTCCCTTGGGAACCTGGACGGGTGTATTTACTTATGTAATTTGGCTTACTTATTTCTCTATACCTGCTCACTGTTTAATTATTATACACTGTCTGGATTGGGTTAGACACCGGTGGTGTCGGCCTACTAAGATTTATATCTCACACCCTACTCGGTCCACCATTGCACTAGGGTACCCGAGTAGACCTTATTGCCAGCATGACCTAGGTTGTGTGTTGTGCTATTTGTACCTGAGGAGTTAGAAGAAAAGGACCAAGTGGGAGCTTGGGATGCTCAGGGGATCACCGTTGGGCTTTTCTATTTTTTCTTTTTGTATCGTTTGTAAAGAATTTTGTAATGTTTCCTACTTTCATAACTGTATCGTCATCTGTACATGCATGCATTGTAAACTGGTGTGTGCCACCTTTTATAAAATTGTTATTACTTGCCTTTTACTTCTGCCTTTCAATTGTGTACTGCTTCCACTATTGAATATTATTTACTCTGATAATACCATTGTATTACTATGATATGAGGGTATCCACTATCACCTCCCAATACCCTTGCTGTTAGTTGGAAGCCTCTGGCGTACAGGGAAATGCCCTTGAGGCCATGTGGGGACCGGTTCGGCCACTGGTTTGATGGTCAGTCGGGCCGGGATGTTACAAAGTGTTATCAGAGGAGTTTCATTTCTGGTTTGTTTTACTATTTAGAGATAGTAGACCGGGATAGGAAGGAGATGGAATTTGTTAATATTCTGTGCTCGGGAGTAGGTAACCCGTGTACAGGGAAAACCCAAATTTCCTCGAATGAAATTTTTATTTTAATGACTTTGATTATTATGGTTGATTTGATTTCACCATTGGGTGACACACATGGTTTCTGTTGATACAGTTGATGCAATTGTGGGTTCCATTTATGTTGCAACCTGATGATACAAGGGTATGCCATTTCATCCATCATATATGCACTTTGTTAGAAATCACATGCCATGCATTATTCCATGCCATATAAGATGCATTGGTTGATGCATGTTGTTGTGATAGGTGATGTGGTAGTTATTCCATGCTTATGTGATATAGCATGTTTCTGTGTTACTGCTTTCAATAACATTCTAGGTTCAGTTAATATGGAATTGGTTTATTTGACCAAATTAAATGATTGTAATTATGACGGGAGACAATTTTCAGTTGTAGGGTGTATGTGTGCCTTATAGCTGGGAAAGGGTAACTTGTATGATTGAATTTTGAGAAAAAGGGGCTACTAAAGTCAAATTGTAAAATAAGATTGGTTTTGATTAAATGGAGCCAAATTCCAAACTGTAAAGTGTATGGGCGCTTTACAGATTGGTAGGTGGCCATCCATATGACTAGATGATTGCTTTGAGCATGTTTATTTCTGGAATGTACTTTGTTTCATCTAATGGGAGCCAAATTTCAACCCATGGAGTGTATGGGTGCTTCATGAGTTGGAAAATCGCAACCCATAATGAATGTGATGGCAGCATTCCTTGCAAAATGCTTATTTGTGTAAAAGATGTTTGGTTTTGATTTGATATGAATTGGCTTGTTGGGACCCTCGTAGGTCGCCTGAATTGTTTAAAATGAATTTATTATGATAAATTTCCTGAAGAGAGATGGAATGTCTGATAAATTTTTAGTGGTTAAAAGGAAGGTTGTTGAGACTTTCCTACTTTGCTTTGAGCTGTTTGTTAAAAATGATCAAGTTCCTAGTTATTTTTGGTTTCGAAAGGTTACTTGAGGTTTTGAATTGAATCTTTTAAAGTGATTAAAATAATGAGTTTGATTAAATATAAAGGGCTTGTAAAATGAACTTGTAGTGGTGTCCTCTGTTGAAACCTCGTGGGAGGGTAAGTTAATCCTTTCTTGCGAGTGCCTTGAGACGGAACCATAGGTGTTTTCCGCGGGTGTTTGTTTTCTTTTGTAAAATGACTTAAATGTTAGGATTTTGAGCCCAATGACTTTTGTTTGTCATAACCAAATGCTTGAGTCGATGCTTGTTCTTCGTGAGGGGATAGCCTGTGGTAGGTATCTCCCTGAGAGCTTATGTGCTTGGGTTATACGGTGAACTTTCTGAAATTGGGTGTCGTAGTCCCTCTTAGGACTTTTGGTTTTCAATGACACCCTTGTTCAGATGGGTGGTCATTCTTCTTTTGATCTTGTTATGGGTTTGAGCATCGAGTGATTCTCTGTAGACATGCCTCAGGCGTGTTTGGTTGCTTGTTGGTTGTTTGACACCTTAAGTAACGGACGACTGGTATGTCTTCGTCCATGTGAATGATCGTATAAGGTGAAACAACGTTCGGCTAAATCTCTTATGGTACTGTGTACAGTCTTGGGTCATCTCCATGGTAGAGTGACCTGAGAATTTTAGAATCAAGTTGTCCCAATGCTCGGGATGACTTTCGGAGAACTCGGGTGGTTGACATGCTAGTCTTGTTTCTTTGGATATATTGCACATTTCAACTTGGTTATCGTGGATCAGTGGAGCGACACACGTCTGTTTAATCGTTATGAACTATTTTGCTTATGAGAAGCTGGAATTTTCTTCTTTTGGTGACACTGACGCTTCTAAGGTGGGAATAATTGTGTTGGTTTAGTGAATTGTGTTCTTTCGAGTAGAAGGAACACATCAAGAAAGACCATTTGGGAATGGTCGGGTATGTTTGAATGCCTTTGAGGCTTGCAGGTGTCGTTATGTGTTGATGCTTGCTCAGCAGCACGACTTTTATCTTGTTGGTGGTGTATGCAGCCCCCTTTTTTTAAGAAACATTGTTGGTAGTGGAGGACTTCGGTGGTAAATCGTGAAGGATCACGGAATTCCTTGTACGGGAAAAAGTAATTGTGATCGGTTTAGAAATCTTGATGTGTCGGCAGGTGAAGCCGAGTTTCTCTTTTAGAGTCGATCAGGGGTGGTTCGACTATTCTCCTTTCCAGTTTTTTGGTATGACCAACTAGAATCCTTTTTAAATCCTTATAGTGTACTCTGTTATCAAAATGAGCATGTCCCATATCTTACTTTCATCCTGGATGTTCTAAGAGAGTGTCGGTCTTACGTCGCGCTAATGTTTTTGAAAGCTATTAAGCTCGTTTGTTTGTTCTCTTTCGGTGTTGCACATGGGATGCGTGGTTACCTTCATGGTTTGATCATAGGGATGTCACCAGAAGTTGGTTATGAGATCCGGTGAACGTCCTCGTGGTAAATGTGTGATGTCTCGGAAAATGGCATCGCGATTAAGCTTATCAAACACCAGCCGTCTAAGCTGGGTGACTTCGTGAATAGTCAACTGGAGTGGCTTGACTCTTTTCAGCCTGGGCTTTGAGGTCAATGGGGAAATCAACTATTCTATCATTTCAAAATCATGCTAGGTGCGTCTTTGGAACTCTTGGAGCGTGCTTTTGAAAGTCCTTTTGAAAGGTGGTGGAGCTGTGGTTTGATTTTTGACCGCTTAATGTTAAAAATCTAAGGTGGGAATTACCTTTGCTTGGTTGCTTGGAGAGACGACGATGAGATTGTGTCTCTGGTATGACAGGCTCGGTAATATTCATCTGGGTGTTCCAGTTGGAAAACTAGCATTGGCTCGGGTGTTGACGGCTTATGTGTAGAGTGCTTATGTGGATGTTTGTTGGTGTGTGGGACGTTTGGAAATGTAACGCGATCGTTTGAATGAAGATTCGCGACCCTTGTAGGTTGAGTGAGGTGCATTGTTCTCAAAGGCTTCTCGAGGATGAGAAGTTCTAAGGTGGGAAGGTTTTAATGACCTTCATTTTGAACCAGGTTAAAAAGTGGGGGAAATTGAACTTTTTCAATTGATGAGCGTGTCGAATCTTAGACCGGGCTTCGGAACCGAAGACGACTGGTTTTTAAGCGACAAAAGAAGGCGCACAGGTGGCGCACGGTTTCCCAAACTATACAGCTCAAACCATGTAGCTTAAAATAGGGAGTCAGAGGAGTCTGCACGGCCTGCGCACGGTTTCCCCAAACCGCGCGGCCAGCCCGTGTGGGGTGTCTTGGGTATCCCGTGGGGGATGCACGGTTGGCGCACGGTTTTCCAAACCATGAATCCCAAGCCGTGATCCGTGCCCTATTTTGGGTTTTTAAAATATTTAAAATGAGTTTAAAATAAAAACCTAAACTAAACACACCTCTTCCCTTTCTATCGGCAGACCACACGACACCCCCAAGGGGTCTCCCCATTAAGTCGTGCACGAGCCCCCCTCCATAGCCACCTCCGGATCGAGTTCCTCCGGTCGATTTCTTGTGGTTTCTTCGTTGAATCTCCATGGTAAGCTCCTTCCTCCTTCCTCCTCCCTTCTTGGCCGATTTTAGGGCTCCTCCTTGCCCTAAATTCGTTTGTCCAAGCACCCCTAGGTTTAGGGTTTGGTTGTTTTTGGTTTCTTTCTTATTCTGCTTGTCCAAGGGTTGTGCGGAAGGTCCCCCAGGACCTTGTTGGTGTGTGTACGACATCCGCCACCGAAGGCAAGGCAGATTGAGGTGATTTTGATTCGCCGGTTTGATTCCTAGGTAAGGGTTTTACCTGTTTTCAGTTTTTGTAGCTTCCAATTAGTGTCTTAGGTTGTTTTAGAGGTTCCTGATATGTTTTCCTTGGAGTGTTAGCAGGTTCGGGTTGGTTTCGCTTTTCCAGAGCATAGACGGGTCGCCTGTGTAGGCATAGGTCGTATGTGAAATCACATATTCCACATGGGGGAGCAGTAGCGGCTCTTAGTTAGAAAGCATCAAAGGCTGGAGTGGACGGATGGATCCACCATGAGGTAGGATCCCTCTCCTTGCCTTTAATTTAAAGTTAAGTGTTAATGAGTTATTTCTGTACTACCTTAGAATGTTAACTATGCAAGTTTAGTTTCAATTAAATTCTTCTATGAAAATAGTGTTAATTGCAGGGACAAGATTAAAATTGTTGCTTGGTCACTAAACTAACGATTTAATAACAAAACCCCTTTATCAGAGGTGCGTTGTCTTCAAGATAATAGTAGGAAGTAGATTCTTATGCTTGCCTGCTAAATTTCTTGTTAGGCTTTGGTGATAACTGATGATTTCATGTTTCCTATGAATTGTACCAAATTATTAAAGCATGACAGTTGTTCTCTTTTGATGAAATGGTTAAACATGAATGAAATGTATTAGGGTGGTAAGACCATGCCTTAGGATAATGGAATAAGCACGGCTTATGTTAATGGAATGGATCTATTGAATGGGACTTACCTAGGAGGGGTAGTCCAGAGCACCTCTTTATGCTTTGTAAATCCCTATATGTCATTGAAATGATATAAGAGGAATGAAGAATGAATTTGGGGTTAGCCAATACCTTACATGAGCAGGTTGCCTCATATACCTTGTATAAATGTGATGAATACGTTAATGTCTGGAAGTGGATACTTAAGAGGAGATTCCTTAAGTATAAATGTGATAATGATACTTGATATGGTTTGAATTAGGTATATTTGTATGAATGTGATTATAACCATTTATGTGGATATGGGTTGTATGATTGTTTGTGATGGTGATATGATTATTTCAATGTTTATGAGGTAATGCCATAAGTAGTATATTATAGACATGGTTGTATTGTGAGTGTGCACTTTTTGATGCCACATAATGAATGATAATAAAGGTGAGTGCATGTTGAGGCCACCTAGTGATAGATATGTGGTTGGATGGGAGGCATTTATAACCCATGCCAGTGTAAAAGTACATATCTAGAAGGGAGGCATTCTGACCCTTTTCCAGTTGACTTCTGTTGATGATTACATGTCTGGAAGGGAGGCATTTACCCCTTTCCAGTTGACTTCTGCTGATGATTATGTGTCTGGATGAGAGGCAGTTATACCTCATGCCAGTATTATGAACGTGATAGATGGGAAGTAGTTATATCCTATATCGGTTGAATTAATGTGATGGAAGGGAGGAATTCTTACCCCTTTCCAGTTGACCTATAGGGATGCGAAGCATTCTTACCTCGTGCCCGATAATCTCGACTGATGGGTGGGTGGCCTTCTTACCCCATTCCATCTATGATATAAATGCTATTATATATGTATATGGTGACATGATCAGGTTACTTTACCGATAATGAGTCGAAGCTGGTATAATCGTCAGGTGTCCCTTGGGAATCTGGATGGGTGTTTTTACTTATGTAATTCTTCTTACTTATTTCTCCATACCTGCTCACTGTTTAATTATTATACACTGTCTAGATTGGGTTAGACACCGGTGGTGCCGGCCTATTGGGATTTATATCTCACACCCTACTTGGGCCTCCATTGCACTGGGGTACCCGAGTAGACCTTCTTGCCTGCAGGACCTAGGTTGTGTGTTGTGCTATTTGTACCTAAGGAGTTAGGAGCAAAGGACCAAGCGGGAGCTCGGGATTCTCAGGGGATCACCATCGGGCTTTGCTTTATTTTCTTTTTGTATAGTTTTTAAAGCACACTGTAATGTTTTATGCTTTCATAACTATATCATCATCTGTACATGCATGCATTGTAAACTGGTGTGTGGCGCCTTTTATAAAATTGTTATTACTTGTCTTTTTCTTCTGCCTTTCAATTGTGTACTGCTACCTATATTGAATATTATTTACTCTAATAATACCGCTATGTTACTCTGATATGAGGGTATAGTCTCACCACTATCACCTCCTAAGACCCTCACTGCTAGTCGGTAGCCTCTGGCATACGGAGAGACGCGCTTGAGGCCATGTGGTGACCGGTCCGGCCACTGGTTTGATGGTCAGCTGGGCCAGGACGTTATAATTTTGGTTTTCTCTCATAGATGCATGAGATGAGTAATATCAATTCCAACTCTCTTAAAATATGAGAATTGGGAAACTCAAATAGGCGGGGCAATCATATTGCATTAACATAATTGATGGGAGAAGGGACATGTATTCGTTCAAATTTATAGGGAATAATTTGTCATTGTAACAAATATAATGTTGAATTTACCCAAGACATGAGATTAAAAAAACCTTTTATATGATTAACTAAAAATTCATGTTGAATTAAACAAACCACATGACTGGGCCTCACACTTTCTCCTTTGAGTTTGATTCTAGGATACATGGGACCATGATGTTTTGAAGGGATAATCTCGATTTCACTATCCTCCACCAGTTCCAAGATCATAATGAATGAGCTTTTCCACTATAGAAAGTAAGGAAGAATGATGATGATGAGATCTAAGAAAATTCCCCATCCACACTCAATAAAAAAAATTGGTTTTCTATCAAATATGCAAGATACCAGAGATATCAATTCTAACTCTCTTAAAATACACACCTCAAGAAACTCAAGTAGGTGAGGAAATCATCATGCATCAACATTATTGACGGGAGTAGAGACATGTATTCAGTCAAAGTCAAATGTAATAATTGACCATTATAACAAATATAAGCATTTGTCTTTAACGATGATTTGATATTAAATTGATAAGTGAGGCATAAGAAGAAATCGTTTGTGTTACATGAGATGAAATTGGTAAAAATTTACTTGGTAGAAAATCATATCAGAAAAAACTATAAATATATATTAAAGATGAAATTTTAAATCAGTACAACAAATATTAACACACTATGAAAAATAAATCAACCTAATATATTGTTTACAAGGTTCACTCTTATTAATTTTTTTCAAGAAAAAAATAAAAATAAAAAAAACATATAAAATTCAATAATGATAAACAGAACAAAAGATCTAAAAATATCAAAGAAAAGTGTGTAAATTAAAGAAATGTTTTCCCATCTAAACCTACGTTCATGGAAAGAATACTAAACTATATAATATTTATTATGAAAAATGAAAATAGGTAGGCTATACGTTGAAAATAGATAAGACACAAGTTTATAAATAATATAAAGTGAAATCCTACTCTCATAAACACATCAAGAAACTAGAAAAAATTAGGAAAACCCTGACAAAAAACTAATAAAATAAAAATAACACACATACCAACCAAGGAACACACAAAGAACACGAAAACACACTTTAAAAGATATATTGAGGATATTCACTATCGTTGTTCTCTTCTAAGCTCTCAATGAATTATCTTCTATACAAGAATATTTTCATTTGAATGATAGTATCGAGCTCTAAGAAAACTCCTCCTCGTATTTCAAAATAATTCACTATGTTTTCTCTCTCTAGTATGCGATACAAGGGACCATGATGACAACTCCTTTAAAATTTACACCTCAAAAAAAATAAAGCAATAATAATGCCTCAAAAGAATTAATGGGAGTATCGAAACATATTTTGTTTAATAATATAACATTATAACAAATATGTATAGTTTTATTAATTCTCATTTTGATATTATAGTCAAAAATTAAGTGTCAGGAGAGGTTACTTTCACTACATGAGGTGAATGAGAAGCATCATGCACTGCTAAAAATTTACCATATGTGAACGATTTGAAACCAATGGTATAGACTAGGGAACCACTGATATAGGTTATACCAATGGTTCCATAAACTATTGGGAGGGAGGTTGTGGGGATATCCATATACAAATGGTTTTTATTAGAACATTGGTAAATATCCTAGATATTTCCATTTAAACAATTGTTATATCAAACCAATAGTATAAATTCTATACCAACAATTTTTTAAACTATTGGTGAAACAGCCTTGACTCCAGTAACCTGGATCTATTTTTTATTTTATTACATTGGCATAGATACAAAGAATCAAATCACAAAAGTCCGGTCATTGTACTAGTTTTAGAGAACCATATACATATATAATACCCATTTTAAATTTGGAAAATAAAATAAAACATTAAAAATAAAATGATTAGAATCCTTGAAACTCATTCAAATGATACATCTTCATAACCTGGGTAAAAGAAACAGAATAAGGTTGAGCTCAAAATCTCAGTAAGAGTTATATAAATTGAAATAAATCATGATAAAATAAATATTATTCAATATATAATGTTAAATATCTAAAAAACAAGACATTTAATTAATAATTTGAGCATGAAATTAGTTATATTCAATATTTTATGGTATCTAATTGAAAACACATGCCATTTAACCAATAAACTGAGAATGAAATGCATCCATAGATAATATAAATGTGAAAATATCATGGATAATAATAAAAACTATATTTTTAATGAATTAAATTATTTATTATTTTATTTCAAGATCTTAGTTAGTATGATACCTCTACTGTCAATACATTTCACAAGACAATTTAAAACTACAGGTAAAACCCCATCTAATTTGGCTAAATGATTCATCTCATTAGACGTATTGATGGATAAAGGGGATGTATATAACTATAACCCACACATAATTAAATATATAAATCATTACTCATATATCAAATCATATATTTAATTTCTGAATCAATATTTCTTATAATGAAATATTTCTATTAAGTAAATGATACAAATTTATCAATATTTTCGCAGTTAATCAAATAACATTAAAATTAAAAACCGTATTTAAAAATTGTATTTGGTTTAGTTAATAACCATATCCATAATATAATAGAATGGATATTTATTATAAATCTAGTTTCCAATGTAAAAGCATCACAACAATGTTATTGTTTCAAGAGAAAGTAAACAATCATAAAAGAAAGTGAGATTGTACAATAATTTTTAACTCTTTGATAACTTTTAAATTTTAACCCCTTAAATAATAAAATTGAAACAAAACATTAAAAATCATGAATAAATATTTATTCATGTTAAATAAAATAAATTTTTATTATATACACCACATAAAAATTAATAGGTTCATATTAAAAAATACATCTCAATGAAATATAAATTGAGATGAAATCCCTTACCTCTTGTTTTCCTTTAGTTAATCATTTTTTACCACTTTTATAATGTTTATAATAAAATTATTAATTTATACCATAACCAAAATAAAATTTAAAATGTAATATATTATCATATTATAACATTTTACCACCCTTTTTTAAAAATATTTCATTATTTTCATTATTTTGAGTGTAAATTGCCTTGTTTTAACATCCATGTTTTATCATGAAGGATCTGGTTCTTGTATATATGATATAAATAAATAATATCCAAAATTATAATAATTTTATAAATATAATATTTATTCATTAGATACATTATTATAACCATTATTAAAAGTTGACCATGGAAAACTAATTGCATCACTAAGTGGATACGGTAGGTTGTATGTACGCACAAGCGACAATATCATTCCATTAATGGGTGAAATGGTAAAAAAATTATGATATATTAATTTTAATGAAATTATATCATTTCATATATATCAAATATATTCATTAAATTTATCCTTATTACCTTTCATGTAAAGCGTAAGTGGAAAAAGAATCACAATGCTTCTCGAGGTGATAGTCTGTTATACATATGAGGGACGTAATCATATTTTAAAAGGAATATAAAGTAAGTATTTATATGTGATATTATAATTAAATAAGTATAATAATATCATAAATATCATATAAATTTGTTAAATCCATCATGATATGCATCCTTGAAAGGTGGTGAAGGAAAATTAATTGGATCAATTTGTGAGGCAGTAGTCCACCGTACTCATGATCAACAGTTTCGTTTCCCATTTGATGGAAGAGGATATTTATATTGCTCATTAAATTAACATAAAGACATCTTAGTATATGTAATATAATGAGTTTATTATATAATAATGGATTAATAATATTTAATTTATGTGTAAGAAGAAAGAAAATAAAAACATTCATTTTGGAATCTTACATCCTCTTTGGAAAAATTCTTTAGGTTTGCACCAAAAGCCTTCCTAGATTGGATTTATAATAAAAAAAGTGATATAGAATTTTTTGAGGTGAGTAAGGAAGTTATTTGGGTAGTTTTTGGTTAAGATATATTTATTTTAAAGTGTGAAGAGGGGAGGAAAGGGGGTCAATTTTAAAAAGTGGGGGAGAGGACACATATAGAATTTTTGAAAAGAATCAATTACAACCACATTTTTATTATAAAACAAGCCTCCAAAATAGGTCATTATCAACTCGTAGTAGATATAAGTTTGAAATATTTCTATAAAATTGGTTTTGGACAATTTTTAGGCCATTTTAACCCTTGTCTTTCTAATTTATCCCCTTAGTAAATCAGTTTTTACCTTAACCGCGGTAATTAATTTATACAGCTTTTACTATTCATAATGGTAAAATATTAAGTTAAACTTATTAGATAATATAAATTATTATTATTATTCCAAATATTTAATACCTTTTTAAAAATTAAATCAATATAAGTGGAATAATCCAATTTCAAATTATACCCACAGACGCGATGAAAAATAAGGTTTCCAAAGAGAAAATTATCATAAGTATCGAAGGTTTTAATATCAAAATTCATTATGAAATTGACTCCACTAAACTAAAATGTATTTTATTATTATATAATCAAACTAATTTCACTTTTAAATAAATTTTATATGTAATTTAACTTTTTAAATAATTTAATATAAAAGGCATATTTCAATAAAATTTACTATTTTTCACTATTTATCGAAAAATGAAACTTTTCTAAAAAATACCAAAAATTCACCCTAAGATAATTTTGAAATTATTATTTCAAAAACGAGTTTTATTTTTTAAATTATATTTTTTAAATTTTTCAAAAATTAAGTTTTTCATAAGTGCGTAAGAAGTGACAAAACCCTTTTTTTTGAAAAAATAATTTTATAGAAAATATTTCTTATACTTTCAAATGATTCTTATTTTATTTTTAATTAGTAGATAAACATAATTTTCATAATTTAGTTAAGACTATTAATACCCACAAACTTAACTTCTAGGTTATAATGGTCATGTTAAAATAATATTTTAATAGAGTATCATGTTTCGTTTAAACTGAGTGTTGATTGCATCACAAGCTATCAAATAGATTAGATATATTTAAAAGAAAATAAATCATAAAGTATATGGGTGTTACATTATTCTATAATAAAAAAATTTCATTCATTAAATGTCATGGATACTACCTTATAAACATATGGGGGTAGTTATTCTTCATAGCATCCACTATTTCACATGTTTCTTCATCTATTTTATGATTACTCCAAATTAATTTAACCAATCGAGTCATCTGATTCCTGATTACTTTCTTTCAAATATCAAGAATATTAATGGGATCTTCATAGTAATATAGACCAACCTCCAATTCTATTTCATTATAGGTGATCACATGCATTGGTTTTGGTATGTAATTCCTTAATAATGATATATAGAATACATCATGTACTTTTGAGAGATGGGTGGAATTTTCAAAGGAATTAGTAAAAAGAGTAAATAAAAAGTTCTGAATAATTTAATAACATCAACTCCCCCACAAGTAGGTTTGTGTATGTCCTCATGTGCAAAAAATATAAAAAACATTACAAAATAATTTTTACTCACCAAAAAATATTAAAATTTTGTTTTCCTCACTCATGGGAGATTTAGAATATTTTACTCATCCATATTGAATTACACCACAAATTGTTACAGAAACAATGTTCCCAAAACAACTCTTTTTTCATCATAAAATTTAGAAATAGAAAATGTGGGTACTCAAAAATTACTCCTCTCAAGATGATAAAAATTTATTTTTGGAGGTTCACTCATTCACCAACCCTAATTGAAAATCATTGAGTTTGAAAGATATCCAATCTCCCATTACTCATCCTAATGTGCACAAGAATCAAGAGGTATTTTTAATGGGTTTTTATGTCGCTATGGGACAATATGAATTCAGTATTCAAAAGATTAAAAATAGTGGTAAAACACCAACATGGAAAAAGAAATGCACAATATTTTTGAAATAAAACATGGAATGAAATAGAAACACATATTTACAAGGAAAATATTGTTTGAATTAAGACAAAAAAGTGGAATAGAATTTGTAGGAAATGAGAAGATGGAATATTTAAACAAAACACAAAACATCTCCCAATTACATAAGTGTTATTTTTTTCTTTTTATAATTTTTTATTTTTTGAAAGTTGAAATTGAAGAAGATCTCACACTCATCTCCCAAAACAAGTTTGATATCCTCACAAAACTAATTGCAATAGTTATAACAAGTTCAAAGGTTGAGGAAGAGTGATTTTTGAATAACCCAAGACACAACTGATTTTTTTTATTTTTTTATCACTTTATTCAAACACTTATTAATAACATTTACAAAATTACATTAATGAAATTATATTTCACAAGAATCATTGAATGGAAACCTCCCCCCCCCCCCCCACTAAAATGGAAGATTTCCCTAAATCATATAATAACACGTTGAAAATCAATAAAAGGGAACCCAAAAATTAAATCCATTCACCCCATAGTTAAATTTCAATAAATAATGAAATGTAAATCCATATAGATGTTGGTTGGGATAAGTTATTGGGATTATAATGTGTCTATCAAAGAAAATGTTTTCATATGCTTAGAGGGGCTTTCAAAAGTAGGATTAATGTGAGGGTAATAGGAGGTTATTTGCCTATTGTGATTCTCATTAGGATCAGAAAATGAATGTATCATATTAATGCACACCAAAGTAGAAAATTTAGCTCAAAGGTCCAAAAAATTAAGACTCAAAATCGGGGGTGAAAACACACATGTTTAAAATATGGCCATAGCTGGACTTGGAATGAATGATTATGTTGTTACTCATGGTCAAAGAAAATAATTTAACAAATAAAAAATTGACCATTAAAATTTTTTTGGGTTTGACACAAGATTAATTATCCAAAATTATGATGAAAATAAAAAAAATGAGATGAAAACATGTTTTTGACCTCCCAAAATGGTTGGACAAAATATCATAACTGGATGGTGTGTAAGTATGAATCATTTTGTTCTTCTGTTTTTTTTAGTTTTTTTAGTTTTCTAGTGTGTTTAAAATACACACCCACATAAAAGATAAAGAAATAAAGAAAAAAAATTATGATGAAAGTGGTAAAAAAATTAAAAAAAGAGGAAGAAGAAGAAAGAAAGAGAGAGAGAGAGAAGGATTAAGAAGAGAGAAGGAGGGATTTAAAGGGAAATAGGTTCTCCCTGGTATGGATTTTGTGGGTCGTCGTCTCCATCCAGTGGTGTGTTTACTGTAGAAGATGTGTATCTAGTGGAATTCAATGTTGTTTTAGGATTGTGAGCCCTCTCATGATGGTGATTTAACCGATGTCCATTAACTATGAATGCCCTTTTTTGAAGAGGGGTCTTGGACATGCACTGCACCAAATGGGTAAACATGAAAAAACAATAAAATGACTTTACCAATGAGAATTAAGATTACCTGGGTGAAGTAGAAATTGAGAATTGAAGAGCATTACCTTTTCACCTTCATGAAATACCTTTCGTAAGATTTGTTTGTCTTGGAGTACTATGGACTTTTCTTTATAGAGAATGTGATTCTCATAGGAATCAAGTTGAAGCTCCTCTAGTTTATTTAACTTCCAAAATATCTCTTTACAAGATTTTCCACAATATGAATTACAGGTTTTTTTATCCCAAAATGACTTATGTTGGATTTCAACTGGTAAGTGACATGCTATACCAAAAACTAGCCTAAAAGGAGACATCCCAATGAGTGTTTCTAGTCTATTTGATAAGACCAAAGTGCTTAACTAAGTCTCTCAGGCCAGTATTTCCTTGTGGGCTTAACAATCCCCTCAAGATATCTTTTCACTTATCTATTATAAAGTTCATCCATGCCATTTTTTGGGTAATATGTAGTTGACGTTTTATGTAAAACACTATTTTTTTCAAAAGATATTCCATGATTCTGTTACAAAAATGGGTTTCTAAGTCACTGATCAAGGCATGGGGAGTTCAAAATATATGGAATATGTGGGTTTTTAAGAACTCACTAATATTATTTGAATCATCTTTTATATTGGGTTTGGCCTCTACCCACCTAGAAATATAACCAACCACAAGAAGAATATATGAGAATCCATTAGAAGGGGGGAATGGCCCCATGAAATCGATGCCACAAACATCGAAGATCTCAAAGAATATTAAGACTTTTGGGGTATTTCATTTCATTTAGAAGTTGTTAAAAAAATTTGGCAAGTGGGACATGACTGACAGAACCCATGTGAGTTCTTGAAGATTAAATGCTAGAAGAATCTAGAGTCTAGAACCTATCAGGAGGTCCTTTGTGGTACAAAGTGTCCACCTCTGGGAAGTGAGAGACATAATTCTACTATGGATGTATGTTTATATTCATCAACACATCTTCTAATTACCATGTTATCCTTAGTTTTCCAAAGTTTATTATCTTCCCAAAAAAAGAATTTTGAATCACTTTTCATCTTATTTCTTGGTTCTTTTGAAAAAATTTCAAAAACAATACCAGAAACCAAGTATTTTACAGTTGGGGCATTCCATGGTAACTTTGGAGTGAGATATGAAAGGTTCTCAGTGGGTAATTTAGGAACAATGGTTTCTGAATGAGAATAATTAGAAATTCTACTCAGGTGATCAGCCACAGGGTTTTCTTTTCCTGGTCTATATTTTATTTCAAGGTCAAAATCTTGGAGCATTAGGATCCATCTTATTATCCTTGGTTTGGAATCACTTTTCTTATGTAATAACGTTATAACAGAATGGTCTGTAGAGATGATGATTTTGGAACCTAAGAGATTGGGCCGGAATTTATCTAAGAAAAAACCACTATTAAATTTTCCTTTTCAGTGATAATGTAGTGATATTGAGTTTCATCCAATGATTTTTTGGAATAATATATGACATGAGGAATATTTTCTCTTCTTTGAGAAATAATATCCCCAATGACTCTATCAAAAGCATCAAACATCAACTAGAAGGGTAAGGACCAATCTGGGGTTGGATTATTTGGGTATATGTAAGAGAAATTTTTAGTGCAACAATGGATCTCTTGAAAGCAACGTAGAAATGGAAAGTGACATCATTTTGGGGCAACCAAGTGAGTGGGAGAGAAATTCTACAGAAGTTATGAATGAATCGTTGATAGAAACCAGCATGGCCAAGGAAAGAACGGATGTATTGAATAGAATTCGGTTCAGGAAGTGATTGGATCACCTTAATTTTGGTAGGATTGACTTTAATACCCTCATTTTAAACTATTTTCCCTAGAACAATCCCATTTTAAACCATGAAGTGAATTTTTTCGAAATTTAACACAAGGTTACACATGATGCACTTTTGAAGGACTAGAGAGAGTGAATGCAAGCAGGATTCAAATGACTCGCCATAAATGGTAAAGTCATCCATGAAGACCTCCATGAAATGTTCAATGAATTCTAAAAAGATACTCATCATAAACCTATAGAATGTTGCAGGATCATTTTAAAGGCCAAAATTCATTGTCCTATATGCATATCTTCTAAAGGGGAAAGTGAAAGTAGTCTTTTATTGGTCCTGAGGTGCGATTGGGATTTGGAAGTATCTGGTGTATCCATTAAGAAAGAAACAATGTGTCTTTCAAGCTAATCTTTCTAGAATTTGATCAAGGAATGGAAGATGGGTGATATTTTCTTGTTTCAACATTAAATTTCCTATAGTCGATGCACACATGCCATTTTTTCTTCACTTGATTTGTGACTACCTCCCCATGTTCATTTGTGAAAATATTTATCCCATCCTTTTTATGTACAAATTGAATTGAAATAACCCATTCACTATCTGAAATTGGTTAGATAATGCCAGCTTGAAGAATCTTGGGGATCTCTTCCCTAACTACCTCAATTATGAGTGGATTGATTCTTTTTTGTGGTTGTCTAATTATTTTGGATGATTCCTAAAGATGTATGTGATGCATGAAAAGAGTAGGGTTGATTCTTGTTATGTCATATAGGGTCCAACGTAATGCCTTTTTTCCTCTAACACCTGAATAAGTTTGGACTCCTCAGTTTCGGTAAGTGAATTAGAGATAATGATAAGATAAGAGTGATCATGGAAAAGTAATTCATATTTTAGGTGTTCAGGAAGAGGTTTCAGATCAGTCTCATCTTTCATTTGTGGGTAAAACAACTCAATAATGGAGGATGGAACTTCAGTTGCTTTAGATTCATTTTCCTTAATATTTTCCAAGGTGGAGCAGTAGAGATTATAGTTGATGTGGGATTCAATAGAGTTTTCAAGTTCCTCTAGATTAATAGAGTCTATGAATGATATGTCCACATCAACTTATCCATTTAAGACTTATTTAATGAGGATGAAAAATTCACAATCTCCTTTATCATTAGAAAATGAAGAACATTGTGGATTGAGGTTCAATTGACTCTCAAAAGTGTTCTCGGAAGCATGGATTTATAATGCATAGTGATCCTCAGATGGGTATCACATGGCCTAGAAAATGTTGAACTTGAGCAGTTGGTCACCAAATTCCATGGATAAGAAGCCTGAATGGATATCAATCTCAGTTATCACTGTCATTAGGAATGGTCTTCCTAGAATTAAGGGAGATCAATAAGAGTTCATCTCACCTTACATTTCAAGAACATATAAATTAGTAGGAAAGATAATATCATTGACACGAATAAGTAAATCCTCTATTATACCCTCTGGACTAGCATTGATTTGATTATCCAATTGAATGACAAGACCTGTTGAATGTAATAGACCTAGAAAAAGGTTGGAGAAGATGGATTTTTTAATGACATTAATTGAGTATCCTAGGTCTATGAGTCCATCATCAAAGTCGGAACATTAAATTTGGAATTGAATCATAAAGGTCCCTAGATATTTTCACTTTATGGGAATAGAATGTTGGGTGGAAACATTTTTGAAGGTACTAAGTTTCCTCTTATGGGTGAATAATTCTTTAAGAAACTTGGAGTACTTAGGGATTTGTTTTATGGAATCTAAGAGGGGAATTTTTACTTCAACGCGACTAAACATGTTGATAATTTCAGGATTGAGATCAAAGGACTTCCATGGAGTTGAAACAGATTGAGGAAAATGAATTGGATTCTTAAGAATAATGGGAGTAGGTAAAGGAATGGATTCATATTACTTTTAAACTTTCTTTTTCTTTTCACTTTCTAGTGAAACATTTAAATGGGAGTTGGAGGACTCATCATGAGGCATTGAAATTGTTTCCCCAATATAAGTGAAATTGCACTTACATTTCCCTTTGGGTTGGGTAATTTTTGAGCTGGGAGTTGGGAATAATTTTATTGTTGTTAATGGATTAGGTGGGACGCAAGTTAACCAATTTGGGTTTCAATATTTTTGAGGCTGGAATGGGTGAAAGAGTCAAGATCTTCTATTGCTCTTTCACATGGTTACATGGATAAAGAGGCTTGTTCCAAATTGGTATTACCTTGATTTTGGTTCTTGGGAAAGCGATTGTATTGGTTTGGGAATTTGGAAGGATCATTAGGATAGTGAAATACAGTAGGATCAAGAGGATTGATCCTTTGTATTTTATGAACAAAAGGTTAAGGTTGTTGGAAGTTACCAACATCGTGACCATATTTGAACTAGTTTGTATTTTTAGGAGGTAATTGAGGGGGATGAGAAATCGGATTACCATACCTCAAGCCTTGGTTGAAGGTAGAATAGAAGGTCTTAGAGTGGGTTTTGTTGAAGTTTCTAATGAACTGGCCGGATTGTTGATGGTTAATGTTCCTCTAAGCTTATGTAACATTGAGATCCATTGGTCCGGATGAATCAGATGGATCTTCTTGAAGTTTTGGACATGTTTCAGTTAGATGATATGGGGAGCTATAGATTCCATAGTTCTTGATAGGTTTAGGGAACATATATTGTGGAGAAGATGAGTTTGGTGCTTTGGTAGTCACAACTACTTGTCACACGGGACCTGTAAGTTCACTCATCCACTCTATCATTTTGTTCAGATCTATAGCCTAACTATCTTGGGATTTCTTGACATGAGCATCTGATCAAGTATGGAATTTTTTGTGTGTTTCCATCCATGTTTGTTAGAAGATCTCTTGTAGTTGTGGGTGTTTTTTCAACAAGATCACTGCCACTTGTGTAATCAATGAGATTTATCTCTATATTCAATAAACCCTCATAGAAGTATTGGATCAAGAGTTGATCAGGTATTTGGTGATGTGGATAGGCTCCCATGATCCTTTTTAACCTCTCCCAATATTCATGGAGTGATTCATTTTGGAACTGACAGATACCACTTATTTCCTTTCATATAGAAGCATTACGGGAAGCAGGAAACAATTTTTCTAAGAAAGGTCGCTTTCTGTCATTCCATGTGGTTATAAAACCAAGAAAGAGTAATTAAAGACATTAATTAGTAGTGTAATCTAGGCATAAAGGTAATTCTCATAGTCTGATTTATTCCTCAGAAACCCCTTGTGTCTTCATGTTAGAGTACACCACTTGTAATTCTTTAAGATGGAGATGTGGATCCTTACAAGCTAGCCCGTTGAAATGGGGTAGAAGATGAATCAAACATGATTTGAGTTTGAAGTCTGCCTATATGTTTGGATATTGAATAGCAAGGGGTTGGTAATTCATATCAGGGGTAGTAAGTTCTTTAAGTTTTTGTGCCCTAGCATTGGCCATATCAAATTTAATTGGTTGGACACATACTGGTTCTTGAATGATTTGATTATCTCTAAAGTTCATCCTAAGTTGGCAAATAGTTCACTCAATTTTTGGATGAAACCAATCTAAGGGATTTTTTGGGAGGCTACGGGGCATTCAAAGAGATTTTGGATGAAAGAGTAATACATGTTTTTCTTTTTGTTTTTTTTTTGTTTATGATTTTTATGGGAAGTTGGATTTTTCTTTGTATTTATTTTTCAATTATTTTAAAACTTTGTTTTTTTATTTTTTTACAATAACCAGAAACTAACGACTACTTAATTGCACCATCCCTAGAAACAGAACCATTTTAAATCATAGAAAATTTTTTCCTACCAACCATTCAATATTCCGGTGCTCTGTTAATGTGTATAGCATCACTTGGGTCAAATCCTCGACAATGTTACTTTTTAATATTCAATTGTTTTTAGTTGATTGTATTTTGATTGGGGGGTTTATTTGTAGAGATTAATTAAAATGATTTATTGATTAATATTGATTTAAAAAATTTATAAATATTGTGGTGAGTTTATTATTGAGTATTTTAGCATATGATATCCTTGATATTTTCTTTATATTGCATTAAATTAATACCCACTTCACAAGATGACTTTGATCGTAATTCCAACGTGTTAAAGATTTAATCTAAGTCGTAACTTAACTTAGGGTTCTAATAATTATCATTACTTATTTATGGTAGTTTATTTTTTGTTCGAAAAATCCATGGAATCCACATGCTAAAGAAAACAAGTCATTAATCCATGCCATATTAAGTTCAACATACACAATATTAATTTAAAGATTATTCATTTAGTGAAGGCTCTCAATCAATTAACATTCCCAACTAATGACTCACCCCAATGATAGATTTAATCATCCATTAAGATGGTTATTAATCTAGTAATATGTGTTTATAGTGATGAATTATAAATATAACAAAAATAACAGGATAAGAAAAGAGTTGTGCATCGAACACACACACATGAATGGTGATGAGAATTAAAAATGAACTTTAGATTTAATGAGAATGTGAAATAAGGGAAGGGGTTTCAACTTGATTTTAAATATTTTAAGAGAATTAATATTTAAGAACATAGTGTGGTTGTTTAAAAGATAATATGAATAAGATACATTCATTAAAAGAGAATTACAAAAACAACACTTACGAGATTACAAATGAAGAAAAAAACAAAAGTAAATGAAATCAATGTGAGGAGGAAGGGGATCTAAAGTGAAAACATGAGTTTTGAATTTCCTCACAAAATTTTGGAAGCTCCTTGTTCATGCCAATTTATCCTCCTTTATTGTTAATTTCTAACCATTTTTAAGGAGAGGAGGGGGAAGTATTTATAGCTAATGGAAGTGGACTGTTTGCATTCCAAAACTACCCTTCCACTTACATAGCTGATTTGATATTTCAAAAATATGAATCTGGAGAAATATTCAACTTCAAAGTTGTATATATGAATATCTTATGTCTACTCAGGAAGTTTTGTGTCCATTAGACTTAAGGATCCAACGTTATTGTTGTTTGAATAAACAATTGTAATCTGTCCATTTCAATCTACACATTTTCGAATGATGAAATGTGAATGGGTTTTTGAATAGAAATATTCCCTTAAATAAAAATAATTTATTCTAAAAAGTTGGCCTCCTATATCTTATATTTTACACTGAAAACTCCTAGCATGATATGATGAGTAGATCAGGAGAAAAATCATGAATAGTTTCCTGATTTTAATTCTCATCTAGAATGGTGGGCTGGACTTCAAAGCATTAGTTGGGCCCCATATGGTTTTATTTGGACCTCAAAATTTTTATTCATGATTATTTTTTATAATTAATAACATATGGTGAAGTTTCATAAAATTTGGGCTTCGGGATTTTTACCCATAACCCAATCATCATGGCTGGTCCAGTTTCTTCACAAATTTTTTATGTCTTCTTATGTGGACCATATGTCCCTCCAAATGGACTGTTTGGACAAAGGTACCTTATAATGAAATGTTTTAATTTTAATAATGAACCCTAAAAAAGAAGAATCGCGCAATTTGAATAAGTTGGGTGATATTTATAATTAAAATAGTAAACTGACTCGATTTGATTAATTCAAATAATGCTAAAAAAATACATTTAATATTAAAATATGAGTATTTCACACCAATTATGAAATTTTCATTAAAAATCAGTAAAGAAAGTAAATAAAAAGTTATGAATAAGTGAATAACATCAATTACACTAGTTGGAGGTTGAGATGACTTGTTTGAATTATGTAGAGACTGTGAGATAGTGATGGGTAAGCACCGATCTTGGGGAGATTTACATGTTTAGGAATACAACCATATGATTTCATCCTTGGAATGGATTGATTTTATTCAGTGTAGGCTATCATGGATTACTCCTAGAGGAAAGTGGTGTTCTTCAATGCTGATGGATAACCGACAGTGTTTTCTATGAGTGAGAGCTGTATATATAGCTTAATGGTCTGTTACGGTGCAGTTTCATTCAGCCAAGCGTGTCACCGTGGGGAGTACTAGTTTTGTTCGTGATGAAGGCTGATGGAATTTTACAGTTGTGTATCGATTATCATTGCTTTAACTGAGTGATAACAAATAACTGTTATCCTCTTCTACGGATTGATTATTTATTCAATCAACTAAAGGGTGCAAGTTGGTTATCAAAGATCAAATTATGGTCAGGATATAATCAGATGCATGTGAAGGATAAAGATATCCCAAAGACTACCTTTTGTTAATTTCATTGGCATTATGAGTTTTTTGTGATTCCATTTGGTGTGATGAATTCTCCAGTTGTGTTCATGGGGTTGATGAATGTTGTTTTCCATGAGATCCTAGATAAGTTTATAGTGGTGTTCATCGATGACATCCCTATGTACTCCATATCTAATGAGGAAAATTAAAGACATCTACGTGTTGTTTTGGGAGTTCTTCATGGTGAGAAACTGTTTGGGATGTATTCAAAGTGTGAGTTTCGGGCTTGAGAAGTCCATTTCTTGGGGCATGTTGTATCCCATTAGAGAGTAGATGTGGATCCATCAAATATATAAGTAGTTATTTCTTGGGAATCGCCCAAGACAGTGGAAGAGGTGCATAGTTTCCTTGGTCTCATAGGCTATTACGTGAGGTTCGTAGACAATTTATCTTGGGATGAAAATCCTCAGATAGTGTTGACCAGAAAGGACTAGAAATTCAGGTGGACTAATCAGTGTCAGGAATATTTTGAGTATCTAAAGGAGAAGTTGGTCAGTGCTCAGGTTCTTTATATTCCAGTAGAAGGAGTTGAGTTTGAGTTTTTTGATGATGCTTTGTGTCTGGGATTAGGATATGTTCTCATGTAGTAAAGATCAGTCATTTATTATGGGTCTTGGAAATTTCATCCCCACAAACATAACTATTCCTCCCATGATCTTGATTTATCAGCATTGGTGTTTTCCCAGAAATTGTGAAGACATTACCTCATGAGTGAGAATTTTTTTGTCTTCAATAATCATAAGATCCCCTGGTACGTTTTCTCCTAACGTGAAATGAACTTTTGAAAATGTCAGTGAATGGAGTTCTTATAGGATAACACTTTGAAATTTCTTATACACCTGGAAAGGGGAATATTGTAGCTGATACGCTGAGAAGGAAGTCCCCTAGTGATGCAGCGTGTAAATCAAGTGATTCCTAGAGATTGATGGATGAAAATTCATCATTACATCAGGATACGAGAGATGTTTTAGGGTAGAGGTTGCCTTTTTCAGATGACATTGAATTCATCTATGTTGCACCAGTTATAACCATCCCAGTTGGGGGATCTTGAGGTGAAGGTCTTGAGAGACTGAGTTATTTGTGGTGAGGACCCTGATGGTTGTTCTGAAGATGAACAACACATGGTGTTGTTTCAGGGAAGGATTTATGTTCCTTTTGAATCATGTGAGATGGTTCTCTGGGAGTTCCATAGTTCACCCTTAATGGTACATATTGGTGTGAAAAAATACGTACCGAGTTTTGAGGAGTTAGTTTTGGTGGCCTGGGTTGAAGCATGTTGTTGCAGGGTTTGTGTCTCAATGTTTGTTCTTCTAGAAGGTGAGGTCGAGCACTGTGTTCCCAATAGTTTACTTTAGCCATTAGATTTTCCTCAATGGAAGTGGGAGGACATCTTGATAGACTTTTTTACAGGTTTACCTCAAGCTCATTGAGGCTATGATGCTATATGGGTAAAATTGGATTGTTTGAAAAAGTCTTCCCACTTTATAGTGATCAAGGAGTCTATCTCAGTAGAGGTTTTGTCAAGGAAATATCTATTGGAGGTGGTAAGTCTCCATGGGGTCCCGAGGATGATAATTTCTAATCGGGATCCTCATTTTACCACCAGAGTGTAGAGAGGTCTTCAACATGCTTTTAATTGTTGGTTATGTCTTAGCACTACTTTTCATCCATAGATGGATAGTTAGACAAAATGGCCCATCCAGACTCTGGAAGACATGTTGCACTCTTGTGTCCTGGATTTTGGAGGTTTTTGGATGAATCACCTTTCCTTGGTAAAGTCTGCTTTCAAAAATAGTTTTCACTCCACCATCGGTATGGTGCAATTTGAATCATTGTATGGCCGACCTTGTCATTCTCTATTATGCTATACTAGGGTCATATAGTTAGTAATTCTTAGGATAAAACTAGTACATAGTACAATAGAGATGGTTCATGTGATTCACAAGCAGATGAAGGTGGTTTAGAATCATTAAAATTCATATGCCAACCATAGGAGGAGACCTCTAAAGTTTTATGTTGGGGATCACATGTTTCTGAAGGTGACTCCCCATCATGGCCAGTAAAGGTTTGGTCGTGGGAGTAAGCTTTCTCCTAGTTTTGTTGGTCATTTCGACGTGTTGGATCATGTTGGATCCATGACATATCGGGTATCACTTCCCCCATAGATGAGTCGAATACGCAATGTTTTTCACGTGTTTTAGCTCCATCGTTATCTTCATGATGACTCTCACACCATAGATTGGGGAAATATCGATGTTGATGATGATACGAACTTATAGGAGTGACCTGTATAGATCTTGGACCACAAGGATAAGTTGTTCTGTGGGCATGTTATCCCATTGGTTCACATCTTGTGGCATCATGGTGATGTGGAGGAGAGTACTTGGGAATGTGAGTTACAGATACGCGCTCAGTACCCCGAGATGTTTGTTATTTATCTCTTCTCTTGTAATGTTGTTCCTTTAGTAGTTGTAGAACCTTTCTTCTATGAAATATATTCCTCTTAATGCTTTTTGTGTATTGATATCTTTTGAGAGGTATCTCCCATGGGAGAGTGTTTGGGAGATGGTTGTGGTTGTCATGTGGTTTTGTGTCGTAACTTTTTTTGAAGCAATTGAGATCATGTGGGGGTGAGACCCTTGATAGGTATCTTATAGGGTGGATGTTTAGATGACCCATTTTATATTTCCTCTTTGAGTTGGTTCTGTATTCTCAAGGGAGAGAATGGTTTGAGAGGTATTTGATGTAATGGCTCGGACCACCCTGATCCATTACTTTGTGAAAATATGGGGGTTGAGGTGTTCTAGAAGGAAGAGGTGACTCATTTCAAGTGTTTTCCTAAAATCCAGTTTTCCAACGGTGAGTCAGGAATGATAGGTCGTGATGGGGAGTCCTGATGGTGAGTCACAGTGGTGAGTCACAATGGTGAGTAAGAATGGTGACTCACACCTATACCTCACCAATGGTGACTTGAACTGGTAGTTCTCAAATAATGACTCACATTGTTAGCTCTCCAATGGTGACTCAAACCAGTAGCTATATAATGGTTACTCTCACCAGTATCTCCTTAATAGTGACTCGCACTGGTATCTCACCAATCGTGACTCGCACTAATATCTCACCAACGGTGACTCACAACAGTGAGTTGTCCAGTGGTAGCTCATCCAATAGTGAGTCACCCAACGAAGACTCATCCACTGTAAGATCATACAAAAATGACTTGTGACATTGTTTTATCCAGTGTTAGCTCTTCCAACAGTGATTCACCCAATGGTGACTCATCCACTGGTAGCTCATTCACCAGTGACTCACCCAACATGGGGTCATTTTCAGCAATTTATCAAAATTTCTGTTTTCTCTAATTTTCTTGTTTTCTACAGTTTCACCCCTTTGAAATTTTTATTAATGTAAAATTCATTCAAATCCTTGTTTTAAGGGATTTAAGTCCTATTAAAATCCCATAACTCCTATATAAATTTTCTTAAGGGTATGGGTTCCTTTACATGGTCAAACCATGTGTGTTGTTGAGATCCAACTTTAATGGAAATTCAAAATTGTTTCATATACCATGAGTCTCAGATCTAGTCCTTATAATCTTGGGTCATTCCCATCATTTATTCCTTCTTGTTTTTCTTGGTATGGGGTGCCCAAGGTTCTTCCTCCCATAGGATTCTTTCGTTGTGTTGTATCCTTTAATCTTGTTCCCCTTTGAGTTTCCCTACTGCATGCACACCCCCTATTTTGGTGAAACTAGGAAGTATAGATCCATCTTTGATATATGGTATATTCTACTTCTGTTCTTATGGGTTACTCAATATGTTTCTTCTTTTTTCTCCTTACTATGTGATGGAATGTTATCTCAATGTTTCTAATGGATCTTTCTCGGTTTTTGGTTTTTATGGTGGTGTCGCGGTGTCCTCGGGTGGATGCAGTCATTGTGGGAGAGGTTTTTGTGATCCGTTGTGTTGTCTGTTCTTATGCAAATAACATCAAAAAACTTTTAAGGTAGGGGATTATATGATTCTATATATTTAAATTCAATTGCAAAATTATCATGATTTATCCCTTTGGATCACAATGAAATTGACAAAATAAATATTTAAACTAGACTAAATAATTGGTATCAATTTCTTAGAGATATTATTGCCTCTTAATTTTCTAGATAGTGTGACGCATAATCTTTGTTTTTTTATCATATCGTTCTTAATATAACTTGGTAAAGAATGTAAAGCCAATATTAATTGTTAATTAATTAGCTAACTATTTAAAGGAGAATGTTTGATGAATCTAGTTGTTGTTGTTGTATTTTAATGATAATAAAATTGATGCATATATTCATGTTCAATTGAATCTGTTAAGGAACCTAAAACATGTTTATTCTTGTTAATAAATGAATTAAAGTCATGATAAATTAATTATTTAATTAATTTTTGATAGCTTGATAATATTTTTTCTTAGGTTTTCTGTAGTTGGAACCTATGATAATGAACCAGTTAATTCAAGATGAAATAAGAACCAGTTGTATGAATAAAATATAATTAATGCCTTATAGGGACTGGGTTTCCCTCTTTTTGTAAAGGGAATGTGCCTTGAGCTGTAGATCCATGAGAGCTCATTTTGTGTGAAGACTATATGAACTTTTTTGGTCCAAGTGCCCAATTGCTATGTTTGATTGTTTCCTACTGATTGTGATGTGATGTGATCATGGGATAGATGATCCTAGAGGGTTGTTGTGGTATGTGGGGGTGGGGAGGCCCAGTGATTGTGGCAGTAGTTGATGCTTAGAGTGGTGAGATGCATCAATTTATGCATGTGGGTGTTGGTGAGGACACCATAAATGATGGAACAAGTTAAAGATGGGCTTGACCATTGATATAAAAGTGGATGGTTGCTGAATTTTGTGTTTGTTTATAAGATTTAATTTCCACACTACTTGAGGTAGATGGTTTTGTTTACCCTCTTTCCAAGGTAGTTTAAGGTGTATGGGGTATGCATTGTGCTTTCTATGTTTAGATTCTTGAGTATGGATGGGTCTACGCTCCTGTCATGGGTGGAAAAGACTCGACGGGCAGTTCATCTACTCACCATGTTGATCCCCTTGTGTTTGGTTGTATAGGATGTTTTCTAAGAATAAGTGGAAATATGGAAATATGGAAGGTTTAAATGTAGTTCATAAATGGATAAATATTTAACCCATGGTGTTGGATCTTACTGGGATAAAGTGTTGAGGTTAGGTTTCTAAAAAGTCATGGACTCGGTTTGGTTATGCTTGGGGGGCATGGACCTTGGTTGGAATGATAATGGAATGTAATGTGGATTTGATAATGGTTAATTAATGGTTAAATAATTAATTAACAGAAATTAAAACTGATAAAAATGGATAAGTAACTTAATGTAACTCTTTAAACGGTCGTGTTCTTATATGATATCTAGTCTTGGTAGTTCCAGTTAGGAGTCTGAGAGAAGTTATCTAAAGTTGAGTCTAAGACATGATTATTCCCATAGTGTGTTTGTGAGTTATATTATATCCTATAATTTTTGTGTTTCTATATGCTAATCCACCCTGTTGGTTAGGACGAATGATACCCCAGGGATTCTGAGCCCTGGGGGTGTTTTCCCCAACATCCTGGTGGGAGGATGGATGGTTGACTACCCCCTTTGCCCCCACTCTCTTCTCTTTGTAGTTACTAGAGATGGTATAAATGACAATTTGTTTTACCCATATATGTGTCTAGAGGGTTGTAATGTATTGTGGTTATTTCACACACATATATTCTGAATATAGTTTCCTAAGTGCTACTATAGGTATAACATGTATAGGCCATGATGGATTGAGGATCCTTACTCGGTGTATGGGCTATGATGGCTTGAGATATAATACCTGATGGTTTATACACATTATGAGGGCTATGGTGGCTCCCGGGAACTACCTTGTTACTTATGGATATGTGGATGTGGTGGTTGTGTTGCATGAGGTTCATGTTGTGGTGAATCACCCAGGTGTCTTCAGGCTAGCCTTTTTGGAGAGAGAACTTAAGATGTGTGATGTTGGGGAAATGTGGAAAACCAATGGGGAAGTGATAGTGGGGTACACTTGATATTATTTATTATATTATATACTGTAGTATACATACTTGGTGAAGGTAGCCATTTTGAGGATGGGAACATAGTATACGTATTTAGGTGAGAAGTTAGTTTCACTTTTTGTTAACTATGTTTTATCACGCTTTACTTACTTTTTCATGAGAGGATCTAGGGAGGATCCTACTGAGTATAATTCTATACTCACCCTACGTTTATATAAACTTTTTTCAGGTCAATTGGAGTAGGTTAGATATCAGGATGGTTACTACTAGATTGGGTTTTTACAGTAGTTTTTTTGGCTTCATGGTCGCTACTGTTTTACTTTCTTTTAGTACTTGCAGTTTCCCTTTCTGTTGTGGTAGTTCTTACATGACATTACATATGTGCACTTAGGATTCTTATATTTTTTGGTCAAACTAGAAGTTGGTTGGTGTTTATCTTATTTTTATCTTTCACATGTGTTCTCTTAGAGGATTCCTCCCATCTGTGGGTTTTTACCATACCCTCAGTGCTAGTCCCTAACCTAGGGCCTACTAGAGGCGGGACTCAGTGGGTCACTATCTCTCTCCTTCCATTGTCTTCCTAGGAGGGGTACACTTTTCTGAGAGGTGTTCATGATAGGAAAGTTTCAAAAAAAACCCCAAAAATTTCCCTTAAGATAATTATGATATATTAATTTAAAAAATAATATCGTTTCATCAAATATATTTTCTAAAATTGTCAAAAAATAATTTTATCATAAGTGCACAATAAGTGACGAAACCATTTTCTTTGAAAAAATAGTTTTTCATAAAACATTTCTTTTACTTTAAAATGATTCTTATTTTATTTATAATTAATATATATCCATGTTTTTTATAATTTATTTTGTACTATTCATACCCACCAACTTAGCGGCTATGTTATAATGGTCATGTTTAAATAATATTTTAATATAGTATAGTGTTTTTTTAACCCAATGTTGTGCATATCAAGCTATCAAAGATATTTAATTTATTTATAAGGAAATAAATCATAATGTCTCAGGGTGTTATAGTTGATATAGCCTTACATCACCAAGGAATCCATAAAACATTCCCATCTTTGTGCAGAACCTATACACTCCCCAAACACCTACACAGACACCGTAAAAACATACATACAATATAGAAAAAATAAACAAAAAAATTAATACATCGAACCAGTTATAATAAACATTTAAAACATAACATATACTATATATTTTACATTTGATCATTTAATAAATGTAAAAAAAATCATAACACATATATGAAAACATGTTTAGTCATCAAACATCATGTGTCATAAATGTTAGTCAAAATATAAGGGATCAATATCTATCTCATGACCACCATTGGCATCATTGTCATCACCAATATACTCATCACTATCATTATCACCATCTCCACTATCATCACCATCCCTATCACCAACACCATCATAATCACTATCACCATCATCATTACTATCATCATCACCATATGCATCACTATCAAAATCACCATCACTGGGAAATTCATCATTCTATCCACCACTAGGATCTTCATCACCATCACCAAGTGCATTATAAAATGAATGCATCGTTGACATGCATGTATTAGAAACCATGGTTTTAACAATTGAAAGTGATGGAAATAATGCAACCATAACTTTTATAAATTACTCATTGGATTTTTGACTTTGTTCATGATCCTTCATGGCTATTTTTGGCCTATGTTACCTCTACATGAGCCTCTTCTAGCTTTTCATGAGCTGTTTCCAACTCAGTTCCACTAGAACTATTCAAGGCACTTAATGTTGGATAACATCTAGTGATAATTATACCATTCCCTAGTTGATATCATACTCTCTCTTAGTTCACAAATATTAATATCCATTGAAAATGATCATTTGTCCCAAATTTGTTATCATCATACTCATAAAGGGCCTCCAAAGAGCACTATTGACATTATAAATGAAATATTTATTTATGAAATGGATACTAAAATTTGAATTAATAAGTCTAAAAATTAAATATTTGGTGATTTCTGTTCGTTTACAAAACTTCCATCTTTCTTCTTTCTTCTTGAGAAAAATATTTTTTCTTAAGGAACCAGACCTTCTATGTTAAATATTATCCTCTATAATGACATTAAATATAATATAATATTAATCAATAATATTGTACAATTAAACAAAATTAAATCATCATAAAAAATATGTAATATATAGTAACTAAAATCAATTAAACTAAATTTCAAAAAAAAATATTATATTATCTCTAATTGAGTGAAACTAAAATTAATAAAACCAAAATAAAAAATTTGGAATGTTTTTTTGAAGATATATTCAAATTATTTTTTTATTATTGTATTAGGTCAAGTTCATTGTTTATTAGTTTGACTAAGTTTGGATGAATTTAGTTTGAACCAGAATTATTTAGGTTAATTCAACACATATAGATATAATTCATCTTTTTTAGTTTAGATATGAATAAAAAAATTTAATTAGGGTTACTTCATGTTAATAGTGTTTATTTTAGTTTGATAAAGTTAATTTTAACTTAAATTTGATTTGTTAATTTTAGTTTGGTTAAGTTCAATTTTAGCCATTTTGGTTTCATTAAAATCATGTTTTAGTTTTAATTCATTTCAATACAACATATGTTTTAGATTTTATTCATACATTTTGTTATAATTTACTTTATTTAAGGTTTGACTCTATTTATTTTGGTTCAATTTACATTTATTTATATCCTATTGGTTCAAGTCTATTTGGAAAATATTTTTCCCTTTTGGTTAATTTTTTTTATTATTTTGATTTTGATTGGGTAGGTGTGGATTGTAAAGTTTATTTTTATTTATTTTAATTATATTTCCACCACTTTAGTTATTATTTATAGTTGAAAATTATGTATGTTCATATTAAAGGAATCTATTTACATGTTTATATGATGATATTATTTGAAACTATGTATATGTTAATAAATTTTAGATTCTATATCTTAATTTAGTTTATATTTATAACTATTTATATGTTAATATTAAGTTAAAATAATCTCATGTTTATATGTTAATATTACAATTTATTCTATATAAACCAAAAAATTTAATGATTATATCAAACTGTTTACACATTGTTAAAAATTTGAAATATTTAAAAATAGTTTTAATAGATTTTTTAAAAACTATTTAAAATAAGTTAAAAAAATGTCTAAAATGAGTTTTAAAAACACTTTAAATGTATAAAAAAAACAAATTTAAAGTAATTTAAAAAAAATTATAAAATTATTTTTATAAGAAGTTTTTAATAATTTTTAAAAATTGTTTTAAAAAAATTTTAAAAGTATTTTTAAATAATTGTTTAAAGTATGTTTTAAAAAATTCTTAAAAGTTTTTTAAAAAAATGACTATATACTATCAATATATTGAGGTCACCTTTAATAAATTTTAAATCATTATTATAATGTAAAATGGTGGTTTTTTGAAATTTTTGATTAAGAGGTGTTGAATTAATATTGTTGAATAATTAGAAAAGGGAATTATTAATGCTTTTTTATAAATTGGGTATTGATTGTTTCTGGTGTGCTTTATTTATAATTTCTTTGAACTGTGAGGCATTGGTGTTGTTTCAAAATTTATAGGGCTTCTATTGAATAATGGTAAATTATTCTATAAATCAAATATGATAAAGGGAATTAAAGTTGAAGTGTAAGTCTAGCTTTTCTGTTAATAATCATAAAATACAAAAATTTCCTGAAACATAGATTCTAGTAATTTTATTGGCTCTGACGTCTTACTATTATAGTTTTACTAGTATTTTGAGTTAGGTAGTGAGTTTTTTGGGGTTTATTTCAATTTACTAATGCTTTAATTTTTATCATGTAATGTATGTAAGTTGGGGTGTTGTGTGGATACTATATTAACGAGATAAATGTTGTTTATTGTTTTTTGTTTGTCTTAGTAATGGGATAGTGCCAAATATAAAAGCGATGATCTAAAAACACACCATGTGTAACACCCTAACTGGTTTTAAAGGTCTGATCCATTTTCTCTCATGTTATATCATCTTCATCCATCCTAATGTGTGTAGATACTTTGTAGAATCATTTTTTATTTAAGTTTAGTTATTATTAAATGGAATATTAAATAATAATAAAACAAATTATTAATAAAAATCATCTTCATTTTCAAGAAAAACCCTCAAATATGAATAATACCTTAAAATAATCACTCTTCCAATGAGAAATAATTTCCCAATATTATGTTATTACACACTCATTCAGGAAAGGTATAGCCTCTAAAAATATTCCAACACTAGATACCCAGTCATTATATAACTCATGTATTTATTCTATCCATAGCTCACCTATTTCTATTATTCATGTAGTCCACATAGCCTCCTCATTAAGAAAATTACAATGAAGATTATACTAAAATATTAATTCATATAAAAATAATAATAATATAACATTAAATATAATGGATTTTCTTTCCCTTATATTATCAAAATAATTATCCTTTATTTAATTTTCATGGAGTCTCTAGGAGACTAGATTCATAGGAATGATGTCACCCTATTTAGAAAAATTCCCCATAAATATAAGGCCCCAGCCTTAAACATTACATAATCTTTAAATAAGTTTATAATTCAAATTGAGTATATTTTCAGGTTTAGAGCTTTAGAAAATTAGGTTATGACTTATACATAAAAAATTTAATATTACAAGTAGACACTTATAATCACTATCCATATTTTTATAAAACAAAAACTCTTAAAAAAGAGACATGTTTAGTTTCGTGTTTTAGACATCATGACTTTCCCTTGATCTCATCCTTGGCCTTATTCATCTTTAAGTCTAGTGAAAAAATTTCAAAACTTGGGATGAGCATAAAAATATTAGTAAGGGATACACAAAGAAGGAAAACTATTAGTTTTTAAAACAACATGTAAACCATGAATACTTTATCATAAAGTAATACTTTTCACCTTAAAGAAGTAGCAAAAAACATCACTAAATATAAGCTCATTGCTTACCCTTTTTATAACCAAAAGATTTACATAAATACCATATAAAGAAACATATAACATATAAAGGTAACATGGTACATAAAAATACATAAATGGAATAACCATACGATCGACTTCCATACATATCACTAAATGGAATAGCCATATAGCCGACTTCCATACCCAATGCATTGGAGGTTATAATGTAACAACCTATCCTTGGTTTATCATATAACCACCCATCATTTGGTTTATCACGTAACCACCCTTCATTGTTTTAGCACGTAACCACCCATAAAATGTCCAAGTAACATTATATAATTAGAACACATAAAATATTACAAATATCAACATTTCACTAATAACATTTCATTTGCAATCATAAGAAATTATTTCAAGATATTGAAATATTCAATCTATTTCAAAACCCATTTTCAATACCAAAACACTAAAAAATGAAATAATGTATTTCTTTTCCTTTTAAAAACATTGAGTCTTATAGAGGAAGCCAAATAATGATTACGGCGGCGGAGAGGTCATTATCACTAAAAACATTAAAAACATTCCTTTTGTCATTTAGTAAAATGATTCATAGATAAAATATTCTATTTTAATGAAATTAAAATTCAAAGGCTTTTATTATACATCGTATAAAATAAGGAGCTGTATATTATCAAAATGCACCTCAATGAAAAGAGATTGAGATGAAGTCCCTTACATTGTGTCCAACTTGACTCGTTTAATATTTAATTTCCTAAATAATTAACCAAAGTTATTTTCTACTTTCTTCAAACCCTTTTTCAATTTTATTATTATTTTTATTTCACTTATTAACACATTATAAAAATTACATAATTTTTTATGTTCATATCAGATGTTTTTTCGATATTCGGTACCTGAGTTAAAAATGAACTTGTTATAATTAAAAATTGTCCATGTGACCAAAATTCTATTATCTCTAGAATATTATTCAGATATATATAATATATATACAGTATATATGTATTTATAATGTTGCAAAATATTTGGAGATAATAAATGAAATGCACCGTTCATGGAGACGGTAAGCCGTACCTATACATAAACGCTACTTTCATTTCTATTTCATATATAAAGAAATGAAAAATTAATGATACCTAAGTATATTATAATTACAGTATAATATCATATTTTATATATGTTACAAAAGTTCATTAACTCCATCCTTTATATGTTCCATGTAGGGAATGAATGAGTCAAATCACTTTGAGGGGGCAGTAGTCTGCACTTCCTCAAATGAAATTATCGTGTTTACACATCATGAAAATTATAAAGGTATGTTGTAAATAAAAATTAAAAATGCATAAGGATAATATAAATATAATATATATCATATATAAATATATTTCCATCATAATGGCCACCATGATAGGAGGTGGGAGATAATTGAACAATCATCATTTTGTGAGGCAGTAGTTCACCGTCCACATAAATAGTATGTTCAAAATCCATTAGATGGAGGTGTGTGTGATTGTAGGTAAAATACATATCATAAATACATCCTATTATTTTGAAGATACTGGTTTTTTTATTTAATCAAATAATAATAATATAATATGTAGTGGAGAAGTTAAATAAAAGAAAATCACTTGAGAGAGGATGTTACCTCTAAATCGGGTAACTTCTTTTGATTTGATCCTAAAGTCTTTATTGAATTGCTTTATGAAAAATTTAAGTCTTCTAGGAGGAATAGAGGTATGTTGGGAGATTATTGGAGCAGATTTTGGGTGAGAAAAGGGGATTGAGAGGTGTGAGTGAGGGATTAGAGGTGGTGGCCTTTTATAAGAGGGAGGAGGGGTACATTAGGAATGTCTTGAAAGATTATTTTATTACAAACTGAATTTAAATTTTAAAAATGTAAAAAACCCATTTAATTTGAAGATAATATTATTATTTTTCTAAATACTCTCAAAAAATTGGATTTAGATAAGTTTTGGTCCCAAGATTAACCTTAACTTTTACCTTTAACCCTTAGTGAACTAATTTATCTCTTATAATGTTTTCTTATATATTCATACTATATGGTTAATATAGTTTCCATAAAATGAAAATAGAACATCAAGTGGTTAATTAATGTCATTTTAAACATTATCTAAGTAATTTTTCATGATATTATATTTTTAGGACAATTATATCATTTAATAAATAATTTTTGTTTTAAAAACCCATTTATGTCAATTTTTATACTATTCATATCATGACTTTTAAAAATCCATAACAACTTGATTATTTGAAAAAACCTAATTACTTAAAATATAAAATGTCATACTCATCCATAAAATTCGTTTATGGCATAAAAATTTTAAAATAAATTTATTTTAATATTTATAATATCATTTATTTAAATACTTTATTAACAAGGTAATCACTACATCATCATTGTGTCATAAATAAATTTATTTTTTTGATGTATAAAAATTTTAAATAAAATAAAATGATGTAGTAAATAGTTTTATATTTCTAATTACTATTTATAGTCGAAAATATCACTTATATGACCCCATATAAATATTGTTTTACTAAAAGATACATGTTTATGTTACATTTTTCTTTACTTTAAATTAATTCTTATAAAATGTCATTTTCACATCAAAGTGGATCTGTGGGGTCCTAAAATCAACCCCAGCATTCCCATGATCGGATAAATATCATCCATTAGGGTTAGTACATGTTTTAGGGTGGTTTTATATTATTATAATATTATTTGTTTACCCTTATTTACCAGATTTACCCATTAACCATGTTAAATAAAATAATTACTGAAGTTACTATTCATAATGTCTAAAAAGAAAAGGTATCTATTTACATAATTTGGTCCTCCTGATACCAAATATGGAATACATTTTTCTAAATTCAAAACACATAAGGGTCCTAAAATAATTTCAAATTAATTCTCGTTGTCAAAACAAAAAAAACGGGTTTTTAATAAGTAATAACTATCCAAAGATTGACATGTGTTTTTATCCAATTTCAAATTAAAATTACTTAAAATGAAAAATATTATATGAAATTATAAAATCATAATAAAATTAAACTTTAAAACCAATTTAAGGTACAATTTAACTATATAAATAAATTATATGAAAATATAGTTTTGAATTAAAATGCTGTATTTTTCACTATTCATTAAAAATGAACTTTATCAGAAAAAAAAAATAACCCAAAGTAAAATTTTATTCCCCTATTATAAATAAGAAGTTTATTTTTCCCAATGGATAATATAAAAGTGACAAAACTAGATTTAAAAAGGGTTGACCATCAAAAGGCGGTAAAACTACCTTTTAAAAATATTAGAGTATTTATGCTTAAAATTGGATCCATTCTCATTTTAAGCCTCTAAATTTTATTGGACAAATGTAAAAACATTTAACAAACATGTTTAATCATAATATGGTTAGTTTAGTTCATTCCTTCTAATACAACCATTAGGCATTAACAACCATTTAAAAATTACAATATTATATTATTATTATTATTATTCAGTATGACTCAGCCTTGTGTGCAACATAAGATTTTGGAGAAACTCATTATTTCATGTAGGGTATGTCATCATACATAGAATACACTTTCAAGTAAAATTAATATTTAATTAATAAATACAAAAAAGTCATATTCTTTATTTACCTAGGATATTGCATCCTCCCCCCTTTATGAAATTGCATCCTCACAATTTTATTTACTTATAAAATAAGTAGGGGTATTTATCCCCCATAGAATTTTTAGATTCCCAGGTTGTCTCTTCAACCATATGGTTTTTCCACAAAACCTGTACCTGATGAATTACTTTATTCCGCAACACTTTCTCTCTTTGGTCAAGAATCTGGACTGGTTGTTCCTGATAAGAGAGATTCTCTTCCAACTGAACTACCTCTGGAGTCAAAACATGAGATGGATCCGGCATATACTTCCTCAATATTGAAACATGAAAAAAATTGTGTAAATGGGATAAACTTGGGGGTAAATCTACTCTGTAGGGAACTGATTCAACTTTCTCCAAGATTTCATAGGGTCCAATGAACCTCGGACTCAGCTTTTTATTCTTACCAAAATGCATCACACTTTTCCATGGAGAAAAATTAAGAAAGACATGATCACCTACCTCGAAATAAATATGTAAGAACCCGGTTTTTTCTGTGAAAGACTTTGGAATATTTTTTATGATATTCCAGAGTAGCACCTTCAGACGGCGTGCGATTCCGAGCCCCGGAGTGGCTGGAATTAAATTTTCAGTGCGTTCACACTAGACACGCCAATAAATGGGATAACTCCAAAATGGTGATTCGGATCAGAGATCCGAGTGTACAGATGGGTCCAGAATGGGGTGTTTACTCTAGGAATGACATAAAACTTGTCGACGCAGGACGTTTGGACCCCCCGCCAGCTTTTGAAACGTTAAACGGATAATTAAATTAATTAATTAATTCGTTTAATGGTGAAACTCAAGTATCTCTTAAATGCTAGCTCGGATTGGAAAACCAAGGGCACCGTTGAGTTCGGAGCATGTCTTTTACCCTAGGAGAGGTGTATGTTTTGCGGGCGCGGGCCGTCAGTGAAAAATGGCCCCAGGGGCGTTTTCGTAATTTGGCGGCCTCAGGCGTTGAGCTTTATAACTTTTGAACGGGGACTCGGATTAAAATTCTGAGACCTTCGTTGTGTTTCAGGCGTGGTGTTTGGCCTAAGGGAGTTTTAACCTTGACTCTATCGAAGGTTTCATATGCGAGGGAAATTATGGGTTTAAATTAATTAAAATTCTTTTTTTTATTTAAACCCTTATCCCCTTCCCCATCCCTTTTTCACCCCCTAGAGAATCCCTATCACTCTCAACCTCTCCTCCTCTCCTCCGTATTTCCGACGAGGCATCTTTGAAGGGTCGCGGCGAAGCTTCAGGCGAAGCCCATCAGGTAGGATTTGTTGCGGTTTCAATTTTTATTTCCTCACCTACCTTGAGTTCGATTCTATGCATCAATTTGTTGTTTTATCCTACAAAAAAATCCTTTAATCTTGTAGTAGATTTTATGATCTTTTCGACGCATCTTTCGGATTTCAATTTCGAGTCCCAAACTGCCTGCAGCGGTCCGGCGAAGTTTGCGGTTTTTTCCGGAGATTTGGAGTGTCCCGACTGGTTCTTTGGGGTTCCGGCGGTTCGGCAGCAGTGTGAGGCGACGGCGGCCTTGGCTCAGGCGGCAGCAGGCATAGCGGGGAGAGCTCAGATAGTGGCTGGATCATGGGCATCGTCGCAGATGGCTTCACGGTGGGCGAGTGCGGCGGGGTTGGTCGGCCGCGGGCTCCAGGCGCGGCGGTGGCGGAGCTCCCTTCAGCGGAGCCGGCCGGGCGCGACGGCCGAGGGGTCGCGGTGTGCGACCGCGGTGCAGGAGACAAGACCCGCGATACATGGTTCTTAATGCGGCTGCCGCGACAGGCCCTCGTGGCCTGTCTACGCGGCCAAGCCGCGGGCCGGCGCAGCGAGCCAGGCCAGCTGGCGCAGGCCGGCCCAGGCCGGTCCATCCCAAGGGTCTTTGCCCCTCAGTTTTCGGATACCCATATTTTTCGCTACGGGCGTCGATTTTTCTTGACGTCTATGGAAGTTTTCTCTATACATCGTAACGTATATTTTGAGATGGTTTCGGGAATTTTTAATTCTCGAAACGAGTGGTCTCGGAGGCGCGACGCGTCCTCAAGTGAAGTGACGTTTTCTTCGGGAGATTCTGTTTTGGATGGCGCGGATGCATCCGACGTCCGTTTTAAGCGTCGTCAGTGGCGTTGGAACCCTAGAACCGAGGTGGATCTTTATAGGGTGGTTTCAGGCATTGAGGCCGAAGTTGAGGCACGGGCCCCACAGCCCGCCTTTTGAGCTGCGTGCAGCGTTTAGTGACTTTCTCATCGGGCGTCCGTTCGGGGCGTGTGAGCAGTCGATTCTGGATGTTTTTCCAAGGGGATTGCAATAGTGCATTCTGCCCGCTCTAATTTGGCATGATGGTGTGGGCCCCACGAGGGTCATTTGGGCATTGACGGTGATTTTCCATATCTAACATCGGGTGACTGTTTTGGACAAGTGAGTAGTCCACCTTGTGTACTTTTCTGAGAGGATCGCAACGGTGCGATCTGTTGGCAGCGCATCGGGACAGGGATACGGGTCCTGCGTAGAACCGCTCGTGCACGGTATGTCAGAATGCATCTTTTTCTCCAGATATCCGTTGCACCCAAGTGAGTAGTCTTTTTGATGTGTTTTCCCAAGGGGATCGCAATGGTGCGATGCGCCCGACTGTTTTCGGGGCTGAGGCTTGGGATTACGGGACGTCGTTCGGGCGTGAGGCGGTGTTTGTGACTTTTTCGTTAGATATCCGTTTGAGGCGATTAAGTAGTCGATCTCGCGTGTTTTTCTGCAAGGATTACAACGGTGCGATCCATTTTATTGTGTGGAGCCTCCTGTGCGATCTTGTTAAATGTGGAATGTGAAGGTGCCCCGGTGGTGGTTCTTCCTGCGGTGTTTTCAGTGAACCCTTGCCATGTGATCACATGCACTCCCATGTGAGTGATGTAAGTGCTTGAAGAGATGTGGTTGGCCGTGCCTCAGCCGTTGAGGTGGCGAGTTGGAGTTGTTATGTTACACCTTCGCGTTGACGTTGGGTGTCATGTTCACGATAGCCTTAGGGCTAGAGACATGGTATACACTGGGAGTATACGAGAGCGCTTGGAGGTACGTGTGGTTTGTACCTGAGAATGTTTGTGCGCTTGGTTGGGGTTGAGATGGGGCCACATGTTGTGTGCGCCCCACGTGTGTATTGTGTTATGATTTACGCACATTGACCTCTTGCGACGTAGAGGGCCCCTCTGTGATCATTTGTTTGACCATCAGGGTTGAGTGGTCTCCCCCTGGTTTCATTCTTAATGGTTTGGCCGGCATAGATGGTTTATTCCTCTTTTTCTTCCGCTGTGAGGGGTTTCAGTACTGTGCCCCTTCCACCGGACTGTGGCACCGTTTGAGACTACGTGTGCTCATACAGCGTGGGTGTTTTCCCGCTTTCTGGGATGAGTTTTCTCGGTCCGCTTCGACCGTGACTCAGTGGATTGGAGCGGAATCACCTTGTGAGGCCTAGGGAGTTTCACCCGTTGCTTTGTGTTCCCTGGTAGAGTTCTTGTGGATTTTCTGTGACCAAAACTTTATGTGGGCATCGATCATCTACCCAGGAGGTTGTTTCCAGCAGGGCTGAGGTTGTTTCCAGTAGGGATGAGGTTGTTTCCAGTAGGGATGAGGTTGCTACCAGCAGGGCTGAGGTTGTTACCAGCAGGGCTAAGGTTGTTACCAGCTGGGCTGAGGTTGTTACCAGCTGGGCTGAGGTTGTTACCAGCAGGTCTGAGGTTTTTTCGAGCAGGGATCTCCAGTTGTACCATCCAGTAGGGATGGGTAGTGGGTTACCATCCAGCAGGGATGGCCAGAGCAGTTCCGGGTTTACCTCCAGCTAGGCTGGGTAGTGGTCCCCGATATCGGGATTACCTCCAGTGGGGGTGGGCATTGGTCCTCGATGTCGGGCTTACCTCCAGCTCGGCTGGGTAGTGTTCCCTGATGTCGGGCTTACCTCCAGCTGGGCTGGGCAGTGGTCCCCGATGCAGGGTTACCTCCAGCTGGGCTGGGCAGTGGTCCTATCTCCGACATTAGTCAGGTCACCCTCTAGTGGATTACCCTGTTACGAGACTGGACAGTGTGGCACCCATCGACTCTTACCAGGTCTTCCTATAGTGGGAACCCGTCAACTTCCAGGGACCCTCCAGTGGGGCTGGGCAGGGGATCGCTTGTCGACTTTGAGGAGACCTCTCGACTGCGGGGCAGTGACGAGTTGTGGTTTGACGTTCCCTCAGAACTCTCAAGTACAAGGATATTTTTCCCCACCGAGATGCGTCCTTGTGACGCGACCTAAAACCGTGCAGGCGAGTCAGTGCCGCCCAAAGCGGATAGTGTCGAGGTGCGGTGATTTGAGCCCCTTGACTTGTAGTTCGGGGTATACGTGCGGGATGCTGGGCATCGATGGTGTTACTTCTGGGACTGTTGGTGACTCACTTTCTTGGGATGAGCTACGGGATATAGACCCCCTTATGATCTTGTTCGGGCTTCTTATTGAGCATATGTATATGTATATACCTTGTTATAGTACCCACTTCTTGGGTTTGGTTACTCTCCTTCCAGGAGAGGCGAAGACGCGCGGGGTATGCCACGTGCTTTCCGTGTCTAGCTTCTCATGGTTGGACGAGTCTACTCTCCTGATATAGGTAGCGAAGACTCGATGAGAAGTTCATCTTCTCACCATTTCCATCTCCTTGTGTCTGGACGAGTCTATCTCTTATCTCTTGTTGGGTTGATCTAGACTCTCTACTATTACTATATACTGCACTCTCGGTTGTACTCATTTACTTCACTTGGTGTGCCCTTGCAGACGAAGGACAGGTTGGTTGTGACTTCAGTGGAGCTTAGGAGTTCGGGAGCTTGGACCGCGTGTGGTGGTCGTAGTCGGGTTCCAGGTGGGGAGCCGTTCTAGCTGTTTCTTTTATTTTACATATTACCGGGTTGTGGTACTTTTTGGTTGGGTGCGTGTTTTACCACTTTTCTTTTTATTTTACCTTCAGCTTGTACTTTGTACTGTTTATAGGTCGATGCACATCTGTGGTTTATATATATATGGTAGTTTCTCTTTTACTCTGCTTGTTCTTTCTTTTACTCTGCACTTTTTCATTGAGTGTGTTCCGTGTGTGTGTACAGGTACCTAGGCAAAGGCCTCCCCGAGCTGTTGTGCCTTCGGCACTAGTCGCCAGCCCCTGGCCTATGGAGGCGGGCTTGGGGTAGTTGTGGCTCCAGCCCGGGTGGGGTCGGGTCATGACAAAGTGGTATCAGAGGTGGTTCGTTCCTTGGGACGCTGTTCGGACGTCCCTAAAATAAAAGGAACTAGTAGGGATTTAGGGACACAGTGTTAATGTGTCTCGAGAGCGGATCTCAGGCTAGGGAGTCCAATGATGGTGCGGCGGCCGACGTATCCATTCACCAGGACCTAGATAACCCGCTTGTCGACTCGGCATGCAGAGACACTTGTTGCAGGGAAATTGGTTTGTGCATCACATAGGATTGAGTCTTTGACTGTCCTTATTGAGTCAACTCCCCATCGTTGTTATTGGTATATACATATATGCTCATCTGACCGCGGAACTCCTTGATAATATACAGGATGTCCCCACTAAGACAGCCAACCAGGATACCAGCTTTGGTTCGGGATGACAACCCTGTGAGCTACGAGGCCATAGTCTAGGACCCATCATGCGAGCCCCTTTTCTCCGGGTGGGTTGGTAGTACCACCCCCACCTATTGATCAGCAAGCTGAGCGCGCTCCTTGAGTTCCAGCGGCAGAGACCACTGAGGTTCAGTGGTGAGCCAGACCCTCAGGCAATAAAGGTTTGGTTTGAGATAGTGGTTCACTTTTTTAGGCTTGTGCAGATGCTAGCAGATCAGAGAGTTTCTTTGGTAGGAAACCTTTTTCATGGAGCATCTTGGCGTTGGTGGAGTTTGGTGACTCGGTTTATTGATGAGTCGTCGCTTTCGTGGGGTGACTTTCAATTGTTGTTTCATGAGGATTTTTCCCCTCCTTCTTATGCTCCGTTCGGATTTAGGAGCTCCTGCTGTTTCAGCAGGGAGGCATGACGGTGGCCGAGTACGCGGCTATTTTTGTAGACCGTGCACGCTCTTACCCAGACTTGGTCCATGACGACAACATCCGAGCGCGGAAGTTTTAGCAGGGTCTCCATAGATAGATTCATTCTGTCATAGTACCCTTGGGAATTTCCACATATGCCGGGGTGCTAGAGCAAGCACTAGTGACAGAGAGATTCCTTCCCCATTTTAGAGTTGGTGGTGGCAGCAGGCACGTTGGAGCCGAGACGTCTGCCGCAGATAGTAGGCGTCGGCAAGCAGAACCTCGACGCAGGTGGCTTTCTGACAACCGGACTCAGGGGCGTGGTCTTACACCACCGTGGCGCCGGAGGGTACCAGTGCAGCCCGGAGAGAGTCGGTGTTATGCTTGCGATGGCCGAGGTCACTTGGCACGAGTCATCTCGACCAGGCATGCGGAGAGCTTCGGGCAAGCAGCAGGTGCACCACCACGACAGAGGCAGCATCATGATCGGAGTAGTACCCAGAGAGGTTGTGCTAGCAGAGGAGCGGGAGGAGCTAGTAGTGTGGTACGGCTTTACAAGATATTCCCATCACCACTAGGTGGTCTACGTCAGGCTCCGGGAGCTGACAGTGGGACCGTGGACAGCTGCGAGCTTTGGATGTCTATGATCCTGCAGAGCATGAGGTGATAAGAGGTATACTCTACAACTCTTCTACTTTTTGTAGTAGATTTTTTAGACTCTGTGTGTGGAATACTTTTCTCCCCGCTCTTTGCTTGAGGTGTTACCAGGGTGACGTGAGGCTTCGGTGTAACCCTATGTTGGTAAGGTAAAAAGGCATAGGACCTTTTCTTTAGTTGATGGTGTTGGCTCCTTCGATCTTCGAGTGTGTAAAGAGAGTCTTGGTTGTGAGACAACGACTGTGAAACCTTGCACGACCAGATATCCTTGGGTGTTCCACCATATGGATATTCTAAAGGAGGGAATCACCGGGCCTTGTTCCAGGTGCGGGCGGTGATTCCAGTCACGGCGTGCGATGTAGAGGTTCGATCGGGGAGGTGAGCTACCCGCGAGAGCCTTTGGGCTGTTTGAGACTGTGTAAAGGGATGGCGAGGTTCCCTACCGCCTCTCCCTAAACCAAAGGTCAGGGGTGGGTGCACGACGTCTCCCGCCTGGTTTACCTAAAGATATGTGTGTGTGCTCCTATACATGTCATCGGCGAGGACAGACCTTGCGTGAAAAGATCAAATCCTTTGGTCTGTGTGCGGTGACGCAGAGCTGTGCGAGAGTTCTTCTGGGTATGGGAGAGCGAGGTTTGGGCTTAGTACCCTGATTTGTTCCCTGGTTTCCCTTTTCGGGGATGAAAATCTTGAAGGATGGAATGATGTAAGAACTCAGTTTTTGCTGTGAAAGACTTTGAAATATTCTTGATGATATTCCAGAGTAGCGCCTTCAGACGGCGTGCGATTCGGATCCCCGGAGTGGATGGAAGTAAATTTTCAGTGCTTTCACACTGGACACACCAAATAAATGGGATAACTCCTAAACAGTGATCCAGATCAGAGATCCGAGTGTACGTATGGGTTCGAAATGGGGTGTTTACCCTAGGAATGACATAAAACTTGTCGGTGTAGGATGTTTGGACCCCCCACCTTCTTTCGGAACGATAAATAGATAATTAAATTAATTAATTAATTCGTTTAATGGTGAAATGAAATTATACCTTAAATGGTGGCTCGTATTGGAAAACTGAGGGCACCGTTGAGTTCGGAGCGTGTCGTTTACCCTAGGAGGGGTGTAATTTTTGCAGGCGCGGGCCGTCAGGGAAAAATGGCCCCAGGGGCATTTTCATAATTTGGAGGCCTCTGGCGTTGAGCTTTATAACTTTTGAATGGGGCCTCGGATTAAAATTCTGAGACCTCCATTGTGTTCGGGGGGTGGTGTTTGGCCTAGGGGAGTCTTAACCTCGACTATGTTGATGGTTTCAGATGCGAGGGAAATTATGGATTTAAATTAATTAAAATTTTTTTTTTATTTAAACCCTTCTCCCCTTCCCCCTCCCTTGTTCACCCCCTGGCGAAGCCCTCTCACTCTCAACCTATCCTCCTCTCCTCCACATCTCCGGCAAGGCATTTCCGACGGGTCGCGGCGAAGCTTCGAGCGAAGCCCATCGAGGTAGGATTTGTCGTGGTTTCAATTTTTATTCCTGCACCTACCTTGAGTTCAATTCTATGTATAAATTTATTGTTTGATCCTCGAAAAAATCCCATAATATTGTAGTAGATTTTATGCTCTTTTCGATTCATCTTTAGAATTTCAATTCTGAGTCCTGAGATGCCCGCAGCGGTCTGGCGAAGTTTGCGGTTTTTTTTTGAGATTTGGAGTTTCCCGGCCGGTTCTTTGGGGTTACGGCGGTTCGGCAGCGGTGTGAGGCGGCGGTGGCCTTGGCTCAGGCGGCGGCAGGCACAGTGGGGCGAGCTCGGACGGTGGCTGGCTCTTGGGCGTTGGCGCAACTGGCTTCACGGCGGGCGAGCGTGGCGGGGTTGGTCGGCCGCGGGCTCCAGGCGCGGCGGCGGCAGAGCTCCCTTCAGCGGAGACGGCCGGGCGCGACGGACACGGGGTCACAGTGTGTGACCCCCGCACAGGAGACAAGACCCGTGAGACATGGGTCTTCACACGGCTGTCGCGACTGGCCCTCGTGGCCGGTCTGCGCTTGGCCACGCGGGCCGGCGCAGTGAGCCGAGCCGGCCGGCACAGGCCGTCCCAGGACGGGCAGACCGGCCGGTCCAAGCCGGTCCAGCCCAAGGGACTTTGCCCCTCAGTTTTCGGACGCCCGTATTTTTCTCTACGGGCGTCCGTTTTGCTTGTCGTTTAAGGCAGTGTACTCTAGACGTCGTGATGGACTTTTTGAGATGGTTTTGGGAATTTTTAATTCCCGAAACGAGGGGCCTCGGAGGTGCGATGCGTCCTTAAGTGAAGTGACGTTTTCTTCAGGGGATTTTGTTTTGGACGGTGCGGACGCGTCTGATTTCCGTTTTAAGCACCGTTAGTGGCGTTGGAACCCTTGAACCGAGGCGGAGCTTTCCAGGTTTATTTCAGGCATTGAGGGTGAAGTTGAGGCGCAGGCCCCATGGCCCGTCTTTTGAGCTGCGTGCAGCGTTTAGCAACTTTCTCATCGGGCGTCCGTTCGGGGTGTGTGAGAAGTCGATTCTGGATGTTTTTCCAAGGGGATTGCAATAGTGAATTCCACCCGCTCTAATTTGGCACGATGGTGCGGGCCCCACAAGGGTCATTTGGGCGTTGACGGTGATTTTCCATATCTATCACCAGGTGACCGTTTTGGACAAGTGAGTAGTCCACCTTGTGTACTTTTCCGAGAGGATCGCAACAGTGTGATCCATTGGCAGTGCATCGGGACCGGGATGTCGGTCCCGCGTAGAAACAATTGTGCGCGGTATGTCGGAATGCATCTTTTTCTCCGGATATCTGTTGCGCTCAAGTGAGCAGTCTTTTTGACGTGTTTTCCCGAGGGGATCACAATGGTGCGATGCGCCCAACTGTTTTTGGGGCCGAAGCTCAGGATCACGGGATGCCGTTCGGGCGTGAGGCGGTGTTGGTGACTTTTTCGTCGGATATCCGTTTGAGGTGATTAAGTAGTCGATATCGCGTGTTTTTTCGTAAGTATTACAACGGTGTGATCTGTTTGGTTGTGCGGAGCCTCTTGTGCGATCTTGTTAAATGTGGAATGTGAAGGTGCCCCGGTGGTGGTTCTTCCTGCGGTGTTTGCAGAGAACCCTTGGCGTGTGATCGCATGCACTCCCGTGTGAGTTATGTAAGTACTTGAAGAGATGTTTTTGGTTGTGCCTCAGTCGTTGAGGTGGCGAGTTGGAGTTGTTACGTTACGCCTTCATGTTGGCGTTGGGTGTCGTGTGCAAGATAGCCTTAGGGCTGGAGATGTGGTATACTCTGGGAGTATACGAGAGCGCTTGGAGGTACGTGTGGTTTGTACCTAAGAATGTTTGTGTGCTTGGTTGGGGTTTATATGGGGCCACACGTTGTGTGGGAACCACATGCATGTTGTGTTCTTCTTTATATACTTTGACATCTCGCGACGTAGAGGGTCCCTCTGTGCTCGTTTGTTTGACCAGCAGGGTTGAGTGGTCTCCCCCTGGTTTCATTCTTGATGGTTTGGCTGGCAGAGATGGTTTGTTCCTCTGTTTCTTCAGCTGTGAGGGGTTTCAGTATCGTACCCCTTCCACCCGACTATGGAACCATTTGCGACTACATGTGCTCATACAGCGTGGGTGTTTTCACACTTTCTGGGATGATTTGTCTCGGTCCGCTTCGACAATGACTCAACGGATTGGAGCGGAATCGCGTTGTGAGGCCTGGGGAGTTTCTCCCGTTGCTTTGTGTTCCCTGGTAGAGTTCTTGTGGATTCGGTGTGACCAACACCTTACGCGGGCACCGATCCCCTAACCAAGAAGTTGTTTCCAGTAGGGATGAGGATGTTTCTAGCAGGACTGAGGTTGTTTCCAGTAGGGCTGAGGTTGTTACCAGCAGGGATGAGGTTGTTACCAGTAGGGGTGAGGTTGTTACCAGCAGGGATGAGGTTGTTACCAGCAGGGATGAGGTTGTTTCGAGCAGAGATCGCTAGTTGTACCATCTAGCAGGGATGGCCAGTGTGTTACCATCCAGCAGGGATGGCCAGAGTAGTTCCGGGTTTACCTCCAGCTGGGCTGGGCAGTGGTCCCCGATGTTGGGCTTACCTCCAGCGGGGCTGGGCAGTGGTCCCCGATGTCGGGCTTACCTCCAATTGGGTTGGGCAGTGGTCCCTGATGTCGGGCTTACCTCCATATGGGCTGGGCAGTGGTCCCCGATGCTAGGTTACCTCCAGCTGGGTTGGGCAGTGGTCTCGTTGCCGACTTTAGTCGGGTCGCCCTCTAGTGGATTACCCTGTTACGGGATTGGGCAGTGTAGCACTCGTCGACTCTTACCGGGTCTTCCTATAGTGGGAACCCGTCAACTTCCAGGGACCCTCCTGCAGGGCTGGGTAGGGGGTCGTATGTCAACTTTGAGGAGACCTCTCGACTGCGGGGCAGTGACGAGTTGTGGTTTGACGTTCCCTCAGAACTCTCAAGTACAAGGAGCTTTTCCCCCACCGAGATGTGTCCTTGTGACGCGACCTAAAACCGTGCGGGCAAGTCAGTGCTGCCCAAAGCGGATAGTGTCAAGGTGCGGTGATTTGAGCCCCTTGACTTGTAGTTCGGGGCAGACGTGCGGGATGCTGGGGATCGATGGTGTTACTTCTGGGACTGTTGGTGACTCACTTTCTTAGGCTGAGCTATGGGATGTAGATCCCCTTACAATCTTGTTCGGGCTTCTTATTGAGTATATGTATATGTATATACCTTGTTCTAGTACCCACTTCTTGGGTTTGGTTACTCTCCTTCTAGGAGAGCCGAATACGCTTGGGGTATGCCACATGCTTTCCGTGTCTAGCTTCTCATGGTTGGATGAGTCTACTCTCCTACTATAGGTAGCGAAGACTCGACAAGAAGTTCATCTTCTCACCATTTCCAGCTCCTTGTGTCTGGACGAGTCTATCTCCTCTCTCTTGTTGGGTTGAGCTGGACTCTCTACTGTTACTTTGTACTGCACTCTCGATTATACTCCTTTACTTCACTTGGTGTGCCCTTGCAGACGACGGACAGGTTGGTCGTGACTCAGTGGATCTTAGGAGTTTGGGAGCTTGGACCGCATGCAGTGGTCGTAGTTGGGTTCCAGTTGGGGGACCCTTCCAGATGTTTCTTTTATTTTACCTGTTGCCGGGTTGTGGCACTTTTTGGTTGGGCGCGTGTTTTTTCCCTTTTCTTTTCAGTTTACCTTCAGCTTATACTTTTTACTATTTTGAGGTCAATGCACATCTGTGGTTTATATATATGTGGCAATTTCTCTTTTACTCTTCTTGTTCTTTCTTTTACTCTTTACTTTTGCATTAAGTGTATTGCGTGTGTGTGTACAGGTACCTAAGAAAAGGCCTCCCCGAGTTTTTTTCCTTCGACGCTGGTCACCAGCCCCTAGCCTATGGAGGCAGGCTTGGGGTAGTTGCGGCTCGAGCCCAAGTAGGGTCGGGTCGTGACAAAAGATATTTCCTCCAGTTATCTACATAACTTTTCTGCCTGCTCGAAGCTGTTTTCATGTGCTTCTGAAACAACTGAACTTTTTCTGCCATCTCTTCTACCAATTCTGGGCCCATCAATTTTCTTTCACCAACATCATCCCAAAAAGATAGAGTTTGAAACCTATTTTCATATAATGCCTCAAATGGAGCCATATGTATATTGGAATGAAAAATGTTATTATAAGAAAACCAAACCAAAGAAATATGTTGGTCCCAACATCCCTGGTAATCTATAGAAGAAGTACATATCATATATTCCAATGTCTAAATTGTTCATTCCTATTTCCCATCTTATTGAATATGAAAAGTTGTACTAATATTTCATTCAGTACCCAACAACTTCTGATTTCCTTTCCAAAAGTTAGAAATGAACTTGAGATCATGATTAGATACAATGGAGAGGGTAACTCTATGTATTATGACTATCTCTTTAACATACAATTGAGAAAGTTGATCTAGAGACAAATTATCTTGAATAGAAATGAAATGATAATATTTAGTCAATCAATAAATAATAAACCATATTGCATTATTACTTCAATATTTATTCAATAATACCATAATGATGTTCGTGGATATATTTTCTCTTTTTCACTCTTGCACCGGTAAAGGTTGAAGCATCCCTTTAGGTAACTTTCACTCTTATCTAACCTGTTTACATGTCAAAAACTCCTCAATAAAGTTAGAAATATCTCTTTTCATTCCATCCCACCAGTAATACTCTTGAAGATCTTTGTTCATCTTAGTGCTTCCAGGATGGATTGAAAATGGAGAACTTTGAGCATCACATAACAACTCTTTCTTCAACTGTGAATCACAAGGTACACATAATCTTTTTCCAAACCTCAAAACAAAATATTTATTAATGTTAAATTCAGTAAACTTACCCTTCTGAACAAATTATTCCTTTTTATGCAACTGATTATCTTCCTTCTACGCTTTCTTATTTCTTTCTGATAAAGATGATTTCACTGACACCTGAAACAAACTAGAGGGATAACCATCACCAACAACTTCTATTCCAAAGTTCATCAAATTATTAATCAAAGGATTTTCTTCCAAATATAACATGGTTAATTTAGCATTTTATTTTCAACTCAAAGCATCGGAAACTTTATTTTTATTTTTTGGATGGTAATGAATTGTGTAATCATAATCCTTGATTAATTCTATCCATCTTTTCTATATCATGTTTAATTATTTATGGGTAAAAATATACTTCAAACTTTTTTGATTGGTATATATTTCACACTTTACTCCATACAAATGATAACTCCAAATTTTTAAAGAAAAAACAACAGCAAATAATTCCAAATCATGTGTTGGGTAATTTAAATCATGAGGTTTAAACTAACATAAAGCATGAAAAATTACATGATCATTCTGCATTAGGATACAACCAAGCCCTTTTAATGAAGAATCATTGTAGATAAAAAATTCACCATTTTGGGATGGTAAATCCAATACTAGAGAATTCACAAATATTATTTTCAATTTATGAAAACAATCATCACATTCTTTTGTCTAGATAAATTTAACACCTTTTCAAGTTTACTTAGTCAGGGGGCTAGATAACCATTAAAATATTTCATCAAACCATTCGTAATATCCTACAAAACCAAGAAAACTATAGATCTATATAATATTGGTAGGTCTTGGACACTCTTCAACAACTTTTGTTTTAGAAGGGTCAACAATTATGCCATATTTAGAAACAATATAACCAAGGAATGAAATTTGCTGCAACCAAAACTCACACTTGATTAATTTCCCATATAATTTAATTTCCTTTAAGGTTTGAAAGACATCCCTTAAATGGATTTCATATTCCCCTTTACTTTTGGAATATACAAAAATATCATCAATAAATAAAACCACAAACTTATCTAAGAACTTACAGAAAATTCTATTCATAATATCCATAAATACAACAGGTGCATTGTTTGACCCAAAAGGCATAACTACAAAGTCATAATGTCCATATCTAGTACAAAACACGGTCTTTAGAATGTATGCTTCCTTTACTTTCAACTAATGATACCCTGACCACAAGTCAATCTTCAAAAAATATAGAGCTCCGTGGAGCTAATAAAAAAATCCTCAGTATGAGGAAAAGAATACTTGTTCTTAACAATGATATTATTCAAGGCTATATAATCAATGAAGAGTCTCATTGAACCATCTTTCTTTTTAATAAACAATACTGGATCACCCTATGGTGATGTTCTAGGTCGAATGAATCCTTTAACTAACAACTCCTGTAATTGTTTCTTTAACTCTAAAAGTTCAATTAGATCTATTTGATAAGGTGGTTTTGAAATTGTCTCAGCATCAGGAACTAAGTCAAAAGTAAATTTAGCTTCCCAATTAGGTATAATACCAAGAAAATCATCAGAAAAAACATCAAGATACTCATTTAGTACTGGCACATCATTAATCTGAATAGTTCCTTTATTTTCATCAATATGTGCAAGGTAACATTCATTCCCATCGTTCACTAGTTTCTTAGATTCCTAATATGTTATCAGAGTCAAGGGTTCATTCTTGTACACAAATGGGAAGTATTTTTGAAAAGAAACCTCTTTATCTCTACAGTCAATCTTATCATGGTAAACAAAAATCCACTCCATTCCCAAAATAACATCAAACACTACTAGAGGAAAAACCACAAGGTTTCTAGGTAAGTTCTTTGAACATATAATAATATGAATGTTATTATAATTTCTTTTTAACTCCACATTTCCCCTATATATTTTTACCATAGGTTCTGGATTCATTTCTTGAGGTGGAATTCTAAATATACCCAAAAATTTCTTATAAATGAAATAATGTGTAGATCTAAAATCAATCAAAACATTGGAATAACCTGAAAAAACAAAAAAAAAAGTACCTGATACCACATCATTTCATAGTCCCACATCAACCATAGTAGTAGAAAAATATTTCACGACACCGTTATTCTTTTGATCTGTCTGGTTTCTACCCTAGGTAATCAACATTGGACACACATTGTCATAATGACAAAACTCAGTGCAACTAAAACATCTTGTCACTAACTTTTCCTAACCTATTTAATCATCATCCTTACAGTTATGATCAATATAACCAGTCTTACCACACCAGAATCACCTTCCATATTTTGAGATACATTCTCCAAGATTCTTTTTACCACGCTTCTCTGAAGATGGAAATTTAATTTTCTTAGCTCCAAACTTCTTTGATGAATACTTTCCTTCTTCCTGCCAACTGGAACTCTTATTTTTCTTTCTATCATGGAATACTTGGCCATCAAAAAACTATTTTTCTATTTTCTTAGCACATCTAACAAGTTTCTCATATCCTTTTAATTCATGAGAGGGTAATTCCTTTTGATATTATAGCTTCAATCCTAAGTAAAACTGATTTATCTTACTATCAAGATCTCAGATGAAATTTGGAGCATACCGTGCCAGTTGAGTGAACTTTTATTTGTAAGCAGCCACTGATTCATCCTCCTACCTCAATTCTAAGAAAAGCTCCACTAAAAATATGTTCCTCTATAGTTGATCTGGTTGATCTCGTGCATGGACACCATCGCCATTTATTACCTGAGTCAACTGAGCCATCATTACAAAAAATTGTTCAGTTCTGATTTTGACCATCTTAGGATGCTGATTTGGAAGGTTTTTCTCCTATGTATTCCTTCCCAACATAGATTCTCTGTTTCCAATGTAGAAAACATTCTGAACAATCATATCTAATATGAAGCAACATGATATTCTTCAAATTCTATATCATTTCAATTTGACCATAATGTAAAAATTATTTATGGATATTCTATTAAAAAAATTCTAACTTCTAAAGTTATCTAAACTGGCCTTTGATACCAACTATAAGTCCCCATCCTTAAACATTACTTAATCTTGAATTAAATTAATAATTCAAATTGAGGATATTTTTAGCTTTAGAGCTTTAGATAATTAGGTAATAACTGATACATAACAACTTGAATATTACAAGTAGACACTTCTACTCACTATCTATTTTTTATAAAACAAATACTCTTAAAAAAGAGACATTTTTAGTTCCATGTTCTAGACAACATGACATTTCCTTGATCTCATCCTTGACACTATTCATATTTTAGTCTTGTGAAAAAAATTCAAAACATGGGATGAGCATAAAAAGCAAAATAAGGGATACATAAAGAAGGAAACTGTTAGTTTTTCAAAACAACATGTAAACCGTGAATATTATATCATAAATTAATACTTTTCACGTTAAAGAAGTAGAAAAAAATACTTCATTGAATATAAGCTCATTGCTTAGATTTTTTGTAACAAAAATATTACCATAAATCCCGAAGAAAGAAACATATAACATATAAAGGTAACTTGGGACATAAAAATACTTAAATGTAATAACCATACCGTCGACTTCCACACATCTCACTAAATAGAATATTCATATGACCGACTTCCATACTCAATGCATTGAAGGTTGTAACATAACCACCCATCCTTGGTTTATCATGTAACCACCCATCATTTGGTTTATCACATAACCACCTGTCATTTTTTATCATGTAACCACCCGTCAAATGTCCAAGTACCATTATATAATCATAAGACATAAAATATTTCAAATATCAACATTTCACTAATAACATTTAATTTTCAATCACAAGAAATTATTTCAAGATATAGAAATATTAAATCCATTTAAAAAAAATTTCAATTCCAAAAGCCCCAAAAATGGAATAATTTATTTATTATCTTTTTAAAAACATTAAAGTTTATAGAGGAATCTAAATAATGATTACAATGGTGGAGAGGTCATTGTCGCCATAAATGTTAAAAACATTCCTTTTGTTGATTAGTAAAAATCTTCATAGAAAAAAGATTCTCTTTGAATGAAATTAAAATTCAAAGGCTTTTATTATACACTGTATAAAAGAAGAAGGTTTATATTATCAAAATACACCTCAATGAAAGGATATTGATATGAAGTTCCTTACCTCTTGTCCAACTTGACTCATTCATTCTTTAATTTACTAAGTAATAAACTTAAGTTAACTTCTACTTGATTCAGAACCTTTTTCAATTTTATTATTATTTTTATACCACTTATTACCATGTTAAAAAAATAAATAATTATTTATGTTCATATCAGACGTTTTGTCGATATTTGGTACCTGGGTCAAAAATGAACTTGTTGTAATTAAAAATTGTCCATGTGGTCAAAATTCCTTTATATAAAAAATATTATTCATATATATATATATATATCATTTATATCCAGTATATATGTATTTATAATATTCTATAAAATTTTGAGATAAGAAATGAAATTCACCGTTCATAGAGATGGTAAGTCATATGTACTCATGAACACTACTTTCATTTCTATTTCATATTTAAAGAAATAAAAACATAATGATACATATGTATATTATAATTCCAGTATAATATCATATTTTATATATGTTACATAATTTCAATAACTCTATCCTTTATACATTCCATGTTTGGAATGAATGAGTCTTATCATTTTGAGGGGGCGGTAGTCCGTACTTCCTCAAATAAAATTATTGTATTTATACATAATGAAAAGAATAAAGTTATGTTTTAAATAAAACATAAAAAAGAATAAAGACAATATGAATATAATATATATCATATATAAATATAGTTCCATCATAATGGCCACCATGAGAGGCTGGATGAGATAATTGAACAATCATCGTTTCGTGTGGTAGTAGTTCGCTGTCCACAAAAACAGTATGTTCTAAATACATTAGATGGAGGTGTGTGTGAGTGTAGGTAAAATAATTCTCATAACAACACCATAGTATATTTAAGATACTGTTTTTGTTATGTAATCAAATAATAAGAATATAATATTAATTTTAGAAGTAAAATAAAAGAAAAGAACTTGAGAGAGGACGTCACCTCTAAATCGGAGAACTTCTTTTGATTTGATCCTAAAGGATTTCTTAAATTTCATTATTCATAAAGTAATGTTTGTAGGAGTAATATAGGGATTTTTTGAGATTATTGGAGCAGATTTTGGATGATCCAAGGGTCTTGAGAGATGTGATTAAGGGATTAGAGGTGGTGGCCTTCTATAAGAGAGAGGAGGGGTACTTTAGGAATTTCATGAAATATTATTTTATTATAAACTGAATTTAGATTTATAAAAGGTCCAAAACTCATTTAATTTAAAGATAATATGAGTATTGTTCTAAATCCTCTCAACCAATAGGTTTTAGACAAGTTTTTTTTTCAATTTTAACATTATCTTTTAGCTTTAACCCTTCGTTAACTAATTTAACTCTTACCATGTCTTCTTGTATATTCATACTATATGGTTAATATAATTACCCTAAAATTTTAATATAATGTAAAGTGGTTTATTAATGAAATATTCAACATTATATAAGTCATTTTCCTGGATATTATATTTTTATGACTATTATATCATTTAATAAAATAGTATTTTTTTAAAACACATTTATGTCAAATTTTTTCTATTCATATCATTACTTTTTAAAAATCCATTAAAACTTGATTATTTAAAAAAAAAATTATTTAAAATATAAAAAGTAATAATCATCCCTAAAATTCATGAATGGCATAAAAAGTTTCAAAATAAATTTATTTTAATATTTATAATCTCATTTATTTAATTCCTTCATTAATAAGGTAATCACTACATCATCTTTGTGTCATAAATAAATTTATTTATTTGATGTATAAAAATTATAAATAAAATACCATGATTTATGAAATCTTTTTACCTTTATAAATACTATTTATAGCTTAAACTATCACTTATATAAACCCATATAAAAAGTTTTTACTAAAAGTTACAGGTTTATGTTACATTTTTCTTTATTTAAATTAATTTTTATAAAATATAATTTTTACATATAAATGGATCTATAGGGTCCCAAAATCGACCCAAGAATACCCATGGTCGGACATATATCAAAAAATAGGGTTAGGACACATTTTATGGAAGTTTTATATTATTATAATATTATTTTTTACCCTTATTTACCATATTTAGCCTTTAACCGTGTTAAATAAAATAATTACTAAAGTTACTATTCATAATGTCTAATAATAAAAGATATTGAATTAAAAATTCTGAACATATTGATTACAAATATGGAATCCATTTTTCTAAATTCAAAATATAGAAGTGGCAGAAATTAATTTAAAATTAATTCCCTTTGTCAAAACCAAAAAGCGGGGTTTTAAGAAGTAATAACTATCAAAAGATTTTCATGGATTTATATCAAATTTAAAAGTGAAATTACTTCAAATGACCAAAATTTTATTAAATGATAAAATAAAAATCAAATTAAACTTTAAAACCAATTAAAAAGAAAATCTAACTATATAAATAAATTAGATGAAAAGGTAGTTTTGAATTAAAATGCAGTATTTTTTACTATTCCTTATAAATGAACTTTATCAGAAAAATACCAAAAATTTACCCAAAGTACTATTTGATGTCCCTCTTCTAGATAAGAAGTTTATATTTTCTAATTAAACATATAAAAGTGACAAAAACTAGATTTAAAAAGGGTTCGGCATCAAAAGGCGGTAAAAATACATTTTAAAAATTTTAGAGTATTTATGCTTAAAATTGGATTCATTTTCATTTTATGCCTCAAAATTTTATTGGATAAATGTAAAAACGTATAAAAAAATTTTTAATCATGATATGGTTAGTTCTGTCCATTCTCGTAAATAAAACGACTAGGCATTAACTACCATTTAAAAATAATAATAATATTTTTTTCAGTATGACTCAATCTTTTGTGCAACATAAGATTTCAGAGAAACCTATTATTGAATGTAGGGTACGCCATCGGACATAGAATACCCTTTAAAGTAAAATTAATATTTAATTAATAAATATGAAAAAGTCATGTTCTTTATTTACCTAGGATGTTAAAATAAACTTGATTTATTATCTCCCATTTTTTCCATTAATTTTATTGTCCTAATTTTATGTTACCATAACCTATGTGTGGTGATCAAACACTACATGCCTGAGTTTATTCCCATTCCACCTTATAGTGGTAGATCCAACTGTTATGGAATAAAATACAAATATTAAATTAATTCATCTTACTTTAAAAATAAATTTTGGTCATAAAATGTACAGGTGTTCTATAAATATACCTAATGAGGATGATTAGTGGGTAATTATATATCACTATGATATGAATTATCAAAAAACTATATAGTACTAGTGGGATCCAATATTTTATCATGATGATCAGAATGCATGGGATGTTCATAATGCACTGGAACATAAGTCTAAATATGATGAACATGAAAGCCCAAAGAGAAAAAATTAGTTGGAAATGGAGTTGAAATATATGTTAATAGAAAATTATAATAAGGATAGGGAGTGAGACCCATCATTAGATAAGGAAAATATATATGAGTAAGATCATATGTAAATGGTTAGGATAATATATGGGGTCTAAATATCCCTGATGCGTCTAAATGAATTGTGGGATAATAAATTGTAATATATTATATATCTGATGAATGTTAGAGGTGTAATATGGTATGATGAGTGCTACAAGTATCTCTAATACCCTCCCCCCCCCCTAAAATATTTAGGTTGGAAACCACTACCACTGGGCTAGTTAGATAATAGTTGTCTCCTAGATAATGGTTCCTGATTAAAATTTCAAAATTTATTAATGACATGGAATTATATGTTATTGATATATATTTTTTAAATAGTATACTCACAATAGGAACCAAAGGATGAATTTATATCCGTCATATGCAGTAATTATTAATATATATTCTCTTCCTCTGTATATCTTTTATTTTTTCAACTGCTACATTTGAAAAAAATATAAATTTAATTATAAATTCATAATTAATGTTTAATCCAATCAAGAAATAAGTTGCAATGTGAAATAATTAAGTGATACGAATTTTAAACCCAAAAAAGGATAGATAATTAAACAAAATAATCATATCAAATTTAGTGGAAACTATATAAAAACATAAAAAACATGCCATAGAAAAATCAATACATTCTAATTAGCATATTAAAAGTGGGTATGATATGGAATTCTCGTTCTATTTTAAATTTGATCCAATTAAATTTTTGTTTATTAATTTGGTTAATTTTGGTCCTTCGATTATTTATTTGGTTGTTTTTTTGGGTTTATTCATTTGATTCACTTTTTTGGGTTAGGTCATCTAGCCATTTTGTTAGGTTAGGTTAATTGTCTATTTTTTAGGTTATGTCATTAATTTGATTTTTTTCATTCTAATTATTATAATATGTTTTGGTGAAAAAAAATCATGAGTTTTTAATTATATTGTTTCAATTTTTTAGTTTTTTAGTGTTCTAATACAGTTCAATTCAATTATAGAAAATGAAACTCAAATAAAACTGCAATCACTTGATGGGCATTTTGGTACGTGCTCTCAAAATATTAGTTCTTTTTTCTATGTTTTGCATATTATATAAGCTAGGTAAATTCTATTTATGAAGAAGTGAATTAAATATAACCTAAAAGGAAAAATCAAATAAAAGAGGTGAAAAATTGGTACAAAATAGAGGATTTTGGAGGAGTGATTTTCGAACAAAATGAAGAAAATGAGAAAAAAAAAGTCCTTTATAAACACCAATATGAATTATTATAGTCAATATATCATACCCATTTAATTTTTATTAATATTTATCCCTTAATATGATATTAATTTAATTATATTTCCCTAATTTGATAACCCTAAACCCTACGAAAGGAAACAAGACCAGAAACCCTAAACTAAATTCATGTTTTCCAATAGTGGCACCTTACTTTGACTATGATCCAAAATCTATCCTAATATTAGTGTAAAATTATTACAAAACATAAACTTTGTAAATGATAATTTATTAACTATGGGAATTATATTTAAACCCTACAAATTGATCCCAAGTTTATTATATTTGAAAATTAAAGTGTTTCTCTAACAATTCACATAATCTCAACCTTGTGATAAATGCATAAATCAATTGAGTGATATTGAATTTAAAAAATAATTTAATTAATCATAATTTTATGAATTAAAATGATTACATGGATTAAAAACTACTAATTAATGAGGTAACAAAAAGATCAACCACAAAAATAAATACCCCCATGGGTGGAATTGTCATCATGGTAACAATTTTCATAAGCAGTGGATTGAAAGGAAAACACCCAATCTAGTTTATAGTATTATATTACAACACCAGTAATAAAATTAAAAATAGTAATGTAGAATAACACATAATTATTATTGAAAAAAATATATTTTACTAGTACAAAACCAAAGAAACACAAAGTTTAAGTAGGAGAGGTGAATCTATTTGAAGAGATATTTTCACATGGCCATACTTATTCTAAGACATTAGGGATATTTCCTAGAACCAAAATTTCATTAATTAATTAAAAAATCTAATAAAAACCCTTAAAAAGAGTGAAAATATCTTTTAAATAGAGTGTGGTAGTTTTAGGGTTTCAAATACCAAAAAACACATGTTTCCTCAAAAATTTACTTTGTATTAGGCCACATTTTTTACTGATTCTCCATTAGAAACATATTTAACTCTAGTAGAATTATATTTGAGGAATTTAATTCTATAATATCTTAAAAAAATCATCCAATTCTATGCATGGATGAAATAGTTATTGTTTAAACAATTAATTAAGGTCCAATCTTTCGAATCTAGTCCAACTCTGCATTAATATCCATTTTCAACCCTCCAAACGTGATATTTATATTTCAGGGTCTAAATAAAATATTTATATAAATTAGTGAATAATACCACTATTAAATTTTAAATCAAAATTATTTACACCAACAATTTTATATCCAAATTATCATGGTAAAATGAAATTAGTAAAAACATAATTTTTATGCAATATTACATTTCAATCTCAAAACACATATATCCATTGAATATTAAAATAAATATCAATATTGATAAATTATATCAAATATTATAAACAAAAAATTCAATAAAAATGTGTCATATAAACTCCACCCCACTTACCCTTTTTCACTCCTATAAAAAACCCCATGTCATGTAATCCAAAAAGTGATGCATGTTGAAAATTCTCAATCAATGGTGGAAATATAAGGATGGATAGAATCCACCCAAAAATTTCAATCCCAATAATTCAGCAATTCATTGTCTCAAAAACTGTTCCAAAACAAAATCTAGTGAGAACAATGACTCTAATCTTCTAGAAACATGTTATGAGTCAGGTATGCCACAAATTCCCCATGTGTGTGTATGAAAATCATTTTAAGCATGTATCTCCACCCTTTATCCAATATGTTCAGGAAAAGTAAATTTTTTATTCTTAATTTATTCTCTTCCACTAAAACATTCCTACATCCTTTGAAATAAAATTCCCAAACCCAATAATTTATGCATTCCTAGAAGTCAAAATTCAATCTCTCTATATAGATATCCCCATATGTTGTACATTTCATCACTCCCCTCTTTATTATTATTTTTTGTTCTTTTAATGTACACAAATTTTAGATATCGGTGACACATGCATATGTCAATCCAGTAATGTAATATAATTATTAGCTCATGCATGTATCTTTGTATAATGAAGTCCATGTTTTTTGATGATTTTATTCATCTCATGGAATGATTCAAGAATATTATCTTCACTAAATAATTCATAAAGAATCTCTAAAATCATGGAAATTTCATTGTCAATAATTTTACAGATACACTTGATATTATAAAACATAATTAGGAAAGACAACTTTGAATATTGTACACACCCTTCATATGGTTCTTCTTGTCTGTCTTCAACTAATTCATAAAACTCATTTTTTGGTCACATATACTCTGAAAAATATTAACCTAATCATGATCAACTTAAGTTCATATTGGTCTATTAAAATATTGTACATAGTATCCTTCAAATACAAATACATCATTTATTGAGTTTCTAAGTGAATTATCCTCTAGTAGGTCACTCTGTGTTTCGTTGACAGGATAGTCATTGTTTTAACTTTCCATGAAATTTGATTCCCCCTACCAAATAAAATATATATTGATATAGAAACTATTTCAATATCAAATTCTCATATACTTTATTTATATTTTACCATTACTTGAATTTAAAATTAGGACATATACATTTCATTCTATCATCGACTGAAATGTTTGTAATTTCATAATCTAAATATTATTCCAAACCCTTAGCATATCAAGGTTTGTTTCAAGGTAAATTAATACAAATTTTATCCATAGATATTTGATTTTGATTCTTCTCTCTGTACATTCAGATATAAATGTTTAATCAAGCAATTATAATCAATTTTTAACATCACCCAATTTCACCATTGACCAGGATAGGGTATTGATTTGATAGAATAAAAATTTTACATGAAAATGATTCAATTCAACATAAAAAATATAAAAATAAATGAATAAATATTACCCCTCACAATTACAGGATAAATTGTCCTGGAAGAAGGTCACTGAGGTAAGGAGAGGGGAACAGACCACATATAGGCTGGGAATATGATCCCAATAACATTTTACTCAAACATAATTAGACGAAATCGAGGAGGAAGGAAGTAGTATAGGGTAATGGGGAAGGGGTTGGGGCTTGACAGTCATTGAGATGATGGTCACTGGGAAATAGGGAAGTCATGACACCATCTCTGATGATTACTAGTCGGGGGATGTCATTGTGGTTAGCATCGAGGAAGGGTGGCTTTGGGGTTAGTAGGGCTCGGTTTCCATTATCGAGGGAGGGGTTCGGGGGTCAGGGATCGACATCAAGGAAGGGGGGATCAGTGGATGGTGTTTTTTGTTGAGGCTGGTGGGTCGACGTCAAGGGAGGGGGATTCAGTGGTCGATAGTCAGGGGGGTTAGAGTTAGGTGAGGGGGTTAACAGGTTGCTTACGGGGGGGTCAAGGTGTTAGGGCCATGGGGGTCAGGGTGGGGGTAGTGTAAATTAAGTTTTTTAAGTATTTAGTAGTGACTTTAAAAAATTTCAATAAATGTAATTATTAATGAAAATTTAATGAAAGTGCCATTATATTTTAAATAATATACATAAAATAATAATTATCAGCATTTTCCAAAACGGCCACTAAGAACTATTTTTTGATAGTGTTTTTAGTACAATTATAATAAAAATTAAATAGATATAGTATTCGAAATTTAAGTTTAGATTTGAACAAAAATATTATAGTGGAAATCTACGTTAAAAGGTTCTTATGGTAATTTATATTTTTTTTTTATGTATAAATATATTTTTATTGTAATATTAATATGAAAATTTTCTTTTAAATATTTTCACTACAAATATCCTATGAAAATTTTCACCATATATTTATAAGATAATTTTTTTATTTAAAAATTTCAGTGCAAATGAATATTATTTATTTATGAATTAATATAGTTTCACTTAGAATTTAAACATTTTTTTATTTTAGAATTTTTTTAATCAAATTTTCAATGAAAATTTTTAGTTTAAAATTTCACTGTAAATTTTTCGCATAAATTTCCACTAAAAATTATAAAATTTCTATGAAAATTCTGAATTTTTATTTGTATCATTGCATATAATTATATATGTATGCATGAATTTTCATGGTTAGTTGAAAATTTTCTGGGTGAATTTTTGTTTGAAATTTGAATTTGTGTTTTGGATGTTTTCATTGGAAATTAAATTCCATGTTAAAATTTCAACTCGCAAAAGAAAATTTTCTATGTGATTTTTATTAAAAATATCTTTTGGAATTGTAGGAGTTATCACTAAAAATTGAATTTCTTGTTGAGATATCCACTTATTATGTTTAATAAAAACAATTATAACCATAAACAGTTAAATAAAAAATGTTATTATAAAATATTAATAACAATGATAAATATAAAATATTTAATAAAAATTATTATAATAAAATATTAATAATAACTATAAAGAAAAATATAATATTTTAGTTTATATTTGGATATATTTAAATTTTTTAAAATAATATTATATAACATCTCTTTTTAATCTAATCTATATATTTTAATTAAATATTTTATATTTAATAACATTTTTTAATAAAAAACATTTTAATAAAAAATTTATTAAATATTAATAATAAAAATATTTTTATATAGTATATAATATATATCACTATATATATGTAACAAATTACATATATACATATATACATAATCTGTTATTTTTATTATTGATTAAAGGGAGTACCAAAACATCAAGGTGGCATATAAAAGTGGAGACCAAAGGCATAACCAATGAAAATATATTCACCCATTGTAGGTTGGGAACCAAAGAAATCAAACACTTTTAGTGGGGTCTCTTGGGAGGCCTTTAAGGCCAAAAATTCATCCACCTGGTTCCCTTCACGCCACGTGTGTAAGATCTCTATGTCACGAGTGAGGAAGGCCTTGCATTTTTTGGACTAGGTAATTGATTTCCCAAAGAGTGGAATAAAGTCCCTTGAGGGTGCTCCATATGATATTTGAGTCCATATATATATATATATAAGAATAAAATAAACCTTGAGCAATAAAGAAAAAATTAGTAATGCACAATGGGGATATTTTTATCCAAAAAGATAATTTCAGAATTGGGTTTAGGAAAATGGAGTGAGGTTGGGTAATTTGGTAAGGAAAACATGGCATGTGTCTCGATTCGGTAGAAAGAAACCACTTTCATTACTTATTTTTTATGCCTCTATAGGAGGGTTCTATAAAGAGATAGAGCAATATTTTTCGGACAGCCATGTTAGATTTCCACGGTTTGTTTTCTCATTGAAGTTTATTTGTTCACTTAATTCTTGGAATTATGTGCGTGAAGGTGAACCATGGATCTGTAAACTTATATTTGATAGTTGGAAAGTTGGTGAAGCCTTCTGAGAGCCCAAATGAGAATTTTTTGGAATTGAGCGCTGGTAAGGGGAAGGTTCTTGGTTTTACAGAGAATGTGTAGAACCCCCATTTTGAGGTATATAACCATTTTTATGATTTTTTTATGTGTTTAATTTTCTTGGGATTAGTTGGGAAGAGGTTAGAAGAGTTTGTAATGGTTTTGAATAAGTTTAGAGGTTTTTCTAAGGGTGTACGGTTTGAGCATGGTTAGTGGCTTCACATAGTTTGTGCATGGTTTTTCAAATCGTTTGATACAACCATGCAGGACCCCTCCTCTTGAGGTAGTAGAGTGCGCACAGTTAGCGCATGGTTTTCCAAACCATGCGGGTTAACCGTGCGGCCACTTAAAGAAGGTATTTTTATATATGAGTTCACTCAGGCTTGACCTATTTCACTCCAAACTCTCTCCCACTCGAGCCACACTCAGGATTTTTAGTTCTCAATGGTTTTTGGGGATCTTCCTTTCATTTTGGAAGCAATTATAAGGGATTTCAAGGTGGTTTGAAGGTGGTTTCTCTCAGTTAAGTCTCTCTTCTTGGTTTCTTTTTTTTCTCTAGATCTACTCTTCTCTCTTTCTTGGTTTTCTAGATCTCCATCTGTTAAATTAATATATAGTGTTTTGTATCCCAAAGTGATTATTTTAGGGATTTTTGATGATAGGGAAGATGATCTTGAGAAGTTTCTATGGTGTGTTTGCCCAGATTGGGGTGTGGTTGTTTGTGGGTCGAATTCACTAGAACACTAAAGGTAGTTGGATTGTATCTCGACTCCAATTTATTAGAACAAGTTGTATTGGTTAAAATTAATTTATTGTGCTTGAAATTTATTTTGTTTTTATGTGATAAATTGATTGGAATTCCCTTTAGTAATGTTTTGAGTATTTTTGGGAAAGAGGGGATTTTGTGGTGAAATGTTCTTATTGCAGATTTTAAAATGGATATATTAAAATGGGTTTCTTGAAATAATTTGTGAAAATAGTTGATTAATGGTTTTCAATAAAGATATTTTTTTATTGAAATTTTGTTTTGCATGAGAATATAATTAAAGGTTTATTTCAATAAATGGGTGATTAATTGAAGTTGTTTGGCATGTAATGGAAATAGTTATGTGTATATTATTGTGGCCTTGGTGAGTCTTGCTTGGTTATGGATTGTGTGAATCATGTTTAAAGTGGGCGGGAAGTACCACTATAAAAATGAGGATGGATATTGGATATAAGGACCACCATCAAGGATATGTGGAAGGGAAGTTCCACTAAATTTCTAAGTAAGGAATGGGTCAAACAAAAGTTTTTTCATGATTGTTACACAGGTTTGGGTTTGTGAAACATTGTGTGTACTTTATTTGTGTTGTGGTTATGCGAAGTGGTAATTGGTTGTGCTTTTTTGTGATAGTGACATGGCTTATGGAATGTTTGTAGCTTTACCTTATGTGACATGGTTTGATAAGGGTATTTTTTTATTTCTGTAAATATTTTACTCTTTAATGTTTATTATAATCTTCTTATTATAAATGTGCTAATGATTTTATCCTAGTGTAATGTGTAGGGAAGTCATTTGGGGAAAATATACTGATTATTTATACTCATCCCCCTTCTTTGTCACTTTGGTGTTTTTGCATATGTTGTATTCCAAGACACAAGTAAGAGTAAAACATCTCATTTTTCTAGTGGTTTAGCATGATTCCTTGGTGATGTTTTGGTACTTGCAGCATGGATCTTGGTGTGGAGCTATGGATGATGTCCTAGTTCTGTTAGAGTCTTATTGTAGTCTTCCGCTTGGTACTCTGATTTTAGATTGGTTTTATTTGGAATGTGGTATTGTTATGGATTATTTGGTTGTCTTTTTGATAAGATATGGTTTTGGTTTTTTTTACATGAATCATATAGTTTTTTGATAGTGGATTGTTTGGTTGGTTGATTTTATCTCAAGGTAAAATCGTTCCCCAATTAATTTTCGAAGCCCTTAGCATTTATTTCTAGCCTTTGGCACCTTGGGAATGTTTCTTAACTCCAAGTAGAATTCCTCCACCCTCCCAATTCAATTATATGGGGAGAGATGTTATAAGTGGTATCAGTTTGTTCGGTCCTTGTCTTTCAAGTGAGATCAGATGTTTGATCCTTGGTGCTGATCGTTGGTCTTGGTGTTATCATTCATTCTTGGCTTATTCCTTGAGTCGGGATGGTAGCAAGGTGTTGGATTGTAGGAAAATGGAATGTATAGAATAAAATTATATAGATAACCCTTTTATTATGAACTTAAAGTTACTAGGGATTTGGGTACATAAGTGTTTGGAGATACTTATAGGCATTGGATATCTCATTGTTGTGGGTGTAGCCAATGAGATTAGCATGGAATTCATGGTAGAAATGACTTCCCACTAGGATGCATATTTCATTGGAGTATAATAATCTATGGTGTGATATGAATGTGTGGATTTTATAAAACTATATTGGGTTTCAATATTGAAGGATTTGAAACAAAGAAAATTATGATATTTTAAAAATGGGTTGATTTTAAAAACATAGTGGACTTTTTAGAATAGTGCAACATGCAAAATGTGAACTTGTGGAAAGTATGGTTGTGATAGTTGTAATGTAATTGAATTTGAAAATTTTACACCCTTTATTGTTAAGGGAGTGAGACATATGGTTGTTTTTGTTTTGATTTAAATGGTATCGAGTGGGCATCGTAGAGACCAACCGGAGGAAACTGCTGAAAATGTGGTTGTACCTGAGCCTTGGGTGAACCAGTAGCAAGTGCAGAGTATAGTGACAGGTTTCCAAGCTGTGGAAAGTGGGAATAAAGTTGATTAAACAAAACATTTTGATCATGTGGTTTAGTTTCAATGGTAGAATCCACCCATGTTTAGGGGTGATTCAAATCTTGAAAGGGTTGAGGCATGACTGAACTGAATAAATAGGATATTTGAATTCTTGGGGACATCAGCAGAGTTAAAATTGAAGTTATCCACATATATTTTGGAAGATATTTCCCTTCAGTAGTGGGAGCTAGCGGTCCAAGCTGGGATGGACTAAAGTATTACATGGGAGGGGTTTGAGGAATTGTTTAATAAACAATTCTACCCTCATACGTTAAGAAATCAACATACAACTTATTTCTTCATTTTGAAGCAAGGGAACATGGAGGTGATGGAATATGCAGCTATGTTTATGATCTTAGTGAGGTTTTCACCCCAGGTGGTGGGTAGTACATCATTGAAGGGATGAATTTTTGAAGTTGGATTGAGATAGAAAATTCATTCCAAGATAGTAGTGTTGTGTACAGATTATTACACAGAAATGGTGAATAGATCTATGATGGATGAGTGTGATTTTGTGGGGGATACAGGTGGGGGAAGCATGTTGGTACCAATGGGAAATAGTGGGAACTTGATTGTTGGGTTCAATCGAAAGAGGGAAACTTATTTCTAGGGTGGAAGTAAAGTTCATAATCCAATGGTAGGATCAGTGAATCTTCCTCCAAAGGATTAGAGTAAGCTGGGATGTTTTTAATGTGGATCTATGAGCCACATAAAGTGGGATTGTATGACACAACCTTGGTCATGTCATAATTGTAAGAATATGGGACATCTACAATATTTTTGTTAGAATGCTATGTGGTCGGGTGTCCGTGACACTCCTTAGGTATCGTAGGGGTCTTATGCCTTGACCAGACAGGGGCGTTAATATACCCATTGGAAACAATTTAAAGTTAGTAATGGTTATTCAAGGAAGACCATGACACCTCACCAGGGTAATAAAGAGAAGAGTGTGGCAAGAAATAAGTTTTTTGGAGTTGAGTAGGTTATGGTGGAGGATTAGTCAGCACTATCCATAGTGTGAGGTATGATTCTTTTAAATTCAATGTTGATGCAAGATTTGTTTGATATAGGTTCTTCACATTATTTTATTGCTTCTTGCATCATTGATTTATTGGGTTTACATATGGAAATGATGCCTTCTGTTTTGAAACTATAAGCTCCTCTAGGTTAAAGAGAATTTCAATCTTTCCTCTGTAGAACGTGTTTCTTAGTTGTGGATGGAATTGAATTATTGTGGGATTTATCAGTGGTTTATATATATTATTATGATATAATCCTGGTAATGTATTGGTTGTCTATGTTTAATTCCCACATCGATTTCTATGCACAAACGGTTAGTTTTACGACACATGAGGGCATTGAACGTTGCTTTAGAGGGGAGAAGAATGAAAAGCTGGGTACAACAGATTTGTTGGCACCAGCTATTGGAATGATCTCATATCAGTTATAGGTTTTGTCTTTGGCATCAGTGGAAGGTGTTGAGCAAAGTGTTCTTATGGAAGTTGTGGATTAGTTTATGGATTTCTTTCCAGAATAATTCTTAGGGTTTCCACCCAAGAGAGAAGTGGTGTTTACGATTGATCTCCTTCTAGGGACCAATCCTATCCCACTTTCATCTTAATGAATGGAACTAGAATAATATCAGGAATTAAAGGTGTAGTTTTAAATAAAGGGTCCATCCGGTCTAGAACGTCTCTGTGGGAAACTCTGATTTTTTTCTTCAAAAAGGTGAATGGTACCTTGCAACTCTGTGTTGATTATCTTAGACTAAATCAAGTTATGATAATGAACCAATATCCAATTCCATCCATTGATGATTTTTTGACCAGTTGAGGGAAGATCAGTGGTTCTCAAAGATTTACTTGAGGTCAGGATATCCTCAATTGTGTGTAAGGAAAGAGGATATCCCGAAAATAGATTTCATAAGTAGGTATGGCCATTATGAGGATGTTTTTATGCCCGTTGGTCTAACTAATTCACCAGTAATGTTTATGGAATTGATGAATTGGATATTTCATAGATGTATGGATTCTTTTTTGATGGTATTTTTGGCTGATATACTGGTGTATTTGTGGAAAAGGGTAGAGCATGAGCAGCACTTGGAGATAGTGTTGGGGACCTTCAGGTATAATTGGTTGAGTTCCAAATTGTCCAACTGTGACTTTTGGATAAAATAGGTTCATTTCCTTATCCATGTTATTTCTAAGAGGGGTGTTTTAGTTGATCTAAAAAATATAGAGGTTGTTATCTCATGGAAATGTCCAAAAAAACATTTTAGAGATACAGAGCTTCCTGGGTATAGTTGGGTATTATTGATATTTTGTTCGTGATTTTTCATGACTAGATTTGTCAATGACAGCTTTGAAAATGAAGAATATCCCATTTCAATGGGATGAGTAGTGTCAAAAATGCTTTGAATAGTTAAAGGGTCACATTACATCAGCACTAATCTTAGTTTTTCTTGAACTAGGGAAAGGGTACGTGGTGAATTGTGACACATCAGGATCAGGGTTGGGGTGTGTTATCATGCAGGGGGGTCATGTGGTTGAATATGGATCATGGAATTTGAGGTTTCATGAGAAGAACAAACCAACACATGATTTGGTGTTGGAAGTAATGGTTCATGCTTTAAAAAAATCAGCTTTATTATCTCTTAGGTGAGAAATTTACAGTTTTCACCGACTATAAGAGCTTAAAGAATATTTTCTCGTAGAGATATTTGAACATAAGATAAAGGATATGGATGGAATATCTCTAGATGTGTGATTTTGACTTAATTTACACACTGGGTAAGGGAAATTTCACGGTAGATTCATTAAGTAGAAAATCATATACTCAAGTGGTGAAACAGGCATCAAATTAGTTGCAGTTGATGTTAGTCATAGCCGACATGTGGTTGGAATGTGAGGATTGAGGTGATAGAGCAGTCTTTTTCCTAGTTTTTTGGTTCCTAACTTGACTGGTTTGGTTAAAGAGGCACAAGTATCTGATTCTGAGTGTATGGCGATGAGGTCGAAACTCAATGGTGGGGAGACCATTGAGAACTGGGAACTGAATGGAAATTCAGTTTTATGTTTTGGAATCAGATGGTGGTACCAGTGGCTTTTCAGGAGGAAATTTTCAAGGCTTATCATCATTCCTGGTAGGATGTCCATCATAGAATTCAGGAAATATACAAGGTGTTGAAAGTTCAGTTTTGGTGGGCTGGTATGAAAAGGGATGTGGGTGGTTTTGTCTTAAGATACTTGACTTGTAAGCAAGTCAAGTTAGAGAATCAGCATCCCACTAGAATATTTTAGTCTTTACATATCCCAGTGTAGAAATAGGATTAAATATCAATGGATTTTGTAATAGTTCATCTGAGAATGGCCAGGAAACATGATTCCATATGGGTGATTGTAGATTGGCTCACCAAGTCGGCCCATTTCATTCCAATTTGTGAATCTCATACGGTGGAAGATCTATCCAACATCTATATCTAGGAAGAAGTAAAGTGGAATGGTGTTCCATTTTTGATTGTATCAAATAGAGATCCTAGTTTCATATATATTTTCTATAAATCCTTATATCAAGCCATTGGGACACATTTGACGATGAGCATGGCGTATCATCCTCAGATGGATGGCCAATCTGAGAGTACGATATAAACCTTGGAGGATATTTTAAGAGAATTTGTGATGGATTTTGGTGGTTCATGGGAGGATCATTTACCATTGGTGGAGTTCTCCTATAATAACAGTTATCAGGATTCAATATATATGGCTCTGTTTGAGGCATTATATGGGTGTATGTGTCGTTCTCTACTATGTTGGCTGAAAACGGGTGAGACATCTATGATCGGACTGATCCTTGTCCAAGAGAATATTGATAATATCAAGTTGATCAGAAAGTAGATGGAGACGACTCAAATTCATCATAAATCTTATGCAGATCATCATCGATGTGAATTTTCATTCGAGGTGGGTGATCATGTGTTTTTGAGAATCTCTCCTAGGTTAGGACATCGTTGGTTTGCGAAGCGGGGTAAGTTATCTATATAGTATATTGGGAATTTTGAGATACTTGAGTAGATTTTAGAGGTGGATTATTGTTTGGATTTGTCACCATGGTTTTTTTCGATGCACAATGTGTTTCATGTGTCGCAGTTGAAAAAGTATCAGCCGGATCATGACCATATGATTCATTGATTTCATGTTGCACTAGAACCTAATGTTTCCTTAGTGAATGTTCCTGTGTGGATTGTGGATAGGTAGGAGAGAGTCTTATGTGGTAAACGAATCAATTTTTTTAGGGTTTTATGGAATCATGGTTAGATTCGAGAGGATAATTGGGAGTGGGAGAAAGAGATGGCTGAGCAATGGCCCAAGCTCTTTCAACAAAACAATGGTTCTCTAATTTTCAGGGATGGAAAGTATAATGGTGGGGAGAATGTATCACCCATATTTTGAGTTATGTAACCATTTTATTCCTTTTTATGTGTTTAAAGTGCTTGGGATGAGTTGTGAAGAGGTTAGGAGAGTTTGGAATGGTTTTGAATAAGTTTGGAGGCTTTTCTAAGGGTGCACAGTTTGAGAACGGTTAGGAAAAACCGTGCATGTTCTCTAGGTAACCATGTAGGGGAAGATAGTGGGATTCGCATAGTTTTCACATGGTTTTTCAAATTGTCTGGGAACCCTCCTCTTGAGGTAGTGTCATGCACATGGTTAGTGCACGGTTTTCTAAACCGTGCGGGCTAACCGAGCATCCACTTAAAGAAGGTATTTTTAAATTCAGGTTCACTCGGGCTTGACCTATTCCACTCTAAATTCTCTCTCAATCTAGCTTCACTCAGTATTTTTAGTTCTCAATGGTTTTAGGGGCTATGCCACTCATTTTGGATGCAATTCGAAGGGATTTCAAGGTGGTTTGAAGGTGGTTTCACCCGGGTAAGTCTCTCCTCTTAGTTTCTTTTTGGTTTTTATCTAGATCTACTCTTCTCCTTATCTTGGTTTTCTAGATCTACATTTGTTACTTTTAGATCTAGGGTTTTGATATCCCTAAGTGATGATTTTAGGGCTTTTGATGATATGTAAGAGGATCTAGAGTGGTTTTAATGGTGCGTTTTCTCGGATTGGGGTGCGGTTGCATGTCAGTCGAATTCGCCGGAACCCTAATGGTGGGTGGATTCTTTCTCAACTCAACTTGGTTAGAACTAGTGGTTTTGAATATAATTAATTTATTTTTCTTGAAATTAATTGTGTTATGATGTTCTAAATTGGTTAGAATTCCCTTTGGTAATGTTGTGTGGATTTTTGGGAAAGAGATTATTTTAGGGTGAAATATTCTTGTTGTGGATTTTAAAATGGGTTTCTTGAACTTATTTGTGAAAATGGTTGATGATTGGTTTTCAATAAAGATATTTTCTTATTGAAATGTGGTTTGGCATGTGAAAATAATTAAAGGGTGATTTCAGTAAATGGGTGATTTATTGAAGTGGTTTGGCATGTGATGGAAACAGTTATGTGTATATTGTTGTGTCCTTTGTGATTCGTGCTTGGTTATGGATTGTGTGAATCATGTGTAAAATGGGTGGGAAGTACCTCTACAAAAATAAGTATGGATAGTGTATAGAAGGGCCACCATCAAGGATAAGTGTATGGGAAGTTCCAATAAATTGTGAAGGAAGGAACGGGTCGGACGGAAGTTTCGTTGTGATTGTTACATCAATTTCGGTTTCTAAAACATTGTGTCTACTTTTTTTGTGTTGTGTCCATACAAAGTGGTAATTTTTGGTGATTTTGTGTGATGGAGACATGGATTATGGCATGTTTGTGGCTTTCCCTTATGTGAAATCATTTGGTAAAGGTATGTCTATCTTGCAGTAATGATTTCACTATTTAATGTTTATTATAAGATGCTTATTATAAATGTTGTAATGTTTTTATCCTAGTTTCATGTGTATAGATGTCATTTGGGGAAAACCTACTAAGTATCGTACTCACCCCCTACTTTGGAACTTTGTTTCTTTTTCAGATGTTGTATTCTAGGACATAGGTAAGATTAAAGCATCTCATTTTTCTAGTGATTTGATATGATGCCTTAGTGATGATGTGGTGCTTGGAGCATAGAACTTGGTGTGGAGCTATAGATGATGTCCTAGTTCTGTTAGAGTCTTATTTTAGTCTTCCACTTGGTAATCTAATTTTGTCTTGGCTGTATTTGTCATGTGGTATTATAATGGATTAGTTGGTTGTCTTTTGGTAATGTATGGGTTTGGTTGTTTTGTCGACATGAATCATATAGTTTGTTGATAAGGGATTGGTTGGTTGGTAGATTTTATCTCAAGGGAAAATTGTTCCCCAATTTATTCTTGAATCCCTCAGTATTTATTTCCAGCCTTTGGCGCCCTGGGAACATCGCTTAAGGACAAATATCATTCCTATTCCCCCCCCCCAAAGCTAATGGGATAGGGAGAGATGTTACAGAATGTGAATTCCTAGTTAGAGTTAAACCATGTGACTCTGAAAAATGAGGTTAGTAGCATGTTAAATATTCATTTAATTTAACATATCTATGATTTTTTTATAATTTTATGTTGATGACTTTAGTAAAATGTGGATATTCTTTTTATTGAGAGACCAGAGGTGATTTTGAACTATGAAGAACTCATCATGAAATGAACAAATGTTTTGGATACTTTAATACAAGGAAAAAATATCATTCAAGTGAAACTTCTATTTCGAAAAAAGGTGGAAATTTTGTGAAAGGTCATTAGAATTGGGAGGTATGGCATTCATTTCATATATAATGTTATATATTTATAATTTTTTTTATGATTTAAAATTCTGATAAGTTATATTCAATTTAAAATGTTTCAGTTGGAAGATTTTTTGGATTATATTCTCTCATAAAATGATTTTATGAAGTATTCCTATGAGTCAAAATTGTATGAAGCAACTGATTTGTTTGGTAGTACTGGAAAAGAATCATTGGATATTGAGTCTATAAATAAAGAAATGTAGAGGGATATTTTATCATTTTACATGGAGTATATTCAAGGATTTTGAACTATGCTATTAGGTTCATTTACTGTTTAATTTTTATGATTTTAATTGTGTTATTTTTATCATAGAACTGAAGAAAAATAGCAAGTTATGCTGGTATATAATGAATTTTTGTGGTTGTGGGAAATTCAACTACATTAGGTAAAAGAGAGGCTTTCTAATGATCTAAAAATCCTTAACTAAAGTGAGGAAAGGGAAAACAACAATGATGAGAATTTTAAGGATAAAGAAAGAATCCTTTGTGAGGAAAAAAGAAGATAGATATTGATAACTGAACCATGAAAAAGAAGGAATAAGATATCTCTATTATGGTTGAATTATTAGAATAGAAGGTAGGTCATTCTTCTAGTTGACATTATTATTGATCTAAAACTGAATTTATTTTCACATCATTTCCATTCAATGTAGGAAGCTGAATTTGAGTTAGAACATGACCCGAAGAGGAAATCTATTGACCTAGATTTTAAATCCAAGTAATTTTATCTAGAGGATAAATAAACTAAAATCATTCACTTGGAGGAAAAATTAAAAAAGTACCAGATGATACATGAGAATAAATTGGAAAAAATAATGAGAAACAGGAGTTAATCTTAATAGAAAGTGGTAATTTGAAGTTGGACCAACATAATTTTTAAAGATAGTGGGTTGAATTAGATAAAAAGTGAGCTGAGTTTCTAAAATATATAAAAAGTATGAATGATCAATAAAACAAGAGATGATGAAGAGTTTCCCAATTCACCACCACTACAATCCACCACTCCTAATATTCTACTGCCATGAAGTATCCCTATAGTGTTGGTCAAGGTGAATATATTTGCAAAAATGGATCAATAGGAGGCACATGATGATGGATTTTTCTACCTTGACACTAGTTCCACAAACCAAAACACTGGGCCTCATACTTTATTCTCTGAGTTCGTGTCTGGGATCCATGGGACCATGATGTTTGGTGATGCCTCCACTATCAACATTAAGGGGCGTGGGACCATCTTGTTCACCTATAAAAATGGAATGAAGAACATGCTCATGGGTTTTCACTTCATTATTATTCTTACCACCAACATCATAATTATTGGAAAACATAATGAGAAAAGTTTCTATATACTAATCAAATAGGTCATCATGAGGATTCACGACCAGCAGTAGATCCTGCTATCCAAGGTGAGGTGCTTCATCAATCATATTTACAAGCTTAGGCTCGAAATTGAAAATATAGTATTCTTATCAGCAATGACTCAAAGAAGTCATGGTGTAGACATGTAATGTACAAAAAAATTAATTTTTAGGATTTTCATAGGCTCGCTCAATGTGATATAGTGTGAGGGATTCCATAGATTGATTAGGTGGATAATGTCTATGGTAGATGTCTCTCGGGGAAGTAGTGGTGAGTGACTTTCCTAAAGAAATTAAAGCATCTCATGTATAAATTCCTCAACATTATCCTTGGTGAACTCTGTGGGTTGATCATGCTGATAATGATAAGTAGTAATTGTTACTTTATATTGCTCATGGATGACATGAGCCGCCACATGTGGCTTAGTTTACTCGTAATTAAAGACCAGGCTCTGCTAGAAATTATATTATTTCAGGACATAGTAGATGTGGAGAGAGGAAAAAAGATGAATTTCCTCGACACTAACCATGGTGGTGAGTTCATGTCACAAACCAACCTGGGTAGACCCTAAACCGGTAACCCAAGGTAACCCATGACATCTGTAAGGCACGTTCTGGATCACCCCGAGGTGGTGAAACAGGCCATAGAAATCAACAATAACCAAGAGGAATGATTTATCCGAAAATAAAATAAAATAAATCATAAAAAATAGATAAGATTGATATATTAATCAAAGAAACTACACAATATCCACACAAAACTAAAAATACAACAAATCTAAACAATAAAGCCCAAACTGAACCCAATGACCACTGCATCTCCATGTGACTCTGAGGATCACTCTTTGATCCCAAAACCCAGCATCACCCATGATGATTGAACCCAAGCTAGAATCTACACTATAAGCTAAAAAAAGAAATATGTATAAGTGTGGGTATTAAAACTTAGTACGCATTCCTAAAAAATATATTCCCAATGAATTTACTTTAAATCAAATATCCATAAATATCAAGTTTAAAATAAAATATATAAACATAGGTTTCGTATATTTATTTTTAAATCAAATCAAAGTCCATGTCCCTTTTGATTTAAAACCAGTTTTTGTTTAAAGAGGGAGACATTAACATTTTAGAGGAGAAGGATGATGTTTTCATCTAAAAAGAGAAGAAGAAAGTGGGAAACATTTTAAAATAATTTTCCGTAAATATTGAAAATCAAAACATCACATTTAACAAATAATTACATCATATGAGGGAGCATGAGAAATGATCACATAACAAGGGAAATGGAATATAGCTCGTATGAGTAACAAACTAAACAAGGTAATCAATCATCCTCTACAGACAACTAAGTGATGAATTACATGGGAGAACCTAGGAGATCAATGGACAATCTATAACATACTAAAAAGTAAGAAATATCATAGGCATTCCTTGCCTAATGACATTAATTCACCCACACACTCATTCTTACCCTACTTGGCCTAACTGAGGGGTAAAATCATAAAGAGTAGCAAGGTACATACTAAGAGAAACTATCCGAAGAGAAATCCTAAGCTAGTATAAAAATAATTATACAAAAATATGCTATATATTCTTGGTTACTATTTTAATAATAAATTGGGGGTGAACTAACCAATGAAAAATAAGAAATCAATCACATGAACAAATGTCACACATAAGAAACATGCATAAGATTCGCCCCTCGAGTCACCCTATAGAAAAATCCCTTTCCTTTCAAACTTTTGTTTTCAAGGGAGTCCTACTCCAAGGAACTACCATACCGTTCAACATATCCAAGGTAATTGGATTCTCCAAGGAGAGTTTTTAAGAGAACCAATTTTATAAAAGTTCCAAACAAGCCTCAAACACTCTTTTAGAAACCATCCATTCCCAAATGGAATCAAACACATCATATTCAAATCTGAAGCCACTTTGAAAATCCATTTAAGGAACCTAAACCACCATTTTATAATCCAAGTAAATTTATAAATCCAAAACACCCTTTATAAACTATGAATCATGTTGAAAATCTAAACGAGCGTTTTATCAAACACTTAGTGTGCATAGATCAACCAAATAATACCATATACATCAAAAAAAGAAATAAATAACCTCATTTAATGTCAAAAAATCATTCTAAGAGTTCCCTATGATGAATTAACATCCACATAAGGTTAAAAAAGAAAAAAATCCAATGATTCTTAAATTTAAAAGGAAAAGTACAAAGGGAAACCTACCTCAAACCTCAAGAGATTCAACAACACCCAACTAAAATGAAATCACAAGGGTCTAAGAAGGAAATATCATATAAGAGGAACCTTAAGAAGGAAAAACCCCCAATTTAAACCAGGGGAAAATAAGAACATTAGAACCAAAAAACCAAAGGTAGAAGAGAAACTCAAAAGAAAATGGAAGAAGAAGGAATGGTAAGAAGAAAGGAGGAGATTACCTTGAAGATTCACCCCCAAAAAATTAATAAATCACATTAATCCACCCTTAGAATATGAGGGGAGGTATGGAAAGGAAGATATAATGCTCCTTGGTGTTTCATGGTCCAGGATAGAAGAGGAGGGGTGTTTGGAGTTAAAATCTGAAAAGAGTAGAAGAAGAATTTCCCATTTTTAAGACATGGGAACTACACACAATTAAGCTACATGGTTTACCAAACCAAATACAAACCATGTGACACTTACTAGACATATTGGGCACCCACATATTTTGGCTACCTATTTTGGGAAATAATGTGTCGATCATGTGACATGATTCTGTTAAAAATTGTAGAACCATGTGCTTGCCTTCTGCAAATATTGTATAACCATGTTCAGGTCGCGCTCCCTTGACCAAAGACACCCAGGGTCCTGTATGGTTTCTCCTAGGAGCCACATGTTTTGGATCAAACCATGGTGAAGTTTTTCAACATAAACCATTAAAGTTCAAAATGAACTTAAAAGGGACTCATCCTCACAAGGTCACACGTTTTCCCCTTAAACTGCACAAAACTAGGAAACTAAAGAAAAAACACCCAAAACTCAAAATTTAAATATAAATCACCCAAAACTCAAGAGAGGAATGAAGAAAAAAATATTAAAACCAAATAAAATATGAAAATTAAAAATGGGGTGTGACAATTCTCTGCACCATCACTTTTTCTACCCCCAAAAAGAAACATCATTTTTAGTTGATCAAAGAAGATACAAGGACTCGCTCACATGTACAATTCAATTCCTCAAATAAAGAGCGTCTTAACCACAACTAAGAATAAAACACACAATTATACCTAAAACAAACTGATAAACCCAACCCACATCTTGAAAAGTGATGAAAAACTTGAACCCCAAATCCCATGACCCTACCATGATCAAACCAATGGGCATACTCCAAATTTCCCAACATCCACTTAGATAGAAAATACCTAGAATAAAAAAACTCCAAATTAAACCACTTATTTACAATCCAACACGAGAGATGAAAATGAATTACCAATACGGGAGTCCAGGATGGACTCCCCACCATTTTTGAATCCATGTTTCATGCCCAATCAACACAATCCGCCAACACCGAGCTCCCAAACCAAACAAGAACACACAAACCCCTAGGAGGAGTCAAATGAACACAAAACACAATGAGACATTCATCTCATTGAGATAAAATAATTCATAATTTCATAAAATATTATTCTATTAAAACAAAGATTCATAAAAGATACACACTATCATTCATTAGTATAAGAAAATAAAAAAAACTAAAAAAACACCACCACTACAATAGATGAAACACCCAAATGGATAGGGTCCTCAAAATGAACCCAAACCATCACCTTACTCTAACAAATGGGAGGGGATTTATTTCAAATGGATGGACCTGGTCCCACTTCACTTATTAGAAAATCCCTGACAAAACCATTGGAAATGAACTTGGTGTCCATAGGTATGGAAGGTCTTCAGATAACATGGACATGATGACTTCTTATGACCAGGATTTCCACACTAATGATACATGAGGATATTATGCTTGGAATAAGATGACAAAAGATTAAGAGGCCTCTTAGTTCCACCACCATCATAATTGATTCCAAGACACCTCACAATACCCATAATGGAATTACCTTCACCACTTAAAGGGAAAGAAGAAGGATTAGCCATATCAAGAACCCCTGACAACAGAGCTTCAACCTAAACAACTTGCCTCATGACATAATCAAAGGATGTGAGACCAAACTCTGAAACCTTCAACTGAAGATCTAGATGAATCTCATTCTTAGAATGATGAGATTTTACAGAATCATATTCATCCCACTTTATAAGATAAGGAACTAAATATACAAAATGATGAACAAACTTGACTGTGAGGTCATTAAACTCCTGAAAATTTAAAATTTATAAAACTGGCTTACACTAGTATTATGGTAAGAAAGGTGTTGAACCGTAGGGAATGACTTAGTGATTTGTGTAATTGACCAAAACAAATAAAAAACTAAAAACAATAGAAAACTAAAAGAAATTAGTAAATATGTAATTTAGTGTTTGAGAATGATGTTTGAAATAGTATGGTGTCATGAGTCAAAGAAAGAGATAGTCAATGGTTGGGTTAGGGGAACTGAACTAAATTAGATTGATTAAAATGTAACTACTCTTGAATAAAATCCCACATAGGTACTGAGGTTTTTTGAAGATTAATGAAATGTATAACTATCATTAGATAAATCACTCTCTCTAGGGATCTCTCTTAGGAAAAATTATTTCTAATTGAACCCATGAAAGCGATGCTTCCTTGAGAGAAAATATTACCACAATCTTTTCTAGATTAGTACTTACATTGTGGTTGCTACAGAGAAAGGATACTCTACCCTTCACCAGTTGACACTTTGGGTAGAGTAAAAGTATACTCATGGGGAAGATAAAAAGAAATCACTAGATTTAATTACTCATCCCTCTAGTGATTAATTTGATTTAAAGAATAGATGAATTGAAATTAGTTCAATCCATCTAATCCAACCCCCCTAAACTAATTAGGAATTCATAATAAAAGTATTATAAAATATTAAACTCATTAAAAACTTATGAGTATAGATAAATAGATTAAATTATAAGAATAATAATTCATTCTGCTCCAAATACGCTCCCTACTCGATCACCTACTCTGCTCCCTGTCCCTGTGCTTGGATGAATGGTAAGTGTTGAATGATCGGATCTTGGGGTGGAAGTATAAGAGGAATGGATGGATGAAAGAGTATGGAAAATCAAAGGGAAGGATATATAAGGGATGTGTGTAGTGAATGGAATGATATGATCCCCATGGAATGAGCCCCCTTCTGGTTTTGGAATGGGTGTAGATGGATCTTGAATCTTCTACTTTCTTCCACATGGCATGCCCTTTTATGTAAATATTGATTCTTTGGTGACTCTGCATTTCTCCCTAAACTAACTGATCTCCTTGTGAAGTTCCTACCCATGATCAACTGTCTCACCCCAAAATCTCCTTCACATTTGAGTATCATAGTCCAGACAAACAAGGCACAATACAATTACGTACAAATTTTCTTAAAAATAAAAACATACAAATACATATTAAATATAACTAAATATATATAATATTTTTATAATTATATAAATAAGTATAAATATACATCAAATATAAAAATATGTAAGCATAAAATAAATATATACATAAGAATAATTTAAATAAATATATATAAATATATATATATATATAACATAGGTATTGAATAAAAGATAGAAATTTATTTTTTAAAAATAAGAAACTATAAAAAAACAAAATCATTAATTATAAAGAATATTATTATATAAATTATATTAATTAGTATATATTATTATTATTACATATTATATAAAAATTAATATAAGAAAAGTTTGGTGGGGGGGATTGAGCAGGTTAGGGTAGGGATAGGGGGATCTGACATGGCTGAATGAGAAGGGTGGGGTGGCTCGATGGTGCCAGTAGGTTTGAAGGAAGGAGGATGAAGGATTAAGACAAAGGGAGGGGAGGGGGGGCTCGACTAATGTGTTCAGGGTGACATGAACTTAAAAGGTGATGGATTGTCATCAAGGAGGCACAATAATTTACTCAGATATGCACAGGGTGGTGTCGGTTCAGCTTCACATGACAGCCAAGATGGGTGGCATTGAAATCAGTGATAAAGGCACTGGAGACTCAATTACGTGTGGCTTTTGATGTCTGGTTTATTGATTTATTTAGTGGGATTAAATTATTGTTTTTTATCTTTAATTTTTGCTTGAGTTTTTTATTCGTCTGTTTGGTGTTGCATCGATTCTGGATATATTTTGAGGTTTCTCCACTACTTATCATTTGATGGTGGTGGATGATAGTGGGTGTAATAGGAAACAGTGAGTTGGAGGCACAATGGTGACTCAAGGATTCACCATTGTGTGGACCTAGCGATGACTCACAGAGTCACCGATGGGTTTTTCTGTTGTTGGGTGTGCAAGGGTGGGTAATGCAAAAGAGATGGGAATGGTGAGTGAGGGGGAGAGGTGCTGACGGTGAGTTCAGAGGAGGGAAATGACTCGCATGGGTCTAGTGGTGAGTGAGGATAATAATAGTGAATTATGAATTCACCTCTAGAGGAAGGGTTCAATGGTGAGAAAGGATATACCATTGGCAGATTGCCAATGTTGGGTGTAATTTTTTGGCAAAGGGTAGAGTGAAATAGTGACTCGAGAAGTCATTGTTGGGAGATGCTAGTAGGGACTCAAAGAAGTCACTACTGGCTAGTCTGGTGGTGAGTCTCACCAGTGGGTGAATTACATTGAAGAAACATCACCTAAAAAATTAAACATAAACAAAAAAAATTACAAAAATAAAATAATTAGTTAAACAAAAAGAGAACAACTAACTAAATCAACAAATAAAATTAAAATTTTAATTCACATTTTAAAATTGTTAAAAACAAAATAAAATAAATTACTAATTAATCAAAAAATAATTATTTTTATATGATTTTTTTTAAATTAATTTAGAACAAATATTTAAATTTCAGTTTGCCTTCGTTAATTAATTGATTAGTTAATTAAATAATTAACAAAATTCAATAATTAAAAAATTAAACTTAATTATTCAAAATAAAAAAAAACTAAATTGAGATTTATTTTTTAAAAAGATAAATTATAAAATAATTTAATTAATAAAATAATTTATAAATAAAAAAATAGTAAAAAAAACTAATTACACAAAAATGAAAAATTTTTGTTATTTAAACAAAGGAAATATAATAATAAATGAAATTTAAAACATAATTAATTATTTAATTTAAATTTTTTCAAAAAGATAAAATTAAACACTAGAATGCATAATTTTAACACGATAACATAGTTTTAGTAATAAAATACAAAAAATGAAAAAAAATGTTACTAATTAAACAAAAATTTAATATTTTAGTTATAAAAAGGAAATTATTTTGAAAAACTAGTGTGTCAAGGAGAGAGGGAAAGGCCACATCAAAATACCCCGCACTAAATCAATTACACTCTCGGGAAATTCAATGTGTTTTATTTATTTACAAAAAATTGAAAGAATCAAAGGACTATCCTGCCTGAGTTCAAAGTGACTCCAAGACAAAAGAGATAAAAAATCCCTCCACGAATTGAATATTCATTCCTCCTATGTGAATATTACCAATTTCCTTGGTTCCATTCAAAATGGGTTCTAGTTTGAGGAGTGTAAAAGGTTAGATAAAAGTAGAATTAAAACCTTAACAAGATAGGTCATTAATTTTCACTCTTTCATTGGTTCTAAAAAATGAAGATCCATTATTATTATGTTTTTTTACCTTCATTGATTAAAATAAAATGACAATTAAATAAGTCAATTGTCCCCTTCTTCATTTGGGTTCCAAATTCCCCTCGCCTAAATGAGTAAATTTTTTACAAGGTACTTTATTTATTTTTCCCAGCCATAATTCTTGTAAAAAGAACTGTACATATCACTTATTGAATTTGAAAATGAATTTTATTTATTTATTGAAACACACCCAACACCCTTGTCTCGAAGAATCACCATGGGATCCAATTTTCCCATTTTACTCTAGATTCAAATGAATTATATGATTATCATTAGAGTTGAATCGCTAAATTGTTTGCATAAAAAGTGTGTTTCACCAATATTCAAGTTCAAATATCCAGTTTTTTTATGTTAAAATCAAAATTACACAATGGTTTATCCCATCACACTCCCTTTCTTAGTTCCTAAAGTTAAATTACACAAAAATAGGAAGTACAAACACTCAAAAATAATTCATTTCTAATAATTTAAGACTCTTTGAACCCCTTAACTCATAATGAATTTATCACCAAGGTAGGATTCAAAGAAATTTTTTAATATTTTGTTTTGTTTTGATTTTTTTTATTTTTTTCCTTTTTTGGGTTTTTTGGTCTCTCTATGTAAAAAAATAAAAATAATGCTTGACCAGGAGAAACTTTGAAAAAAATGAATAATATTTTGATGTATTATCCATAAATTATAGTTAAACTCAGGGAAGAACCCTACCCTACACTTAATTCACAACATTTCCATCAATACTGAGGCTCAAAGTGGGATACAATTTGAATGTTTGAAAAATATTTTAGAATAAAAGCACACGAAAATTAATTTTTGTGGGGTTACTAGAATTTTCAAAAGGTTTTTTTTCATCACCAAACAAAAACAAATTGAAAAAATAATAAACAATAGAATCCACCAGCCACCACCATAAAATTAAGCACAAAATATAATTTTCCAAAAAAGTACACGTAGAAGATGAGTTCAAGAATGATTTTCAAAGGAATATCAAGAATTAACATCTAATGCATAATGAATTTAAGGAAAACATTAGATGAACTAAAATAGAGTATAAATAATTTAGACCAGGTACTCTCCAGGTATGTAGAATCTCTTTTCAATATTGAATAGAAAAATAACATTTCCTCTTTAAACCAATGAAACCAACATCTGGTTGACAATTTAAGTTCCTAAAAATGAATATATTAAAATGAGAGAAAAGAAAAGAAAATAAGAAATTAAATTGACTAGATTAAAGTTGAATAAAGTGTAATCCAATTTTCTTCAAAATAATAGCTTCCTTCTAGAATGAATTTTCTTAATAAGGCTTCCACTAGTATGAAATTCAAACAACCAATCGATACCACCAGACCACTTGAACCTCAATATAACTTGTAAGAAGCAACCACAACTTATAAATCAAGAGAAAAATATGTCATTGAAATTCATCAATTATGTTTCACCAAAGCAGATAGACACATAACCAAGCAAAGAGTAGTTATTCAAACTGAAATTAAAAACTAAAAAAAAGAAAACCATGGGTTTCCTCTCATAAAGTTCTAGGTTGAATATACCCAACCAGACTTTATTCCCTATTTTTTTCTAAACATAACCATTCAGTGGGAATAATTCACTAGTACTTTACCACACAGTGATTATTTTGTACAATTCAGTAAGTTAAAAAAAACATCAGGGAACTCAACAACCTGAATAAGTCTATTCAAAAATTACAACACTTGAGAACGAAGCCTCCATATACCAGTAGCTTCAAAACTCAAAAATGTAACTCAAATAATGAGGTATAATAAGAAATAGTTTAGAAAGATCTCCAAGTTGAACATCCTTACTTGGAATGGGCTCCCTCATAGTCTACCACACACTTATGTCAATAATAGGTTTTGTAAGAGAAACAATAGGTGTTATAGGTGGGTCACTTTAAAAAACAAGATAAATGACACAGGAGTAAAAATTAGGTGAAGTAGTGGGAGAATCATCAAGAACTTCTAAAAATATAAAAAACTCATGGAATTTTTTTTATCATTTATGTGGTGCAAAGAAGTAGGGGACGACCTATTGTCCATATTTGGAAAAAATTCCAAAAACTATTCCAGTTCACACTAAAAAGATCTAATAGACTCACTTTCAACTTCAAGATGAACATGGATGACTCCAGACTTATCCTCATCTCAAAAACTTTCACTCTTATGATAAAATGTACCATGATCAGAATGAACTCTCTTAGGTTGTACAAAATAGAAAGTCATATTAGGGTTGGGAACTTGGGTGGGCTGCAATCCTTGAAAAGTTTTAGAAAAACTAGCAGCAATATAGATTGGTGTGGGATCATTTCATGGTTTTGAGAAATGTAATTCCTAATTTGGTTCTCAAATATCCTCAAACTTTCTATCTATTGTGTGGATTCAAACTCAAAAAAATTATCATGAAAATGTTCTCTGAAAATTCAGAGATTAAATTATAAAAGGGATGATGATTTTACCTTATAATCTCATATCTAAAAACCTCATCAGTGACATCAATCAACTTAAAACTCACATAAAGTGGAGAATCTTTGAATACTTGTAATACCTTTTGATCCTCACCATCTTGGAGGGTCAGTTTACCCTTCGATACATCAATGATATCCCCAACAGTGGAAAATAATAGCCTATCCAAAATGAGTGGAATTGTGTGGTGACACTCCATAAGTATAATTATGTAGTCAGTGGGAAAGTAAAATTTCTCTACAACAACCAAAAAACAATCTACCCTCCCATAAGGGTAGGAAAGTGGTCTGTTAGATAGCTATAGGGTAACTGAAGTTTGTTTTATCTTTTTAGGGCCCCACTTTTCAAATAGGGTAGAGGTCATAAGATTGATTCCAGCTCCTAGATAACACAATCACTTAATCTCTACACTTTGACCAATTTTATAGGAGATAATAAAACTTATAAGATCATTCAGTTTTGGTGGAACATTTTTTTAGACTATGGAACTACACTCCTCATTCAAACTCATTATTGATCTCTCGCCCCAATCCCTATTATTATCTAAGAACCTCTTAATAATTTTCTAGTATGAATGGATTTTTTTCAAATCTTCCACAAAGGGAACGATAACATTGAAGCTCATAAACATCTGAAGAAACTTGAGGTAATCTAGTTCACTAGTGTTTTTATGCCTTTGTGGAAAAGGTATGAGAGGGGGGTAATTATTCCAAACAAATGTGTTATTCCCCTCATCCTCAAACAATACTTTCTTATTTAAATCTTTTGAAAACTCTCATTTCATTTACCTTTTTTCAAGGGTTTTCTCATGTGACTTGTCAACATTTTTCTTAGTTTCATCAGGTCTGTCCAAATTTCCAGATTTGGGATTTTCTATCTTTTTAGTTCCAGTTTCAGAATAAACATCAAATTTATCTTTCCTATATTGTTCTCCAAATGGTTCTTGAATTTTTTGTCATGTCCTGGTTTTTACTTACCTCACATTCTCTCTTGGATTTGACTTAGTTATACTAGGGATCTGGATCTCCTCTCTTCCTCCTAGTTCTTTGTCCATTTGGGCCGTCTAAATTTCTAGAATATAGATTATAGAATCTTTGTCTTTTTTTAGAGAAAAAATATTACAAATAATTAGCTTCATCATTCAATTATGTTTTATTTTATAATTTGAGGATTCAGTCCCATGTTAGTTTGAGTTATAAGTTATGGGCTGTCATTGGTAATTTAGGGAAGTGGACTATTTGATAACACCGTGTTCTCTCTATGAGGGATTTGGATTGTTTTTGTATTCAAGTATACTTATTTTAGAATAAACCATTTTCTACTTTTTTTTATTATCTCTATAATCTATATATTGTTCACTATTAGTAGATTAGATAGAGATATAAAAATTGGGACAAAATTTTTGAGTGTGACCAAACATCCCATAGTGACAACACTTCTCCCTTATAACATGTTCATTAATAGAAGTATCTTGGGAATTGGTTTCATCCCTATGGATTACTCTCTTCCTAGTGAACTTGTGTTGGTAATTTTAAGATTTTATTTCATATAATTGTTTAAGATCATCAGTAGTGGAGTCAAGGAATTCACCCCCACAAGATTGGTCAACTAGATTTTGGTTATAAGGGGTGATGGAATTATAAAGGGTGTCCATGAGAAGATGGAAAGCTAACAGATGGTTGGGAATATTCCTAATAATACCTCTAAACTTATCCCATGCCTCATGAAATAGATCTCCCTCATCCTGAAAAAATTTGATGATCTTGTAACTAACCTCAATAGTGGTGTTATTGGGATGAAATTTGGTTACAAAGGTAGTGAACACCTCATCCCAGGTTTGGAATATTTCCTCATCAAGATTCTAAAACCAATTCCTATCCCTCCCCTTAATAAAAAACAGGAACAACCTCAAACTCACTGATATCTCACAGAGGTAGTTTCTGGACAGAACTATAAAAAACTATAATGAATTCAAGTGATTCCTTTGGTAGAAGACCATTAAATGATGGTAGATGAGAAAGATAAGACTATTTGATTTCATAGATCCTAGACCTGTCTGAAAACCTAATAAAATATGGGATGCTTGATATAGTTGAAATTTGAAATTCCCTAAGTCTAGGTATCTTGGGGGTAGGCACTATGGGCTATGGCACATTCAGATGTTGATTCTCAGCTGTGTTTTCTAGATTTTCCATTTTTTATTTATTTTTATTTCTAAGAACAAAATAGTGTTGATTAATTTCTTAAATTAGAGTTTTCATTTCTGAATTAGTCAACCTAGTGTCTGTGTAGTTTGTAAAAGTTGTGAGACTTATTTACAGTTTTTGATTTATATATATATAATTTTTATTTTATATTTTCTATTTTTTAGTTTTTTATACTTTTTTGTTTTATAATTGGTATCACATTCCTTTCCCAGTAATGACACCAAAATTTGACCATGATGTCATTGAAATCATAGAAATTTAAAATCTAAAAAACCTACTTATACTAGTAATATGGAAAGAAATTTGTTGAACCATAGGGAAAGACTTAGTGATTTGTGAAATTTACCAAAAAAAGAAAAAACAAACTAAAAACTAAAATAAAAATATTAAATATGGAATACAGTGGTTCAGGGTGATGTGTGAAATGGTATCTTGTAGTGAGTTAGAGAAAAATACATTCAATGGTTGAGTTAGAGGAACTAGGCCAAATTAGATTGATTAAAATGTCACTAATATTGAATAAAATCAATCACAAAGGTACTATGGTTGTGTGTATAGCATCCCGCCTTTTTATCATATAAACTTTCATTACATTTTACAAAACCGAGGATCTTTAAGGTTTAGTGTCTTGGAAATCGAGAACTTAAAACATGAAAACATAAAACATTCTTCTTAGACACTTGAAAGGATTCTCCTCATGTTCATCCTAGGTTCATTACTGCATCTCATAACCTGGGGACATACATCAAAAGAAAGGGTGAGCAGAACGCCCAGTAATGGAAACAAGAGAAACATTTTACAAGTGAACTTGAGATACTTCAATAAGGTCATGAAAAGAACTTTAAGGCATGAGAAATAAATCATGAGATATATCATAATAAAAATAACATTTTTCATAACTTAAAGATGTGGCTATAACATTTAACATTGACAATCATTTAATTTCACCAAGGTCCATCCCCAAGGTGTCATTAAAAATTACCAAGGTTATTCACCAAGGTATCAGTCTAAAAGGTCATCTCTAGAGATTAAGTCTTTACCCAATGCATTGGAGAGCTATCTGGGCGCACCTTTGACATGTATTTATTATCATGTGAGCCACATATATCATAATCAATCATTTCATAAACAACCCATATAGCATAAAAGAAATGGGTTTCATTTCATAATCATAACGTTTTAAAAACTGCGTTAAAGACATGATCTTTATGTCACTATAAACCCATGGAAAAGGGAAAGTGGGTTTCATGTATGTAAATCCGAGAATTTAAAATAGAACATTTTGATATATATGTGAATACCCATATATTAATAAGAACTTTGATTATTCACTTAATAACATAAAATAATTTTTAGATAAAGAGGGAGGCATTTTGAGATGAAAATTATGCAGCATAACGGCTGTGATACATGGTTTTAGAAAACATTGAAAAGAGAGGGTACATGGGTCACCCACTCAAAAATGATACATAAAATAGTAGGGGAACGGAATATAAAGTATTTAAGAACATGGTATTGAAATTTGAAAATATACCATATGAAATGAAGAACATGAAAGGAAGACAAAAATAAGATTTCTCTTATGAAAATTCGGCAGCCTAACGGCGTCACATAAACTTCAACCAAAAATGAATTGATGAGATCAAATAGGGTCTCTCATCATATGAACATAAAGGATCAGTATGATATATATAGAGATCATACCCCAACATAATAAAAAAGAACTTTAAAGACTTGACATGAAAGTATAACTTGAAAACGAGAAGGGTGAAAGAACCACTTAAAATTCGACAGCCTAACGGCATCACTTAAAACTTCAAAATACTGAATTGAAGAGATCAAATGGGGTCTCTCATCATATGAAAATAAAATATCAGTATTATAGATATATATATCATACCCAAATATAATAAAAAGGAACTTTAAAGACTTTACATGAAAGTAGAACTTGAAAACAAGAAGGGCGAAAGAACCACTTAAAATTCGGCAGCCTAACAGCGTCACTTAAAACTTCAAAATACTGAATTCAAGAGATAAAATGTGGTCTCTCATCATATGAACAAAAAATATCAGTATGATAGATATAGAGATCATACCCCAACATAATAAAAAGGAACTTGAAAGACTTGACATGAAAGTAGAACTTGAAAACGAGAAGGGTGAAAGAACAACTTAAAATTCGGCAGCCTAACGGCGTCACTTAAAACTTCAAAATACTGAATTGAAAAGATCAAATGGGGTATCTCATCATATTATCATAAAAGATCAGTATGATATATATAGAGATAATACTCCAACATAATATAAAGAAACTTGAAAGACTTGACATGAAAGTAGAACTTGAAAACGAGAAGGGCGAAAGAACCACTTAAAATTCGGCAGCCTAACGACGTCACTTAAAACTTCAAAATACTGAATTGAAGAGATCAAAGGGGGTATCTCATCATATGAACATAAAAGATCAGTATGATAGATATAGATATCATACCCCAACATAATAAAAAGGAACTTGAAATACTTTACATGAAAATGGATCTTGAAAAATGAGAAGGGAGAAAGAATCTGTTAGAAAAATTTCGGCAGCCTAACGGCGCCACTTAAAACTTCATAAAAAGAAATAATGAGAGTAAGAGGGGATCTCTCATTATATGAACATGAAAAGGGAAGTAAGAGGAATATAAAAGAACATCCTTTAACATAAGAACATGGAGCATAAAAGAAATGACATAAAAGAGATTACTTGAAAAGAAAGAGAGAGGTCGGATCCCTTACCTTAAAACGTAACTCTTAAAACTCAAAGGTTGGGACCTTGAGGGCTTGGGGGAACCTTGGGAGGACTCATTGGGAGGTAATGAGACCAGAACTTCGTTGGGGGAGAGTGGGGAGTCGAAATAGATGAGAGTATGGCTTGGTATTTATAGGGAAAGTGAGGGGACAAGGCATTAATGGCTAAGGGACACCTCACAAGTGGTTTTCTCAAAAGCATGGGCTCACCCATGGTATTTCCCATGGAGTTAGGCCAAATGGGGCCCCCCATACAATAATTCATCACCTTTGGTAGAACATCCCTTAAAATATCTCATGGAATCATCATGACACAGTTATGATGTCATTAAACATACCGAAACCCTAAAACTGTATTTTTACTATTCACTGAAAATTCAACTTTCTCAGAAAAATCCCAAAATTTCACATTAACCAAATATAAATGTCCTGATTTCAAAAATGAACTCCATTTTGTAAAAATAATTTTCTAAATATTTTTAATTTAATTTTTAAATAAATAAACTATTCACCGAAAATTCATTTTTTCAAAAAAAACTCCAAAAATTATCTTAACATAATATCGATGCTCTGAGTTCAAAAATGAAATCCATTTTATAAAAATAATTATCTAAATATTTTTAATTTAATTTTTAATAGAAAAAACTATTCACCCAAAAAAACTAATACGTGAATAATAATTTATGAAACCGTTATTTAACCATTTTATTGAATCACATTACTTAATCACGGTGCCTAGATTATATTAATAATTTCTTTAAGTGAGATTACTAATCCATTTGGTCACATTACTAATCCTAAGCATAAAATCACTATTCATAATTTACGATTCATCAAAAATTAAGTTGATCTTATTAGACTCTACATTTCGTACTGAACATAATTGTAGAAGACCATTTTTTAAAAATCATTACACATTTTTAATTATTTAAGGTTTACATAAACATTTTTTAAAATATCCTTTCTCTAAAATTCACCAAAAACTTGCATACTATATTTATCTGGACATTTGAAAATTCATAAACATCATCATAATAAGAAATCCCAATTTTTATTTAAAACAAAGGATTACACAAGGCAGTTACGGTCTCCTTACATAGCCCCTTATCACACCAGCATAGGACCTAAGTGTAAGGTGTGCTAAGGTGAGAGAATCTGAGGGTGGCTCGGCCAACATCGCACGAGTAGTAATTTCTATCAATTTGAACTTCTCGCGAAGGCGATTCCGTTCTAGCTTCACATGATGAAGTTCGGCTTGGGTTTGGTCCAGAGCAAAGCCTAGTGGTGCTACCTCTTTCCCAAGTTCTGTTAGATGGGCTTCGATCGGTCCAAGACTACTGGGTGAGGCCATCAAATCTTCTTTCTATAATAATTAACCAAGATTACTTGTATTTAGAGACAATAATAAAAACGTTTAGTTTCCAGCGGTCATATTGACCAATGGTCATATAACAGTCAAAACCCAACGGTCTCATTTTAATTATACTCATGTTATCAAATGAAACATTTTTGTTATGTATAAAAATAAAATAAAATAACATATAAAATTAGGAAACAAGATTTATTCAAAATTTCGGGTCGTTACAATCTTCCCCCCGTAAGAAATTGCGTCTTCACAATTTTTAAAATTGGGTTTTGAAATTTCATTGAAAGTCCCACATTGGAAAAGGAGTCAGTAAAACTATTACTTTAAAAGAAAGAAAGGGAAGTACAAAGGTCACCCGAGTTAACCCGCACTAGGATTCCATGTAGGAAAACATGGACATGGAGGAGAAAAAAAAGGGTCAAGTTCTGAGGGAGAGTGATAGAAAACATGATTAGGAGAAAGTTAACCATAAGAAAATCCCAAACTTATGATGTGTGTAAACGGTCTTTGATTACCTAGTAGGAAACGTAAACCAACAATGTTTTTGTTTTAAGTTCCTTTTCATAATTTTGAGGAATTCATTTACAACATAGAACAAAAACATTAGGAAATATACCTACCATCATGTACAGTTTCATCCTTTAATAAGTTTCTACTAAAACTAATCTTTTCTCCAAACGATGAGAATTCAAACCTACTTGGTCTCATCAAAAAACAAGAATCATCTTCTAGAGAATCACATAATCCACAAAATATTAACTATCTATTTCTTCTATCCTTAAACATTATCCCAAAAACAGAAAGGGAAGGTAAAACAACTCTTCAAAAAGAAATAATCCCATAGGAATGGAAAGTACTTTTAAGTCTTCAAAGTTCCATGGTACTACCCAAATTTCATCATAGACCATTCCATAAATAAAGGTCCTTAAAATTCCTCAAAATAAACCAAACTAAGATTGAAACCCAAATACAAGAAGGATTTGATAATATAGTCTTCCAAAATAAACTTCATTGTTCATCTCCAAACAACATCAACCACTCCTAACATCTTATAACAAAAGTAGCCAACCTAAACATATTTTACCCAAGATAGGTTAATCATTCCCATAAGTAACCTAAATTACAATAAGTCCACCTTAAATTCATCGATTCTTCAAAATATAAGTCAACCTTTCTCCTCAATGAAAATACCATAGTAATCTATTTACCTTGATCATATAGGGTCCCCAAAATAGTGAATGTCTTCCAAAATAATAATCATCTTTTAATCCCCTATTCATCTTTGTCATATTAATATGGAAATCGTCACATTTCCTATCACATTGGTTGTTGGGACATGTTCTTCCATTTCCCATCATTAAATAAGAAGAGAAAGTATAATTATGGGCTTAAATACTTTGCCAATAATCGTGAAAAGGAACTTAAAGCATATAAGGATAACTTGTAGAAGAAAATTATACCCTAAATTGTGATCCCCTAGGTTACCATATAGGTTATCCATGATCATATATTCTTATGTGAATCTTTATTTTATTTTATCTTTGTTCCTTTAATAATGGTTCATACTAAGCTTATGAATTTACCAAAGCATATCCCCCGGGAGTGTCGTAACCAAGAGTGCAGCAAGGCCCGTTGTCGTGTACCAGTTCCCGTTTGAGTCTATCTCAAAGCGGTGTTTTTGGGTTTTACCCCTATGTACATTTGTGCCAGAGCCACCTCTACCTTCTCATGTCCATACATGGATGTATTTTCTTGGCAACCCATTACTCAATACTCACCAAAATACCAGGAATATTTCCTATATATAAACTTTTCTATCGGATTATTCCTAAAGTTTTCATATCCTAATTTCCACAAATAACTAAACCATCCTTTGATACCAACTATAGCATCCCACCTTTTATCACATAAACTTTCATTACATTTTACAAAACTGAGGATGTTTAAGGTTTAGTGTCTTGGAACCCGGGAACCTAAAACATGAAAACATAAAACATTCTTCTTAGACACTTGAAAGGCTTCTCCTAATGTTCATCCTAAGTTCATTACTACATCTCATAACCTGGGGACATACATCAAAAGAAAGTGTGAGCAGAAAGCCAAGTAAGGGAAACAAGAGAAACATTTTACATGTGAACTTGAGATACTTCAATAAGGTCATGAAAAGAACTTTAAGGCATGAGAAATAAATCATGAGATATATCATAATAAAAATAACATTTTTCATAACTTGAAGATGTGGCTACAAAATTTAACATTGAAAATCATTTCATTTCACCAAGGTTCATCCCCAAGGTGTCATTAAAAATTACCAAGGTTATTCACCAAGGTATCAGTCTAAAAGGTCATCTCTAGAGATTAAGTCTTTACCCAATGCATTGGAGCGCTATCTGGGCGCACCCTTGATGTGTATTTATTATCATGTGAGCCACATATATCATCATCAATCATTTCATAAACAACACATATAGCATAAAAGAAATGGGTTTCATTTCATAATCATAACGTTTTAAAAACTACTTTAAAGACATGATCTTTATGTCACTATAAACCCACAAAAAAGGGAAAGTGGGTTTCATGTATGTAAATCCCAGAATTTAAAATAGAAAATTTTAATATATATGTGAATACCCCTATATAAATAAGATCTTTGAGTATTCACTTAATAACATAAAATAATTTTGAGATAAACAGGGAGGCATTTTGAGACGAAAATTATGCAGCATAACGGCTGTGATACATGGTTTTAGAAAACATTGAAAAGAGAGGGGACATGGGTCACCCACTCAAAAATGATACATAAAACAGTAGGGGAATGGAATATAAAGTATTTAAGAACATGGTAATGAAATTTGAAAATATACCATATGAAATGAATAACATGAAAGGAAGACAAAAATAAGATTTCTCTTATGAAAATTCGGCAGCCTAACGGCGTCACATAAACTTCAACCAAAAATGAATTGATGAGATCAAATAGGGTCTCTCATCATATAAACATAAATTATCAGTATGATATATATAGAGATCATACCCCAACATAATAAAAAGTAACTTTAAATACTTGACATGAAAGTAGAACTTGAAAACGAGAAGGGTGAAAGAACCAGTTAAAATTCGGCAGCCTAACGACGTCACTTAAAACTTCAAAATACTGAATTGAAGAGATCAAATGGGGTATCTCATCATATGAACATAAAATATCAGTATTATAGATATAGAGATCATATCCCAACATAATAAAAAGTATCTTGAAATACTTGACATGAAAGTAGAACTTGAAAACGAGAAGGGCGAAAGAACCACTTAAAATTCGGCAGCCTAACGACATCACTTAAAACTTCAAAATACTGAATTGAATAGATCAAATGGGATATCTCATCATATGAACATAAAAGATCAGAATTATAGATATAGATATCATACCCCAACATAATAAAGAGGAACTTGAAATACTTGACATGAAAGTAGAACTTGAAAACAAGAAGGGCGAAAGCACCACTTAAAATTCGGCAGCCTAACGGCGTCACTTAAAACTTCAAAATACTAAATTGAAGAGATCAAATGGGGTCTCTCATAATATGATCATAAAATATTAGTATGATAGATATAGAGATCATACCAAAACATAATAAAAAGGAACTTGAAAGACTTGACATGAAAGTAGAACTTGAAAATGAGAAGGGCGAAAGAACCACTTAAAATTCGGCAACCTAACGACGTCACTTAAAACTTCAAAATACTGAATTGAAGAGATAAACTGGGGTATATCATCATATGAACATAAAATATCAGTATGATAGATATAGAGATCATACCTCAACATAATAAAAATGAACTTGAAATACTTTACATGAAAATGGATCTTCAAAAATGAGAAGGGAGAAAGAATCCGTTACAAAAATTTCGGCAGCCTAACGGCGCCACTTAAAACTTCATAAAAAAAATAATGAGAGTAAGAGGGGATCTCTCATTATATGAAAATGAAAAGGGAAGTAAGAGGAATATAAAAGAATATCATTTAACATAAGAACATGGAGGATAAAAGAAATGACATAAAAGAGATTACTTGAAAAGAAAGAGAGAGGTCGGATCCCTTACCTTAAAACGTAACTCTTAAAACTCAAAGGTTGGGACCTTGAGGGCTTGGGGCACCTTGGGAGGACTCCTTGGGAGATAATGAGACCATAACATAGTTGGTGGAGAGTGGGGAGTCGAAATGGATGAGAGGATGGCTTGGTATTTATAGGGAAAGTGAGGGGACAAGGCATTAATGGCCAAGGGACACCTCACAAGTGGTTTTCTCAAAAGCATGGGCTCTCCCATGGTATTTCCCATGGAGTTAGGCCACATGGGGCCCCCCATACAATAATTCATTACCTTTGGTCGACCATCCCTTAAAATATCTCATGGAATCATCATGACACAGTTATGATGTCATTAAACATACCGAAACCCTAAAACTGTATTTTTACTATTCACTGAAAATTCAACTTTCTCAGAAAAATCCCAAAATTTCACATTAACAAAATATCAATGCCCTGATTTCAAAAATGAACTCCATTTTATAAAAATAATTTTCTAAATATTTTTAATTTAATTTTTAAATAAATACATTATTCACCGAAAATTCATTTTTTCAGAAAAAAACCCAAAAAATTACCGTAACATAATATCGTTGCTCTGAGTTCAAAAATGAAATCCATTTTATAAAAATAATTTTTTAAATATTTTTAATTTAATTTTTAATAAAAAAACATTATTCACCTGAAAAAACTAATACTTGAATAATAATTTATGAAACCGTTATTTAACCATTTTATTGAATCACATTACGTAATCACGATGCCTAGATTATATTAATACTTTCTTTAAGTGAGATTACAAATCCATTTGGTCACATTACTAATCCTAAGCATAAAATCACTATTCATAATTTACTATTCATCAAAAATTAAGTTGAACTTATTAGACTCTAAATTTCATACTGAACATAATTGTAGAAGACCATTTTTTGAAAATAATTACACATTTTTAATTATTTAAGGTTTACATAAACATTTTTTAAAATATCCTTTCTCTAAAATTCACCAAAAATATGCATACTATATTTATCCAGACATTTGAAAAGTCATAAACATCATCATAAGAAGAAATCCCAATTTTTATTTAAAACAAAGGATTACACATGGCAGTTATGGTCTCCTTACATAGCCCCTTATCACACCAGCATAGGACCTAAGTGTAAGGTGTGCTAAGGTGAGAGAATCTGAGGGTGGCTCGGCCAACATCGCATGAGTAGTAATTTCTATCAGTTTGAACTTCTCGTGAATGCGATTCTGTTCTAGCTTCACACGATGAAGTTCGGCTTGGGTTTGGTCCAGAGCAAAGCCCAGTGGTACTACCTCCTTCCCAAGTTCTGTTAGATGGGCTTCGATCGGTCCAAGACTACTGGGTGAGGCCATCAAATCTTCTTTCTATAATAATTAACCAAGATTACTTGTATTTAGAGACAATAATCAAAATGTTTAGTTTCCAGTGGTCATATTGACCAATGGTCATATAACAGTCAAAACCCAACGGTCTCATTTTAATTATACTCATGTTATCAAATGAAACATTTTTGTTGAGTATAAAAATAAAATAAAATAACACATAAAATTAGGAAACGAGATTTATTCAAAATTTCGGGTCGTTACAGTGTGAAGAGGAATGAAATTTTCTAACTTCTGTTAGATGAATCACCCTCTCCAGTTATCTCTCTTGGGAACAACTATTTCTAATTAAACCCAAGAAAGTGATGCTTCCTTGTGGAGAAAATATTACCACAACATTTTCCAAAATATTACTAAGGTTGTGGTTCCTAGGGAAAAAGGATACTTTATCCTTTACCTCTCAAAACTTACGGTAGAGTAAAAGGATGATCATGATGAATAGAAAAATAAATCACGGGATTGAACTCATCAGCTCTCTAGTGATTAATTCAATTTTAAGAACAAATAAATTGAATGTAGTTCAATACATCTAATCCAACCCCCCTAAAATAATTAGAAATTCATAATAGAAGAATTATCAAATATAAAACTCATTAAAAACATCTTATTATATAAAATTAGAGTAAATTAAAAGAATAATAAGTCCTCCTGCTCGGAATATACTACCTTTCTGATCACTTGCTCTTCTCCCTATCCCTATGCTCATATAAATGTTAAGGGTTAAGTGATCAGATCTTATAGTTCAAGTATGGGAATAATGGATGGATGGAAGTGTCTATAAAATCATATAGAAAGTTCATTAAGGGTTTTTTGTGATGAATGAAATGATTTGATCCCCCTGTAATGAACCCCATACTAGTTCTAGAATGTGTGGAGATGGTTCTCGAATCTATTTCTTTCTTCCACGTGGCATGACCTTTTCTGTAAATCTTGATTCTTTGGTTACTCTGTATTTCTCCCTCAACCAACAGAGCTCCTTGGGAAGTTCCTTCCCATGATCAACTATCTCACCCCATAATCTCCTTCATAGTCAAGTATATTGGGTGATACAGACAATGCACAATACTGTTTTGTACAAATTTTCTTAAAAATAAAAATTCACAAATACATATTAAATATAACTGAATATAAATAATAATATTATAATTATATAAATAATTATAATTAACTATAAAATATAAAAATATGTAAGAATAAAATAAATATATTTATAAGATTCATTTAAATAAAAAAATATATATCAATATATAAAATACATAGGTATTAAATAAAAAATATAAATTTATTTATTAAACATAAGAAACTATCAAAAAATAAATGCATTAATTATAATAAATATTATTATATTAATTATATTAATTATTATAGATTCTTATTATTATATATATTATATAAAAAATTAAAATAATATAAGAGGGGTGTGGGAGAGATCAAGCAGGGATGAGTGGGGAGAGGGGGCTCCGGCATGGCTGAAAAAGAGGAGGGTGGTGTGGCTCGATAGTTTTGGGAGGTTTGAAGGAATGATGAGGAAGGCTCATGATGGAGGAAAGGGAGAGGGGGCTCAGCCAGTGGGTTCAGGATGGCACGGCCTCAAACGGTGGTGGATTGGCATCATGGTGGCACAATTATTTTTCTCAGATCTATGTAAGGTGGCATTGGCTGGACTTCACATGACAGTCAGGATGTGAGGTGTCAGCGTCAGTGGTATAGGCATCGATAACTCAAGGACATGAGGTTCTTCAGATCTGATTTTATTATTTTTTTGGCGGGATTTGTTGTTTGATTTTTTTATCATTAATTTTTTCTTGGGTTTTTAATTCATATACTGGTTCTTGTATCGATGTTTCTTGTATTTGGATGTTCCTCCACTGCTTTTAGTATGATGGTGGTGGCTAATAGTTGGTGGAATGGACAACAGTGACTCAAGGAGTCACTGTTGTGCGAACCTAGTGGTGACTCACAGAGTTTTCGCTGGGTTTTTCTACTGTTGGGTGTGCAAGGGTGGGTAACACAATAAAGACGGAAATGATGAGTGATTTAGAGTGGTGATGATGGTGGGTTGACATATGCTCTTACAGTGAGTGCATAATAGGGAAACGTCTAGTAGATGTCTGGTGGTGAGTGAGGATGTCGGTGATGACTCAAGGAGTCGCCACTGGAGGATGGGTGCAACGGTAAGAATGGACTCACCATTGGCAGATTTCCAATGGTGGGTGTGATTTTTTGGAAAAGGGTAGAGTGGAACAGTCACTCAAGGGTTCACCATTGGGAGATACTAGTGGTGACTTAAAGGAGTCATCGCTGGCTGGTCTGGCGGTGAGTTATTGACTCACTGGTGGGTGAATGGCATGATGGAAGAAACACCTAAAAAAACAAACAAAAACAAAATTTCAAAAATCAAATATTTAATTAAACATAATAATCTCAATTAACTAAATTAAAAAATCAAATTCACATTTTAATTGACATTTTAAAATTTATAAAAATAATTTAAAATTAATTACAAATTATTCAAAAACAATTAATTACATATTAAAATTTGTTCACAATTAATTTAAAACAAATAATTAAAAGTTAGTTTTCTTATATTAATTAATAGATTAATTAATTAAATAATTAATAAAATCAATGAATTAACAAATGAAACATTGATATTAAAAATATAAAAACTATAATGAGATTTATTTTTTAATAAATTAAAATGATGAAATAATTGAATTAATGAATTAATTTTAAAAAAATGGTAAAAAACTAATTACAGAAAAAATAAAAAATTATAATTATTTGAATAAAAGAAAAATAATAAAAAATGAAAGTGAAAAAAAAATTAATTAATTAATTTATAATTATTCAAAAAGATAAAATTAAACACTAGAATACATATTTTTAACATAATAGCATTATTTTAACAATAAAATGCAACAAATGACAATAAATGTTAATTATTAAACAAAAATATAATATTTTAATAATAGAAAGACAATTATTTAGGAATATTGATGTGGAAAAGAGAGAGTGAAAAATGCCACATTAGAACTCCAGCACCGATCTATCACCTTGTTGAAGGCAGCACATCTTCATCTCTCTCACACCTTCACAACCTCAAAAAATTAATGTTGGATAAATGGATCCATAAAGAATTCCCATAAAAGTCATTCCCAAGGCTTGGTCTGAATGAATAACTTCCACCATTTCCATCTTGGACCTTAAAGCGTAAAGGTAGTGAACTTTACCTTTAGAGACTCAGGAACTCAAGGAAACCAAAGATCCTTTCAATTAGTCGAATCCACTATTCTGTTTTGAAATGATCTGCTTGACTATAATAGAGTGGAGGGTTAAACATGAAAAACTCAATGAGGAAGTAATTAGGTTGAACAACTAGAGGGTCCACTTATAGTAAACCACCTGTTTCAACACCTCGAACATACATCGATCCTTTGGTGGGGGCACACACTAAACAACAAGGAAACCAAGTACCAAATCAAAACTAATCCATCAACAAGAACATAAACTCGAAACACTATATAAGAAACCTTCCCAAATCACAAGAAAACACGTTACACAAATATCGTTTCTCAAAACACCATAATTTTCCTCTTATAAACACTTTTGGAGAGAAATATAGACCTAATAAGTTGCATACTCACCAATGGTATTCCATGGAACCTTATACATGTATATTCACATGCTGATTCGGGAACCCATCCACTAATTCCATAAATCATCCTCTTCCTCACATAAATACTTACATGTGAGCACTTATAAGAATACCAAAGGTCAAAAAAATACTATTCCATTTTTTAATGAAAATGTTCAACCCGGATTGCAAATTTTCAATATACTTCCCATTTCAAAATTTACAATAATTTTAAAAAAAAATTCCAAAACATTTTCCCAAAACCGATCCATTTCAAAATTAATTTCTATTTCCAAAACAACCAATTTAGATAAACCCCCATGATTTGATTATAGAAATCCCATTTTGATAAACCAATCCCTATTTTCCCCAAATTCATCTTATTAAATATCAATTTTCTAATACTTTATCTAAAATAACTTTGAAAACACATTTAAATCCTCTAATAACCAAAACATTACTTCTTGAAATAAGGTTTTAAAAATGAAATATGATGGTTTAAAAATGGTTTATCAAGATCAATAAATCCTAAAAAACTCAAAAAAGGAAAATAATGTTGATGGGTAACTTGGACATACGGTTGGTGGTCGTATACCAATCACACCACCATCATAGAGAGTATTTCAGGGCCATGTCATGTGCTCCACATGGATTTCCAAGCCCAAGGAACTCACTGAGACCACTGGACCAAATTATAATCCATTTTCCCAAACACCGAATATCCCACATGAAACAAATAAACCAAAAAAATCTGAATTCCCATGGTAACCCAAGGTTCAGTATATAAAGTGTTTTCTAGACACTTCCTCATACCTATATTCCAAGTTCCAACAGTCCTACTCTATATACCATGACATCCAAAATAACAAGGTCACTCCAAAATCTTGGTCCTCTAAAGAACCTATGCTCTGATACCATTTTTTCATGAAACAACCCATTTTGACCTCAAACCAGTCACCTAAGGAAGCACACGACATCCCTGAGGCGCGTTCCCGATCACCCCTGGGTGGAGATAAGGGACAAGGGAATCAACAAGAACCAAGGGGAACTATTTTACCCATAATAAAATAAACTAAATTAGTGGAAATAAATAGAGAATTCTAATATATTAAATATAGAAAACTTCACAATATCTATAGGAAACTGAAAATACCACAAAGTCGAACAACAAATCCCAGACTGAACCAGACAACCACTGTGTCTCCATGTGATCTCAAGGGTCACTCTTCAATCCCAAAACCCAACATCACCAAAGGTGATCTAAACTAATCTAGAACCTTCACCAGAAGATTAAAATAAGAAATAATTATAGGTGTGAGTATTAAAACTTAGTAAGTGATCCCAAACAATCTATTATCAGTGTATTTCTATTAAATAAAAGATCCATAAATTTCATGTTTATAATACAATATATGTACATAGGTTTTTATTACATTTATTTTTAAAACAAATAAAGGTCCATTTAACATTTTAATTTTAAACCAGATTCTTTTTCAAGAAGTAAACATTAGAATTTTAGAGAAGAAGGATGATGTTTTTAACTAAAAAGGTAAGAATAAAGTGTGAAACATTTTAAAAACATTTTACGTAATCATTGAAAACCAAAACATCACTTTTAAAAAATTAGTACACTATATGAGAGAGTAGGAGAAATAATCACATAACAAGGGAAATGTAATATAGAATGTATGAGTAACCAATGAAACAAGGCACCTCAATAATCCACAAAAAACAACTAAGTGCTGAACTACATGGGAGAACCTAGGAGCTCAGTGGAAAATATAAAACATACTAAAACCTAACTCATCCTGTAAGAATTACTCACCTGATAAAATCAATTCCCCCACACACTCATTCTTTCCCTACTTGATCTATCCAAGGGGCACAATCCCAAAGTAGAGAAAGGTCCATACTAAGGGATAATAGTCAGAGAGAAATACCAAGCCAGTGCAACAACATTTCTCTAAAAATCCACTAGCTATTCCCAGTTCCCATGTTAAGATAAAATTGGGGTGAACCAATCAATTCCAAAAAAGAAACCACTCAAACACGCATATGTTACACATAAGAATCATGCACATAAGTCACCCCCTGAGTCACCCCACAAAACAATCCCTTACATTTCATAATTTTTTTACAAGGGAGTCTCATACCAAGGAACTCCCATACTATTCAATATAAACAAGGAAAGCGGATAAACTAAGGATATATTTCAAGAGAACCAATTTTATAAAAGTACCAAATGGGATTCAAACACTCTTTGAGAAACCACCCATTTCCAAAAGGAATCAAACACATCATTTTCAAATTCAAAGCCACTTTGAAAATCAATTTAAGGAACCCAAACAACCATTTTAGAATCCAAGTAAATTTAAAAATACAAAATCACACTTTAGGAACCATGAATCAAGTAGAAAATACAAATAATCATTTTATATAACAATTAGAATCCATAGTTAATCATTAAAAGACTCTGCTGTTGCATTTTTCTAGCAAGGGGGGAAATGAGACTTGCACTGATTCTTGTTTGATTTTTATTTTCCTTTGACCATTCTATTAAATGTCATCCCTTTGGGTTTTATTTATTCATGGAATTTGTGACAATGTTTTAAATGGGTTCCCCTTAACCTATTTTCAAAACGGGTTTCTTCTCTTTTTCTTTCAATAAAATGGGTCTTGACTCTCAACCTTTTAAAAAATCAACAAAACAATACCATATACTTAAAAACAGGAAGTAAATAACCTCATTTCATGTCAAAAAATTATTCTAAGTGTTCCATATCACAAATTAACATCCAAGGAAGGTGTGAAAAGTAATAAAAAATGATTCTTGAATTTAAAGGACAAGTGAAAAATGGAAAATTACCTTAAACCATAAGAGCTTCAACAAATCCCAACTAAAATGACCTCGCATGGGTCTAAGAAGGAAAATCATCCAAGAGGAACCTTAAGAAGGAAAACCCTTAAATTTAAACCAAGTAAAAATAAGAACCCCAGACCAAAAATACCAAGGGTGAAGATAAAATAAAAAGAAAATTTAATGGGAAGAAGAAATAAGAAGGTTACCTTGAAAATTAAACTGCAAAAAATTGGATAAATCACTTGGATCCACCCTTAGAATAGGAGGGGAGGCATGGAAAAGAAGGGAGAAGGATACATGGTGTTTCACGAGCCGGGATAAGGGATGATGGGGCGTTTGGGGTTAAAATAAGAATATGTTAGAAGAGGAATTTCACATATTTAAGACACCTGGGAACTGTGCACAGTTAGGCTGCATGGTTCACCAAACTGTGCACCAACTATGCACCCATTACTAGACACATTGGTCACTCGCACAGTTTGGACGCAATGTCTTTGGAAACCATGAAACATAGTTTTATAAATAATTGCAGAACCATGAAAACACCTTCAGCACGGTTTTTATAACCATGATTATGTTGTGTTCCCTTGACTAGAGACACTGAAGGACCCACACAATTTCTCCTAGGATCTGCATAGTTTGGATAAAACCATACTGAATCCAAGCAGCACAAACCATGCATGTTCAAAATGAACCATAAGGGACTCATCCTCCGTAGATCGCATGTTTTCTCCTTAACCATGCACCTAAACTATGCAACTGAAGAAAAAAATACCAAAACTCAAAATTTAAATCTAAATAACTTGATAATCAAAAGAGGAACCAAGAAAAATAGGATAAAAATGATGAATAAAATAAAAACTGGGGTTTAATAGTTCACTTCATGGGAATTCATTAAATACTATGTTGATCATGGAATACAATGGTAGCTCATGGATCCTTATTCACCATTTTAGAATGGGGTCATTAAACACTGTAACCAATTCTTATCATCCATAGATCATATCATGCTGAAGGAAAATGGAATCCCTTTGTTTTATTTGGATGATATCATCTCCATCACCATTTTCATCTTCAATCATGTGCTAAAATGAATCCTTAATGGGGGATTCAATATTAGTCCTGGCATGGAAAGTCACCGGTGGGTCACTTTCTCCAAACTTTTAGGTCATTTTCATGTTAAGATCATATAGGTTCACTTGAAGAAGCTGGATAACCAGATTAAACCAATGTTATTCATTAGGTTTGAGTCTTTATCAAAGGAATATCACATTTTGGATCCCATCAGTAAGCACATTCTTATAATACATGATTTTATATTCGATGAGGCAGAGTAGTGAGACTAGAATGATCATGATGAACAACTTACGTTGAGTAGTGAGGAGCTATTGAATGTCAATTACACTACAATATTTGTACCAGGGATAGAATAGACTAACAACACAACTAAAGACCATAGATAACCACCCACACCCAATTGTGTATGCTTTGTAGATAATGTAAAAACAAGTATGGATGTGGTGATTCTCGTGACATCATCTATTGTGGAGTTTACCTCTCCACCATCCAACATGGATGAAGCACTTGACATCATTGACAATGATGCCTCACTTTAGTTATGAACCATCGACAACATCATTAGGGTCACAATACCACATGGGATTTCACTACATGATCTCAACATAGGTGATCTCTATTTCACTATGGTCAATGAGATAACAACCTTTGGAAAGAATAATAACACTAGTATTGGTGAAAGGTGATGCTTGAAAAGATAAATTCAATCAAGGAAAATAAAACATGGAGATCATCGATCTACCCCATTAGCCATCGTCCAATTGGGTTGAAGTGGGTCTTCAAGATGAAGTGGTATGAGGACAAAACAGTAACAAAGAACATGGAAAGGATCATTTAAATGGGGTACAATCACAGAAGGGGATTTACATCAATGATGTATTTTACCCTATTGAATGCTTGTAATCAGTCTAGATTTTCATCGTGGTGGTGCAAGAAGGGTGTAAGGTCCATCACATGTATATAAAATATAAATTTCTCTATAGATACCTCTAAGAGGAGGTACAAATTGAGAATCTACCTTTATTATTAGTTTAAAACCACAGGCACATGGTTCCCTAACTCCAACAAGTTTACTATGGCCTCTACCAAGAATCCAAAGCATAGAACACTAAGCTCGATGCTAGCCTTATAATGCTAGGGTTTCAAAAGAGAGGCTCTGAGCATATTGTGTACACTCATTACAATGTCATGTCTCATCTAATAACTATGGTTTATGTAGATTACTTGAGCATCATTTGAACTAACATCACCAACATTAGTATATTCAAGGATGATATGAAGATGCTCTTTTGGATGAGTGACTTTTGATTTATCTCATACTACCTCATCGTCAAAGTGATCCAAGGGCCATGTGAAATTTACCTATGTCAATTCACCAACCCAAATAAACTATTGGATATGAGTATAATGGGGGAATATAACCTTTTCAATTATTAATAGAGTCTAAAATGAAGCTAATAAAGTCTATCAACTCCCTAATAGTTGATGCCACTCAGTACTGAAGCATCATCGATAGCCTCTGATACCTAGTGCATATGCATCTAGAAATTACCTGTGAAATAGGATACATTATTTGGTTTATGGAGGAACCACATGAATATCACTTGGCTATAATAAAGCACTTATTGTTCAACGTCACTAGGAAATGATACTATGAATTCCACTGTGTAAGGAATGTAAACAGTTAGTTGATCCTTTTAGGTTTCAGAAATAGTGGCATGGATGGTGATGTTGACAACTACAAGAGAACCACTAGGGTGTTTTACTTCCTTAGAGAAACCCCTTTCACCTATATATCAAAAAATCCAATGTTAGTGGTTTTTTCTTCATTCAAATAAGAGTATATTTTTCAATGATCATGACATGCTAATACATCTAGTTGTCTTGACTGTTATGATACTTTCTCTGCTCAGACCACAGTGTTCAAGTAATCAAAGTATAAAAATGTCAACCAATACCTTAAGAAATAAACCCATATTACATGACTATAAAAAGCATATCAATACTCAATTTCATTTAATCTGGGTGTGCATTTATGGAGGAAGGATTGTTCTTGAGCACACTCACACTGTGGAGTGTCTTTAAGAATTCTGATGAAGTCACTTAGATGCACACAATTTCTAGAGCTTCATGTGAAAATTTGAGTCATTGAGATCCGATGAATATGATTAAAATTAGGGGTGATGTTATAGACTAATTTCAATGTGGAGATTAATTTCATTGTTACTTTTCCTCCACTTGTTATTTCCCTACATTATTTTCATTTTTATTCAATTTAGTTTGATCACTTTATGGATCAATGTTTTTTGAGCTTGATAATTCTTATGGGTTTTTTTAATTATATTGTAAATTAATTTATATTGTTTTTATATAAAGGATTGAAAACCCCACAAGAAATTCATCTTAGTATATTGGTGCTCAATACCTCTCTTTTATCTAGTTTATTCTATTATCTTCTAGGAGTTTGTGTATGTTCTGGGGTGTTTAATGGTTAGGAATCTACAATATTAAAAAATGATGTGGAGTTAATTCATATTTGAAGCTCAAAAAAATTATAACTCATAACCACAATATCATTCCCCTGGGGATAACTATGCTAGTCGGAGGCCATAACTTCTTGTTTGATGTGTGCTATGGGTGTTGGATAATGATTGGGAAACAAAATTTATGTGGGGATATCTTCTTTATATAGATATAATAATTATATTTCATCCTTGATGTAATGGCCCGGACCTCTAGGGTTCATTTTTTTGCGAAAATCTGGTGTCTGATGTGTTCTGGGAGGTCAAGGTGACTTATCCCCAACACTTTTCCAATTTTTCAATTCTGCAAAAAGATCCATCGGTGAGACCGATGTGAACAGTTCCATTATTGAGACCGATGTGAATAGTTCCATGGGTCAGAACGATGTGAACAGTTCCCTCAGTGAGACCGATGTGAACAGTTCCATCGTTGAGAACGATGTGAACAGTTCCATTGTTGAGACCGATGTGAACAGTTCCATCATTGAGACCGATGTAAACAGTTTCATCGGTGAGACCGATGTGAACAGTTCCATCGGTGAGACCGATGTGAATAGTTCCATCGTTGAGACTGATGTGAACAGTTCCATTGGTGAGACCGATGTGAATAGTTCCATCATATCGGTTTGTCATTCTATGAAAAGTATCATCAGATCAGTCTGTCATTCTATGAACATTACCATCAGATCAGTCTGTCGTTCTATGACCATTACCATCAGATCGGTGAGTCTAGGATTAGAGAGTCCAGGATCAGTGATTCATTCTGTGAATAGTGTTTTATGGATCAGTAAGTCCAGGATCAGTGAGTCATTCCATGAATAGTTTTTCCAGGATCGGTGAGTCATTTTGTGAATAGTGTTTCCAGGATCGGTGAGTCCAGGATCAGTGAGTCATTTCGTGAACAGTGTTTCCAGGATCGGTGAGTCTAAGATGAGTGATTCATTATGTGAATACTGTTTCCAGGATCAGTGAGTCCAAGATTAGTGAGTCCAGGATCAGTGAGTCCAGGATTAGTGAGTCCAGGATCAGTGAGTCATTCCATGAACAGTTTTTCCAAGATCGGTGAGTCATTATGTGAATAGTGTTTCTAGGATCGTTGAGTCATTCTGTGAATAGTGTTTCCAGGATCGGTGAGCCCAAGATCGGTGAGTCCAGGATCGGTGAGTCATTTTGTAAACAGTGTTTCCAGGATCGGTGAGTCATTCCATGAACAGTGGTTCCAGTATCGGTGAGTGTGCAGTGTTTCCATAATCATGTATAGTGTTTCCAGTATGGGTAGGTGTACAGTGTTTCCAAGATCATGAATAGCATTTCCAACTTCCTACAGTTTCTCCCCTTTGACGTTTTCTTTGACGTAAAACGCATTCAAAGAATCATTTTAAGGGATTTAAGGACAAATAAAATCTCATAACTCGTATATTAATATTCCTAAGTCCCGGGATGCCCTTACTTGGTCAAACCATGTGGTTTAATTCCATATAATTTTAATGGAAAATACATCATATCTTAAACTAGTGCTCTATTAAATCCTCTAAAGGTATGAGATATCTACCTCCCTTGTTCTACCTTCTTGTTCCCTGGTGCGAGATGCTCGAACCTTTCCTTCTTCCCATAGGAGTAGTGTGATCGAACCTTAATCCTCGCATCATTTCCCTTGATGTTTCTTAATACTACATGCACACCCCCTGTTTTGGTGCAAGAAGAAAGTGTCGATCCTTCATCGATATAAGGTATGTTTTATCATCATTCTTTTGGGTTTATCTCTTTTTGTTTCTCCTTTCCCTTTTATGGAATGTTATCTCCATGTTCCTAATGGTATTATCTTAGTTTTTGATCGTTGTGGTGGTGTCTCTGCAACCTCAGGTGGATACGGTTGTCACGGGAGGAGGTGATTGTGATCCTCTATGTGGATCATTCTCGTATAAAGAACAAAAAGAACTGTTTGATGTAGGGTATTTATTACTTCTATTTTATTTTATGTGAAACTGTTTAGTTAGCATGTTTTATCCCACTGGATCACAATGGAATTGACATAATAAATATTTGAACCTGATAAATAAATTGATATAAATCATATGCTATTGCCTCTTGTTTTTCTAGAAAGTGTGATATCTATGCTTTCTTTGTTTAGCCTTTCATTCTTGATAAAAATTGGTAAAAACGTAAATCCGGAGTTAATTGATAATTGTTTGGATAAAGATAAAGAGGCGTGTAAATGAATCTAGTTCTTATTATTGTAATTTGATGTTAATCAAATTGGTGTAGTAAGCATGTTTAATTATTTGTGATAGCTTACTAGTTATGTTTTCCGAATTTGGAACCTATGAATAATAAATACGTTAATCCAAGATGGATTAAAGAACTTGTTGTTCGATAAAAGATAATTCCTTTTAGGGTTCTGAGTTACCCTCTTGATTTTTTAGGGGCCAAGATCCCAATTGATATGATGTTTTTTCCTACTGCTTGTGCTGTGATGTGAGCTTGGATGGTTGTTGTGATATGTGGGGGCATGGAGGCCTATTGTTTGTGGCAGTAGTTGATGCCTAGAGTGGTGAGATGCATTTAGTTATGCATGTGGGTGTTGGGGTGGGACACCAATGATGATGAAATGGGTTGGATGTGAATGTTTGGATTCATACTGATTCTTATTGGTTGTTTCTCTACTTTACTTTCCCTATTGCTCAAGGCAACTGGTCATTCTTTTCCTTTTTCCGAAAGGGGTGAAGACATGAGGGGTATGTCACATGCTTTCAGTGATTATATTATCAATGGATGATAGGTCTACACTCTTTTTATAGGCATAAAAGACTCAATGGGTAGTTCATCTACTCACCGGGTTGATCCCCTTGTCTTTAGTAGTATAGAATGTTTTTATAGAATGCCTGAGATTATGGAAAAGTAATTATGTAAATAAGTAATTAAATAAATTATGTTAACACATGGGGTTGGACCTTTCTAGGATGCAATGCTGAGGTTACAATTTAAAGGGATAGTGGACTTTGGGTGTGATGCTAATGAAATATAATGTGGAAATTGATAATGGTTAATCAGTGTTTAAATAATTAATTAACATATAGTGAAATTGATAAAAAGGGAATGAAGTATTATAATAAATCTATTAAAATGGTTGTGTGCTTATAGGATACCTAGTCTTAGAAGTGTAAGATGGGAGTCTGAGAGACCTTAGATGAAGTTGAGTCTAAGACTAGGTCATGCCCATAGCATGGTTGTGAGCTATAGTATATTATGTACTTTTTGTGTTTCTATACGCTACTCCACCCCATCAGTTAAGGAAACTGACACCCCAGGGATTCCGATCCCTGGTGGGGTGTTTTCTCCAACATTCTGGTGGGAGGATGGATGGATGACTACCCCCTTTGGCCCCGCTCTCTTCTCTTTGTAGTTACTTGTGTTGGTAGGCACAACGGTTAGTTTTCCCCATATATGTGTGTAGAGGTATGTAATGACATGTGGTTATTCACACACATATATTGTGAATATATTATCCAATGGACTACTATAGGTGTAATGTGTATAGGCTGTAACGACTTGAGGATTCTTACTCAGTGTGTGGGCTGTAATGGCTTGAGGTATAATGTTTGACGTATGATACACGTTATGTGAGTTTTGGTGGCTCGAAGAAACTACCTGGTTACTTTCTTGTATGGACATGGTGGTTTTTTTGCATGAGGTGCATGTTGTGTTGCTTCGCCCAGGTGTCTACAAGCAAGCCTTTTTGGAGAGTGATTCTTAGGACGTGCGACGTTGGGGCGAAGTGGCAAACCAGTGGGGAAGTAGTTGCAGGGTACCCTTGCTACTCTTTATTATAGTATATACTCTTGTATGAATTACTTGCTAATAGTATCCATGGTGAGGCTGGGAACATATTATACCTTTTTAGGTGATGAGTTAGTTTCACTTGTTGTTCACTGTTCTTTAGCATTCTTTCCTTACATTTTCATGAGAGGCTTCGGGGAGGATCCTACTAAGTATATTGTTATACTCACCCTATTTTTTTATAAACTGTTTTCAGGTCACTTATAGTAGGTTGGAGATCAATCTGGTTTCCACTAGATTGGGGTTGCAGGAGCTGTTCAGGCTTGTGGTTGCTGCTGTTTTTACTTTCTTTTGGGTATTTGTAGTTTTTCCCCTTTCAGTTGTAGTAGTTTGTATGACATTACATATTTGTTCTTGGGATTTATTATATATTGTTGCCTGAGTTAGAGTTGGTTGGTGTATATCTTATCTCTATCTTTTGCATGTTTTCTCCTAGAGGGTAATGCCTCCCATTTGTGTGTTTATTATACCCTCGGTGCTAGTCGCCAACTCAGGGCCTACTGGAGGCGGGACTCGGGTGTCATTATCTCCCTTCTCACATTTCCAGCCCAGGAGGGGTACACTTTGTGGGGAGGGGGTCGTGACTAAGTGGTATCAGAGGTCTGCTTGGGGGATAGGATGGAGTTTGGAGTTAGGCATAGGTGAGGTTGCATGGGTTGGTAGGGAAAATGTGTCAGTCAAGTTTAGAAAGTGATGTAAACACTGGAGCCCGGTTGAGACATAGGTGTTTAGGTCCCCCTATGATCTGATGTGTGAACCTTTAAGATTACAATGGATACTAAACAAGGTGATAATAGTTATAGGGTAGAGACCTAGGAAAGGATCATGCATCATTCTTCCTTGTGCCTATGTTTAAATGGGTAGACCTTAGGATAGGGTAACCTAAAATGAATAAAAGAAAAAAATTAATTAATTAATGTTGAGTCTCCATATTCCAGGTTTAGGAGCACTGACTATTTTTTATTTTACAGGTATGGCTCTAGGTCGACGTCCTCATAGGGATCACATAGAATATGTCTAGTAGGTTGTGCCAGCAGATCGTTATAGGGTAGAGGTTGACGACGACGACACTTGAAGGAGGAAACTCTATGAGTTTCAGTGCCAGAGTCTACAGAAGTATGAGGGCTTCTTTTTAGATATAGTCACATAAGACAGGTTGGAAGAGGTTGAGATAGTCTTTAGTTTGATCTGTGCTCGGAAGGATCACTGGGTGTCCTTGGTTGTGACGATGCTGCGTGGAGCAGTGAGGAAATGGTGATTCTTGTTCCTCAAGGATCGTGAGAAGTCAGCGATATCATGGGAGGAGTTCTGAGACAAGTTTAGAGTCGAGTTTCTTTCTTCAATCGTGATGTCATCCAGTCACCAGGATCTTATTACCCTTTGACATGATATCTCCAATGTGCAATATTTTGTAATACATTTTAGGAACCTTTTACAATATGCTTCGGACCAGTTTCCAGATGATGAGGCTAGGGCGAGGCATTTTGAGGAGGCTTTGTGTCCAAAGATCCAGTTCCAGGTCACCCTATTTATGCTGAAGACATATATTGAGGTACTATCAAGGGAAGAGGTCATCGAAAGGACATTTCCTATAATAAGATCATCATGAGAGGGGAGTCGTCATGATTCCTCATGAAGTATAGGTGTGGTCCAAGGTTCCTGGTTTTCATGGAAGAAGAGTTTCCATTCAGCTGGGGATAGGTCTCATCCCTCAGCATCTCATTTATCTAGGGGCAGGATCTCTCAGGCCTATTCCAAGGAATCAGATTCTTGTTTTTATTATAGTGGTCAAGTTCATCAGTAGTGAGAGTGCCCGACCTTTCAGAGCAGTCATCGTGCACCAGGTTTTTCCACTCCAGGTTCCTTTTTTGAGGCAGTTCCAGCCGAGGCAACAGCAGCAGGTTGCACCAGATTTAGATCAGTAGAGGGTATATGGGGTAGGCAGAGGACTGCCCTGTGATGCTCCCCATCCTCAGATAGCAGAGCGTGGTCGTGGTGGTCGTCATTAGGGTCAAAGAGGCTGTAGAGGAGGTCATGGATAGCTTCATGCTTTAGCATTGCCAGCACCAGACGATCCAGACATAATTAGAGGTACCCTTTTCTTGTTTTATACCTTATTTTATACCTTATTTGATTTAGGAGAGACACACTCCTTTATATCACCTACCCTTATCCATGCTTTGGGACATAAGGTAGAGAGGATTCCAGTGCCCTTGGGGTTGACTACACCAGTTGGAGGCCAAGATGACTTGTTTGAAGTATGTAGAGACTGTGATCTAGTGTTGGGGAAGCACCACTCTTGGAGATATTTTCTGTGTTTATGAATACAACTATATGATATCATCCTTGGAATGTATTGGTTGTATTCAGTGTAGGCTATCGTGGATTTATTCAGGAGGCATGTTGTGTTCTTCGATACGGATGGAGGGCATGTGGTGTTTGTTGGTGAGCGAGACCCTCGAATGGTTCATAGGCATGTTCCATCCTTATCATCCATGATGGATAAGTTGATTTTGAGTTCTTTAGAGGTTCAAAAGTTAGCATTTCATAGGGTCATAGAAGATTACTCTGATGTCTTTCCAGAAGAGGTTGTAGCATTACCCCCTCGACAAGATATCAAGTTTGGGATCGGGCTACAACCAGGAGTGTCTCCTATCTCTATGTCTTTATATAGGATAGACCCTTCTCAGTTATGAGAGATACATATATAGCTTGATGATCTTTTATAGTGTGTTTTTTTTGGATGAGTGTGTCACTGTAAGGTGCACCAGTTTTGTTCGTGAAGAAGGATGGCGACAGTTTGTAGTTGTTTGTTGATTATCATCACTTAAATAAAGTGACAGTGAAGAATCACTATCCTCTTCCACGTATTGATGATTTATTAGATCAATTGAAGGGTGAAATTTGGTTCTCAAAGATAGACTTGCAGTCAGGATATCATTAGATGTGTGTGAAGGATAAGGATATCCTGAAGACTGCTTTCCATTGTCATCATGGGCATTATGAGTTTGTTGTAATGTCCTTCGTCATGAAAAATGATCCAGTTGTGTTTATTGGATTGATGAAAATTGTGTTCTGTGAGTTCCTGGACAAGTTCGTGGTGGTTTTCATTGATGAAATCCTTGTGTAATACACGTATGAGGAGGATCATGCAGATCATCTACCCACCATTTTGGGAGTTCTTCGTCAACATCGGCTATTTGGGAAGTTTTCTAAGTGTGAGTTTTGGTCATGAGAAGTCCATTTCATGGGACAGGTTGTGTCCCAACAGGGAGTTGTTATGGATCCATTGAAGATAGAAGCAGTTGTGTCTTGGGCAGCCCCCAAGACAGTGACAGAGGTGAGAAGTTTCCTTGGTCTCGCAGGCTACTACAGGAGGTTCGTAGCCAATTTATCTGAGGTTATGACTCCTCTAATAGCTTTGACCAAGAATAATCAGGCATTCATATGGACTAATCAATGTCAGAAAGATTTTGAGTATCTAAATTATAAGTTAGTAAGTGCTCCAGTTCTCTGTCTTCAAGCTGAGGGAGTTCAGTTTGATGTTTTCTGTGATGCTTTACATCTGGGGTTAGGTTGTGTTCTGATGCAGCAGAGATCAGTTGTTTCTTATAGGTCTCATCAGTTGCGTCCCCATGAACTAACTATACCACCCATGATCTTTAGTTGTAAGTTGTGGTGTTTTCCATGATGTTTTGGATAAATTACCTCATTGGTGAGCGCTTTGTGGTTTTCATCAATTATAAGATTCTGAGGTATGTTTTCTCCCAGCGTGACTTGAACTTATGATAGCATCGGTGGATGGAGTTATTAAAGGAATACGACTTCAAAATATTGTATACACCTGGAAAGGGGAATGTTGTAGCTGATGCGCTGAGTAGGAAGTCACGTGGTGATGTAGTGCATGAATTTGGTGATTCCTATAGAGTAATGGAAGAACTGTCAGCATTGCATCTTGATATGGGAGAATTTGGGGGTTAGAGGTTGTCTTTTTTAGATGAAAATTCATTCATCTCCGGTGCAGTAGGTGCAAGAATCCTGGTTGGGGGATCTAGAGGTGGAGGTCTGGAGAGATCGAGTTGTTTATGGTGAGACCCATGATGGTTGGTCTAAGGATGAATAACACCGATTGTTGTATCATGGAAGGATTTTTATTCCTTTGATGATGTGTGAGACGGTTCTCAGAGAGTTCCATATTTATCCTTTAGCGGTGCATCCCGGAGTGACAAAGATGTACCGAGCCTTGAGGAGCTAGTTTTGGGGGCCTGGGCTGAAGCGTGCGGTTGTGAAGTTTGTGTCTCGATGTTTGGTCTGCCAGAAGGTGAAGTTTGAACACCGTGTTCCTGGTGGTCTACTCTAGTCGTTAGAAATTCCTCAGTGGAAGTGGGAGGACATCTCAATCGACTTTGTTACTAGTTTACCTCGAGCTTAGGGAGGAAATGATGATATTTGAGTTTTAGTGGATCGTCTAACAAAATTGACCCACTTCATAGCAATCAAGGAGTCAAGCTCAGTGGAAGTTTTGTCGAGGTAGTATTTGGAGGAGGTGGTGAGACTTCATGGATTCCCAAGGATGATCATTTTTTATCGAGATCCTCATTTGACTTCTAGGGTGTGGAGAGGTCTCCAACATGATTTTGGTTCTCAGATATGCCTTATCACTACTTTTCATCCGCAAACGGACGGTCAAACAGAGCGAACCATCCATACTCTTAAAGACATGTTACACTCTTGTGTCCTGGATTTTGGATGTTTGTGGATGAGGCACTTAACCTTGGTGGAGTTCACCTACAACAATAGTTTTCATTACAACATAGGTATGACGTCGTTTGAAGCCTTGTATGTCCAGCCTTGATGTTCTACGTTGTGATGGACTGGGGTTAGAGATTCCTCAATTATCGGACCGAAACTAGTGCAGAATACAATAGATATGGTTTAGGTGATTCATGAGAGGATGAAGACAGTGCAAGATCATAAGAAATCATATGTCGATCAAAGAAGGAGACCGTTAGAGTTTTATGTTGGGGATCACATGTTTTTTAAGGTGATTCCCCATCATGGGAAGCGAAGGTTTGGTTATGGTAGTAAGATTTATCCCCAGTTTGTTGGGCCTTTTGATGTGTTAGCTCGTGTTGGAGTTGTGGAATATGAAGTAGAACTTACCCCGAAGATGAGCCCACATGATGTTTTCCATATATCATAGATATATCGTTATCTTCATGATGAATCTAACGTTATCGATTGGAGAGAGATCGATGTTGATGATGATGCAACCTTTGAGGAGCAGCCTGTAGAAATCCAAGACCACAAAGAGAAGGTGTTTCGCGGGCATTTTATCCCCTTGGTTCATGTCTTGTGGAGACATGGTGGCATTGAGGAGAGTACCTGGGAACATGAGTCATAGATACGTGCTCAGTACCCAGAGTTGTGTGATGTTTAACTCATTTCATGTAACGATGTTCCCTTTGTGGTTATAGACCTTTCGTGATTACAAGATGGCTTTCTTTGGTTTCTTATTATGGATTTATCTCTTTTGAGAGGTATCTCGATGTGTGGTTGTTCAGACTTTTTTTCTATTTCCTTTTAAGTTGGTTTGGAATTCTCGAGAACGATAATGTTTTGAGAGGTATTCGATGTAATGGCACGAACCTCTATAGTCCATTCCTTTGCGAAAATCTGGTTTCTCATGTGTTCTGGGAGGCCAAGGTGACTTATCCCCCATACTATTCCAATTTTCAAATTCTGCAAATAGTTCCATCAGTGAGACCAATGTGAATAGTTCAATTGGTGAGACCAATGTGAATAGTTCCATGGGTGAGAATGATGTGAACAACTCCATCGGTGAGACTGATGTGAATAGTGTCATCGGTGAGGCCGATGTGAATAATTCCATCAGTGAGATTGATGTGAACAGTTTAATCGGTGAGACCAATGTGAACAGTTCCATCGGTGAGACCGATGTCAATAGTTCTATCGGTGAGACCGATGTGAACAATTCCATCAGTGAGACTGATGTCAATAGTTCCATCATTGAGATCGATGTGAACAGTTCCATCGGTGAGACTGATGTGAACAGTTCCATCGGATCGGTCTGTCATTTTGTGAACAGTACCATCTGATCGGTCTATTGTTCTATGAACAGAACCATCAGATTGGTTTGTCATTATTTGAAGAGTACCATTGGATTGGGCTGTCATTCTGTAAATAGTACCATCAGATTGGTGAGTCTATAATCGGTGAGTCCAAGATCGGTGAGTCATTCTGTGAACATTGTTTCCAGGATCAGTGAGTCATTCAATGAAAAGTGTTTCCAGGATCGGTGAGTCATTTTGTGAACATTTTTTCCAGGATCAGTGAGTCCAGGATCAGTGAGTCATTTTTTGAACAGTGTTTCCAAGATCGGTGAGTCATTTTGTGAACAATGTTTCCAGGATCAGTGAGTCCAAGATCAGTGAGTCATTCTGTGAATAGTGTTTCCAAGGTCGATGAGTCCAAGATCGGTGAGTCATTTTTTGAATAGTGAGCCTGGGATCATTGAGTCCAGGATCAGTGAGTCATTCTTTGAACAGTGTTTCCAAGATTGGTGAGTCCAAGATCAGTGAGTCCAGAATCGGTGAGTAATTTTGTGAATAGTGTTTCCAAGATCGGTGAGTCGTTATGTGAACTGTGTTTCCCGGAATGGTGAGTCCAGTATTGGTGAGTCATTTTGTGAACAGTGTTTCCAGGATCATTGAGTCCGGGATCGGTGAGTCATTCCATGAATAGTGTTTCTATGATCAATGAGTCCAGGATCGGTGATTCATTCCAGGAACAGTGTTCCCAGGATTGGAGAGTTATTTTGTGAACTGTGTATCCAAGATCGGTGAGTCCAGGATTGGTGAGTGTACATTGTTTCCATAATCGTGTATAGTGTTTCCAGAATCTATAGGTGTACAGTGTTTCCAAGATCATGAGCAATGTTTCCAGCTTCCTACAGTTTCACCCCTTTGATGTTTTATTTGACATAAAACACATTCAAGGCCTTGTTTTAAGAGATTTAAGGCCATAAAAAATCTCATAAATACTATATCAATTTTACTAAGTCTGAGGATGCCTTTACTTGGTCAAACTGTGTGGTTTAATGCGAACCTCTTTTAATGAAAAATCCAGTGCATCTTAAACTATTTCTCTGTTAAATCTTCTAAAGGGATGAGATATATACCCACCTTGTTCTACCTTCTTGTTCCCTGGTGCGAGACACTCGAACCTTTCCTTCTTCCCATAGGAGCGGTGTGATCGAACATTAATCCTTGGATCGTTTCCCCTGGATTTTTCTTACTACTGTATGCACACCCCCTATTTTGGTGCAAGAAGCAAGTGTCCATCCTTCATCGATATAAGGTTTGTTTTATCATCATTATTTTGGGTTCATCTCCTTCTGTTTCTCCTTCTCCTTTTATGGAATTCTATCTCCATGTTCCTAATGGCCTTCTCTTGAGTGTTGACCGATGTGGTGGTGTCACTGCATCCTCGGGTGGATACAGTTGTCACGGGAGGAGGCGATCGTAATCCGTTGTGTGGATCGTTCTCATATAAAGAACTACAAGAACCGTTTGAGGTAGGGGATTTGTTTTTTCTCTTTTCTTTTACGTGCAACTATATAGTTACACTACGAGAAAACCGCCGCTAAACGGCAAAAAAAAATTATTTTTTTTAAATTTTTTTATCTATTTTTTTTTAATTTTATTCAAGGATTAGTGGCGGTTTTTTAAAAAACCGCCGCGAAATAGCGGCGGTTTCGGTAAAACCACTGTGAAATAAAATGAAAAAAATAAAAAAACGTGAGAAACCCCGAAAACACTAAAACGATCATAACTTTTGATCCGGGCGTCCGTTGAAGCGCCACGACCAGTCAAATCAAAGCTCATGAAGAGATATAGAGGCACATATAATCAAAACCGTGAGACGTTCTAAGGTGTGGACGATATTAGAGTTATAAAAAAGTTGAAAAAAGTTCTCCAACTTCAAATGGCCATAACTTTCGCTCCGGGTGTCCGTTTGGGCTCTACCACATATCAAATCGAAGCCAGCGAAGAGAGCTACACACTAGTTCAACACAAGCAAGCTTCTGTCGGGTTTTTCGACCCCAAAAAACCCTCCGAAGGCCTCTAAAACCCTGTTTTCGTCACCGGTGTCCCGTTGAACTTGTCTTCAAACGGACCTAACTTTCGATCCGCGTGTCAATTCGGCCTCCTCCACCTGCCAGATCATAGCTCGTTCCATGAGCTTCAGTTTGACTAGTTGCGGCGCCCACATGCACTCATAGATCATATGTTATGGCCTTTTTAGTGGGTATCGGGTTTGTTATGTTTTTCAATGCCTCGTTTCTAGCACCCGTTCCCCGTCAGCTTTTTTTTAAATGGTCGTAACTTCCGATCCGCCTGTCCATTCGGACTCTTTCACCTTTCAGGTTTAAGATCGTTTCGGGATCTTTGATTTGACAGGTCGCGGATCTAAAACGGACTCTCAGATCTTAAGTTATCTCCGTTAATGTGAGTCCAATGTTTTTGTCTCTTTATGACCGTTTTGACGAGTTTTAACGGTAGCTCCATTTATTACTGTTTATTTGGGTTTCCATGACTTTTTATCTTTATCAATGGTTTTTTGTGGGTTATTATGATGATTATGTTGAATTATTAAGGAGTTTTCCAGAGTTGTCACGTGTTTTCATGCGTTCTCATTCTTTCTAATACCTCATTCTTCATATGCTTTTTCATCCTTTTTCATGCATTTTCATGATTTTTCATCCCTTATCACGTCTTTTCATACTTTTTCATGTGTTTCCTTTATTATTTATTATTTATTATTTATAATATACTTTAATTTATTTATTATATATTATTTGTAACTGGTTATTTATTATTTATTTTTTATTTTTTATTTTTTATTATTTATTATTTATATTTATATTTATTTATTATTTATTATTTGTTATTTATTATTTATTATTTATGATTTATATTTATTTATCATTTATATTTATTTATTTATTATTTATTATTTATTATTTATATTTATTTATCATTTATATTTATTTATTATTTATTATTTATTATTTATTATTTATATTTATTTACTATTTATTATTTATTATTTATATTTATTTATTATTTATTATTTATATTTATTTATTATTTGTTATTTATATTTATTTATTATTTCTTATTTCTTATTTATTATTTATTATTTATTATTTATTATTTCTTATTTATTATTTCTTATTTATATTTATTTATCATTTATATTTATTTATTATTTATTATTTATTATTTATTATTTATTATTTATATTTATTTATTATTTATTATTTATATTTATTTATTATTTATTATTTATATTTATCTATTATTTGTTATTTATATTTGTTTATTATTTATTATTTATTATTTATTATTTATTATTTATTATTTATTATTTATTATTTATTATTTATTATTTATTATTTATTATTTATTATTTATTATTTATTATTTATTATTTATTATTTATTATTTATTATTTATTATTTATATTTATATTTATTTATTATTTATATTTATTTATTATTTATTATTTATTATTTCTATTTATTTATTATTTATAAATATTTATTATTTATTATTTATTATTTATATTTATTTATTATTTATTATTTATTATTTATTATTTATTATTTGTTATTTATTATTTATTATTTATTATTTATTATTTATTATTTATTATTTATTATTTATTATTTATTATTTATTATTTATTATTTATTATTTATTATTTATTATTTATTATTTATTATTTGTTATTTATTATTTATTATTTATTATTTATTATTTATTATTTATTATTTATTATTTATTATTTATATTTATTTATTATTTATAATTTACAATTTATTATTTATTATTTATTATTTATTATTTATTATTTATTATTTATTATTTATTATTTATTATTTACTATTTATTATTTATTATTTATTATTTATTATTTATTATTTATTATTTATTATTTATTATTTATTATTTATTATTTATTATTTATTATTTATCTTTATTTATTATTTATTATTTATTATTTGTTATTTATTATTTATTATTTATTATTTGTTATTTATTATTTATTATTTATTATTTATTATTTATTATTTATTATTTATTATTTATTATTTATTATTTATTATTTATTATTTGTTATTTATTATTTATTATTTATTATTTATTATTTATTATTTATTATTTATTATTTATATTTATGTATTATTTATAATTTACAATTTACAATTTATTATTTATTATTTATTATTTATTATTTATTATTTATTATTTATTATTTATTATTTATCTTTATTTATTATTTATTATTTATTATTTATTATTTATTATTTATTATTTATTATTTATTATTTATTATTTATTATTTATTATTTACTATTTATTATTTTTTATTTATTATTTTTTATTTTTTATTTTTTATTTATTATTTATTATTTATTATTTATTATTTATTATTTATCTTTATTTATTATTTATTATTTATTATTTATTATTTATTAATTTTTATTTATTATTTATATTTATTTATTATTTATTATTTATATTTATTTATTATTTATTATTTATTATTTATTATTTATTATTTATTATTTATTATTTATTATTTATTGTTTAAATTTATTTATTATTTATTATTTATTATTTATTATTTATTATTTATTGTTTATTATTTATTATTTATTATTTATTATTTATTATTTATTATTTATTATTTATTGTTTATTATTTATTATTTATTATTTATTATTTATTATTTATTCTTTATTATTTATTATTTATCTATATTTATTTTTTATTATTTATATTTATTTATTATTTATTATTTATTGTTTAAATTTATTTATTATTTATTATTTATTATTTATTATTTATTATTTATTATTTATTATTTATTATTTATTATTTATTATTTATTATTTATTATTTATTATTTATTATTTATTATTTATTATTTATTATTTATTATTTATTATTTATTATTTATTATTTATTATTTATTATTTATTATTTATTATTTATTATTTATTATTTATTATTTATTATTTATTATTTATTATTTATTATTTATTATTTATTATTTATTATTTATTATTATCGAGTTTATATCTATTATTTATGTATTATTTGTTTTTTCAATTAATATATATAAGTATATTAATTTCTGTTTATTAACCACATGGCGAGCTTGCTGGAGTGGTAAAGTCTTTGGAAAATATGCAAGAGGTTAGGAGTTCAAATCTCACCAGACGCAGGATTTATTTATATTGCATGGGCATGCATGTGCATGGGCATGCATGTGCATGGGCATGCATGGGCATGGGCATGGGAGATGCATGCATGGATAAATAAATAAAATAAATAAATAAATAAATAAATAAAATAAATAAATAAATAAATAAATAAATAAATAAATAAAATAAATAAATAAATAAATAAAATAAATACGAAATAAAATAAATAAAATAAATACGAAATAAAATAAATAAATAAATAAATATAAAATTAAACCCCCCCCCCCCCCCCCGCTGAATCATTTAGCGGCGGTTTAAACCGCCGCTAAAAAACCGTCGCGAAACGTTCCGACGGTTTTGAAAACCGCCGCGAATAGTTTCCCGACGCGCGATTTAGCGGCGGTTTTTGAAAACCGCCGCCAATCGATTTAGCGGCGGTTTAAACCGCTGCGAAACGAAAAAAAAACCGCCGCTAAATGCCTTTTTTGCCGTAGTGTAGCATGTTTTACCCACTGGATCACAATGGAATTCACATAATAAATTTTTGAACTTGATAGATAAATTGATATCTCTTTTACGGTATTGCCTCTTGTTTTGCTAGATAGTGTGATATATATTCTTGCTTTGTTTATCCTTTCATTCTTGATGGGAATTGGTGAAGAACGTGAAGATGGAATTAATTGATAATTTTTTGGCTAATGATAAAGAGGCATGTAAATTAATCTAGTTCGTATTTTTGTAACTTGATGTTAATTGAACTGGTGTAGTAAGCATGTTTAATTATTTTTGATAGCTTACTGGTTAGGTTTTCCAAATGTAGAACCTACGAATAACAAATAGGTTAATCCAAGATGGATTAAAGAACTGGTTATTTGATAGAAGATAATTCCTTGTAGGGTTCGGAGTTACCCTCTTTATTATTTAAGGGCCAAGATCCCAATTGATATAATGTTTGCTTTCCTGCTACTTGTGTTGTGATGTGATCCTGGATGGCTGTTGTGATATGTGGGGGCATGGAGGCCTATTGGTTGTGGCATTATTTGATGCCTAGAGTGGAAAGATGCATCAGGTTATGCATGCGGATGTTGGGGAGGGAACCAGGGATGATGAAATGGGTTGGATATGAATGTTTGGATTCTTACTGATTCTTATTTGTTTTTTATCTGATTTGCTTTCCCCACTGCTCAAGGAAACTGATCTTTCTTACCCTTCTTTAGAAAGGGGCGAAGATGATCGGGTTATGCCATGTACTTTCCGTGTTTAGCTTCTTAATGGAGGATGGGTTTACACTCTTGCTATAGGCTGCAAAGACACAACGGGTAGTTCATATACTCACCAAGTTGAGCACCTTGTGTTTTGTAGCAAAGAATGTTTTTCTAGAATGGCTAGGATTATGGGAAAGTAGTGCTATAAATAAAATATTGAATAAATACTATTAAACTAAGGGGTTGGAGCTTGCTGGGATGAAATGTTGAAGTTACAATTTTAAGGGAAAATGGAATTTGGGTGTGATGCTAATGAAATTTAAGGTGGAAATTGATAATGGTTAATCAGTGTTTAAAGAATTAATTAACATAAATTGAAACTTATAAAAAGGGAATGAAGTAATGTAATAAATATCTTAAAATGGTTGTGTTCTTATAGGATTCCTAGTCTTAGAAGTAGAAGCTGGGAGTCTGAGTGACATTAGCTGCAGTTGAGTCTACGACTAGGTCATGCCCATAGTGTGGTTGTGATCTATAATATATTCTTTACTTTTTGTGTTTTTATATGCTACTCTACCCTGTCAGTTAGGGAAACTAAAACCCTGAGGATTCTGAGCCCTGGGGGTGTTTTCCCCAACATTTCGGTGGGAGGATGAATGGCTGACTACCCCCTTTGGCCCTTCTCTCTTCTCTAGGTAGTTACTTGTGCTGGTAGGAACTGCAGTTAGTTTTCCCCATATATTTATGTAGAAGGATGTAATGGATTTTTGTTATTCACACACATATATTCTAAATATTGTATCCTATGGACTACTATTGGCGTAACGTGTATAGGTTGTGACGGCTTGAGGATTCTTACTCAGTGTGTGGGCTGTAATGGCTTGAGGTATAAGCTTGACGTATGATACACGTTATGCAAGTTGTGGTGGCTTTCAAAAAATACCTAGTTACTTTCTTTTATGGATGTGGTGGTTTTGTTGCACGAGTTGCATGTTGTGTTGCTTCACCCAGGTGTCTACGGGAAAGCCTTTTTGGAAAGAAATTCTTAGGATGTGTGACATTGGGGAAAATCGGCAAACCAGTGGGGAAGTAGTAGTAGGGTAACCTTGATATTCTTTATTATATTATATACTTCTGTATGCATTACTTGGTAAGAGTAGCCATGGTGAGGCTGGGAAGATAGTATACTTGTTTAGGTGATGAGTTAGTTTCACTTGTTGTTCACTGTGATTTAGCATGCTTTCTTTACTTTTGCATGAGTGGCTTCAGGGAGGATCCTACTGAGTATACTGTTATACTCACCCTATGTTTATATAAACTATTTTTCAGGTCACTTGAAGCAGGTTGGAGATAAAGCTGGTTTCTGCTAGCTTGGGGTTGTAGAAGATGTTTGGGCTTGTGGTTGCTGTTGTTTTTACTTTCTTTTGGGTATTTAAAGTTTTTCCCCTTTCAATTGTAGTAGTTTTTATGACATTACATATTTTTTCTTGGGATTTCTTATATATTTCTCCCATAGTTGGAGTTGGTTGGTGTTTATCTTATCTCTCTCTTCTACATTTTTTCTCTTATAGGGTAATTCCTCCCATTTGTGTGTTTACTATACCCTCGGTGTTAGTCGCCAACCCGGGGCCTACTGAAGGCGGGACTCTGGGGTCATTATATCCCTTTTTCACTTTTTTGGCCCAAGAGGGGTACACTTTGTGGGTAGGGTTCATGAAACTTGACATTTATTGGTGTTATTTTGTATGTGTTGTTATCGATTTATTCTATTGGAATGTCATGTTCTTGAATTTGGATGGTCAATATGCAATTTTCATTAGTAAATGAGTTTTCTTGATGGGAATTAGAAATATGGAGTCCATCATGTTTCACTTATAAAATGTGGGGTCAGATATCCCCTAATTCAATTCCTTTATTATCCCTTTGATATCTAAGAGACTTTTAGACCTCCCTAACCTGCATCAAATATTTCTTTGTGAAGTATAGCTCCTTAGATCATGGGAACAAGTCTTGTAGATCAAGGTATGATCTCCCCTATTCTATATTATTAACTTATTCATTTTTGAGGAGGATCAAAGTAACGAGAATCCATATTTTTAGTGTTTTTTGGATGTGGTCTGTTAATGTCTTGTTGTTGTTTGATTTTGGTGATTACTCTATCAAGCTTGTTGGGGCATGAACACTTATTCCTTCTGTTGTGAGTAATGGTTCTTTTTTATGCTTCAATCAAGGTAGGGGATCCTCATTATTTCACTCTTTATATATAATTATGGTAATATCATTCTTTTTCATTCCTTTAGGTAGATAATAAATATTGTCTTAAAATATATAATTAATTAGATTGATTAAAATTAAAGGTGAGGGGTGGGGGATCTGTCGTGCCCAAGTAATGCATTTATTTTCAAAGAGTTAATATGTGAGTGGAGATGAAGTGGTGATGTCTAGAGAATTTTTATGGATTAATTTTATAACAATGGATTTCATGATTGGATAATTATCCATGTAATCTCTGATGATTTTTGAACTATTCTTTATTGTCAATGACATGTGCTAAGGAGTTTTCAAATTGTTTACCTCAAGTGAAGTCCATGATATTAAAAAGTAATTATTGCATGATGATTTTTTGAAATTATGGAATCTATGAAAAATACACTTATATTTTTCATGAAGTTTCATGAAGAATAATTTTTATAAGATAAGAAGAAAGGAGACATTTTGTTGGAACGAAGGTTGTTCTTTGCTGGAAAAGAAGTTAGGTTTGTGTTTGTTGTCAATATACTTTGGGTTGATCATGGTTTGGGTTTTCTTATTTTCAAACCTTTCATGTAAGATCAGGTAGATTACATGGAAAGGGGTCATACAGTTTGATCTGAAAGCAGTATTGAAGGTGGCGCCGTTCTCCAGTGTTTTCCAAATTTTTAGGGATGAAAGTCAGAAAATGTAGAAGCGTGTTTTTGGAAAAGGAAGGTGCGTGAAAGATTTGAAGTGTGTGAAAAATTTTATTTTTTTCACACAAGATTGAAGTTGATTTTGGAACTTGAATGAAAGATATTTTTCAGGATCAAATCGTCAAAAAATGGCAAAGTCATGGAGTGTGCGGAAGATGATGATGTGCGAAAGGGTTTGCACACCCAATGTGACGTCAAAAGGGGGTTTGCGTGCTCATGAATAATATTGCACGCACCGACAAAAATGTGCCAGGATCTTTTGTGCAGGGTCATCAAGGGCCTATAAATATGCGGCTACCCCCAAAGAAGACTTATGAATTTTCCATTGAAAATATGGTAGCTCAGCTGCGTGAATGATTTGCGAGTGAAAGATTTGAAGAGAGTAAATCTTGCACACAAGGTGTTCCTTTAGTATGAAAAGACCAAGTGAACCCTTTAGTGTAGTTGCACCAAAGATAAGGGTTGCGTGGAAAGTATGTGTTGCGCCAAAGTCACCTTTCGCAACAATTCCCAAATATTGCGTGAAAGTTGGGGTATTGCACGTAAGTGTGGTGTTATGATTTTGACAGGCTTCTGATTATGTGGTTCAGTGGTTTAGTGCTTTCAAGTGCATCAATTTAGGACTTTGATGCAATAAGTGTCTCATACTGAACAAAGACAAATAATTAAATGAAAATTTATTGAAGAGACCTTCAAGTTGATAAACTGAGTTTGACTTCTCTTAAGGCAGTGAGCTAAGGGGATTTGATGGAAGTGATATGAGGTATGCAGTGAGTGTTCCCTAAACCTTTGTAAAGGCAGTGTGTCTGGAACAGAGTATCTGTGACTAAAACTTGTAATCCATAAACTAGTAAATATTAGTGTATTTTGGTACGACCAAAACATTGTCAGCGTATGCTCCTTGGGCGTAGCCCTTTGTGGTGAACCAAGTAAAAGTGTTGTGTGAACTCTCTGCTCTCATTTGTTTGACAGATTTAACAAGTTCCTACCAATGTGGGAACAAGATCCTCAACTTTAAAAACAAAAATTTGACACCCTGATTCACCCCTCCCCTCTCAGGGTATTCCGAGAACCTTCACATTTGATAATGGAAGAGAAAATAAGTTGGGTTGGCATTTTATTATTAAGGATGGGTTAGGGTTTAAATTATTCTACACTTAGAATTTTTTTAATGTATTTATTTTTGGTATTATATAAAAATATGGACAGCCCACTAAGGAAGCTTTATCCATCTGAACCTTGGGCTCATGTGGGACCTAGAGGTCAACCACGCCCATGGGGACCAGCTTAAGCAAGCACATGGGCGACAGGAGATATGGCTCATGTATATGGCCCGTATAAGACAGCATGCCACACAGAGTGCAGGGCAGGAGCTGAGGGGCCAGCATGTGGGGTGTCATAGTTTCATGGATATCTGGTAATGTGTGGTACCAGAGGGGTTTGAGATTTTTGATCAGCTGAAAATGCACTTTGGTTGATATACCATGCCCCGACTGATAGAGAATTTCATGTGGGATGTGGTTTTTTCAATCAGTTTTCATCCATAATTAAAATGATAGAAATTTCTTGCACCACACGATACAGATCATCTGAGCCATTCAATCGAGATGAGGTATCATCTTCCTCCATCCTTGTTTTAGGCTTTTGCGTGAATTAGATATTTCACCATTTTTTATGTCGCAAAATTCATGGCCTCATCCACTAGATTTAACCAAAGGTTCTAATTATCTCATTTAATCCATCTACAATCTATGAATTTGTTTCAAACATGTTTCATGTAAGGATATTCATAAATATAAGTGATCTCATACATTGATAAATCCTTACCCGGTGAATTTTAAGACACTGAGATTAATGCATAGGGATGATCAAAATGTGTCATGCATGCATCTCTACATTAAATGCATGAAAATCGATAGAAGATAACAATTTCCATGTGAAGAATAGAGTGAAACTGATTCCTTCAGGTATTCAAAGTGAACTACAGAGAGACCGAGTCTTAGGGTATTTAAATGAGGTATATGGATTACTTGAATGAAGTTAGGGGCATCGAGTGTGAATAGAGGAAAAGAACACCTGAATATTCTAAGTGTTTTAATATGGAAGCTACTACCAAAATAATGGTTGGCCCGTGTGAAGGACAATGAACTTGAGTCTCTCAAGTGAATGAGGATCATGCAGATGAGATGCATGCATGATGGATGAGTCATGGGTGATATTTCCATGTGATAAGAAGAAGGAAAACCCCAGACTCCTTTGGTGTTTTAAATGAGATTATATTCATGAAAAAAACTAAAATACCCACAGATTCAGGTATTCAAATCATGCGTTAATAAAAAATAACCATTCGACTATTTCATCAATATGGAGTAAAAAAATACACACAATTTAAGGGGTATAAAAATTGAGAAATTAATACCCACAAATAATGGGGTATTAAAGAATGATAATTGAATAATATCCACATTCAATTGGGTATTTAATTTGAGAAATATAATACCCACATTTGTGTATTATTGTTTGAAGAAAGAAAATAATAAATGTGGTTATTTAATTAACACATTTAAATAAGGATTTAAATGGAGAATTTAAATCATGAAATTATTGAAACCCATGCACCATATTGTTTTGTGTATAAATATGTGCATGCAGGTGATGTAAGTTGTACAAAAATTGAAAAATCATTTTGATACTCCTTGCAACCATTGTGTAAGAAGAATTTTGTTGGTGAACCAAAGATGGGTGACTCTAGAAGAAGGTGATTGCATGTACCCAAGCATTTGAAGAAGGATAATTCAAATCATTCAGTATCTGAAATGAGTTTCGAGGAACAAAAATATTGATCAAGTCATCTATTGAAGACCTTGAATATTTGAACACAATGAAGGGACATCCATCTTTCTTGTGTAGGAAGACTCTATCTGAAGAAGATATATTTATTTTTGGATCAACACTAAAGAAGAATCTTGTAGTTGGGGTGTCTAATAAGCTATTGGAGGATTTTGATTGAGATTTCTAACCAATCAGAGAAGAATATAAATTGGCGTGTCTAACCAACTATGGTGAGAGAAATTGGGTTGTCTAACCAATTATGGAAACGGGGTGTCTAACCATTTGTATTAACTTGTGGATATAGCGAATAGAATCCATATTAGGGTGTCTAACCGACATTGAAAGGAGTAGGCCCTTCAATGATGTACCATATAAATATTGTGTGCTTCCCTCTCATATTTTAGTACTACACATGAGGTGAGTTTGAGAGAAACTATTTAGTGGATTGATAACCTTATCAAACTTAAGAGGTTAAATTTAAAAGGATAAAAATTCATAAAAAAAGGGTACCACTGATCCCCCCCAGAGGAACCTAACCAGCCTGTGGATTTATAGAATTGCATTATTTCTACTTATTCTTATGATTTTTACCTATATAGTTGTGCATGCTTGTAGTTTTTACAAATTTAATTTATGTTGAGATTGGTGTGTTGTTATGGTTATTGAAATTGTTGAACCTTATTGTGATTTTTTATTAAAATCACCACGCAAAAAAATCGCCAAGAACGTTTATCCGGTAATAAATTGGTTGCCCATGGAATCTCATATTTGTGTAAGAATACCCTTGAAAATAATAAAGTAATTATAATGGAAACCCTTGTCAAAACTAAAATGAGATGTGTGGTGTTTGTGATGTGCAGTGGTTATGATGAGGGGTGTTTGTGAAGTGGGGTTTGTTGGTGTGAGATAGATGGGTTGTTTTGTGTTCTTTTGTGCAGTTTCTAGGTTTCTATGGAATGAACTTGAAATGTTGACGTGTGGTTTAAAATTATCATGTGTGGAGAATAAAGTAATGTATGGAATGAATAATAAATGGGATGGATTATAAATTTGAAATGAAAGGGATTGATAAATAAATATGGTTGATAATTAGAAAACAATGGAATTAGTTGTTTTGGAAAGGAATATGGATGTGTATTGTGTGGCTTAAGAGTGTGGTGTGATGTATTTTGATGTGGTATAAATAGTCATGGAGTTGGCCTTTATTAGTGCTAAAAAGGTGTTGACAAATGCTATTTTTATCAGTGCTAAAAAGTGCTGAAATTTTTTTCCTTTTATAAGTATTAAAAAAACATTGATAAAAGACACCCTTTGTTTGTGATTTTTGTAGCACTCGTAAATTACCGTTCTTAATACAGAGAAATCTATAATAGTGAACACAAAGAGACCATTATGACTGAAAGTATATGTTTTTATTTAAAGGTGACAATTTAGTTTAAAATGCAAGTCACATACTCAAAATCAAGTAAACACACTCGTATTGTTTTGATACTTTATGAAAATGATGCATAATTTATTTTTGATTGGTATGAATTAACCTCACGTCAATCTGACACATTATGTGACATGTACGACAAAAAGTGCGTGTTTTCAGTTTATATGTTTCATTTTAGTTCAAAACTGATATCACATACTAAAAAATGAGAAAACATGTTCAGATTGTTTTGATACTTTAGAAAAACAATTAATAATTCATTTTTGATGTGTAGGAATCAAATTCACATCAATCATATTGTTGAACATGTGACTAATATGTATGAAAATGTGTGTTTTGAATTTCAAAATGTGTGTGTCACAAACTTTTTAATATGTTTTATTTATGTATTATTTTTATGATTTATGTTATCCTTTTTATTTATAAATTATTTTATAATATTTAGGTATTATATATTTATTTATTTAGTATTACTCAATTAAACATTGTTTTTTATTACACTGCACTTTTTTCATAGAGGATTGGGTTGAACCATGGAGAAGGTCCACTATGAGTTGGATTATTTTTAAAATGGGGTACAATGAGTTTTTTAATATGTTTTCTGATTTTTTTTAAATGTGTAGGTTAATTTTTCTAAAAATGTGCCTCAATGGAGACATCACCATTGCCTCCTTTTCCCTAAAACAATTTTTTTTCTAATTTAAATATTCTTTTTTATATATTTAAAATTTTAATTTTTTATTTGAATTTTTTTATGTTTATATATATATATATATAACAAAATTTTTCAGCATAATTTATCTCTATTTCAAGTACGTGACTTTTTTAGCCTATAAAATATAAATTATTAGACCAATATATATAAAAACTAAAACATGGATTAGAAACATAATAAGTAGTAAAAAATAAAAATAATTCCTTAAGAAATGTTGATGAGAAATAATTTATAATCTTTTTAATCCACCAACTTTAAACCTAAAAATATTTCAAGTACGTGACTTTGCTAGCCTATAAAATATAAACTATAAGACCAATATAAATGAAAATTAAAAAATGGATTAAACATATAAGAAATAGTCTAAAATAAAAATAATTTCTTAAAAAATGTTGACGAAAAATAATTTATAAGCTTTCTAATCCCCCAAAATGAAACTTAAAAATGTTTCAAGTATGTGACTTTTCTTACCTATAAAATATAAACTATAAGACCAATATAAATGAAAATTAAAACATGGATTAAACATATAAGAAATTGCCAAAAATAAAAAAAAATTGTTAAAAAATGTTGATGAAAAATAATTTATATGATTTCTAATCCACCAACTTGAAACTTAAAAATGTTTCAAGTATGTAACTTTGCTAGCCTATAACATATAAACTATAAGACCAATATAAATGAAAATTAAAATATTGATTAAACATATAAGGAATATCTGAAAATAAAAATAATTACTTAAAAATGTTGATGAAAAATAATTTATAAGCTTTCTAATATACCAACTTGAAACTTAAAAATGTTTCAAGTATGTGACTTTGTTAGCCTATAAAATATAAACTATAAGACCAATATAAATGAAAATTAAAACATGGATTAAACATATAAAAATAGTCTAAAATAAAAATAATTTCTTAAAAAATGTTGATGAAAAATAATTTAGAAGCTTTCTAATCCACCAAATTGAATCTTAAAAATGTTTTAATTGTGTGACTTTGCTAGATTATAAAATATAAACTATAAGACCAATATAAAAGAAAATTTTAAAAAAGGATTAAACATATAAGAAATAGTCAAAAATAAAAATAATTACTTAAAAAATGTTGATGAAAAATAATTTATAAGCTTTCTAATCCACCAACTTGAAACTTAAAAATTCTTCAACTACGTGACTTTGCTATCCTATAAAATAAAAACTATAAGACCAATATAAATGAAAATTAAAACATGAATTAAAAATATAATAAATAATCTAAGTTTTAATTTTTATTTATATTGGTCTTATAGTTTATATTTTATAGGCTTTCAAAGTTAATTAGGTGGATTTGGATCCTCCTCGACATTCCTTCTTTTTGCTCTCACTTCCGAGTAACTTTTTTTACATTTCTTTCATTTTCATTTATTTATATTATTTATGAAACTCTTTATTTTTAAAAAAATAGATGTTTAGGATGTATTTTAAATTTTATTTAGATTGTTTTTGTATTATATATTTTATAATCTTTTAAAGTTATCTACTTTAAATTTAATAATTATTCCTATGTTTCAAGTAGTCAACTTTTAAAGTTATCAAATATAAACTATGCCTAAAATATTAATGAAAACTGAAACACTAGATAAACATATAAGAAGGGATGATAATAATAATAGTATCTTCATTTCAATAGACATATAACATATAAATAAACATGTACAATCAATGTCGCTGTCTATGGATAAGAGATTTTGTCCCATATGGTAGTCTGCAAATAGGACGTCGCTTCAAGTTTGTTATGGAGTCTGGTGACCTAGAAAGGGCTGATCCTTAGGAAATGGAACATCGATTGTCACATCCTCTACCTGTGTATCAGTGGGAGGAGCTATCAACTGCATGACGTACAATGCTCCTGATCATTATTCCACTAGAGTGGTAGAAGGACTTGCCTTCATCGTAGTGGGGAACCAAGCCTATGATGGATATGGAACCCAATGTTGCGATGGATCTGGATCCCAAGATAGATAGAACTGCATATATCCTGTCAAGAAAGATAGATCCCATGCCATCTGAGGCACATACTCAATCGGCTGAGGCTGGACTACTAGAGGGTCGACCTATGCTTGTGGAACAGGTGAGGCCTCACGTGAAGCATGATGTTGTCTACGTCGTCATCGTTGTGGCTCTTCAGCACCAGCAGCTACTACAGGATGTTCTTACAGGGCAGGAACATCCTCTCTGTAGGCTGGAATCTCAAATATTCTCTCAAAAAGTGCACAATAATATGACATCAGATCCAATGCTTCAGCATGGACGACTACCTGGCTAAAGACCCCCTACTCCTCGTCATCACTCATGTGAACAAGATGCTCTGAGTGAGTGCCCTGTAAAGAGATTCAAAATAAATTAAAAAATAGTTCAATAAATAAACTAATGGAAATTTATTGACTTGTAATCTTATGAATATCTCTTCCATGTTGGGTAAGATACAGTATAGACTTTAGTCTATACCATGGCTCACACTCAACCTACTCCAAAAGAAAGAATCGATTCATAGATACACCCTGAATATGAAATTGTGCACATTTGTGCCAGTAGTCGAGAAAGCTGGAATGTACTCAGTGCCAATCTTTATCCTACCTCCCTGTCAGCTTCACCTCATGAAGCTTCTCTGTCTGTCTTGGCAGCAATGGAATTGACTGAGCACAAAAAAATTGGTGTATGACTCTATCATGATGCTTCCACTCAATAATATGGAAGTGAATGAGGGAAATTAAAGCCATAGAATCTTCAAGCCCAACAGTACAGTATGGTGGCAACCGGTCCATAATAGTTCAGTATGGAAGCCATGAAATCTGAAATGACATGTGACCTTTTCCAAAAAAGCTACTTACTAAAAACCAAAATTGATGCTATTATTAAATTTTTAGACAGTGATATATTGTATATACATACTTGGTCAGGTAAGAGATAGTCTATCTTCAGACGATATATTCCCAAATGGTGTCTCAGAACCACGCAAAAACTGTGTCTCTGACACCAGCTGTAAAATACAACATCAATAGTGACAAATAATGATAAATTAAATTCAATAAATCCTAGTACCATCAGAAACTAATAAAAATGACTAATCATACCAGCATCCATACGGAGCATCATGTAGCGCCTCCATCGTGATCAGTGGACCAGAAAGCTCAGGGTGGAATGCAGAGATATGATATCATGCCCACATCTGAAGAAGGATGAAGCACCCCCCGAGACTTTTCTGGTCCCTATAGGATAGCATGCATAATGCTCTGTACGTGTATGCCAAGAAGACTAATCCCCAACTATACATCCCGGTCCGATCAAAGTCCTCTAATAAGGGTAGATACATCATGTGCATGTACATCCTCGAGTGATCAGTACACATGGTCCCTCCATTGAGTCGTAATATATATGCAAGGGCATAACACATGATAGTCTGCTCATCAGCATCATTAGATAAATGTTGAACATGCGCCTCCAACCAAGTTATATATATCGACGCTCCATCTATAGCCCTATGGTCAGACAAAATGTTGATGTCTAACAATATCTGAGAATGGTCAGTCCAATATGCATGAGTGGGTTCAATAACAGCATCCCCCTAGATAAGAAAACTAAGAAGCACTACCACATCCTAGATGGTGATGGTCATCTCTCCCACAGGTGGGTGGAATGTGTGTGTCTCTAGTCTCCACCTCTATACAAGGGCAGAAAGCAGGTAATGGTTGAAAATGAGAAATCTAATACGACAATGTCATTGAAGCCAGCACGACACAAGTATGGTCTAATGGCATGTGGAGGCTCCCTATGTTGAAAATGGTGCACTTGACGCACCCAGATTGATCGATCCTCACCACCATCTAACACAACCTGAGAAACATGGCTATCCTGCTGAGTGAGTAGTACAGTATCATTCATCTGTATATAAAAAAATTAAATGAGTCGTAAGTATAAAATGTAAATATAACGTTATGGTATTCAGAGTTTTATGACTTGTAGAATAAAAGAAATTCTGTGTTTATTCACATTGTTTTATGAAGTTATTTTTACCAAAAGAAAGGGGCATGTCTTCATGCTTTTCAAATCATATTCTTAACATGTTCTTAAGATATGATTTTACCTGGAAAAGGGTGTTTTGTTAGATATGGTTTTATATATTTATATATATATAAATTTTATCTTTTTTATGTAAATTTTTATTAGAAAATGGTGTGCTTTGTAATTTATGTATTACTTTCCACTTGATGGTATGTTTCATGATTATTTTCTCACATGTATAGGTCATTCTATAACACTAACTGAACTTCAAGAAAGAATATGTGGAAAATGAACCATGACGCATGAGGAACGGTGACAACAACGATGGTGATGACGTAAAATCATTCAATCACCGCCGTCGTTGTCACTATTCGTCCAGTGTCATGGTTCATTTCCCACAAATTCTTTCTTTAAGTTCAATTAAAGTTACAAAATCAGTTTTACTAATCTCTATTGTTGGTTGTATACTATAACAATCTCATTTATCAGTTTGTATAACCTCCCCGTAGTATTACACATAGGTAAAATATGACTCTATACGTCGAAAATGTTTTCTGAACATGATTCTGATAGTGTAACTAATATTGAAAAAGATGGTTGATCATATAATCTTTATTATACTGAAATTTTATAAGGTCTTCTTGTACTGTAATATATGATACTATTATTTCATTATATAAAAGTGTATTAAAATATCATTCACATAATGTTTTGAAAATTGATGTAAAGGGAATGTTTTTTTGGTTTACGGTTCATCTTTTTGGTTTTAGTGTTTAGAGATTTTCGGTTTTAGATAATGGGTTTTGGATCTAGGTTTATTGATTTGTTGTATGGTTTTAGAGTTTAGGTTTATGATTTCAAGGTTAGGGTTTAGTTTTTAAGGTTTGGGGTTTATTATTTTGATATTAGGTTATTGATAATAGGTTTTTATATTTAGGGATCAGATTTTAGGTTTTACAGTTTAAGTATTAGGGTTTCCGATATAGTGTTTAGGGTCTAGGTTTTATAATTTTTTGGTTCAGTTTTAGGTTTTGGGTTTATGAATTCAAGGGTAGGGTTTAGGTTTTAAGGTTTAGGGTTTAGAATTTTGAGATTATAGTATAGGGAAGATGTGTTTTGTTTTATTTTTCATCTTTTAGGTTTGGGGGTTTAGAAAAATGAGGTAAAAAAAGAGATAACATATAATTTATAATATGAGATTCTCACAATGAAGACAATACATCATTGTGGATAAGAGTTTGAACTCAACCCAACAATGTTAGGGAATCATTTCCAATTACGACCTTCTTGATGACATATGGTGCATTTCAAACCCTGCCCTTATTCTTGAGGTTAGTCCATCTCATTATGCATCCTGCTGTCCTTCAGTCTCTCATGGGGACGAAATCGATTGATGTCAGGTATCACTATCGACTAGCCTTCGGGCATTGGGAAATAATGAGTCTCCCCAACAGGCATCCATGCTGCAGCATAACAATTAGCAATGGTGTCCATCCGATATAGTGGATTAACATATGCTTCCCATGATATGTTTATAGAGGTACATGTTGTGATGGCGTGTGCGCATGAAAACTCTAAGGCTTGAAAGTTTCCGCAATAACATTTCCTTGTTTCCAGTAATACCACCATTTTTTCACTGATGCTATTTGTGATGGGGTCTGAGCGTTCTTGAAATTAAAATTGAGAGTATTCTCTTTAAAAAAAGGCAGACATGATTACCAGAAGCTTTTTGAATATTATTTTCAATATCTTGTGGAAAGTGTCTTTTGTACCTTAACCCATGTTGCATTCCGTCTGATGCTAGTTTTTGTCTATCAACAAAGTACTTCACATGACGATATAATGTCTCTTGAACAAGGTCAGTTATAGGTAACTTGTGAATCCATTTGAAGACACCATTGATGCACTCCATAATGTTTGTGGTCATGTGTTCCTACCCCCCCCCCCCCCGTCATATGCTAATGTCCATTTTTCTTTGGGAATCTGCATCATATAATCATAAACTTCTTGATTAGCCTTGAGGATTTGTTTTAAACATTCTTAAAATTGATTTTGATCCGGATCATATGCTACATAGAAGAGACGATAGTTCAAATAAATTGATTTTATCATTACGTTGAAACAGTAAAAAATAACAAAGACAATGCGTACCAAGCCTCGTGATTTCCTTCTTCATCGGTTCGTTGTGAAATTGTTTATGCACATTGTTATCAATGTGTCTAATGCAGAACCAGTGATTTTCATTTTGGTATATCCATGTATTTGGACCTGTATTGATTGCCTCATTAATTCCCTAATGTCGATCAGATATCAAACAAACACCCTGAATGTTGGTGAAATGGTTGCTGATAAATGCCAAAAACTAACTCCATGATTCATATTTTTCTTTCTCTACAATGGTAAAGGCAATCAGAAGAGGTGAACAGTTTCCATCTTGGTTTGCCGCAATCAATAATAGACCCTTGTATTTTTCATATAGAAATGTTCCATCAATATGAATGAACTATTTGCGGAAACAAAATGTGGAGATATAGGGAAGGAATGCCCAGAACAACCGATGAGGTTAAACACGAGATGGATTAAGTTGGTTATCAAGAGACACATGTTAATTTGTATCAAGATGGAAGAGAACTCGGTTATGGTTCCTCAATATAGCTAGAAATTGTGGCAATACCCAATACAAGTCATGTCAATCACCATAGACCTTCATAATTGCCTTATGTTTCACCATCCATATCTTATTATAGGAAATATTATAACTGAATATCAGTTGTATCCTCTCTTGTACAAGGGCTATCCGAATATCTTGGCATGTCCTAATTATCTCAACAATAATGGATGACACAAATTCTACATCCAATGAGGTATGATCTTGTGTTAGGCTTGGCTGAATGCAAGTATGAGCTGCATCAATCCTCGAGATTCTCCATCCTTAAAATGCAATGTCTAAAATTTCCCTCAAGTGGAATCTACAATCATCCTCATACTTCTCACACTATATGATATATTTACTATGACCTGATTCTTGAACTATATATCTACAATGCCTCTCAATGTGAAATCTTGTTGGCGTGCTTTTTAATGTATCTTTACTTGGAAAATTCCTTCCAACATATAAGGTTATGTCTAGATCACTAAACCTATCTGGTATAACTATGGGAAACTCAGTTGCGGGTGTGAGAACATTATTTTCGAATTCAGGAACACGTGTTATTGCTTCTGAATAAGATACTCAGAGTGATTGATGATTTATTGTAGGTCGAGGTTGTTGTACAACTAATGCATTTCTAGAAACCTCTTCCCTAACTTCTGTTGGTACCTCCTCATCAGCATTGTTGTCACCATATGTTCCATCATTACAAAACACCTCATCGGAAGTCGGACTGACATGTATATCCAGGAGATCATCTAGGTTTTCCTCTTCTGTATCATTTAGAATAGGCTCAATTTCATGGGGTGGATTATCTTCAACAACTCTTGTAAGTCTACATCTTCGTACAATTGTTAGTACAGTAGAAACATCAACATATAAGTCCATCATGGTACCATCTGACCGTTGAGAAAATAAATTTATTGCTTGGACCCACTGCGCATCAGCAACCAATGGACGAGCTAGATGCCACAGTGTTGCCGGGAATTGCAAATGTCTATAGCTCATAGACTTGATCTGTTGATCGGGTCCCAAATTTAAGGAACCACAAATTCTATATTGAAGGTCACTTTGGGTTATACAATCAGCTGTACTGACCATTGTTATTGGTTGTGTATTGTAAGAAGCTCTTTGCTCAGTTCGAATCACCTCCCCATAGCAGTACACACATGCAAACATGACTCTTTACGTCAAAAATGTTTTTTTGATCAAAATTATGATAGTGTAACAAATATTAACATTGATGGTTGGTCATATAATATTTATTAGAATTCAATTTTAGGATGCCTTTTTATACCTTAAAATATGCTAGTAATGTTTCATTATATAAAAGCTTATTAAAATATAAGCCACAGAATGTTTTGGAAACCGAGGTAAAAAGAAGACGAAACATCAAATTAGTTTATTTTTCATTGATAAAATGACAGTTATGATCATATAAAATGAAATGAAGAAGAACAAACACATTAAATAACTCATGAATGCTTTATAACATACAAGAAATTCTTTACATTTTTCAATAGAATGTGGTCTGGAAGAGATAAGTCTCACTTTAGATATGAGGTAAAATCCAACTTATTTTTAATTTTCAGCTTAATAACATCTTTGAAATATATGTACTTCACTTTTGAACTTTTTAAAGATTTTGACCTTCTAATGACATATCTTAGATGTCATCTTAGATGTCACAAACATTGTAATATGTTTTATTTATGTATTATGTATTATCATTTATGATATCCTTTTTATTTATAAATCATTTTATAACATTTAGGTATATATATTTATTTATTTAATATTACTCAAATAAACATTGTTTTTTATTACACCATTTTGTTTTCGTAGAGGATTGGTTTGAACCACGGAGAAGGTCCCCTATGAGTTGGACTCTTTAAAATGGGGTACAACAAAAGCACGACACACACGAGGGTATAACAAAGATGCAAATAACTTGAATATAAATTTGCTTTTATTCAATTGGTGTAATGTTAATATTGTTGAGATTCATCACATTTATTGATGAGAGAAAAATCATTAATGGAGGGATTCATCACATTTATTGATGAGAGAGGAAAATTATTAATGGAGAGATTTATATCACCATTAATTGAGGATTTTCTCCCAACATTAATTGATATTTAATTCTCAATATTAATGGATGGAATTATGGATGTTGACTGCATTAATTGATTATTATGGACATGGTGTCTATATAAGGAGGATGCAGAAACATATTTTGGAGAAAGGGTGTGCCAGTAAGATGTAGCCGGCAAGGGAGACCCGGGAAGGGGTTGTCGCGTTTGCGGCAGCTCGTGTGGCACGACGACGATGGCGCGTCGGTGTTTGACAGGTGCAGAGCAGCGACTACGGAATTGATGATCATGGCCACGTATCGAAAGTCTTCCTGATAGTGGTGATCAGGTGGCGTGTCTCGATTGGAGATTGGTGGCACATCATGATGGCAAGATCATTCAGGTGTCGCAAGCTGGTGCGAGGTTGGCGCATGTTCGGGTGAAGATCTTCGAGGTAGTGACCTTTCGTCGACAGAAGGGTGACGTTTTGTCACATATTGATCTTCCGATACATGGTGTCAGCGATATGTTTATCAGAGAGATGACAGAGGCGTATTAGGGTGTGGTTTTCACACAGGTTTTCTATGCTCTCTTATTTGTAATTTAAGTTTGGGCATTACTTGGATTATTGTATTCTTTGATTCATAGTTGATATTTTGGGAATTGCCCCGTGGTTTTTTAATCCTCCGCATGTGAGGGTTTTTCCACGTTAAAAAATCCTGTGTGTTGATTTTTTTCATTCTACTTATATCGCTTCCATATTTCGACGTGTTTCTCACGATATTTTTGGCAAGCAATTTTCGGCCTGAATTCGGGATTCTCCCCAACAAGTGGTATCAGAGGAGGTTGGTTCATGCTTGCAGTTTAACGTGAGGATTTTGGAAGCTTTGAAGAGGATCGCAGAAGTGTGCGTGGAGCAGAATAATGTTTGGAAATTAAAGCAGGTTGAGAGAGGTGATACACATGTCCACTCATAGGATGTTGAGTAGGGGGAGCAGTTTATTTCTATAGGTGCTCCAGATTATGTGGTAATCACTATTATGGGGGAGCTAGATGTTTCTGGTTCTGGGTTTGTTCAGCAGGACGGTGCATATACAAATGTGATGAAGATTTCGACGTTTGGTTTTCTTTTTGCAGGGGGAGCTGATATTTTTTTTATCAGAAGTGCAGGAGGACGTCGTCATATTTTTCTACAAATGATGGTGGTTGGTGTGATACTGACCTTTTTTGTTCAACTAGGTTTGTTGGATGGTTTCATTCATTAATGTGATGAAGGGGGAGATTGTTGAGATTCATCACATTTATTGATGAGAGGAAAATCATTAATGGAGGGATTCATCGCATTTATTGATGAGAGAGGAAAATTATTAATGGAGAGATTTATATCACCATTAATTGAGGATTTTCTCCCAACATTAATTGATATTTAATTCTCAATATTAATGGATGGAATTATGGATATTCACTGCATTAATTGATTATTAAGGACATGGTGTCTATATAAGGAGGATGCAGAAACAAATTTTGGAGAAAGGGTGTGCCAACAAGATGTAGCAGGCAAGGGAGACCCGGGAAGGGGTTGCTGCGTTTGCAGCAGCTCGTGTGGCACGACGACGATGGTGCGTCGGCGTTTGACAGTTGCAGAGCAGCGACTACGGAATTGATGATCATGGCCACGTATCGAAAGTCTTCTTGAGAGCAGTGATCAAGTGGCGTGTCTCGATTGGAGATCGGCGGTACATCATGATGGCAAGATTATTCGGGTGTCGCAAGCTGGTGCGAGGTTGACGCATTTTCGGGTGAAGATCTCCGAGGTAGTGACGTTTCGTCGACAGAAGGGTGACGTTTTTTTGCAGATTGATCTTCCGATACATGGCGTCAGCGGTATGTTTATCAGAGAGATGACAGAGGCGTATTGGGGTGTGGTTTTGACACAGGTTTTCTACGCTCTTATTTGTAATTAATGTTTGGGTACTGCTTGGATTATTGTATTCTCTGATTCATAGTGGATATTTTGGGAATTGTCCCGTGGTTTTTCAATCCTCTGCATGTAAGGGTTTTTCCACGTTAAAAAATCATGCGTGTTGATTTTTTCATTCTGCTTATATTGCTTCTATATTTCGACGTGTTTCTCACGATATTTTTGGAAATCAATTTTCGGCCCGAATTCGGGATTATCCCCAACAAATATATTGTTTATTATGTGAATTTTTTTGAATTGTTGTAATATAAATTTTGTTTCCGCTACCAGATTGTGGTGTTCAGCTGAATCATTTTACCGGGGTTCCTCCGAGAGGCAGCGAGACGATTGGACGACACCAGAGGCCGTGCCGGCGGCATGGACGCAGGAGGACTGCGCGGGCTGGTTATTATAAGTCACCATCACGTTCTCCATCCTGATTCCGGTGCATGGGTTCCGAGGGCTGCACTCCACCCTCACGCCCACCGCCGTCGCCGACGTCCCCACTATATCCCTATAAGTCACGTCGCTTATCTTCACTCCCGACACTTGTCCGGGGCACTTCGGGTTGTCCGGGCAGTAGTTCTGGTCGATGATGATGGGGTTCTCCACATTCACCATCGTCGCCTGCTGGAAGAGGACGTGCCTGACGAACCCCGTGCTGGGCCGCCCCCACGATTTGATCCTCACCCCGTTCCGCGTCCCAGCGAACATCGCCAGTTTCACTGTCACGTTCTCCACCCCCGCCTCCACCGCGTCCTTCCCCAGGCTTCCGATGCTGCACCCCAATTCATCCATCCGTTGAATATATATCGGAATTCTGATATTAATGCATGGGTTACCTGATCCCGTGGCCGGGTCCGCAGACGACCCTCTCGATCCGCAGGCCGGTGGTGCCGGGTCCGATAGACACGCAGTCATCGCCGGTCTGGATGGTGGAACCCAGGATGGTTACGCCGGAGGACATCTGGACGTGAATCCCGTCGGTGTTGGGGCTGCTGCCTGCCGCTGCGACCGTCACCTGCTGGAGCTCCACGTTCCGGCACCCGTCGATCACGATGTGGAACACCTGGCTGTCCACCGACGTCAGCCCGTTTATGAGGATGTTGTTGGAATTCAGGAACTCCAGCGACTGCATCACCACCAGCTAAATTGTTAAATAATAATTATCCTTGTGGTTTGTTATGGTTTATGGACAGACGGACCGTGGCGCCAAACGGGCAGCTGGCTCCCGAAGCTTTGCAAGCCCACAGCCCGGCTCCCATGCCGTCGAGGGTGCCGCCGAGGACTGTGACCCCGGAGACTTGCTTGAACAGGATCCAGTTGGCGGCGCCCCCGAAGGCGCGGTAGTCCGACGGCGCGACGAGGGTGCCGTCGATCCGCATGGTGGTGGAGCTGCCCCGGCAGCTGCCACCGGTGAACACTAGCGGGGATGCCAGCAGGTAGCGGCCGGGGGGCACATAAATCTCGGCCGGCGAGGAGGAATTGCAGGCTGCCGCCCACGCTGAGAGAAATGCGCGGGAGGAGTCGCTCCCCAAGTCAGGCCGGGCTCCGAAGCCGACCACATTGTAACTGGACACCGCCGCTGTGAATGGTTGGGATCCGAGATGAAGAAGGGAGGCTGCGAGGAGAAGGGGAACAGGCAATGAGGGAGAAGAAAAGGGTGCGTGCGCCATTTTCAGTGTTTTCATGACAGAGATCGAGTGGGGGGAGACGATGGGTATTTCAAGGGTTGAGAGCGGCGGTCCGTAACACGACGGGTAAGGCCTGCGATGGAGTAACCAGCGGGCCCCGCCTAACTTTTAAACGGCGAACGGTGATTGAGGAGTGAATAGAGGAAGATGAACACATTATTATTTACCAGTTTAGCGTCCTGTTAATGAAGTAACTGTAAATGAATTGAGTGCTTCGCGGTCATCATCCTATTTTAAAAGCACGCAATCTTGTTTTAATGGCCGACGGACTGCTTCTGCATGTAACGGCTGCGTAAACTATGGGGTGGTTTCCCCCCACCGCCAATCCCATTCTTCTACTTGACCGATATATGCTTAAATTGGAATGGAGATCACCACGTTTTAGGATTTATAGGTGATATAATTATGCCAATCCTCACAATAAAAAAACACTATACATTAATTAAAATCTTTTCAAATATTGGTTTGTACAGTTACATTGGGACATACAATTTATCAAAAACATCAAAAAATTCAAAAAGATTAATGTTTTGTTGTTTTTGGACTCCAACCCCATTCTAAAAAAAGCATGATCATGCTATTGGGTGCTAAACAAATCTTCTCAATTCAAACAAAATAGTGCACTTGTATAAAAAAACAAATCTTATATTAATAATAATATAAAGAAATAAAATAAACAGAAATATGATACAATGCATTAATAAAATGTCACTTTTAAACTGAAAATATACACTTCAAGTCATATAGGACACACCATGTGTCAAATTAACATGTGCTTAGATCTTAATTGTTACAATTGCTTTATGGATCATTGTCCTAAAGTATCAAGACAATCCAAGTGCATTTTCTCGGTTTTCAGTAAGCAACGCGTGTTTTGAACTAAAATATCAATTTTAAATTAAAACATGTGATTTGAGTCATGCTGACCACACCATGTGTTAGATTGATATGCAAAAAATTTCAACACATTACAAATGATTTTTGAATCATCGTTCTAAAATATCAAGACAATTTAAGTTTGTTTGTTTGGTTTTCAATGACTGACACGTTTTTTAATTAAAATGTCTTTAAACATAACACACACACACACTTTGAGTCATATCGATCACACCATGTGTCGGATTAACATGTGGATGATTCCAACACGCCAAAAAGGACTTATGGATCATTTCCCTACAATATCATTTCAATCTAAGTATATATTTTCTCGGTTTTCAGTGACACTTGTTTTTAACTAAATTGTCAATTTTAAATTGAAAAAACACATTTTGAGTCATACCGATCACACTGTGTATTAGATTGAGGTGCGACTGATTCCGGTATGTCACAAATGGATTATGGATCATTGTCCTAAAACATCAAAACAATTTGAGTGTGTTTGCTTGATTTTCAGTATGTCGTTGTTGGGCGCCTTCCTGGTTGGTGCACCGGGTAACGCCTCCTCAAATGGTGCCCACGCGATATCTGTTTTAATGTGGTGTTTTAATGCGGGCCAAGACCGCGTGAATTAATTCACGGAGTGACACTCTTTTGACGCAACGACATTATTTTGACGTTGATTCTTTTCCTATATAAGGAGGCAGAGACAAGACATTTCAATATCACCAGCAACAACAACACCGAGAGCAAATCCCATTTGGTGATCGCCTTTCTTCAACGATCATCTTTCTTGCTCTTCGCCTTTTGATCCACACTTTTATTCTTGATTATTACTTTTGAGATCCCTTCCATTTTTGGAGTCTCTACCGTGTACTTCTTGATTTTAGTGGATCCCTCTTTCTGGACTAGGTCCCGTGGTTTTTCCCTTTTGGGGTTTCCACGTAAAAATTTCCAGTGTCAAATTTATTTTTCTACACATTTAATTTTGTCGCTGTGCATCCGCTTCTGTTTGAGGGGAAAGATTCAATTTCCACTGCGCGTTCACTTTTTCTATTGTTTGCACGTTCGTCGCTTTCCTGTCTTTCCCAACATTTGGTATTAGAGGATTTGGTTCTTTTTTCATATTTATTATGGAGGCCAATTACAGTCGGATGATTTTGATGAATGGTTCCAACTACCATATGTGGCGACTTAAAATAAAAGTTCTGCTTTTTGTCAAGCGAATGCATCTTCCAGTGTTTAGTACCCAGAAGCCAGAGAGGATGTCAGACGAAGAATGAGAGTTCGAGCATGAGATGGTTTGCGGCTTCATTCTCCAATGGGTTGAAGACAACGTGATGAACCACATTGTCAACATCTCTCACGCCATAACATTGTGGGAGAAGCTTGAGACGACCTACGCTTCGAAGACGGGAAACAATGAACTGTTTCTTCTCAAGCAAATGATGAACTTGAGGTATAGAGAATATACGTCTATTTCTGATTATTTAAGTGAATATCAAGGATGCTTTGATCAGTTGTCTGGCATGAGTATCAATTTTGAAGATGAGGTTTTAGCTCTTTTGCTGCTTAACACTTTACCTGATTCATGGGAAAATTTACGTGTTACTCAAACCAGTTCTTCTCCTAATGGTGCTGTGACATTTAGTTTTGTCAAGTCTGCTATTTTAAATGAAGAGGTCAGGAGACACACTCAGGAGAAATCTTTTTCCGAGCTTTTGGTCACAGAGAACAGGGGGGAGAAGCCAGGACCGGGGGCAGAGCAGTCGAGATAAGAGCAGAGGCAGAAGCAAATCCAGACCGAAGCAGAAAGATTTTGAATGTCATCATTGTGGTAAGAAGGGGCATGTTAAGAAATTTTGTTATCAACTAAAAAGAGAGAACATATTGAAGGAAAATCCACAGAAGAAAAATGGCGAGGGAGATGATCATGTCGCCGCTGCTACATGGGGTGATCTTGTTATTGTTTATGACTCCATTAACATTGCTTCTGATGATTCTTGCTGGGTTGTTGACAGTGGTGCCTGTTTTCACGTGACATCAAAGAAGGAGTTCTTTACATCTTACAGCCCTGGTAATTTTGGGATTTTGAATATGGGAAATGATGCTCTTGCTAACGTTGTAGGCATCATGAGTGTTTGTTTAAAGACCAGTACATGAAGTAAGCTGATTCTGATGAATGTCTGACATGCACCCGAGGTTCGTTTGAATCTTATCTCTACCAGCGTTCTTGATGATGAAGGGTTTATCAGCACTTTTGGTGATTGCCAATGAGAGATTTCCAAGGGATCTTTGATTGTGACTAGAGGGAAGAAGCAATCAGGTTTGTACTGGACTAGAGCTTCTATTTCTTTTGATACTGCTTGCGTTGTTGAGTGTAGTGTTTCATCCAAGTTGTGGCATAAGAGGCTCAGTCACATTAGTGAGAAAGGTCTTGGTTGTTTGGCCAAGAGAAATCTTCTTCCAGATTTGAAGAGTGTCAAATTGGACACATGTGATCATTACATGGCTGGGAAACAGAGCAGAGTGAGTTTCAACAGTCATCCTCCACACAGGATGTCACAGGTACATGATTTAGTACATTCTGACATTTGTGGTCCTTTGAAATCTAAGACCTTTAGTGGCGGTCTTTATTTTGTGACATTTATTGATGAATACTCATGAAAGCTCTGAGTTTATGTTTTAAAATCCAAAAGTCAGGTGCTCAGTGTTTTTAAGCAATTTCATGTTTCTGCTGAGAGAGAATCAAGAAAGAAATTGAAATGTATTCGCACTGACAATGAAGAAGAGTATTGTGGTCCTTTTGATCAGTATTTCAGGCAGGAAGGTATTTGACATCAGAAGACGCCGCCCAAGACACCTCAGTTGAATGGTGTAGCTGAGAGGATGGACAAGACTTTGCTAGAAAGAGTTCGTTGTTTTCTTTCAGATGCAAAGTTGCCTTGACACTTTTGGGGTGAGGCTTTACTTACTGCTGCTTATATTATCAATTTATCACCTGTGGTTTCTTTGTAGACATACACTCCTGACAAATTTTGGTATGACAAAGAGATTAGGTATGATCACTTGCGTGTTTTTGGTTGCAAGGCTTTTGTTCATGTGCCTAGAGATGAGAGATCCAAGATGGATGGTAAGTCACGTCAGTGTATTTTTATTGGCTATGGACACGATGAGTTTGGGTACAGGTTCTATGATCCTATTTTGAAGAAATTTTTCAGAAACCGCGATGCATTGTTTAAGGAGGATCAGACTATTGAAGACATTGATAAGGGAGAAAAAGATGATTCTCCAACTTCTGATGGTTTTGTCAGTCTTGAGCCAGGTTCTGATTCACATTTACCTCATATTGTTGATTCTGATGATCATGTTGATGTACAGAATGATGCTCAAGGTGAACAGGTTAGAGTTTAAGTTTCCGATACACCTTTTGTTTCTGATGATCCGGTTCTAGGGGTTATTAATGAACCCGCATTTCCACTCCGGAGGTCATCTCGGCATCGCACCATTTCTACTCGATATTCACCTGATGAGTATGTGCTCCTCGCTGAAGGGGGAGAACCAGAATCATTTGATGAGGTAGTGGAGAGTGAACAGAAGAACAGATGGGTTGCGGCAATGGATGGAGAGATGACATCATTGCACGAAAACCACACTTTTGAGCTGGTGAAGTTACTGATAGGGAAGAGAGCTTTGCAAAATCGATGGATTTATCAGATTAAGAATGAAGAATCCAGTTCAGTTACATGATACGAGGAAAGGTTAGTTGTCAAAGGCTTCCTTCAGAAGAAAGGTATTGATTTTGATGAGATTTTCTCACCTGTTGTCAAAATGTCTTCCATTCGGGTTGTTCTTGGTTTGGATCTCAGTTTGGATCTACAGATTGAGCAGATGGATGTGAAGACAACTTTCCTCCATGGAGATTTAGAGGAGGAGATTTATATGGAGCAACCAGAGGGTTTTTTTTGAAACATGTAAATAAAATCATGTCTGGAAGTTGAAGAAGAGATTGTATAGTTTGAAGCAAGCTCCGAGGTAGTGGTATAAGAAGTTTGAATATGTCATTTCTCATCAGGGTTTCAAGAAGACATCTTCTGATCATTGTGTTTTTGTTCAGATATTTACTGATGATGATTTTATTATACTGTTGCTTTATGTTGATGATATGCTCATTGTTGGCCATGATACTTCTATAATTGACATATTGAAGAAGGATATTTGTCAGTATTTTGTGATGAAAGACTTGGGGCCAGCACGAAAAATTCTTGTCATGACGATCTCCCGTGATAGGAAGTCCAAGAAGTTGTCGTTATCTAAGGAGAGATACATTGAGATGGTTCTTCAGAGATTTTCTATGGATAGGGAAAAAGTGGTTAGTACTCCTCTTGCTTTACATTTTAAGCCCAGTACCAGTCAGTCACCTTCTACTGATGAAGAGAGAGAAGATATGCAACACATACTTTATTCATCTGTTGTTGGTTGTTTGATGTATGCAATGGTATGTACTAGACCTGATATAGCTCATGTAGTTTGTGTGGTCAGTCATTTTCTATCAAATCCAGGTAGAGAGCATTGGAGAGCAGTGAAGTACATTTTTAGTTATCTTCGTGGTAATTATGATCTGATATTGTGTTTTGGAAAAGGAGAACCTATGCTTTGTGGATTTACAGATTCAGATATGGCAGGAGACATCGATTTGAGGAAGTCTACTTCAGGCTATTTGATCACTTTTTTAGGGGGAGCTGTATCCTGACAGTCTAGATTTCAGAGATATGTTGCTTTATCTACCATAGAGTCAATTTTTATTGCAGCTACTGAGGCATGCAAAGAATTGTGGTGGATGAAAACATTTATTTGAGAGCTCAATTTAAATTAGGACAGGTATGTTTTATTTTGTGATAGTCAGAGTGCTATTTGTTTGGGAAAGAATTCCACATTTCATGGCAGGTCAAAACATATCGATGTTCGATATCATTGGATCCACAATGTCCTTGATTAGAGACAGTTAGAGCTTGAGAAGATCCACACTGATGACAATGGGTCATACATGTTGACCAAGAGTTTACCCAGAGGAAAATTTGAGACTTGGCGACAGATTGCAGGGTTGGCGGTGATCCCCACTTGAGTCGGAGGGGGAGATTGTTGGGCGCCTTCCTGGTTGGCGCACTGGGTAACGCCTCCTCAATAGGTGCCCACGCAGTATCTATTTTAATGTGGTGTTTTAATGCGGGCCAAGACCACGTGAATTAATTCACGCGGTGACACTCTTTTGACGCGACGACATTATTTTGACGCTGATTCTTTTCCTATATAAGGAGGTAGAGGCAAGACATTTCAATATCACCGGCAGCAACAACACTGAGAGCAAATCTCATTTGGTGATCACCTTTCTTCGATGATCATCTTTCTTGCTCTCCGCCTTTTGATCCACACTTTTATTCTTGAGTATTACTTTTGAGATCCCTTCCATTTTTGGGAGTCTCTACCATGTACTTCTTGATTTTAGTGGATCCCTCTTTCTGGACTAGGTCCTGTGGTTTTTCCCTTTCGGGATTTCCACGTAAACATTTCCGGTGTCAAATTTATTTTTCTTCACATTTAATTTTGTCGCTGCGCATCTGCTTCTATTTGGGGGGAAAGATTCAATTTCAGCTGCACGTTCGCTTTTTCTATTGTTTGTGTGTTCTTCACTTTCCCGTCTTTCCCAATAGTCGCACGTCTTTTCAACTAAAATGTCAATTTAAAATTAAAACACACACTTTGAGTCATAACAACCATAGTTTCTATCAGATTGACGTGCAGTTGATTCCTACACATTAAAATTGACTTACGAATCAATTTCCTAAAGAATCAAGACAATCCAAGTATGATTGCTTAATTTTCAATGAGTGAAACACATTTTAAACTAAAATCTCATTTTTAAACTGAACACACGCACATTGAGTCATATCGATCACACCGTATGTCGAATTGACTTACAACTGATTCCAATATGTCAGAAATCATTTATGGATCATTTTTGTAAATTATCAAGATAATATGAGTGTGTATGCTTGGTTTTTAGTGGTTGAAACATTTTCAACTAAAATATAATTTTAAACTGAAAACACACACTTTTAGTTATACCGGTCACACTGTGTATCAGATTAACTTATGGTTGATTCATCCATATCACAAATGAATTATGAATTATTTTCTTAAAGTATTCAGACAATCCAAACACATTTTCTTGGATTTCAGTTAGTGACACGTGTTTTTAAAAAAGAATGTCAATTTTAAACTGAAAGCAGACATTTAGAGTCATATCGGTCACACTATGTATCAGATATAGGTATGAATAATTCTTATATGTCAAAAACAACTTATGGATCATTTTTATAATGTATCAAAACAACCTGATTGCATTTTCTCAGTTTGGGATATGCCATATATCTTTTGAACTAAAATGTCAATTTTTAATTAAAACATGCACTTTGAGTCATACTGGCCACACCGTGAGTTGGATTGACATGTGATTGATTCCAACATTTCAAATTTGACTTATGTATCATTTTATTAAAGTAATAGGACAATATCTGGGTGTTTTCTCAGTTTTTAGATAGTGAAACATGTTTTTAACTAAAAAGTCATTCTTAAACCGAAAACATGCACTATGAGTCATACTAATCACATTGTTAGTCGGAATAATGTGAGACTGATTCTCATACATAAAAAATGAATTATGTATCATTTTACTAAAGTATCAAGATAATCCCAGAATGTTTGTTGGAATTTTTAGCGAGTGACACACGTTTTTAGCTAAAACAACATTTTTAAATGAAAATATTTACTTTGAGTCATACCAATCATACCATGTATCAAATTGATGTGTGGTTTATTCATACAGGTTAAAAATGACTTATGGATCGTTTTCCTAAAATATTAAGACAATACGAGTACATATAATCAGTTTTCAGTGATTGAAACATGTTTTTAACTAAAATACCAATTTTAAATTGAAAGCACACATTTTGAGTCATGTCACTCACACCGTTTGTCAGATTGATGTGAGACTAATTCTTACATATCAAAAATGACTTATGGATTGTTTTTATAATGTATCAAAAAAATCTGACTATATTTTATCAGTTTTCAGTATGCCACATGTCTTTTGAAGAAAAATAAATTTTTTGAATTAAAATAGTAGTTTTGAGTCATACCGTCCACATCATGTGTTGGATAGACGTTCAATTGATTCGTCTACATCAAAAATGACTTATGGACTATTTTTCTAAAGTATTAGGAAAATATGAGTGTGTTTTATTGGTTTTTAGTGAGTGACACACATTTTTAAATAAAATTACATTTTAAAACTAAAAATATACACTTTAAGTCATACTAATCATACCATGAGTCAGATTGATGTGAGAATGATTCCTACATGTCATAAAGTACTTATAGATCATTTTCCTAAATTTTCATGGCAATATTAGTGTGTTTGATAGGTTTTCAATGAGTGATATTCGTTTTTAAATAAAATGTCATTTCAAACTGAAAGCACGCACTTTGAGTCATACCGATTACACCTTATGTGAGATTGATGTGAGGATAATTTATAAACCTAAAAAATATCTTATGGGTAATTTCACTAAAGTATCAAGACAATCTATGAATGTTTTCTCAATTTTCAGTGAGTGACATACATTGTTTTCTAAAATTTCAATTTTAAACTGAAAACACACATTTTGAGTCATACTGGTTACATAGTATTAAAAAAAATTAAAATGTGTTTTCTCATTTTAGAGTATTCCATGGGTGTTTTGAACTAAAATGTTAATTTTAAATTAATATAAGTACTTTGAGTCATATCGGGCACGTTGTGTGTCCGATTGATGTGAGATTGATTCCAACACAATAAAAATGACTTATGAATCATTTTATTAAAATTTCAAGATAATCCGAGAATGTTTTCTATTTTTTCAGTGAGTGAGACATGTTTTTAACTAAAATGTAATTTTTTTAACAGAACACACACACATTGAGTCATACCGGTCACACTGTGTGTTTGAATTACATATTTATAATTCCAACATATCACATAGGACTTGTAGATTATTTTACTAATGTATCAAGACAATAAAAGTTTTTTTTTTCATTTTTAGTTAGTTACACACTTTCTTAACTAAAACACCTTTTTAAACTGAAAAGATACACTTTGAGTTATACCGGTCACACTATGTGTTAGAATAAAGTGAGACTGATTCATACATGTCCAAAATGAATTATGTATCATTGTAATCAATTATTAAGATAATCAGAGTTTTTTTATTATTTTTCAGTGTGTGGAACATGTTTTTAACTAAAATGTTGATTTTAAATTGAAAAAAAAATTAGTCTTACCGATCACACCATGTATCATATTGAGATGTTTCTGATTCCCACATGCCAAAAATGAATTATGGATCATTTTTATAAAGTATAAAAAATATGAACATGTTTTCTTGGTTTTTAGTATGTCACACATCTTTTGAACTAAAATGTCATTTTTAAATTAAAACAAACAATTTGAGTCACACTGGCCACACCATGATTCAATTTAATGTGGGGTTGATTCATACATGTGAAAAATGACTTACAGGTCAGTTTCCTAATGTATCAGAACAATCCAAGTGTGTTTTCTTAGTTTTTAGTGAGTAACACAAGTTTTTGACTAAAATGTCATTTTTAACCTGAACACTCACACTTTGATTCATACCTGCCACATCAAGTGTCAGATTTATGTGTGAATGGTTTATATACAGAAATATATATATATATATATATATATGAATTATTTTACTAAAGTATCAAGATAATCCATTTTTTTCACAGTTTTTAGTGAGTGAAATAGGTTCTTAACTAAAATGTCATTTTAAACTGAAAACATGCACTTTGAGTCATACCAACTACACTGTGTGTCAGATTGACATGCAGATGATTCCTACATGTAAAAAATGACTTATGGATACTTTTCCTAAATTTTTAATACAATATGATCATGTTTTTTTCTTTTCAATGAGTGACACATGTTTTTAAATAAAATGTTAATTTTCAACTGAAAACACACATTTCAAGTCATACTGACCAAACTGTGTATCTGATTGATGTATGACTAATTATTTCATATCAAAAATAACTTATGGATGGTTTTAATAAATTATCAAAACAATATGAATACATTTACTTGTTTTTGATTATTTCATGCATCTTTTTAACTAAAATGTCAGTTTTAAATTAAAACACACGCTTTGATTATACCAACCTGACCTTGTGTCAGAGCGACATAAGGTTGATTTTTACACATAAAATAATGACTTATAGATCACTGTAAAAAATTATAAAGACAATTAGAGTGTGTTTTCATGGTTTTCAATGAGTGAAACATTATATAAACTATAATGACATATTTAAATTGAAAAAATGCACTTTGATTCACACTGGTCACACTGTGCATCAGATTGAAGTTTAACTAATTACTGAAAACAAAAAATTAATTATTGATCATTTTTCTAAAGTACCTACAACATCCTAGATTTTTAGTGAGGAATGAAATATTTTAAATTCATTAAAACCCTTATTGAGTTTTATTTTTGGATTAGAACCTGGTGATCGGGCCTTTAGGCCGGTCGGTCTACTTCTGAGAAGAAGGTAATAGGCGGGATGGAGGCTGACTACAAGATAAATACATGAAATGTATTAAATACAGAGTGTGTATTTAAAATACATGATGTTTATTAAATACATGATGTTTATTAAATACATTATGTTTAATGGGTTATAAATACCCCCTTGCACGTTATGAAATGGGTTTTTTCCCATGAGGGAAAAACCTAAGCTTTACATTATGTGTAAAGTTTATACGCCATGTGTTGGTACCTCCTTTTGAGGAGAGTGTTTGGAAATTCCTTATTTTAATGACAAAAAATGATGTTTCTTTTTGTATTAGTATGTTTTATATTGTATGATATCATTTTATATCATAATAATTTGTTTTTGAAATTTGGCCAAGTATTGACTTAAGTCACCGCCAAGACTTGAGTCACCATCACTGCCCAGACTTGAGTCACTATCACAACCATATTTTTCAATGCTAGAATTATTACCACCATTGTTAGATACCACCAGCCTGAGGTACCACCAACCGGAGTCACCACCAGTCTGAGATACTTTCGTATGCTGAGTCATCGCCAACTTCAAGTCACCGTTACAATTCAAGTATCTTGTATTTAATGATCTAACAACTATATGATTAGTCTTTTGACCAAGTCATAAAATGCATAGTCATTGTTGTATGGATTATAGATCTCCTCCAACTATTGTTGTTATATCTTTACAATGGGTTATCTATTTCTCACTTATTGGTCTATCTTTGGATCTAAGATTGTATGATAGATTGTGTGTACCTGTTCCATATACTGAGAAGATCAATGAAACAGTAGCACAATACCCATACATAGATTGATCGAGATATTGATAGATTTCTTTTAAGTTTCTTTGACAGAGATCAGGTGAATCATTCCTGAAAATTCCTAAGATACTTTGTTTTTCTAACACTTTTAGAGAGAAAGCTCGACTTTCTCACCAAAGAAAAACTGATAATTTTTGAATATTCTGAGCATACCAGACTGAGAATCAATATTCTTATCACATTCTATTGAATGCTATATCTATTTATTGTTTTCATTCTTCAAATAATGTGTTGTCACTCTACATTAAAACCCAAACTATGTCCTACATCTAAACTGGAGAATACTTGTTATTACATCTTTTAATTTACATCTATTTAGACATGGTATTTGTGGAAGAGTTCCTTGTGTGGCTTGTACTGATTTACATCCCATGTATAACTATGGAATAGGATTTTAGCTTTGAAAATTCATTGTTGTTGTTTTTTTACTTGATCCATGTTGTGTATCTGTAACGTCCCGGTTCCGGGTACCACTCCACGGGTGCCCCGAACCCAGTTCGCCACATGACCTCAAGCTCATTTCCCCAAACGCCAAAGGATGCCGACTAGCAGTGAGGTCCCAGGTCTGATATGGGGGAAACTATACCCTCATTTGTCAAAGTGTTGCGCAGCGGAATAAAGTAAATAGCATAAAACAACAGCGGAAGCAATAAACCATACACATTTAAGATAAAAAAATGCAGTAAAACAACCAATAGTCATATATAATATTGATACAACATGCCTCAATTTCTAAGAAAATAGCCAGAACATGTTACAGAACAATACAATACAACAAAGAAAAACAAAACATCTGGTAGCATCACGAGCCTAAGCCCGGTCCCATGCTCCCCTGCTCCTCAACAGAAATCAAGTACCTATAAAGGGACCTTTTCCCTTATCCATATCTGCAGAAACATAATCTGTTTGGGACGAAAAGCATGACCCAAACAGAGTGTGAGAAATAAATCCTAGTAGGAACCCACCAAAGGCCCATGCTCAACTGTGTGTAAACATGCAACAATAGTGTGCAAAAGTAAATTCAATAAACTAAACAGTACTCAAAAGTAACTAACTTTACCAGTTATATTTCCATTTAACATTCATTTAATTATTTATTATTAAGAAACCACCACAGTGAATTTCTATGTAATCAGTCAGTGTCCTCAGACATGTAATCCCTTACCCTCAGGTAAAGATAATCCTACACAAGAATCTGCCCACATGCATATCGAATGTTGCCCGCAGGCGTATGAGGTGTCGCCCACAGGCACAAAATCAACTGCCCACAGGCACAGAAGAAGTTGCCCACAGGCTAAGTAGTACGTTGCCCACAGGCTAATCACAACACTACCCTCAAGCTAAACAAGTAACCGAGCCATGCCCAACATGTAAACAAGCACTATACATGCAATAAAAAAGAAATCTCTCTCAAGGCAATTCTATAATCATTATTATAAAGGCATACCCTCGGCTATCCTGTCCAAACTTCTAAACTGAGGAATGCACCCCCGGGGTGGTTTTGGATCCAAGCAGTGATCCCAAACAGCAGTTTATTATCACATTTAATTACCTAAAAAATTCTAGGTATTTAATTCAACAAGACCTTAGCCATACGACACCCCATTCATGGGCGCGTATCCCAAAAATACACACAAACACACAACAGTTGGAAATTTAACACCAAGCCACCTACCTTAAACGCCCCTAATCAGTATACTCGAATGACGTTCCACGAATCATCCCAGAACAAGGTAGTTCTGAGGTGAAAGAAAACTTTCTTAAACCCAAATAACTTCTATTAGATGAAGATTTTGAAATAACTACATTAGGAGATGAGAGGGCTTACCTACGTGGTTCCAACGAGATCATCCGAGGCGGAAACAGATTCCCGACACTCGATCTGGAGATCCTCAAATATTCGGCCATCCCCTCCCGAGCTTTTGTCCAGTTCTAATCCTTCACTATGAATAGGGTTGGCTACTTCCCATTTTAAGCGAAAAAAACAAAGTACACGGCGTGCACTTCTGAGTACACGGCGTGTACTTCCTTCATTTAACTGTTCATCTGTTGGCACCGCCAAACTTTTCATCCGTCGACATGAGTACATAACGTGTATTCTCGACTATACGGTGTGTACTGTCGCCCAGCTGGCGGCTGCTCCCACCGCCTTACTGTTTCATCTGCCGACTGACTACACGATGTGTAAAGGACCACTACACGACGTGTAGTCATTCTTTACACCCGTAGTTTCCAACACGGCTACACACCCTATGTACTCATCCCACACGGCCAAAAGTACACAGAATGTGGAAAATACACTGTGTAGTACTAAAATTTAGGACTGTTCCCCATTTTCCTTATTTTCTCAAAAACACTTAAGGAAAGGAGAAAAGAAGAAACCCATACCTCAAGAATAAGAACCGGGTTCTTACAAACTTCCCCCCTTAAATAAATTCATCCCTGAATTTCACTTCCAAGGGAGGTGAAGATATAGCCTTGAAAAAATCTGGCCACTGAGCACGTACGTCTGTCTCCTGCTCCCAGGTTTCGTCCTGCACTCAACCATGCTGCCATAACACCCGTATGAGAGGAACTTACTGGCCATGGAGAACCTTTGTTCTCCTATCAACGATACGAATAAAATGCTCTTTAAAGGAAACATCTACCTCAAGCTCAACCTCCTCAGTTGAAAGACGTGAGATGAGTCTGAATGATAGCGACGCAACTGAGATACATGGAAGACGTTGTGCATGACTCGATACCTCTGTGGTAACTGCAACCGATAGGCAACCGGTCCGACTCTATCCAGAATCTCAAATGGACCTACATACCTCGGAGAAAGTTTACCCTATCTCCTGATCTGCCTGTGTCCCAACCTCGGAAAAACATGCAAAAAACCTGATCCTCGACAACGAAATCCAAAGGCCGTCTGTGGCGATCAGCATAATACTTTTGACGAGACTATGCGGTAGCCATCCGTTTCTGAATCAACTGGACCTGATCATAAGTCTCCTGCATGAGACATTGTCCCATTAAAGCTGCCTCACCTACCTCTAACCAGCACAAGGGTGATCAGCATGGCCTATCATATAAAGCCTCATAAGGTGCCATCTCAACAGTTTACTGAAAAATATTATTATAGGAAAACTAAACTAGGGGTATATGCTTCTCCAAAGAGCCCCCAAAGTCTAGGATGCATGCATGAAACATGTACTCAAGCACTTGTATCGTATGCTCTGACTGACCATCGGTCTGAGGGTGGTAAGCTGTGCTCAGAAGCACCTGTGTACCCAGTGCCCTCTAAAAACTCTACCAGAAACGAGACATAAAATGAGCATCCCTATCTGAAATGATAGAACAAGGGACCCCATGAAGACATACGACCTCTTAGATATACAGCTTCCCGAAATCGTCAACTCTAAAGGTCTCCTTGATCGGCAAAAAGTGAGCTACCTTTGTGAGTCTATCCACAACAACCCACACGACATCATTGCCTCGAGGTGACCTTGGCAATCCAGTCACGAAGTCCATCACGACATCATCCCATTTACACTCTGGAATAGGTAACTGTTGTTACAGTCTGGCTGGCCTCTGATGCTCCGCCTTCACCTGCTGACAAGTGGCACCTCGTAACAAAACCAGCTACCTCTCTCTTCATACCCAGCCACCGGTACTGACGCCTCAAGTCACGGTACATCTTGGTAACCCTGGGATGAACTTCCCAAGCTGAATCATGAAACTCCCGTATCAGCTCCATGCATATATCCCCTGTAACCCACATTCGTCCATGGAAACACAATACTTCATCATCTCCTATCATCCATCCAGGAGAAGGGACCTCACTGGTCACCGAATCCCATAGAACTAGGCCTTCTGAATCAGATAGCTGTCTCATCCTCACTCTATCCAGGAGGGTAGAGGTCACAGCTAAAGATGAAGGATAGGTCTGCCTCTGACTGTCATGCACCTCCAAATGAATCTCAGAGAACAAATCCATAAGGTGTCATTCACCACTGGCCTCTTGCACTGCCTGTATCTGAGTCTTCCTGCTCAGTGCATCAACTACTGCATTACCTTTACCAGGTGTATAGGCAAGCTCAAAATTGAAGGACTGAAGGTATTAAAACCACCTTCACTATCTCAGGTTCAATTCACACTGGGTAAATATGTACTTGAGACTTTTGTGTTCCGTGAACACCACAAAATGTTCTCCCAAGAGATAATGTCTCCAACAGCACAACACATGAACAACTACAGCCAACTCGAGATCATGCATCGGGTAATTCCTCTCATGTGGTCTCAACTACCAAGACCCATATGCAACTACTCGATCGCCCTGCATCAACACAACTCCTAGACCAATACCTAATGCATCATAGTAAATTGTATAGCTCTACCCTTGCTATGGGAGTACCAGGATCGATGCTCATGTCAACTTTCCCTTCAGCTCCTGGAAGGTTTTCTCACAAGCTTCTGACCAAACGAACTTCACACCCTTCTTAGTCAAACTCATCAACAACACTGCTAAGCAGGAGAAGTACTGTATGAAGCGCCTATAGTAACTTTCTATCCCTAAGAAACTCCGTATCTCAAACACGTTTTTAGGATACTCCCAGGAAAGCACTGCTCTCACCTTTTCTGGGTCTACTGAAACTCCTACCTCTGAGATGATATGACCCCAGAAGTGTATCTGGTCTATCCAAAAGTGGAACTTTGAGAGCTTAACATATAGATGATTCTCTCTAAGTGTACTCAATACGATCTCAAGATGGGTGGTATGGTCACGTCGAGTGTGAGAGTACACCAAGATATCATCCATGAATAATACCACAAAAGAATCCAGATAAGGATGGAACACACGATTCATCAGGGCCATGAAAACTGTTGGTGAGTTCGTGAGTCCGAATGACATAAACGTATACTCGTATAGACCATACCTGCTTTTGAAAGCTGTGAGAGGTATATCAGATGGTCTAACGGGCAACTGATGATATACTGATATCAATTCAATCTTTGAGAACACTCGTGATCCACAAAGTTGATCAAAAATATCATCAATACTTGGCAAGGGATATCGGTTCTTAATCATCAACTGGTTCATCTTCCGATAATCTACACAGAGTCTGAGGGTACCGTTCACCTTCTTCACAAAAAGTACAGGAGAACCCCAAGGATAAGTACTGGATCGGATGAACCCCTTTGCCTATAACTCCTCTAACTGTCTCTTGAGCTCCTGCAACTCTGGTGTAGCCATCCTATAAGGAGGAATGGACACCAGTGCTGATCCTGGCACAATCTCAATAGAGAAATCCACCTCACGCCCCAGAGGAAGACCTGAAAAGTCATCCGAGAAGACATCCATGAAACGATCAACCACGGGAGGGAAATTCTTCTGAAAATTCCCCTAGTCGTCCAGATATAAGCTCACAATCTGGGCTGTGATACCACCCCTCCCATGATGCTCTGGTCCTGCTCGACTCACCTGAACATCCCACTCTCCCTTTTATATAAACTCTCCACCCTCTGGTGACGTTAAACTCACCCTATGATGATAGAAATACACAAAGGCTCGAAAGGGAACCAACCAGTCCATCCAGAGAATGACATCATAGATCTGCATCTCTAAGACATAGAGTGTCACGACCCGCCTTCACCAAAAGGAGGGAAGGGTCAGCAGATTGCCAGGCCCTTCATTATTTAAGTTGATGGAGAGATAATGACCCTCGAGACCCGCCTTTAATAGGTCCCAGAGTGGTGACTAGCACCAAGGGTATAGAAATTGCACACAAATGGAAGGCATTACCCCTTTTTGTTTTATAAGATCGAGAGATAAGATGATGAAACCCAACAACACAAAAAATAAAAGAAAAGTAAAGCCGAAAGTAAACCATTCCCACATGAATGTTCCAAAAAGTAAAAGCCACAAGGTACAAAAGTGACTACAAAGGTAAGTACCAAAGAAAGAGAGAAAATAACAACTGCAACTGCCCTAAAGGTCCGAGCTAGTATGGTCCTGCGCGATCCCTGATGTCCTCCTGGAAACCTGAAAGAAGTTTTATACGTAGGATGAGCATACAAGTATACTCAGTAGGGAAAACCTAAAGCTCTCATGCACAAGTGGGGGGACGTACTAAAGCCCCGCGAGAAAATGAGTAAACCAAACACCTAACAAGGAAAACTATCCACCCAAGCCTCACCAAGGCACACTCCCCAAATAACACAAGTCAAGTAATATATATAATAAGATAAAATCGATGTTTGGGTACCCCGCTCCAGTTTCCCACTGGTTATTGAAACATCCTACGCATCAAACCAATCCCTCCATTATGTCACCGCAGTCCCACTACCACACCCACCCGCACACACCTGGGCTAAAACCACATGCAGTCCCACTGCCGAATCCCGCCCACAAACACCTGGGCCACAACTGTCACACGTAACCACACCTGAAAACACCTAGGCCAGAACAACCACCACCACGCTCGAAGACACCTGGGCTAGAAGATCCACTACCACGCCTGAAGACACCTAGGCCTCATCCCGAAGGCTCTTGGGAAACCACCTGCCGCACACACCTGGACAACCCCCACACTACCCTGCCTGAAGATTCTTGGGCTAATAATGGACCTCAGGCCATCACAGCCTGCCCAAAGATACTTGGGATATCCGGGAAAGGGAGCATAAAAGGAGATAATAACCATCCACTAATAATAGTGTTAGGAAAAACACCCTCAGCCATGAAATGAGGGTGTTCGGCACTAAGTGCTCAACTTGGGTGGGGCGCGGATAAGAAACAAAAAACTATAAGTATGTATATATAGGTAACAAGAACTCACCCAAGTTAGGTTTTTCTTCAGCTAGCCTAAAGGACACAAACAACACTCAGGTCCGAGTCACGACTCTCGCCAACAAACCCATTGTCCCTTTCTTGTTTTTATATTCAGTAACAATGTTCACAAAAGATAAAGCACTAATAGGCAACTAACACCATAAGCATAACTAAGGAAAAGAAACCAGCCAAACTTCAATTAAGTATCCACACCCGGTTCTATTGTAAAGTCACAATAGTAAAGGAATAAGTGAGATACCTTGAAGTACTGGAACCAAAGACAACCCCGAGACACTGCCCCGTGTCCCCTCCCCCAAAAATGTTTTTCATCAACAAAGGATCCCACCCCAATTCGTGATATAAATAAGTTAACCACCCAGTCTTAAAACTCACAACCACTGAATCCATAACAACAGGGGATCCCATCCCCAATTTCATAACCACCGTGAGTATAAAAACAGGGGATCCCATCCCCCCCCCCACATCTCCAGCAATCGACCCGTAAAAGAAAATAACCAAACCACTACCACCAACACAAAGTAGGTCCATGCTAGTATTTTCAGATTTATAAGATTTAACACACTCCATGATTTCAATTCCCGTGTGTTTTAACCGGGGGTTATCACAGAAGGGTTGATCTGGGTGCTTCCAATTTACTTAGCCGAATATACGTAATTAACCAATTTACTTTTCACGGCAGGAGTTCACAACCACAAAGAATCCATTTAAAACATCATTAGGGGTTCATTAATGCACAGAGAAAGACCACCAACGTCCATGATTTTCAGAAGGCGTAAGCTATCACAACTCAGAAAGATGATCATAATATAACAGCATCAACGATCACAACCCCCATCTTTCTTTATAGAATCTGTTCATTATCTTTATTTAGGTCTGGTTTATCCAATTCTATAGAATCAAAATCACGCCCACCCCGCATGATACACAAAATAGAGAGGCAAAGGAGAAATTCCCTACTTGTTGTTTAATGATTGACGCTGAGGCCTGGCGTGGAACTTCACAGATAGCGATGTGGCTCACCTGAAGGAAAATCACCTCATCAATGCTTAGACCGGGCGCAAAACTTCATGTATAGCGATGGGGCTCGCTTGAAGGAAGGGTAATCTGGCGCAGGGTGAACAAGAAAAGAAGAAACCTACGGCTAACCCCTTAGTTATAAGGGTCGCGGACGGTTGGGATAAGAATGTGAAACCGCGTGAGCAGGGGTCATGGGTTGACCATACAGCCCCACACGTCATTAGAGGTCAGGCGGTTTAAACTAACGCACACACCAGGTTAATTCATTAAATACTTTATTAAAACATTTGTGGGCGTTACTGGGTTTTAAAACACACTTAAAGGAGTCAAAATAGGGTTTAAAAACCCTAATTGCGCAAGAAGGAGCGCCACTGGAAAGAACCCGTGAGGGTAGGCCAGAGCCACCGGTAGCTGAGCTACTGGTGGCTGTCAGCGACCGGTAGCCGAGCTACCGATAGGCTGCAGGGACCAGTAGACCGAGCTACCGGTAGGCTGCAGCTACAGGTAGAACGAGCTACCGGTAGGCTGCACCTACAAGTAGACCGAGCTACCGGTAGATAGAGCTATTGGTAGCTGCAGCTACCGGTAGACCGAGATACCGGTAGACAGAGCTACCGGTAGGCTATGGCTACCAGTAGACCGAGCTACCAACGTAGTGAAGGCATAGTCCGTGCAGATGACGAACAACGCTGATCGTGGTTGAGGCTTGCGGAGCAGGACGGTACCTGGAGGTAGACCACTGGGCGAGATGTTCTCGGAGCGAACGGCTGGACCCGAGGAGCTTTGGAGGCTATCTATACTCACCCTTCAGGTGGGATTTCTAGTGGACAGCTCGACGTTGCGGCTTTACTTTTCAGTTGTTGTTTTCCCTTCTAGTTGTACTTTACTTTCAGTTTGGGTTTGTATACTGGCCCACTTACTTTTCCGCACTTACTGTTGTACTCAGTTTTTACTTAGTGTTTACTTATACTGTTTGCTTGCTATGTGGTGTTTGTTTACTTTACAAAGGCAATGTATTCCCTTTTTACCAGGATTTACGCCTTGGTGCTAGTCGCCAGCCCCTGGCCTATGGAAGGCGAGCTTGGGGTAGTCACGGCACGGGCCCCGAGGACGGGTCGTGACAAATTGCTACCGGTAGGCTAAGGCTACCGATAGGCCTACCGTTACGCCAAACTTCACCGAGATTCCCAGACCAGAAAACCCAACACAAGATTTTTCACAAAGTAATGGACCCCAAAAACCCGGGCCATTACATCAGATAACTCTAAAACGATTCTTGTCCTCGAGAATCAAAACAAACCAGAAGGAAAGTTAGGGTCCGAAGAACCACCTCGAAAGATACCTCTTAGGAGTGAACCCATGCTAATTAAAAACACCTTCCTGTCAAGAACCAAGCAACATACCATGTCACACTACCCAGGCATGTGGGTTGGGGAGTCTCCTCCCCCATGTCAAGATATTATCCACATTGGGCAGCACTGACTTTCCCGCACGGGATTAATCGCATCCACCTTAATGCGTCTTGACTAGGGGTTAGGTTCCCTACTCCCCCATAGCCAGAGCTTTTCACACACATTCAGAGGAAAGAAAACCAGTACATTTCATAGCCAAAAGACAAAACGTTCTACCACAGCAGAAGGAACAAAACTCAAAACAACTCTAGGCACTGGGTACACATTTGTGCTTCCCTATCCCATGTACTCTCCTCAAGCCCACCATGTCTCCACAACACACATTCCAAGGGAATGGTTTGCCTATGAAGCACCTTCTCCTTACGATCCTCGATCATCACTGGTCTCTCCACAAAAGTCACGTTGTCCTCGATGTCCAGATCACCCCAATCAAGGACGTGTGAATCATCGTGTAGATACCGACGAAGCTGGGACACATGGAATACATCGTGTATCTTTAGTAGCGGAGGTGGTAACGCTAGCTGATAAGCCACTTTGCCGACCCGCCGCAACACTTCGAATGGTCCAATGAACCTAAGAGAAAGCTTACTCCCCTTCCCGAACCTCCGCTGCCCACGCCGAGGGGAGACCTTCAAGAACACGTGGTCTCCAACCTCAAAGTCCAAGGGCCTCCTCCTAGTATCAGCATACGACTTCTTTCAGTCCTGGGAAGCCTTTATCCTTTACCGTATGAGCTGAACCTTCTCTTTCGTGCTCTGAACAACCTCGGGGCCAAGGATGCCTGCCTCTCCTACTTTGGTCCAACACACAGGTGAATGGAATGGCCTCCCGTACAAGGCTTTAAACATGGCCATACCAATGCTAGATTGGTAGCTACTATTTTAGGAAAACTCTACCAGGGGAAAGTATCGCACCCATAATCCCCGTGAGTCCAGAACACATGCCCGCAACATATCCTCCAACGTCTGGATGGTGCGCTCTGTCTGCCCATCTATATGGGGGTGGAAAGCAGTTCAAAGGTGTAGCTGGGTGCCAAAAGAATACTGCAAACCCCTCCAGACTCGTGAGGTAAAATGTGCATCCCTATCCGATACTATAGTCCTCGGAACTCCATGCAACCACACCACCTCATACACGTACCTTCGCACCAAAGCATCCACTGCACTCGACTCCCTAATTTCCAGAACGTGAGCTGATTTCGTCAACCGGTCCACTACCACCCAGATGGCGTCATATCCCCCTTGGACCTTGGGTAGTCTCATGACAAAATCCATCGATATGTCATCCCACTTACACTCGAGGACATCTAGAGGCTGCAGTAGGCCGCCTGGAACTCAGTGTTCAACCTTCACTTGCCGACACACTAAGCACTTGGCCACAAACTCTGCCACCACTCGCTTAACTCCGGGCCACCAAAACAACCTCTTCAATCCCTGGTACATCTTGGAAACTCCCGGGTGTACCTCCGGGGGTGAGTTGTGGAACTCAATGAGAACCCTGCCGCGATTCACTTCTGGAACAAACAACCTTCCTTGGAAAAGCATCCGGTTCTGACCATCCTCTGTCCATCCTCCCAGATCATTTCCTTGGTCAACATGGTCACACATCACTTCTCACTCTGGGTCTTCCCACTGAGACTCCTCCACTCGATGAAACAGAGATGACTGCACTGTCATCTGATACAGGAAACCTCTACTGCTATCCATCCTCGCATCCAGGTGTAAGGAAGCCAACTCCTCCGTCGCCTACCAGGTGTCTGCCGACTCTCGGACCGCATCCTTTTGCATCCTCCTGCTCAAGGAATCAGCCACTACATTTCCCTTGACCTCAGTATAAGAGATCTCAAAGTCATAATCCTGGAGGAACTCCACCCATCTCTGCTGTCGCAAGTTTTGGTCCCTCTGGGAGAAGATATACCTCAAGCTTTTGTGATCTGTGAAGACCAAAAAGCGTTCTCCGATGAGGTAGTGTCTCCATAACTTCAGCGCAAAAATGACCTCTGTAAGCTCCAGGCCGTGGGTGGCGTAATTATGTTCATGAGGGCGTAGTTTCCTAGACCCATAAGAGATCACCCCTTATTACTGCATCAACACACATCCCAGGCCCTGTCCTGAAGCATCACATAACACCTCATAGGCCACCCCTTATTCTGGTAATCTCAGCACTGGGGAACTAACCAACTTCTCCTTCAGATAGCTGAAGCCTGACTCACACTACTCACTCCACACGAAAACTTGGTCTTTCTTGGTCAGGGCTGACAAAAGGGATGCTACTCGGGAGAAGTTGGGTATGAACCTCCGATAGTAACCTGCCAGCCTGAGGAAACTACGGACCTCTGCCACATTCTTGGGTGCTGCCCAAGAAACAACTGCCTCAACCTTTGACGGGTCCACCGCTACCCCTTGCTCGGACACCACATGCCCGAGGAAGTGCACTTCTCGTGTCCAGAACTTGCATTTTGACAACTTACCATAGAGCTGGTGCTGTCAGAGGACCTCCAAAACTGTCCTAAGGTGCTATGCATGGTCCTCCTATGATCTTGAATAGATCAAGATATCGTCGATGAACACAACCATGAACCGATCTAAGTACTCCCGGAAGATGGAGTTCAAAATCACCATGAACACAGATGGGGCGTTTGTAACGCCGAAGGGCATAACTACGAACTCTAAGTTTCCATATCTGCACCTGAACGCCTTCTTCGGGATGTCACTTTACTTCACTCTCAACTGGTGATACCTAGAACATAGGTCGATCTTCGAGAACCATCCTGACCCTTTCAGCTGGTCGAAAATATTGTCTATCCTTGGAAGAGGGTAGCGATTCTTGATCGTCACCTTATTCAGCCTCCTGTAGTCTATGCACAACCTGAGACCACCATCTTACTTCTTTGCGAACAATACTGGAGCACCCCATAGTGACACAATCAGCCGAACATAATCCCTCTTCATCAGATCGTCAATTTGGATCCGCAACTCCCGTAGCTCTGAAGGTTCCATCCGATAAGGAGCCATCGAGATCAGACGAGCGTCAGGCTGCAGGTCTATCCCAAAATCGATATCACGTCGAGGGGGTAGAGTCTTCACCTCCTCAGGGAAGACGTCCATAAACCCACGGATGATCTCTGGCACTTCCACCATCTCAGCATCTACTGGTTCTACTGACAGCTCGGCTAGCAATGAGAGGAGGGGTTCTTATCACCTGCTGCCCTTTTGAATGCTCCGATCACTGGTGAAGGTAACACGCCGGCCGCCCAAGTCTGAGAACACAACGCTTCCTCAGAAACAGTTGATGACGGTATACATAGAGAATATCCAGTTGATGCCTAGGATGACATCGTATGGCTGTATCTGTAGCCGAAAAAGATCCCTAACTGACTGATGCGGCCCTATCATCAGTCTGCATCCTCGACAAACAAACAACAAGTCAGTCTGACCCTAGACTGGTGTGCTCAACACCAGGGGAACTAGGAGTCTCTCGGCATCTAGACCCAAGGTACGTGCTATAATGGGTGAAAAAAAGGAGTGCGAAGCTCCATTATCGAACAAGGCATAAGCAAGGGTACTAAACAAACTAATCGTACCTCGAACAACCTCTGACCCTACTAGAACTGCTGCCTCTGCGGCGTGTAACTGTCCATGCCCAGCTCCTCTACCCCTCGGCTGTCGGCCACCTCCCTGACCACGCCCTAGTCGAGGTCCCTGAGGAGCGCCCTGAGGTCGGCCTCCTCCTCCTACGTCTGCCCTCGGAGGAGCGGGAGCTCGCTGTCCCTACTGCTGCTGCTGGAAATCCCTGGCTGGAAGATGCTGCTGGGGCTGGAGGTGAGGATTTCTTCCACCACCGTACTATACCTGGTCCGGGTACTGACTCTGGAGATGTCCAAGGCTCCCACAGACGAAACACCGCGGTCCCGGGCCCTAAGGAAAAGGGCGAGGACCAGGTGATCGAAACTGAAACTACTGCGGCCTGATCCCTGCCGGTCAGAACCTGGAGGGTCCTGATGATAGAGACCTGGTGCTGACAGCCTTCCCCTTTGATGGTCCCAGCTGGACCCCTTCTCATGACACTCCTCCTAGAGCATTCATCCTCTCTACCACTTCAGCCTTCTTTTGGACCTCCAAGTACATCGGAAGGGTAAAGGGGGAAACAACATACTGAAGGGAGGGTCGGAGTGCCTCCTCCAAACGCCTTGCCCGAGACTCCTCATCGGGAAAGAGGTCAGGAGAAAAACGTAGGAGGTCCTTGAACTTGATCCCTATATCCATCACTGACATACTCCCCTGTTGGAGGGAGAGTAGCTCCTGTCTCTTTTCCGCCTTCATCATCAAAGAGAGGAATTCCGCCCGGAACTCCCTCTCAAAATCAGCCCATGCCACATCAGCCTCTCTCCTCTCCCCCAGGTAAAGCGTCCACCACTGATGCGCCGCTCCCCGCATCTGGATGACGACTAGAGGAACCCAGTACTCGGTCGGAGCACAGATCAAGATGAAGGCTATCAACAGCTCTTCTAGCTAGCTCTCCGTCTTCATGTCAGAGGTGAATCCCTCATACTTCTCGAGGGTCTGCCGCTGGAAGGCCCGAAGAGTCCTCTACCACTGGTCATCCTCCTTTTCCTGGTCAGCTCTCTGCCAATCGGCCAAGGTAGTCTGCGGGTCTCGATCGCCTGTACCACACGTGGTCACCTCCAGGTGCCATAGCTACAAGGTAAACAAGGAATTCCTAATCCCAAGTAGTGCAGAATGTCATTCATTAAAACTTCTTAAACTTTTAATTTATTCTTCATCCCTAAAACACCCCATAAACACAAGAACAAAAGTCATTATGATGCATGTACCTTTCCTAGGGTCTCTCTACCTTGCAATCAGTGTGGCCTCACTTGGTCGTTCGGTAGGTCCAGAGTCCTTGCGTCGGATCACGGGGGTCCCTAAAATCCTGTGTCCTAGCCAGTCTTCCCTGGCCTAATTCACGCACCAAGGTCACCCAACACTGTTTCCCTACCATCCCATGCAATCCTCACAGTTCCTAACTCCATAATCCATCCTATCTCTCAACCATCACCTTTGATACCATTATTTCACGACCCACCTTCACCAAAAGGAGCGAAGGGTCAACAGATTTCCAGGCCCTTCCTTCTTTAAGTTGAAGGAGAGATAATGACCCCCGAGACCCGCCTTCAATAGGTCCGGAAGTGGTGACTAGCACCAAGGGTATAGAAATTTCACACAAATGGAAGGCATTACCCCTTTTTGTTTTATAGGATCGGGAGATAAGATGATGAAACCCAACAACACCAAAACTAAAAGAAAAGTAAAGCTGAAAGTAAACCATTCCCACATGCATGTTCCAAAAAGTAAAAGACACAAGGTACAAAAGTGACTACAATGGTAAGTACCAAAGAAAGAGAGAAAACAACAACTACAACTTCCCCAAAGGGCCGAGCTAGTATGGTCCTGCACGATCCTCAAAGTCCTCATGGAAACCTGAAAGCAGTTTTATACGTAGGGTGAGCATACAAGTATACTTAGTATGGAAAAACTAAAGCTCCCATGCACAAGTGGGGGAACGTACTAAAGTCCCGTGAGAAAAGGAGTAAACCAAACACCTAACAAGGTAAAATATCCACCCAAGCCTCACCAAGGAACACTCCTCAAATAACGCAAGTCAAGTAATTTATATAATAAGAGCACATCGATGTTTGGGTACCCCGCGCCACTTTCCCACTGGTTATTGAGACATCCTACGCGTCAAACCAATCCCGCCATTCTGCCACCGCAGTCCCACTGCCACACCCGCCCGTACACACCTGGGCCACAACCACACACAGTACCACCGCTGAATCCCGCCCGCAAACACTTGGGCTACAACTGTCACACATAACCACGCCTGCAAACACCTAGGCCAGAACAACCACCACCACGCCCGAAGACACCTGGGCTAGAAGATCCACTGCCACGCCTGAAGACACATGGGCCTTATCCCTAAGACTCTTGGGAAACCACCTTCCACACACACCTGGCCAACCCCCACACTACCCTGCCCGAAGATTCTTGGGCTAATAATGGACCTTAGGCCATCACAGCCTGCCCGAAGATACTTGGGCTATCCAGGAAAGGGAACAGAAAAAGAGCTAATAACCAGCCACTAATAATAGTGTTGGGAAAAACACCCTCCCCCATGAAATGGGGGTGTTCGGCACTAAGTGATCAACCTAGGTGGGGCGTGAATAAGAAACAAAAAACTACAAGTATGTATATATAGGTGACAAGTACTCACCCAAGTTAGGTTTTTCTTCAACCAGCCTAAAGGACACAAACAACACTCAGGTCCGAGTCACGACTCTCGCCAACAAACCCATTGTCCCTTTCTTGTTTTTATATTCAGTAATAATGTTCAAAAAATTTAAAGCACTACTGGGCAACTAACACCATAAGCATAACCAAGGAAAAGAAACCAGCCAAACATCAATTACATATCCACACCCGGTTCTCTTGTAAAGTCACAACAGTAAAGGAATAAGTGAGATCCCTCGAAGTAATGGAAACAAAGACAACCCTGAGACACTACCCCGTGTCCCCTCCCCCAAAAAGGTTTTTCATCAACAGAGGATCCCACCCCAATTCATGATATAAACAAGGTAACCACCCAGTCTTAAAACTCACAACCACCGAATCCATAACAACAGGGGAACCCATCCCTAATTTCATAACCACCGAGAGTATAAAAAGAGGGGATCCCATCCCCTCCCACATCTCCAGCAATCAGACCGTAAAATAAAACAACCAAACCACTACCACCAACACAAAGCAGGGCCATGCCGGTATTTTCAGATTTATAAGATTTAACACACTCCATGATTTCAATTCCCGTGTGTTTTAACCGGGGGTTATCACAGAAGGGTTGATCCTGGTGCTTCCAATTTACTTAGCTGAATATACATAATTAACCAATTTACTTTTCACGGTAGGAGTTCACAACCACAAAGAATCCATTTAAAACATCACCAGGGGTTCATTAATGCACAAAGAAAGACCACCAACGACCATGATTTTTAGAAGCCGTAAGCCAGCACAACTCAAAAAGACGATCATAATATAACAGCATCAACGATCACATCCCCCATTATTTCTATATAGAATCTGTTCATTATCTTTATTTAGGTATGGTTTATCCGATTCTACAGAATCAAAATCACACCCACCCTGCATGATACACAAAAGAGAGAGGTGAAGGATAAATTACCTACTTGTTGGTTAACGATCGACACTGAGGCCTGGCGTGGAACTTCAAGGATAGCGATGCGGCTCACCTGAACGAAAATCGCCTCGTTAACGCTTAGACCGGGCGCGGAACTTCACGCATAGCGATGTGGATCACCTAAAAGAAGGGTAATCTGGCGCAGGGTGAACAAGAAAATAAGAAACCTACGGCAAACCCTTTATTTATAAGGGTCGCGAATGGTTGGGATAAGAACGTGAAACCACGTGATCGGGGGTCATGGGTTGACCACGCGGCCCCACACGTCATTAGAGGTCGGGCGATTTAAACTGACGCACACACCAGGTTAATTCATTAAACACTTAATTAAAAAATTTATGGGAATTACCTGGTTTTAAAACACGCTTAAAGGAGTCAAAATAGGGTTTAAAACCCTAATTGCGCAAGAAGGAGCGCCATTGGAAAAACCCATGAGGGTAGGCCAGAGCCACCGGTAGCTGAGCTACCGGTAGACTGCAGCGACTGGTAGACCGAGCTACCGGTAGAAAAAGCTACTTGTAACTGCAGCTACCGGTAGACCAAGCGACTGGTAGACAGAGCTACCGGTAGGCTGCGGCTACAGGTAGATCGAGCTACCAGTAGGCCTGCTACCGGTAGGCTAAGGCTACCCGTAGGCCTACCGTTACGCCAAACTTCACCGAGATTCCCAGACCAGAAAACCCAACATGAGATTTTGACAAAGTAATGGACCCCAAAACCCGGGCCATTACATAGAGGTCCCAAATGAAGTGACACCCACAAACCTCAAGGGGGAATCCCTTGCACTGAAACACACTAGCCATTCTAGTCCCCAACAGAGTGTCTAACGTCATAACCACAGAAGAAGTAGAAACACAGAGCCCAAGTCTCTCCACAATGGGCACATATATGAAACTATGCGTAGCGCCCATATCAAAAAGCACAGAAGATAAGACATAAGCTACTAGAATATTACCTCTGATAGTAGAAGGTCCGGGATACTACTCCTGCTGCGTCTGTTGTACTGCATATGCCTACCCAGTGCCGTGGCCCTACGACACAGCCTGGCTACCCTGAGCTATCCCGCACTTCTACCTCTAAGATCCTGGTGCCTGGCTACCACGGCCACAAACACCATCTCTGCCTACACGCCCTAATGTATTCCAGTTCCCTGACTAGTAATAAGCTGCTGGTCCTACCCCCCCCCCCCCCCCCCCGCACGCGTAGTCTGTACAGAACCCCTCTCACTAGATACTGATGGAAATGCCCTGAATAAGCACTACAGATGACCCATCCTGCCGCAAGCTCGGCACTCCATTGGGTCTCGTGGATACTGGGGTCTCTTGTTCCCTTCTTTAACACACTGGTAGCACATGACCTGGCCACCTAAAACATTATTCTAATTGGTACTGCCACCCTGAGAGAAGTACATCTGTCTCTTCCTCTTACCAGTAGAAATAGTACCAAAAAATGGTGCTGAACCACCCTGGCCCACACCACTAGCTTTTCGCAGGTTCCTTTCTGTAATCAGCGCCTGGTTCACAATATCATGTACTGAAGGCAACTATAAAACATTCAACAGTGCTCGGATGTCATATCAAAGACCATCCTCAAAGCGTCTGGCTCTCAGCGTCTCATCGCCCACCAGAACGGGTGAAAAACACTGAAGCTTGGTAAAGCGAGCAGAATAATCCATCACTAACATAGCGCCCTGCTGAAGATTCATGAACCCTCGAGATCAATCTACCCTCAGCGTCTCTGGGAAGAATAATTCATAGAAGGATTTCTAGAAATATTCCGACGCCATGTCTCTACGATTCTCTGACTGGGTGGTAACATCCCACCATCTCTTGGCGGAATCACGTAGCATATAAGTCGCGAGCTTAACCCTCCGCCCTGGAGGCGTCTCAAGGTGGTCAAAAATAGTCTGAATCGACCCTAGCCAAGACTCCGTAGACTGTGGTCCTCCATCCCCTGAAAACGTAGGCGGATACTGCTGCTGGAAGATACGAGTCATCTCGGCCATAGATGTGGCAGCCGACAGTGCTCCCTGAAAGGTCTGCATGAACCGCATAAAGCCTTCACGGAACTGCGCCTCTGCACCTGTGTCCGGTATAATAGCTGGAACCGAATCTGTCTCTGCTGGAGGATCAAATGGTAGCCCATGGCCCACCATCTCTGGAGTATACTCATTGCCACACTCCTGGCGAACAATGCATGAACTTCTTGGAGGCATGACACTACAAGGTCAAATGAACACCTTAGATCAAGATTATCATAGTCTGAAAATGAATAAACCAAAAGGGAAACACGAGGAAGAAGGCATTTAAGCTTTCACAACAAGACTACACGGCATGTATACTAACTAAACGGTGTGTACCTGACTTTTCTTACCCTACCCGGGTCCTTCTACACGGCCAAGTCACATGGCTCCCGTTAAACAAAACTACACGGCGTGTATATACTCTACACGGCGTGTATGGTGTAATTTTCCAACTTCCCATGTCATTTGTGACATGGATGACTACTTGGATTGATACTACACGACGTGTTACACCCACACACGACATGTACACTTCCCAGTTTCCCAGCCACACGGCTAATTCCACACAGTCTGTCACTAGTCAAGACTACACAGCGTGTCCCACAGGTACACGGTGTGTACTATACGAGCTTCGTTGACCCGTGTTGTTCGTTACACGGATGGATACATGGCTCCAACTACACGACATGTTCAATATGCACACGACGTGTACACGAAGGGGTTACACCGACCTGTGTTGTGAGTTACATGGCCAGTTCCCTAGGTCAGACTACACGACATGTTCCATAGTGGACACGGCGTGTATATGGTAAGGTCTCCTCCGTCCGTGTTGTTAGTTACACGACCGGTCTCCAGGACAACACTACACGGCATGTACTTCTGCTACACAGCATGTTCTCTCTGAGAATTTCCCTTCCTCGTGTCCCCGAACACACAGTCTATGACACGAGAAGAGACTACACGATGTGTACTTAGACTACACGGTGTGTACTCAAAAAGTTTTCTTTTCTCCCCGAATAGAAGAACATACACAGAGTGTTTAAGGTACTACACGGCGTGTATACTGGGTTTTCGGACAGTCTGCCTCAGAAACTTCTCCAAAACCCAGAAAATACTGAAAAAAACACCTAAGTGCCAAATTCCGATCCGCGAGGGCCCATACTCCCCACAAATCAAAGTTTGACATCTTATATGTGTTATAACTGGATAAACCGTCAATGATCCACCAAATTTCGGTCAATGAGGGCCCATACTCCACAAAAACCAAAGTTTGGCATCCATTTTATAAACATGCTCACATAGAAATACCCTATCACATAGTATGTATTTATCAAATAAGTTATAACAACAACATGCTTTTCTAGCACAACGACTATCACAACAACATGCAATTTCTAATGCACCTAAATGGCATGGAAACTCTACATTGAATATGATTTCTAACATGTGCCTAAATGATTCATGAGATGAAATACCCTCATCTCATTAGGTTGCAACTAAATATAACCCATGGATAAAATATAAATAGTACAATACAAGTGCATCACCCTTCAGTGAAATTAAATCAACTGTAAAATTGCAAAATAAGAAAAATTGCAACACAACATAAATTGGATTTTCCCTGTACATGGGTTAGCTATGCCCGGGAAAATATTATTACCAACTACCATTCTCGTCCTATCCCTGACTAAGACTCCAAATAGTAATTCAAAGAAAAGAACCCCTTTGATACCACTTTGTAACGTACCAGTTCTGGGTACCACTAAACGGGTGCCCCAAACCCAGTTCACCACATGACCTCAAGAGCATTTCCCCAAACGCCAGAGGCTTCCGACTAGCAGCGAGGGCCCAGATCTGATAGTGGGGAAACTATGCCCTCATTTGTCAAAGTGTAGCACAATGGAATAATGTAAATAGAATACAACAACAGAAGAAGCAATAAAACATACACATTTAAGATAAAAAACTACAGTAAAACAACCAACAGTCATATATAATGTTGATGCAACATTCCTCAAGTTCTAAGAAAACATCTAGAGCATGTTACACAAAAATACAGTACAACAAATCAAAACAAAACAGCCAGTAGCATCATGAGCCAAATCCAGTTCCGATGCTCCCCTACTCCTCAGCAGCAATCAAGTACCTGTAAAGGGACCTTTTCCCTTATCCATACCTGCAGAAACGTAATCTGTTTGGGCCAAAAAGGATGACCCAAAAAGGGTGTGAGAAATAAATCCCAGTAGGCACCCACCAAAGGCCCGTGTTCAACTGTGTGTAAACATGCAACAACAGTGTGCAAAAGTAAATGCAATAAACTAAGAAGTACTCAAAATTAACTAACTTTACCAATTATATTTCCATTTAACATTCATTTCATTATTTATTATTAAGAAACCACCATAGTGAATTTCTATGTAATTAGTCAGTGTCCTCAGACGCGTAATCCATTACCCTCAGGTAAAGAGAATCCAGCACAGGAATCTTCCCACATGCATATCGAATATTTCCTGCAGGCATACGAGGTGTCTCCCACAGGCACAGAATCAACTGCCCACAGGCATGGAAGAAGTTTCCCATAGGCTAAGTAGTACGTTGCCCACAGGCTAATCACAAAACTGCCCTCAGGCTAAACAAATAATCAGGCCATGCCCAACATGTAAACAAGCACTATAAATGCAATACAAAAGCAATTCCTCTCAAGGTAATTCTATAATCATTATTATAAAGGCATACCCTCGGGTATCCTGGCCAAATGGATAAACAGAGGAACACACCCCCGGGGTGTTCCTGGATCCAAGCGGTGATCTCAAACAGCAGTTTATTATCACATTTAATTACCTACACAATTCTAGGTATTTAATTCAACAAGGCCTCAGCCATACGACACCCCATTCATAGGCGCGTATCCCAAAAATACACACAAATGCACAACAACTGGAAATTTAACACCAAGACACCTACCTTAAACTCCCCTGATCAGTACACTCGAATGAAGTTCCACAAATAATCCAAGAAAGAGGCATATATAAGGTGAATAAAAACTCAATTAAACCCAAATAACTTCTATTAGAAGATAATTTGGCAAGAACTACTTCAGGAGATGAGAGGGCTTACCCGCACGGTTCCAACGAGATCATCCGAGGCGGAAACAGATTCCTGACGCTCGATCTGGAGATCCTCAAAGATTCGGCCATCCCCTCCCAAGCTCCCGTCCGGTTCTAAGCCTTCCCAGTGAAGGGGGTTGGCTGCATCCCATTTTAAGAGAAAAAAACAAAGTACACGGAGTGTAATTATGAGTACATGGTGTGTACTTCTTTCATTTAACTGTTCATCTAGCAGTACTGCCAAATTTTTCATCCGTCGACATGAGTACACGTCGTGTATTCCCGACTACACGATGTGTACTATCACCTAGCTGGTGGCTGTTCCCACCACCTTACTGTTTCGTCTACTGAATGACTACACTGTGTGTAGTCGGTCATTACACCCATAGTCTCCACCATGGAAACACACCCTCTATACTCATCCCACATGGACAAAAGTACACGGCATGTGGAAAAGTACACGGTGTGTAGTCCTAAAATTTAGGATTGTTCCCCATTTTACTTATTTTCTCAAAAACACTTAAGGAAATAAGAAAAGAAGAAACTCGTACCTCAAGAATAAGAACATGGTTCTTACAGGATCTATTTGATTATGATTATAATCTTCATGGAAGGAGGTGATTTACAAGTGGAGGGGATTAAGTCTCATCTTGAGACTAAACCCCTTGTTTATTCCACTGTTATTTTTATTTTCATTACCAAAACCCAGATTGTTTTTAATCTATAATCAAAACTATTACTTTGATAGTTATTCTTAACTAGTGTATATATATGTTTTTGTCTATGTAAATTTATTTCCAAATCTAAAGATGTCAAATTTCTTTCAATTCTATATTTTAGTTCATTATGGATAATATACAAGAAGGATATTCTACCGACATACCTTTTTATTTTAATGGAACAAATTATGCTCAATGGAAAATCAAAATGAAAATGATTTTAGAAAGTATGAGTTTTGAAATTTGGACTATAATAGAATATCATTATGAAATACAAAAAACTACTAGAGTTACTTAGAGTGAATATACAAAAACTACTTACAATAATAACTATAAATCTATGAATGATTTATTTTGTGCCCTGGATTCTGATGAATTTAAAAGAATATCTACTTGAAAATCTTATATTGAAATATGGGACACCTTATCTGCCTCTTATATAGGAATATAAAATGTTAAGGAAATGAGACTAAATATATATACAATGAAATATGACACTCTTAAAATGAAGTATGATGAACTTATTTATGAAATGTATCTCAGGTTTAATGAAATAGTGAATACCATACATTCACTCAAGAAATAAGTTACAAACAAAGATCAGGTGATGAGACAACTTAGATGTTTACCATAAATATGGAGAGGAACATCTACGTCAATTAGATAGTCCTGTGATGTATGTAAACTTACTGTCAAGGAATTGATAGGAAATCTGATGATGTATGAAGAATAGCTTAAATTCAACATGGAGATCGATGAAAATGAACCAAAAAGAAAACATGTAGCCTTCAAATCCACTACCTCCAAACCAAAATAAAAGGTACAATCTAAAATTACTAGTGAATAAAGATCTCTAGATGATAATGATGATGAGATGGCCCACATGTCCATAATATTTAAAAAATTATATAGGAAAAATAATTTCTTCAAGAAATACAATTTTAGAGAAAATTATGAAAACAAGGGAAATTGGAAAAAGGATTGTAAAAGAGATGATATTCAAAATGAGGTCATCTTCTATGAATGTAAGAGGAATGGAAATGTTAAATTTGAATATCCAAAATTGAAATATAAAAAGAAATAATAGGATAAAGACAAAAGGTTCATGAAATTAATGAAAGAAACTTAGAGTGCCTCCGAATATAGCTCCAGGGATTTTTGAAAATAATCAAGGAGACAAGTCTGATAGGGAAAATATTTTCTTTATGGAAACCACATTATAGGTATATAATATTCTTCCTGCTTCTCCTACTAATATTTAAAACTATTCTAAAAATGAATATAATGAAGAAAGTAAGAACAATGAAGATCTATATGAATACTATAACATGATAAAATCTACCATTCATGAACAAAAAGATAAATATAAGTCACTTAAAAAAACATTCTTTGATAGTAAATATTAAAAATAACCTTACTATTTAAAAATAGAAAAATTTTCAATTATTGAAAGAGAACTGTTAGATCGGGATAGCTATGACGAAGACACAAGAGGGGGGGGGGGGTGAATTGTATCCTTTTAAGAAATATTGATAATATTAAAAATTACCTCTTGAAATGAAGTGATTTTTTTCTTCTCTATTAAAGTTGAGCGAGTAGTAAAAATAAATTAAGTAAAAGAACACAATTATGTATAGTGGTTCAGGGCACAAAAATACCCTAGTCCACTCCACCAATGATATACTCCACGAGCTTGGTGATTTTCACTAGTAGGTCCTCTTACCACAAGACCTTACAAAACTGAGTTTAGATAGTTGAAATCTTACAAGGATTTTAAAGGGCCTTTTGTTTCTTTTATAGGGAATTGAAATATCCACAGCTTAGTCTGAGTAACTAAAACTCCAACACGACTGAGTCTGAGCAGCCGGTACTTCTTCATGATTGAGTCTGAGCAACCGATACTCAAAATAAAATAGATGAGACAAAGATTATTATAAAATAGGTTCATCTCAAAATTGCAGCAACAACTGATAGATGAAATCAGATCTTCAATATCACACAATAGTAGTAGCAACATAATCTTCAATGTTGAGCATGATTATTATTCTTCTTCATAAAATAGAAGAAAATAGATCAAACAATGTATTCATAGTCTTTAGTATTCTTTAAAACATGAGAGAATAGGAATGTATAAATAACTTCAATTCTCTCTTCAAAAGCGTAGATCTCTAATATAAATATTTTGAGCACCTTCTTTTTAACAGAGTATTCATGTCTCTGCTTTTCTGTGTATATATTCTTTTCCATCCAAAGATATATATATATATATATATATATAGAATAAATATCCAGTAGTTTTAATATAATTCCTCTTCCTTAGGATACCAAAAATAAATTGAGTCAACAACCTTCATAAATATTCCCGATAATAGAATATCACCATTGTGTCTTTATTCCTGTAGAATAAATATAAAATAAATACATTCAAAATAATTTGAATACATCTTCCAATAATATCTCTATAATAATAGATGTGTTAAACAATTTCAAACTCTTATTTAAATCAATTCAAACCTCTTTAAAGATAGTTGAAATAATTCCTAAAAACTAGCATCATAATTAATCATGAATATTTGAAATCAAATCATTAAAATAGATTCATAACTTCTCTTATAAATAGGAATGATTTAATTTTTTACATTCCTACCATTGAATTGGTCATAAAATAGATTTATAATTATTTTTAATAATAAGAAGCCTATCTCATAAATCACACAAAATATCATGGATTTAAAACAACTTCATTGCAAAGTCAAACAGATGGTTTCTTAATGTAATGAAAAAATGCAAAATGTAGGGTTCAACTTCACAGCGTAGGGTTCCTTGGAGTAGTGTAGGGTTCCTTTGCGTAGTTTAGGGTTCCTACCAAATTATGGTTCCTGAACCATACTTTCATCTGCATGTAACATAGGGATCAAAGTAATATAGGGATGAGAATCCATACATTCATCCTTTCAGCATAAGGTTGATTCCAAACATAGAATTTATTAACCATGCGCTCAAATTCCCAAATGTAGGGTATGAACAGTGATTCCGAATTCTAATGTAGGTTTTATATTCCATATGTTTTCCATTCATTGTAGGGATAATGATCCATACATTCATTTACCAAATGTAGGGTATGAACATTGATTCCAAATTCCAAATTTGGTTTGATATTCCATACATTTTCCATTTAGCGTAGGGATAATGATTCATACATTAATTTATCAAAAATAGGGTATGAAATAAACCTTTATAAAATTGGATAGCTTGCATTTAGATATTTCAATGATTTTCAGAGCCCTTTAATAGTATATTCATCCTTATACATAGAATAATTATATATAGGAAAAATTATGATCTTTACAAAGGTTTAATAATTGAATCAATATGACTTCTATATTTCATGATATCTTTTAAAAATTGAGGCAATAACATTCTGGAAAACTATAGATGGAAAAATGCATTAAAAAACTTCGGTGAATTTATTTACCATCCAAACCACTTTTTCAGCCTTTGATTTAAACTTATAAAATCAATATATACATACAATTTTTCCATAACCCCATGTTTTAAGTGATTCTGATATTTGTATAACTTGAAGTAAAATAAATACTATAGGTTTTTAAACTTTTTCACTTTACAGTTGCTAAATCGCTCTTAAAACATCAGTGATTTTTTAGAGTATAAAAAAAATACTTTTCAGACTTCAACATAAACTAATGATGTTTATATAAAATCCTTATCTATCCAATGGTATAATTCTCTCATGAATCTATTCAATGTAGCTTGAGATATTATTATAATTCATAAATGAATTTAAGCTTAAAACTGCAATATCACTTGAACAACTTGTAACAGCTTTAATGAATTTTTGGACCATTGAAACAATTTAATTGGATTTGGACATAAAAAGATGAAATGAATATAATATTATTATATCTAAAATGGAATAAACATCTTAAGAATATGATCACTATTTATTCATATATAAAATAAATAATTTTTCATACTAAATATAAAACACTTAACAAATTTCGTAGAAAACAAAGATTGACAGGTTGAAGTAATTATCAAAACTAAATCAAAATGAGAATGAAAAAGAGACAATCGAAAAGAAAAAAAACTAAAAATTTATAATAATCAATTAAAAATCTATTTATAACGGTTTAAAAATTTAAATAAATATTTAACATAGATTATTGGAATGAAAAAACTCCCAAGTATAAAAATGGAATATGTTATAACATGGGCATATAAAAATTGTAAAAACCAGATTTATGTCTAGTACCAAATATGAAAATTCACATACTATCAGTACATACTCAATTGAACCTAATAAAGTATTTAGTTCTATAAGCTTAAATTTTTTTAGAGGAAACCCATTAAGAAATTATGGGTGCCAAAATATTTTATTACTAACATAAATGGACCCAAGAAAATTTGGGGGCCAAAATGATTTATTGTATAAAATTTGTTTTTTAGTAAACCTATTTGAAATCCTCTAGCAAAAGCCTATGGTATCTAGACAATTTGAGTTCCAGAAATATGATTGGTGAGTATTCAAATTTCAAAACTTTGATCAATTTTTATGGTGGTCATTTCACTTTTGGTGACCATGATAATGGGAAAATCATCAGCCCTGGCCAAATCAGTAATTCTAATTCATCGTTAATTACTAAAGTTTTATATATAGACAGTTTAATATATAATATTTTTAGCATATATCAGATATGTGATGATGTTTTTTATGTAATTTTTTTTTTAAAATGTTTGTAATGTTTTTGATGATAAAAATGTTTTAATTTTTACTACTTTAAGAAATGATATTATATATTCTACTGATTTAAATTCTGTGTATTGTAAAAATATTTCTTGATTAATTTGATTTATTAAGGAATATTTGATTTGGAATAGAAGACTAGGCCATTACAATATTCATTCACTTAGAAATCTAACTAGAAAAGGGTTGTTTAAAGATCTACCAATGCTTGAATTCCAAAATAATAAAGTGTGTGACCCCTATCAAAAGGGGAAACAACACAAGATTTATTTTAAATCTAAGAAAGAATTTTTAACCTCTCATCATATAGAGGTTGTTCATATGGACCTTTTTGGACATTCTAGAGTTTATAGTTTAAAGAGAAAACATTATGTCTATGTTTATGTAGATGAATTCTCTAGGTACACTTGGTTATTTTTTCTATCTCACAAAAGTGATGTTGAATCTTATTTTACCAAGTTTTCTAGATATGTATAAAATTTAAGTGGACTTAGGATTAAGAACCTAATAAGTGATAATGGTCGATAATTTAAAAATAAATACTTTGAATCATTTTTTTCTCAAAATGGTTATAATCACAACTTTTCTTCCCCTAGGATACCACAACAAATGATGTTATAGAAAGAATAAATAAAACTCTTAAAGAGATGGCATGAAATATTCTAAATTAATGTTACTTACCTATCTTCTTTTGGGTAGAGAACACTAACACAACCTGTTATACAATAAAAATAGTTTTAATTAGACCTCTCTTAAAAACAAAACTCTATGTATTATTGAATAATAGAAATCCAATGGTTAATTACTTTAGAGTTTTTGGTTGAAAAGTATTTATTCTAAATACTAAGGATAATATTGAAATATTTTCTTCCAAGAATGATGAAGGAATTTTTATTAGATATTAAAATTCCATTAAATATTATAGAGTGTTGAATAAAATAACTAAAACAATAGAAGAGTCTATTCACATTAAATTTTATGAAACCGACCCTAATTAACCCAAGAAAACATTATAAAACCTTGATGATGATTTGTCAAATCATAATATTAATGATAAAACTTCAAAAAGTTCTGTAAAACTAGTAGAAAATTCATCTAGTGAACCACCATAACCCAAAACTAAATAAAATATGAAGATAACCATCCCCTCTTTTCAAAGAGTTATTATGAATCATAGATACCATCCTTTAGATATTTAAATAGGAGACCTAGATAAAGGTACATGAACTAGAGACTCTATTTGGAATCATATTTAACACCAAGGTTTATTATCACAACATGATCATAAAAACAATCATAATTCCATCAATGATGAATTCTGGTTAATGGTTATGCAATAGAAACTTAATAAATTTAAAAGAAAGTTTTTTTGGAACTTTTTGATAGACCTAAATACACCTGTACCATTGACACTAAATGGGTGTTTAAAAATATGGTTTATGAGTTAGGAACTTTAGTAAAAAATAAGGATAGATTAGTTTTAAAAGGGTATAATCAATAAGAGGGTATTGATTATGATGAAACCTTTTCACCTTTAGATAGACTTGATTCTATTAGGATACTTCTTTCCTATACAACACATTTGGATTTAAAATTTTTTCAAATGGATGTTAAAATATTATTCTTAAACTGGTTTATAATTGAGGATATTTTGATTGAACAACCCCTAGATTTCAGAATACATAATTTCCAAATTGTGTTTTTAGATTGAAAAAATCTTTATATGTTTTAAAACAGGGTCATAGTGCCTAGTATGATAGGCTCACCTCTTTTCTTATTTCAATTTTTTTAAAGGGATATCTGATTTAAATATGTTTATAAAAATAATTTCAAAAGATGTTTTAAAAGTACAAATATATGAGGATTAAATTATTTTTGGATCTACAAAATACTCCTTATGTACTGATTTTTAAAAACTAACACAAATTGAATTTGAAATGAGTTTGATGGATAAACTTAAATACTTTCTTGGTTTTTAAAATTTTCAAAATAAATAAGAAATTTTTTTGAACAAAAGAAAATTAAAAAAAGATCTTTTAAAATGTTTTGGTTTAAACAACACTAAAAGTAGTGAAAATACCATGAGTACAACCTATAAACTAGATCTTGATGAAACTGGGAAGTCAGTAGATCAAAATAGTTACAATGGTATGATTGGAAGTCTACTATATTTAACTTCTAGTCGATCTGATATTATGTTTAGTGTGTGTATGTGTTATCTCTTTCAAGAAAATCCTAAAGAGTCGCACTTATTATCTGTTAAAATAATGTTTAAATACCTAAATTATACAACCAATTTAGGATTGTTCTATCCAAGAGGATAATAATTTGACTTAGTAAGTTATTCAGATGCTAATTTTTGGGGCTGTAAGTTAGATAGAAAAAATAGCATTGGACACATGTAATTTATTAAAAAAAATATCTAGTGTCATGGTGTAGTAAGAAAAAAACTTGTTTGCACCATGTACTGTTAAAGCTGAATACATAGTTGTAGGAAGTTAATATTCACAAATATTGTGGATGGAACCTACTTTACTTGACTTTGTATACTAATTTAGACATGTGCCTATAAATTGTGAGAACAAAAGGCAGTAAAGTCTTTAAGAACCTTGTATCCCACTCTATAACAAAACACATTGATGTAAAACATCACTTTTTGAGGGATAATTATAAAAAAGGTGATATAACTCTCTAATTTATTGGAACTGAACATCATCTAGCTAATATACTCACAAAGACTTTAAATTCCGAAAGACTTATCTATATAAAACTTGAGATAGGTATGATATGTTTTGGTTGATGAGTCACCATTGATGAATCACCATTGGCAAGTCACTATTGATGAGTCACCATCGACGAGTCATCATTGAAAAGTCATTGTTGATGAGTCAATATTGGATATTCACCAATTATGAGTCACCTATGGTGAGTCACCACTAATGAGTCGCCATTTTAAATGATTCACCATTGTTTTGTTACCATTGCTGTATTTTGAATTTTTATTATTATTTTATATATGTTATTTAATTATTTTATATATAGATATTTTAATAAATTTTAATCCCTAAAGGATAATAATACAACCTTTTATCTAATCGGTTTCATTATAAACCCTTTGAACTCCCATGTTGTCCTATTTCTCCTGAGCGATCATTTTTCTTCTCTCGATCCTGCCTAAACTTCCGTCCAATAAGAAGAAATCCTGTGAAGTGATCATCATAATCAACTCTAGAAAAAACGAGGATAAACTAAGAAAATAAAAGGATCTTCGAGTAGTATGACTGTTGTATCATGAAGCATGCATCTAGTAAACCGATTTGTTGATGCAGAAAAGGATGTAGATTTTCAATGGATTCCAACAATTAATACACTAGTGTTGAAACTAATCGAAGATAAAAAGTGTATGGATTGGTTTAATATAAATAACCATGTTTATTATCCAAGGTTAGTTGATGATTTCTATCAAAATACTGAATTTATTTTTGGCGATAAGAAAGATATTATTAATAGCTACATTGATGGGGAAGATTTTTCTTTCACTTGGAATGGATGCGCAAGGTTCCTAAAGGTACCTCATAGAGAAATTTATGAAGATTATCATGGAAACATACCTAGTGAAAGTCAGTCATTTAATTATGATAATTCTCTCCTATAGTTAATAGAAAATTATACATTGTGAAGACCTAATGATTTTGAGCTTGATGGTGAGTGTAAATTCCTATTTAAGTTTGTATAGCATGTACTGTGTCCCAGAAAAAGGGATTTCAACATAATTAAATATCAATATATTTACTTCTTATTCATGATGAAACATGGTCAAAAGATTAATATTTGTAGATTTATGATGATTCACATGTATGATATGTGAATAAATTCTTCAATATTTAATTCCATTATTGTAACACCCGAGATTTTATGAGAAATATTTTGTTTTTATGTATAATGTTATATAAAGGAATATTTCACAACACACAACACTGTATTGGCTTGTGTTACACTCAAGAGAAACCTTCCTCGATAGCTTGCGTTGTACGCAATACCGAGTTTCAATAAACAACGATATGTTATTAAAATATTATATAAACTAGCCTTTATGAATAGTAATACCGAATTTTTTAAATTTTATAAATTTTATCATTCAAAATGGACTTTATTTTTGGATTTAGAATATCGAAATTAGCCTATAGTGAATTTTTGGTATTTTTTTGAAAATTTTCAATTTTTGATGAATAGTGAAAATACTGGGTTACTATTTAAAAACCGACTTTTTATTTAAATTTATTTTAGGTAAAAATTGATACTTAAAATCTATATAAGTTAAATTTAATTCATTGGAGTCATTTTATAATAATTTTAGATATATAAAAATTTTATTGATCTTTTCACCGTCTTTTACCCACCTCCTAGGAGAATTTGAAAAATTACATAAAACTTAATTTTACCACTTCTCTAAGTGGAATTTTGAAAATCCAAGAGACATGGTTAATATCAAGGAGTAAAATGTGGTTCAATAAGATAAAAATAATTTTTGGTGAATAGTAACTTTTTACTTTTTTTTACCACGGTTAAAAGTAAATAGGGTAATTAAGGGTAAAAATGATATTATTATTACCCTAACACATGTCCTAATTCTATTGGATAAGTTTAATTAGACAAAAAACAACCTTAGGAATAAAATATGACCATTTAGGTCCACTTGGATTATATTAGGACATTTATTATTATTTTATTTAAAGAAGAGTTAAAAAAGTTAAAATCAAAGTTTAATAATTAAAACATTTTTAATATAGGGTTATACATATAATAATTTCGACTATAAATATTCATTAGAAAGATAAAACGATTTAATACATAATGGTATTTTATTTATAATTTTTTGACATTAAATAATTTAATTTATTTATGACACAATGATGATGTAGTAATTACCTTATTAATGAAATATTAACATAATTGATATTATAAATACCCAAATAAATGTAATTTTAGATTTTTTATGAATTAAACTAATTTTATAGGTTAACATAACATGTTATTATTTATTTAATTAACTTTTTTCGAACTAATCATGCTGTTATGAGTTTCAAAAAAATCAAACAACAAATAGTGTCAAAAAGTGACATAAAATAGTTTTTAAAACAAATATTATATTATTAATTATTATTTTATTCCTAAAAATCTAAGGTTTGGACAAATGACTTAGATAAGGTTATATATATTAATAATTAACAACTTGGGGTTCTTTTGGCTTGTTATAGTAAGTTTATTAACCATATAGTGTAAGAAAACAAGAAGACACGGTAAAAGTTAAATTATTTAACTTAGAGTTAAATCTAAATGATAAGGTTAAAATAGTAATATAAACTTGTCTAAAATATATTGGTTGAAAGCATTTAGACCCATACCAACCTTATCTTAGAAATAAATCAATTTGGAGCTATTAAAAACCGAATATGACTTTATAATAAAATAATATTTTATGTTTTTCCTAAGGTGCCCCTCTCCTCCCTTATAAAAGGGCACCTCCTCCCTCTCCTCCTCACACCACTTTGAGCCTTCAAGATCGGAAAAACCCTGAAATATTTTCTTCTCCACTTCCATAGTAAGATTATATAGGTACTGTTCTTCTTCAAAGACCAACATTAGTGCCCTAAGAAAAGGTTTCAAAGAAGCGTGTCGAAGAAGAGGTAATATCCGTTACTGATTCTTTCAAATTTATTTCTTCTTCTACTTCCTCTTCTTTATTTGTTTCATTATGAAGTAATAACATAAGTATCACTCATATAATGATATGTTATTATAAATATGAAACAACCCTATTTCACCTTCTATCCATCCTACGGAAAATGAAATCACCGCGCGTGTGTACGTATGGAATACCGTCTCCACGCCGTGGTGTAATCTATTTTCCATCACCACATTTCTTGGATGAGTATAATGGTGTAAATAATAACTATATATTATTATTGTAAAGTTATATTGACTCTGAAATAGTATACATACACTTCAATACAATTCCACGATCATGGGAACGATATCATCGCTCGTGCGTACGTACGGCCTACCGTCTCCACGATGTGATGCGACTCGTTATACATGATATTCATTGAATAATGATTGTATAAATGAATTTAATGAATAAATATGATATATATTACACTATTACCATTCTGTAAATTATGTAGCTATAACCTAAAAAGAGGAATAAGAATTTATTCGACAAAACACGCATAAGAACATAAAGCAATAAACACTCGAATAACAAGTAGCAATGAAATATTACTAATAAGAAGATAAGAATATGAAAATATATGATATAATAACAATGATTACGATTCTGTAATAAGTCAATAACCTTTTTTAAATCATTATACATGAGGTTCATACACATACGAAGCAAATCAGACCTAAGGTAAGGGAAAATATCGCAATCTAATTTTTATCCGAGATTGTTTATACTTAAGAATTTACTGGGGAATATTTATCATCCACATCCATGTTTCCTCAATATATAATATTATTTCTATCCTCCTACAATTGTTTAAATCCAATTTTACCCTTCAGTGAGTTTTTAGTAAAAGATATGAAAGGAATCTTTTGTCATTTTTTTGTACGAGGTATTTTTTGACTTTTCTAGCCAAAGTATGAGGAGAATGTTTTTCTTTAAATAATAAGGCATGAATGGATTTTTAGAAAATTATTTCCATGAAGCTTCCCTTACAAGTTTTCAAGTTTATTTTTAATCAAATTATTTTATTTTAAAATTGTATGACATGTTAAGAAAGGAAAAATGTTTTTGAAGAAGAAAGGATATTTTCCTCAAAAAATGGAGTTCAAGTGTTTTATAAAAATTATTTTCCATCTAAGATAATATAGGGTTATATTTATATCCATATTTTTACATTGATTTGATTATGTTATGATGGAATTATTTTTATGAAGTCCTTTTATCTTATATGATTTATGTTATGATGGCATGATGTTTAAGAATCCCATTTTTATTAAATGGGTTATGTTATGATGTATGATTTATGATCTTGTGGCATAAATAATAATGGTATCATTATGATATGGGTGAGACCTATATCTACCTCCAAATTCATTGGGTAAAGATTTATATCTCATTAGATATACATGGATGGAACGACAGGTTAATCCGGTTCAGTGATACAAGAATGAAACGAGGAGTGAACTCGGTTTAGAAATGGACTTTGTCTACTAAGATAGTCTTGTAAATGTGTCTTGACTACTAAGAAATGATTCTATATGATTATGTGTATATGACACAAAGTTTCATGTTATGATTATTGGGATTACATTTCACTACTATGATTTATCCCATGTTATGAAATTATTATCTCTTTTGCAGGTTAAGATTTCCAAAATGTTATGTTCTTATGAATACGATATGATTGATATTTCTTTTGTTTACCCTTACTGAGAATTTGAGCTCACCCTTTTGTATGTTTTATTTTCCCTAGGTCAGGAAGAAGGGTATTAAGTAAGATATGCCAAAAGGGACTCAAGATATGATAAAATAAAAGGGAGACAATGTAGATGATTTATGAACCAGTTGTTTATGTTTTCCAGTTTCTAAAGACACTATACCTATATGGTCCTTTCATTGTTTTGTTATATGTTGCAACAAGTGTGATTCAATTTTTAAGTATTAACAATGTATGTAAAGTATGGGTCGTTATAGTTGGTATCAAAGGAAGGGTATAGTAAACCTTTGGAAACTAGGATGTGAAAGCCTTAGTAAGAACCCTAAGGATATGTTTAAGCATAGGAAAAAATATTAGTGTTTTAGAAATGACCATGAATAAGCTATGATAAGACCTAAAGCGTGAAATTTTATTCTTGATTATGTGGTTTTACTATTATGATTAGTGTTTCTCACACTATGCTTATTGGTTTTATTCAATGGCTGGAACCCGAAGGAACCATGTTAATGCTAAATGCGACGGGAAATGAAATGATTGCCCCCCCTGAGAAACCAAACATTATGGGATATGGAATGCAAAATCTTATCGCCATGCTCACATAACTTTCTCAAGCTTTTAATCATACAAGACTTCCAAACGAGCAAAGGAAGGAGAAAAATTATGTTGAATCCTTCATGAGGCAGCGTCCACCCTCATTCTGTGGGTGTACTGATCCATTAGTTTCTGAACAATGGCTCAGTACTACTGAAAAGATATTTTCAGTTCATCAATGTTCTGAACATGATAAAGTCATCTTAGCAGTATATCATTTGGAAGGTGAAGCTAATCAATGGTGGAATGTTATTAAGAATATGAGGCAAAGGGATGAAATTGAGTCCATGGAATGGGACAAGTTCAAGAAATTATTTTTCAATAAGTACTTCCCTCGTATTATTCGAACAAAGATGGAGAAGGAGTTTCTTGAACTAAATAAAAAGTATGATGAATCGGTTGGTACCTATGAAGAAAATTTTACAAGACTTGAAAGGTACGCTTCTGGGATTATTATCCAACCTGAGAGTAAGATCGATCGATTCTTTAGTGGCTTAAAACCAAGTCTTCGAAGGGATTTAGCCATAAGGGACTTCAATAGCTATGAGGAAATCGTTCGATGTTATCTCAAGGTTGAGATAGATATTTGAGTAACCCATCAGTCATATGCGTTTGAAGAAGAGAAAAATGGAATTCAAAGGAAAATCTAAAAATCACACTGAAAAGAAGATGAGTTTTCCCTTATGCTCAAAGTGTGGAAAGAAACATAGAGGGAGTTGTCTTAATGGGACAAGTAAATGTTTCAAATGTGGAATAAAAGGTCATCGGGCATTTGAATGTCTTAAGGATGGGAAGAAGATGTTTAGTGATGCGAACAAAGAAAAGGCTACACAGAATTCACCTCCTACGCTTCAATGTTACAAGTTCAAGTAAATGGGGAATTATGCCAATCAATTCCCTAATCCAAGGGTTTTTGATGATGATCGACGTTAAAAAACTCTTAAGTTCAAAGAAAAAGGAAAGTCACATGCAATTTCTATCAGTGATGTGGAGTACGATAATGAATTGGTGAAAGGTACACTTACCATACACTCTAAAGTAGAAAAAGTTTTATTTGATTCTGGATCCACCCAATCTTTTATTTCTGAAGAATTTTATAAGGGTATCGCTGTATTAACTCAACAATTAGATGTTGAGTTAGCTGTGACAACCCCTAATGGTACAACAGTCACATCAAAAGTTTACAATTCTTCTCCGATTGAAGTTTGTGGGAAAGTTCTTCCTGGAAATCTTGTGATACTTCCTATAGTGGAATTTGATGTGATTCTTGGCATGGATTGACATTCTTTATATAGAGATCATATCAATTTCCAAAGAAGGGAAGTCACATTTCATATTCCAGATCAATCTATGATCGTCTATCGATGCAAGGATGAACATAACCTTCCAGTGGAAATTTCTTCCATCTTATGGGTCTTGATTCCACTAAATGAAGGTTATTTATCTCAAATGGTTGGTGAGAAACTCATGATTAAGAATATTCCCATTGTACGGGTGTTTGATTATGTCTTTCCGGAGGAATTTCCGGGTCTTCCACCAAATCGTGAAGCTGAGTTTTCAATAGAACTTGTACCGAGTGCTTTGACTATTTTAAAGACACCTTATAGAATGGCCCCAATTGAATTGCAGGAATTAAAGAAACAAATCCAAGAGAATCTTGATAAGGTATTCATACGCCCTAGTGCATCACCATGGGGAGCACCTGTTCTGTTTGTTAAGAAGAAAGATGGATCAATGAGACTCTGAATTGATTATCGAGAACTTAACAAAATCAATATCAAGAACAAATATCTTCTCCCACAAATTGATGACTTATTTCAACAACTACGCAGAGCTCAATACTTTTCCAAGATTGATCTTCGTTAAGGGTATCACCAATTAAGGGTCAAAAGGGAGGATATATGAAAGACGACTTTACATACAAGATATGGAAACTGTGAATTTATAGTGATGCCATTTGGTCTTACTAATTCCCCTGCTATCTTCATGGATCTAATGAATAAAGTTTTTAGAGACTATCTTGATCAGTTTGTAGTAGTCTTTATAGAAGATATTATTGTCTATTAAAAGGGAAAGTAAGAACATAAAGATCACTTGAGAATTGTATTAAATACCCTAAGAAAGGAGAATATTTATGCCAAATTTACCAAGTGTGAATTTTGGCTTCAAAAAGTTTCATTTTTGGGTCACATAATCTCAAAAGAGGGGATATCTGTGGATCCAAAAAATGGACGTTTTCGAAAGATAGTCGAGACCAACAACAGTAACTGAGATCCAAAGTTTTCTTGGTTTGGCTGGATATTATCGACGTTTTGTGAAATATTTTTCATGATTATCTAACCCACTCACCAAATTGACTCAGAAAGGACTTAAGTTTGTTTGTACAGAGGAATGTGAAGAGAATTTCAAAGAGTTAAAAAAAGATTATCCAGTGCACCTGTGCTCACACTTCCTTGTAGTGGAGAAAGGTTTGTGATCTACAGAGATGCATCAAAGAAGGGACTGAGGTGTGTTCTCATGCAAAACGATATGGTGATAGCTTATGCCTCACGACAGTTGAAAATCCCTGAGAAACATTACCCAACTCAGGACTTGGATTTTGCTTCGGTAATCTTTGCATTAAAGATTTAGAGGGACTATCTTTATGGTGAATGGTGTGATATTTATACTGATCATAAAAGTTTAAAGTATATTTTCACACAAAAGGAGCTGAATATGGGCCAAAGAAGATGGTTGGAGCTGATTAAGGATTACGACTGCTCAATTAATTACCACCTGGGGAAAGTAAACAAGGTGGAAGATGCATTAAGTCGAAAAGACGATGCCAGATTATCCATGATGAGGATCACAAAAGATCCAATATTTATGGATTTAAAATGGATGGATATTGGAATTATAATGGAAGGGGAAAAATATTATCTTTCTCAAATGAATGTTCAACCATCTATACATGCGAAGATTAAAGAGGCACAAAAAGAATATGTAGAGTTACAAAAGAAGGTGAGAAATGTTTCTGAATTTCACATTGATTGTGATGAAATAATAAGGTTCAGGAATCGGGTTTGTGTTCCTCCCATATGATAATTAAAGAAGGAGCTACTGGATGAGGTTCATAGTTCTTCATTCTCTATTCATCCTGGAAGCACGAAGATGTATAGGGACTTGAAAGAGTACTTCTGGTGGGATGTCATGAAAAGAGATGCTATTGAACTGTCTCTTGATGCTTGGTTTGTCAGCAAGTTAAAGCTGAGAGACAAAAATCTAAGGGGATGTTACAACCATTACACATAACTAAATGGAATTGGGAAAACATCACTATGGACTTTGTCACCAGACTTCCTAAAACATCCAAAGGCAATAATGCTATCTGGGTCATAGTTGATCGTCTTACAAATTCGGCACACTTCATTGCTAGTAGAGAGGTTTTCTCTCTTGATTAGCTTGCCAAGATATATGTAAAGGACGTGGTAAGATTTCATGGAGTACAACTTTCCATTATATATTATCGGGATCTGAGGTTTACCTCAAAGTTTTGGCGAAGTCTTCAGTATTATCTGGATACAGAGTTGAGTTTCAGCACTGATTATCATCCTCAGAAAGACGGTCAGTCTGAGAGGGCAATTCAAACTCTATAAGATATGTTAAGAGCTTGATCTATGGATTTAAAAGGTGTTTGGGATCAACACCTAACTTTTCTGTAATTTTCTTATAATAATAGCTTTCACTCCAGTATTCATATGGATCCTTATGAATCTCTCTATGGAAAGAAATGTAGAAATCCAACTTGTTGGGATGAAGTTGGGGAAAGAAAGCTATTAGGACCTGATCTTGTTGATGAGATGGCAGAAAAGGCCCAATCTATTCAACAACACAGAAGGGAAGCTTAGAGTTGGCAAAAAAGTTATGCCGATAATTGAAGAAAAGACCTAGAGTTTGAAGTGGGTGATAAAGTGTTCTTAAGAATATCTCCTGGGAAGAAAGTAATGAGATTTGGAAAGAAGGGCAAGCTGAGACCTATGTATATCGGTCCTTTTGAAATACTAGATTGTATTGGGAAGGTAGATTACTGATTGGTGCTTCCACCGAATCTCTCTCAAGTTCACGATGTGTTCCATGTATCTCTCCTGAGAAAGTACGTACCCAATCCTTCACATGTACTCAGCTCAGAAGTTGTACCCCTGGAGCAAGAACTTTCTTATGAGGAACAACCGATAGAGATTCTGGATCATAGCGTAAAAGTTCTACGGAACAAGACCACTCTCTTGGTGAAAGTTTTATGGAAGAACCACTAATTAGAAGAAACTACATGGGAACTTGAGGATATGATTAGGGAAATGTATCCCCATCTGTTTGTCACAAAGTGACGAATTTTGAGGGTGAAATTCATTTTAAGGGGGGTAGAATGTAACACCCGAGATTTTGTGAGAAATATTTTGTTTTTATGTATATTGTTATATAAAGGAATATTTCACTACACACAACACTGTCTTGTCTTGAATTACATGCAATAGCAACCTTCCTCGATAGCTTGCGTTGTACGCAATACTGAATTTCACTAAACAACGATATGTTATTAAAATATTATATAAACTAGCCATTGTGAATTGTAATACCCAATTTTTGAAATTTTATAAATTTTATCATTCAAAATGGACTTCATTTTTGGATTCTAAATATCGAAATTATCCTAGGGTGAATTTTTGGTATTTTTCTATAAACTATCAATTTTTGATGAATTGCGAAAACACTGAGTTACTATTTAAAAACCGACTTTTTATTTAAATAATTATTTATTTTATTTAAATTTATTTTATGTCAAAATTGATACTTAATACCTATATAAGTTCAATGTAATTCATTGGAGTGATTTTATAATAATTTTAGATATATAAAAATTTTATTGAACTTTTCACCGTCTTTTACCCACCTCCTAGGAGAATTTGAAAATTTACATAAAACTTAATTTTACCACTTCTGTGAGTGGAATTTAGAAAATCCAAGAGACTCGGTTAATATCAAGGAGTAAAATTTGGTTCAATAAGATAAAAATAATTTTTGGTGAATAGAAACTTTTTACTTTTTTTAACCACGGTTAAAAGTAAATAGGGTAATTAAGGGTAAAAATGATATTATTATTACCCTAACACATGTACTAATTATATTGGATAAGTTTAATTCGACCAAAAAAAACTTTAGGAATAAAATATAACCATTTAGGTCTAATTGGATTATATTAGGACATTTATTATTATTTTATTTAAAGAAGAGTTAAAAAAGTTAAAATCAAAGTTTAATAACTAATTTTTTTAATATAGGGTTATACATAAGATAATTTCATCTATAAATATTAATTAGAAATATAAAAATATTTCCTACATAATGTTATTTTATTTATAATTTTTAGACATTAAATAATTTAATTTATTTATGACACAATGATGATGCAGTAATTACCTTATTAATGAAATATTAACACAATTGATATTATAAATACCCAAATAAATGTAATTTGAGACTTTTTATTAATTAAACTAATTTTATAGGTTAATATAACATGTTATTATTTATTTAATTAACTTTTTTCGAACTAATCATGCTGTTATGATTTTCAAAAAAATCAAATACCAAATAGTGTCAAAAAGTGACATAAAATAGTTTTTAAAAAAAATATAATATTATTAATTGTTATTTTATTCTTAAAAATATAAGGTTCGTCCAAATGACTTAGATAAGGTTATATATATTAATAATGAATGACTTGGGGTTCTTTTGTCTTGTTATAGTAAGTTTATTAACCATATAGTGTAAGAAAACAAGATGAACGGGTAAAAGTTAAATTATTTAACTTAGAGTTAAAACTAAATGATAAGGTTAAAATAGTAACCTAAACTTGTCTAAAATCTATTGGTTGAAAGTATTTAGACCCATACTCACCTTAGTTTAGAAATAAATCAATTTTGAGATATTAAAAATAGGATATGACTTCATAATAAAATAATATTTTGAGTTTTTCCTAAGGTGCCCCTCTCCTCCTTTATAAAAGGGAACCTCCTACCTCTCCTCCTCACACCACTTTGAGCCTTAAATATAGGCCAAACCCTGCCAATATATCTTCTCCACTTCCCTAGTAAGATTCTAGAGGTCCTGGTCTTCTTCAAAGACCAACATTAGTGCCCTAATAGGAGGTTTCAAAGAAGCGTGTTGAAGAAGAGGTAATATCCATTACCGATTCATTCAAATTTATTTCTTCTTCTACTTAATCTTATTTAGTTGTTTCATTATGAAGTAATAAAATCAGTATCACTCATATAATTATATGTTATTATAAATATTAAACAACCCTATTTCACCTTTTATCCATCCTACCGAAAATGAAATCACCGCGCATGCGTACGTACGGAATACCGTCTCCACGCCGCGGTCTAATCTGTTTTCCATCACCAGTTTACTTGGATGGGTATAATGGTGTAAAGAATAACTATATATTATTATTGTAAAGTGATACTGATTCTGAAATAGTATACATACACTTCAATACAATTCCATGATCATGGGAACGATATCATCGCTCGTGCGTACATACGGACTACCGTCTCCACGATGTGATGCGACTCATTCTACATGATCTTCATTGAATAATGATTGTATAAATGAATTGAATGAATAAATATGATATATATTATACAAATAACATTCTGTAAATGATGTATCTATAACCTAAAAAGAGTAATAATAATTTATTCAACAAAAAATGCATAAGAACATAAAGCAATAAACACCCGAATAACAAGTAGCAATGAAATATTACTAATAAGAAGATAAGAATATGACCATATATGATATAATAACAATGAGTATGATTCTAGAATAAATCAATAACATTATTTAAATATTATACAGGAGGTTCGAACACGTATGAAGAAAATCGGACCTAAGGTAAGGGAAAATCTCGCAATCTCATTTTTATCCGAGATTGTTTATACTTCAGAATTTACTGGGGAATATTTATCATCCACATCCATGTTTCCTCAATATTTAATATTATTTCTATCCTCCTACAATTTTTTAAATTCAATTTTACCCTTCAATGAGTTTTTAGTAAAAGATATGAAAGGAATATTTTTTCGTTTTTTTTGTACGAGGTACTTTTTGACTTTTCCATCCAAAGTATGAGGAGAATGTTTTTCTTTAACTTATACGGCATGAATGGATTTTTTAGAAAATTATTTCCATGAACTTTACCTTACAAGTTTTCAAGTTTATTTTTAATCAAATTCTTTTATTTCAAAATTGTATGACATGTTAAGGAAGGAAAAATGTTTTTGAAGAAGAAAGGATATTTTCCTCAAGAATGGAGTTCAAGTGTTTTATCAAAATTATTTTCCATATAAGATAATATTGGGTTCTGTTTCTATCCATATTTTTACATTGATTTGATTATTTTATGATGAAATTATTTTTATGAAGTCCTTTTATCTTATATGATTTATGTTATGATGTCATGATGTTTAAGAATCCCATTTTTATTACATGGGTTATGTTATGATGTATGATTTATGATCTTGTGGCACACATAAGAATGGTATCATTATAATATGTGTGGGACCTATATCTCCCTCAAATGAATTGGGTAAAGATTTTTATCTCATGAGATAGACATGGATGGAATGGAAGGTTAATCCAGTTCAGTGATATAGGATTGAAACGAGGAGTGAAATCGGTTCATAAATGGACTTTGTATGCTAAGATAGTCTTGTCAATGAGTCTTGACTACTAAGAAATGATTCTATATGATTATTTTTGTATTCCACAAAGTTTCATGTTATGATTATTGGGATTACATTTCACTACTATGATTTATCCCATGTTATGAAATTATGATCTCTTTTTCAGGTTAAGATTTCCAAAATGTTATGTTCTTATGAATATGATAGGATTGATATTTCTTTTGTTTACCCTTACTGAGCATTTGAGCTCACCCTTTTGTATGTTTTCTTTTCCCCAGGTCAGGAAGAAGGGTTTTAAGTAAGATATTCCAAAAGTAACTCTAGATATGATAAAATAAAAGGGAGACAGTGTAGATGATTTATGAACCAGTTGTTTATGTTTCCCAGTTTCTAAAGACACTATACCTATACAATCCTTTCATGGTTTTTTATATGTTGTAATAAGTGTGCTTCAATTTTGAAGTATTAACAATATATGTAAAGTGTGGGTCGTTATAATTATATACCCTAAAAAGATCTCTACATTTTTAGATGCTAAAGGCTTGGTAAGGGAAGGTGAGTAAGCAAAAGAAAAATACGGTGGTTTTTGTTTGTCTAAATAAATTTTCAAATGAGTTAAAGTAAATTGGAACCCATGGAATAAATATTGGGTGAGAGATAATGAAAAAATCTATGATGAATTCAATCCCATTGATCATCCTTAGAGGAAAAAGGATATGGTGGATCTTGGTCTTGAACCTGATGACATAATTGAATATTTTGATGATGATGTTAGTAAATAATATGTTGAGGATGAATAAGAAGAAGGATAATTCTATATTGAATAGGGATTTGATCCTGAGATACCAAAATACCATAATGAAATATCTAATGGACCTGTAAGTCCACCAGGTTCTCTACCTACCTGAGAGTTACTTTTGAATGTAGAAGATGATGGTGAAATAGAAATATCTGAAGAGGAAAAGATTAAGAAATATTCTTCCAAATCACCGAGAGAATTATTTGTTGGTTATGATAATGGGAATTGAAGTGATGCCTCTAAGGTGAAAGATGATTAAAAACCTGAAAAATTAGAAATAAATGAAAGTAGGAATGATAAGGATCACGATGATAGATATGATCACGATGATGGAGATGATCATGATGATAGAGATGATCATGATGATGGGGATGATAATCATGATAGAGATGATCATGATTATAGAGATGACCATGATGATGGAAATGATAAAAATGGATATGATCATGATGATCATGATCATGAGATGGCTCATACACAACCATACTCACCAGTTGTTTTGAGGTATGAGGATAGATCTAAACCTATTTAAATGACTGATATGCCAGATGATGATAAAAATGTCATACATGCAATAATTGAGGGGGATAAGTCTCTAATATCTATTTCCATCACTCAAAGGTAGTTGACCACTCAGAATCATTTGTTCACATAGAGCCAGCTGATCACACAAAGATAGTTCATAAAGAGTTATCCCCTATAGTACCGGAAATTGCAAAATATTCTCAAACAATACCTTATCTAAAAATAGAAGTTGTTGATAAAGATGCTCACTTAGAGCATGTACCTATTCTTGTTCCTAATATGAAGACTCTCAAAGAATCAAATAATCTTCCTTATATCTTACCTGATGTAAGTACATTTGAAGAGTGAGATAAATTTCCTAATTTTGTTAGACTTTTCCTTGATTAATCAGATTCAGATGATGAAGAAAGTGAAAGACCTGTCAGAGGAGAAGGATCATTAGTAAATTAGATTGATCAATCTGGTGAGTTGAAACCTTTTATTCTAATGAATTTTGACAGAAAAGTACCATTTGGGGCTGTTATACCTCATGATTATAGATACCATACACCTCTTTATGTATTTATGCCTCCTGATGTTGTGAAAAAGGTGATTTATAATATTTTCAAAGAAATATGATTCCTAAATTAGAATCTTGTAGAAGAAATATGATTTCTGATTTCAATAATATTTTTAGAAATTTTTCTCCTCTGATAGAAAGACTTAGTGAAAGCAGAACTCAATATTTTATTCATCTCATTATATCATATTTTAAACCGACAATCTATTTTCACAGAGAAGACTTCGAAGTGGAGAATAAGTGGTTATTTAAAGTAGCAGAAAATTTGAAATCTGAATTTTAGGGCATGAAGATCCCTTTCTCAAAAGTTCTGAATTCACTTATAAAGAAGTTAGATGCAATGACTACAATTGCATCTACATATGCAACACCCCTCCTTCATCAGATCCTTTTGATGTTGCAATTATTATACATATTATCAGGGAGGAATTGAACACTACTTTGGAGGATGTAACCTCTCATGATCAGTAGTTACGACAAATCCTACATCATGGAGAACACATTTATCACATGTTGGAAGAGTTTTATACTGATATTAGGGCAAATAAAGACACTTTTAAGAAAGCTATCAATTATTATCTAACAAGAATTTTTACCAAACATGAGCGCAATTATCATTTCATATTTCTAGAAGAGAATTTGAGAATACTAATAGTCACTAGAGCATTTAAGGAACATGAAGGTGAGTTGAAGGTTATCACATCAGTGTTGAATCAATTTATGGAAAGGAAGAAATATTTATTCAGTGCTATGGATATGGGAGGAAATATAACATGGACATTATAAACATCATAAATCATTTTATTCATGTTCGAAACACTTCTATAATTGATTGTGAGGCCATTCTAGTCAATGTTGTTTATTCCTCAACCTTCATAGAACCAGTTCAATATAGACCAGTAGTGATTACACAGTTAGATGGTCTTATTCCTCCATTATATCAACCTATGAGTTTTTCACCAGCTAAAGTAACCCGACACTTGCAACATGTTCTTCTTCGTGAGCTTCCTCATCCTTCAACATAAATACCTTCCATGACCACTTATTCTCCCACAATAACTACTTTAGTTTCAACCCTCACAAAAAATGCTAGAAGAAAATCCCCAGATACTTCTCTATCTACCTCTCAGAGCAATTTATATTATTTATGGTTTTTGATAGGGTTATTTTACTTCTATTTTTTCTCTCTTCTATTAATTTACTCAATATTTTTGGCTCATATTCAATGAAATATCACTGTGTTATTCTCATTAAATTGTAACTTTATATTACCATTATTATCTTTTTAATAATCTAAAAGAGGGATATATAATGATAATTTATTTATTATAGGTGGAGAAAATAGACAATTTAATATTCATGTGATATATTTCTAATATTTATTTATTTTATCTATTTTAAGATCATAATATTGATTTATTCAATGAATAATGTTACTCTTTTTTTGATGTTAAATTTCCTTGATATCATTTTCATTTATATCACTCATATATATTCTAAAATGATAAGAATATTGTTTTAACTTAAATACATCTATGATTATCTATGTTTAATTTTTAGTACATGACATATAAAATTCCATGTTTTGTGATCATCAAAAAAGGGGATATTATTGGAACCTAATTTTGAGGGGAGTGTTTGAAAATTCATTATTTTAATGACCATACAACATGTTTATTTTTGTACCAATAATTTTTATATTGAATTATATAATTTTATATCATAAGACAGATTTTGTGAAATTTGTATAAGTATTGACTTAGGTCACCACTAATACTTGAGTCATCACAGACACCAAGACTTGAGTCACTGTCACCACTAGACTTGTCACCAATAGAATTATTACCACTATCATTATCTACCACCAGCCTAAGTCGTCACCAGTCCAAGCTACCATCAGATGATGAGTCACCGCCAACTTCAGGTCATAGTTACTATTCGGGGATCTTGTCTTTAATGATCCAACAACTATATGAATAGTCTTTTGACTAAGTCATAAAAGGCATATTCAATGATATATGGATTGTGAATATCCTCTAAATGTTGCTATTATATCTTTTTGAAGGGTTCTATCTCTCACACTTACTAGTGTGTCTATGGATATAATATTGTATGACTGATTGTGTGTACCTGTGTCATCCTCTATGATGATCAACAACACAATAACACAATAACCATATAGAGATTGATTGAGATATTGACAGGTTCCTTTTTAGTTTCCCTAATAGAGATCAAGTGAACAATTCTTACAAATTCCCATGATATTATATTTTTCCAACAATTTATAAGAAGAAGCTTGACTTCCTCACCCAAGCTGAACTGAGAATATCAAAAGATTTTGAGCATACCAGACTGAGCATCACTATTCTTCTCACATTCTATTTATTTCTCTTTATGTTTATTATTTTTATTCATCGACTAGTGTGTTGTTACTCTTCTTTAAAACACACACTGTCTTCTATAGCTAAAGTGGATAATACTTTTTATTCTCTCTTATAATTTACATTTTTTTTCCTATAGTGTTTTTGGAATAGATCCTTGTGTGGACTATTCTATTTTACTTCCCACGTATAACTATAGAAGAGTATTTTTATCCTAGACATCTCATTTATGTTATTTATTTACCTAATACAGGTTTTGAATCTATTTTTTTTTATTATTATCTGCTTGATAGTAGGTGATTTCCATGTTGATAGGATTAAGTCTCATATTGGGACCAAACCTCTTATTTATTCCAATGTGTTATTTTGTTTTGTTTTATTACCAAAACCCATACTGTTTTTAATCTATAATCAAAACTATTAATTTGATAGTTAATCTTAAAAAGTTTTTATATATGTTTTTTTCTAAGTAAATTTATTTTAAAATATAAGATAATTTTAAAATTATTTTAACTGAGAAATAATCAATCTTTGAGAAATATTTTAAAAGGGCATATCTAATATTGATCTTTTATTTCAATTAACTGGACAATTTATTTTATTAAGGTATTTATTTAAAACTTTATTTTTAACAATTTTTTTTGATTTTGAAATAAATTCACCCCTCTTAAGTTACTCAATCTAACCAATATTATGTAAATATCATGAATTATTTTTTTAAATGGAAGGGGATATTTTTTACAGAATCCCTTTCTTCTCCATATAGAAGGCTATCCCCATGAGGGAACTCTCCATCCACCTAACCTAGTTTCGTCTAGTACTTCCTTATATAAGCTTTGTTTTTTTCACCATCGATCGCGTTGGATCTTCAATAGTAATATATCCACCCCAGTTCCTTCATTTCTTGGTTTATCTCACCGTCTCTTATTCTATTTTGGTGTGAGCTCATATACCCTATTTTTTGAGGATTTTTTTCCGTATTTCTATTTTCTTCCATTTGATATTGATTAAAAGGACAAAAACTGATGAGTGGTCATATACCAAACAAAGGTAGGTGTTGTAATTATTTTTTGGTAATTCCTGTTTTATTTTATCATGATTCATTGCGATATGCACTGGACTCCATTGATGTCACCTCCATAAAGTCTAATTAACTAAGATAAATGTTATTCAAATTTGTAACAGGATCCTAGCTACCCTTGAAACGATGGCATTGGGTGTTTACCTTGAAATGATCCACCCATATGAGTGTGACCTTCTTAAATTCCTAGAGACTTATTCCATAGAACCAAATTTAATTTCTTCTATCTCGGAAGTGTGAATTTATTTAATAGAGATGATTGGCCATGTGTTTCAGACCTTGTGATTTATTCCATATATTTCTTTTCTTTAATTTAATAAATTTTAAAACTTGATTAAAGAATTATTTCAATTAATTATTAAATTTTATGAGATAAGGATAGCTAAATAATACCTTTATATTAAGTCAAGGGTAATACAAGGGTCCCAACATAAGGACGCCTTGGATGGGATCATTGTGTTTTATAAATAGTTTTGAAAATTAATCTTATTATACTGGGAGTGATACTTGGATTCCTTATGGGGTGCCTTATATTGTATCATTTGGAAGCTTACTTACTTACCCATGGGTGATACTGGTTCCCTAGGGGAGATACCTTGTATGGGATAAGTGGGTAATATGGTTATACCATGCGACAAGTGATACTTTGTCCCCTATGTGGTATAAATGGTATGTGATTAGAGGTTTATGTCTTTACACCATGATGAGAGAGATTATTGAGATTCTTTTAATGGATCACCTTTGATGGAGTCTTACAGTGATGGATATTTATAGTGCTCTTGGAGTGATACTTGAGTTTCTTTTTACGGATCTCCTTGTACAACTTCATAATTCCATTTATTAAATTTTTATAATTCCTTTTATTATCAAAAATTGATAATGAAAACTATTAAACATGAGTACAAGTATGCCATACCAAATAACATACTTGGGTTCAATGCCTTTACGATACCTAATTTTTGATGACCCATTTATACACCCATATTACATCTATATAGTTTGAACTTAGTTTAGAGATATCCAAATTAGGATGAAGTAGGTAGTTATGATTGAGCATCCTATGAGAAACATATAGTGAGGTTTTTTATTTATTTATAACCTTAAATTTTTTATTTACTAGCACACCTATCATTTTATAAGAACAAAATGAATTGTTATAGACACCGTTGGTGGTCTCCTATTGAGTATATCTCACAACCTATTCAGGGCTCCTATATTATCCAAATAGACTTCATGACTGTAGGTGTAGAAAAAGGGAAGCGACCAACTTCTGATGCTTGATTTTCTATACTAGAATGGAGTACGGGAGAAGAGGACCGAGCCTATTCTCTTTATGCTAGTGGAGGTATCCTTTGGTATTATTTCTATTTGATTAGCATGTTCTATATGTATGTACCCCTGTATCCCGTGCACTTCCATTTTTGTTTAGAATAATGGGATTATTATCATTTTTGTATATGATATTGACTCAACTTCCACCTGTTGGTTATATTGTATGATTTATTACTATTCTACTGCTGATTATTTATTATTTTTTACACTTCTTATAATTATTATCTACTACTATGCTACACTTTGATAGTAAAGGAATAGTATCCCCAAAGACACAACCTAGTCCCTCACTACTAGTCAATAACCTCTAGTGTAAAAGGAGACATGCTTGAGGTCATGTGGTCAACCATCTTGGGGAAACTCTCAGTGGCTTCTAGGTTCGGATTCTACAAAGTGGCATTAGAGGTTTTTTTCCTTTTGTCTTACAATTTGTGTACTAGAAAGGAGACTTAGAACATGTCAGAATTTTTTAATGAGCCTATTCCCAGGATAATTTAACCCATGTATAGGGGAAACCCAAATTACATGGGATGGGTATTGTTGTTTTGGTTTATACCTGTTATAGTCGTATTGATATCACCATTAGGCGACACACATGTTTTATGACAATATTATTACTAATATTATTATAATGTATTTCTTTTTTTCTTTGTCTTGGTACGAAAAGAGGTATTATATCATGTATAATTATAGGAACATGAACATTAATATGTCATACATTATGCGATTCCATATTTACATTACTGTATGCATTTTTTGTATCTCCTATGATTTTTGTGAGTGTATAAATTATTATATATGGAAATGTGATGACAAATCTTATAAGGATAACATAATTGGATTAATTAAAGTGCATGAATCAATGTAAATGGTGTTTTACTATATCGATTGATTATGGCACCATAATTAACCAATTATGCCATGTTTGAGCCATGAACCACTAGTTTTATGGGATGAAACATAAGTTGATTTGACTTATTGAATGAAAATTGTAACTTATGAATAACATAATTCTATAAATTGGCAATGTTATTTTATTAAATCAAATCATTATACATGACTTGGTATATCTTGATAACAGATGCAAAGGTCATGTAATAGTTACATGATGGACCAATTATAATTTATAAAAAGTATGGGCCATTATAAATTGGGAATGTTGACACATATAATTAGACTGGGATATCTATATGAATATAAATTAGTAACAACTTAAGTAAAATTTAAAATTTAAAATTAAATTGTTACCATTAAATGGGGATGCCAATTGAAAAGTAAAGGGTGTTTTCCTATATAATTTTCAATTGAAACTCTATAAACTAGAACCTCTATTGTGTGATATGAGACATTAAACCTGACCTAACCTTTTTATTGGGTATTATAAAGTGTTTCCAATGATCCTCTATGTTCTTTCTTATCACCTAGACCTAGATTTAATAATAGGTTGAGAGGTGTGACTCATTTATTGGAAGGCTTTGTAACTATCCTTTTCTGTTATTATTGATCCTATGTGATGCCAAATCTTATATGAGGAATGTATTTGGTAGTTGTAGAGCTATGTCATATTGAATTCCTAGAGTCATGTTCCAGGTGGGTTGAAATGACCATTTTATGAAGGTGTTGGGTCTGAAACCACCAATATTACCTTATGTAGTGCCACTAGAGGCACCTCGATATCTTCTTCCACTAGGTGTTGATGATTATATTCAAGATAGATTTTTTCACTTCATACAGTCTGTATAGGAAGCTCCATGACATGCCTCTACTATGGAAGAGTTGATGCAAGAATTTCAGCAGTAGCATCATACCACCTTCTCAGGGGATGGTGGACCTAAGGATAAAGAGTCATGGATAGAGGCCATGTTATCAACCTTTGATCATATAGATTCCCCTATAGAGTGGAGGTTGAATCTTGTTACATATATGATCTATGACTCCACCAAGAGTTGGTGGGATGTCATCTCTCATGTTGATCGTCATCAGGGTATGATCTTGGTGTACTTATAGATAGTCTTATATGACTACTTATTTCAATATATGCTGAGAGAAGACCACGCTAGGGAGTTTATGAATCTATAGAAGGGAACTATGTTTGGGATGGAGTATTCAAATCATTTCATTGATCTTTATTATTTCTCACCAATATTGATGGGTGATGAGTTTATAACTTCTATATGGTTTGAGGATAGGATGTGTATGCCATTCGATCATAGGTGATTTTTTTTGGATGGTCAAAAATTTAGAGATAGTGAACCATTCCCTCATCACTGAGAAAAACCTGAGAGAAGCTAGCAGTGTGAGTTAGGGAAGTTCATCTTTGAGGAAGGGAGATGATTTGTTTAGTTACATGAGTCATTATTTCAAGATTTATCATAGGGGTAGTACTAGTTAGATGAAGCACACTGATAGTTATGTGGTGTGTCACCACTGTGGTAGGATAAGACATAAGAATACATAGTATACAAGGAATCCAATCAAGGGCTATGAAATGGAAGTATGTGTCACCTTCAGTGTTTCTCACAAACTTTCCCTCTAGTACATAGTGGTAAGGGATCTGTACCAACACCACACTCGGGTATGATATTAGTATCTCTACGTCAGGTATGGAGTTAGAGTACTATCAGATGATCAAGATGATGAAGTGGTCATGGTCGAGGTAGTTAGACTTATGAGGTTCAATACTAGTAGAGTGAACCTGCTCAGGTTAGTCAGGTTGTATCTCAAGGCCGTAGATTTGGCCATATCTATGCAGTGCAACCTACTTTCAAGGAGTAGAGTTTGAGTCCTTCTACTATTTGAGGTACCATTCTAGTAGCCTCCACTTTAGTATCTTCTTTTTTTGATACATGGGATTCACACTCTATTATATATACAGAAATTATGGAATGTACGAAAGTAGAAATGGAATACTTATATGGAATAATGAATCTAGACACCACATTAGGAGTTAGAGAGTATATTCTAGTGCATGGATTTAACTATTAAGGTAGGTTAATGTATATTTCTCTAGAATATTTTTATACTTGAGAAGACAGGATTCAACATCATACTCGAGATGGATTGGTTGGTTCCATACCAAGCCTATATTGATTGATATAATTGTGGGTGTATTTTACAACAACTGAGGGTAATACATATATTCATATGGGTGTATGGGATTCTCAAGAAAGTCAAGATGGACCTGAGGATCATGGGTTGGGAAAATGAATATCCTAGATAGCTAGTATCTTTATACTAAATTTTAGAATGCGGGTTGTAGAATTTCCTCCCATGGTGGATCATTTTAGGGATGTTTCCCATGATGAATTCACTGTATTATATCCTATGAGAGTGGTGGAGTTCACCATAAAGATTGTGTTAGGAGCAGTACCAGCTTCCATTACTTTCTATTAGATGAAACCTATAGAGCTCCAGGTACTCAAAAAGATGTTAGAGAACTTATAAGAAAATTGTTTTATATTATCTAGTACTATATATGGGGTTCACATATCCTTTCACAAATAAGGCAGACACTACCCTTAAGTTATGTATGGATTATCGCTGATTGAACTAGCTTATAGTTAAGAATCAGTATCCACTACCTCTTTTAGACGACCTCTTTTTATATATCCAACGAGAAATGGTTTTCTATAAGATCATCTTGAGGTTGGGAAACTATTAGGTGAATGTTAGACCATTAAAAATACCATTTAAAACATTCGAGAGTAGATATGACTTTTATGAGTATCTGGTTATTCTGTTCGGCCTTATGTACATGAAAACTATTTTCCTGGCCTTGACGAATTGGGTTTTCCACCTATAGTTGGATTATTTTTTAGTATTTGTGGGAAAAATAGTTTATTCTCCCACCCAACATGACAATCCCAAAGATATTGAAATCATGATGAATACATTTATAGAGCATTAGGTTTATTCTAATATCACTAAGTCTCACTTTTGGATCAATAAGATTCACTTATCGGGTTATATCATTTATGTAGAAGAAGAATCTATTAACCTAGAGAATGTAAAATCTATAGTTTCTAAGAATCATCCTAATAATTTCTGTTACATACACAGTTTCATGGGGACGGATGGATATTAAATGCATTTTATTTAAGAATTCTCATGCCTAGAAGGTCCTGACACGAGTTTATCTAAAAATGGTGTTAAATTTTTATGGCCAGTCACTTGTGAGACAAAATTTCAGAAGTTGAAAGTGATAATGAATTCAATTCCAATCTTGATTCTACCAGAGCTAGAAAAAAGATATTCATTTTATTATAATGCATCATAAATCAATCTTGGAGTAGTTTTGATATAGGGGGATCGAGTTGTAGCATACGGGTCCCTCCTGATGTGACCTCATGAGTGGGATTGCCCTATGAAAAACCTTGAGCTAGTATTTATTGTTCGCGATTTATGCAGTTGAATATATTATCTATAGGTATAGTGGTTCATTGTTTACATAGATCACAAGAGTCTCAAAAAAATTACCAAAAATCATGAATTGAATCTCAGATAGCACAAGTGGGTAGAATATCTATAATAATTTGATTTTGAGGTTTCTTATATTGTAACACCCCAAGATTTCATAGTGTGTTATTTCTTCAAAATAATTCAATAACTTGCACTACACGCAACACTGAGTTCAATCACACCATGACTTAAAAAAAAGCCATTCAAAAGAGGTTATGAATAGTATTATCTAAATTTTAAACTTTATATAATCCTTATAATTTTAGAATCCATATTATGAGTTTCTTAGATATAATGCAAGAACAAATTCATTTTCAGTATTGCACTTTTATCAACTTTTAATAGTGAACCCTTTTTAAATACAATACTTTAAACTTTTTGACTAAATGGGGACATCAAAAATTTAAAATGAAACATCCCAAGCTTCCACGGTACACTTTCTTTGAATAATACAGTAGCGTGTGTTGTACGCAACCTTGAGTTTTAACACACACCACAACCAATCAAACTAGCCGTTATGAATAGTAATAACTACTTTTTGAAATTATATATATTTTATATTTAAAAATGGACTTCATTTTTGGATTCAGAATATCAAAATTAGCCTAGGGTGAAATTTTGGTACTTTTCGGATAACTTTTATATTTTGATGAATAGTGAAAATTACTAAATTTTAATTAAAAACAACTTTTTTAATCAAAATAATTAATATTGATAAATTATGAATTTGAGTGGTTTTAAAGTATATTTAGAATATATTTTTACCATTTAATATAATGTTGGTCATTGGACATAATTTTACAATTAAACCGAACATAAACAAGTGTCAATCTTTTGATAGTTATTATCTCTTAAAAACACGCTTTTTGTTTTGACAGCGGGAATTAATTTTAAATTAATTTCTGCCACTTCTGTGTTTTGAATTTAGGAAAATGGATTCCATATTTAGAATCAGGATGTTCAAATTGTTTAAATAGGTAACTTTTATTTTTAGACATTTTGAATAATTACTGTGGTAAATATTTTATTTACCATGGTTAAGGGTAAATCCTGTAAATAAGGGTTAAAAAAATAATATTATAATAATACTAAATTACCCTAAAACGTGTCTTAACCATATTGGTTGATACATTGTCGACCATGGGAATCTTTGGGTCTATTTTGGGACCCCATGGATCCACTTGTAAGTGATAATGACACTATTTTAATTAAGTCAAAATGAATACAAAAATGACAGAAGAATATATCTTTTAGAAAAACAATTGTTACATAGGGTTATATAAGTTGGATTTTAGATTATAAATATTAATTATAAAGCTAAAAAGATTTCCTACATAATTATATTTTATTTATAATTTTTAGACATTAAATAATTTATTTTATTTATGACACAATGATGATGTAGTAATTACTATAATAGTAAAAAATTAAAATAATTGATATTATAAATACCCAAATAAATATAATATGAAACTTTTAATGAATTAAACTAATTTTCTAGGATAATATGATATATTAGGATTGATTTAATTGACTTTTTTCGATGTAATAAATCTGTTATGAGTTTCACAAAAATCAACTATTGAATAGTGTCAAAATTGACATAAAAGAGTTCTTAAAAACAATATTATATTATTAATTGATATTAAATTCCTAAAAATCTAAGGTTCGTCCAAGAGACTTATATCATGATAGGTTCATCATTAATGTACCACTTGGGGGTCTCTTGGATGTATATAGTAAGTTTATTAACCATATTATATAAAAATACACAGAGACATTGTAAAAGTGAAACTAATTAACTTAGAGTTAATACTTAAAGATAAGGTTAATATAAGTACCCAAACCTGTCTAAATTCTATTGGTTGAGTGGTTTTCGACCTATACCCACCTTAACCTTTGAATAATCAACTTTGGAGCCATTAGAAACCGAATATTAATTTATTATAAATTAATATTTCTAGCTTTTCCAAAGGTGCCCCTCACCCCTCTTATAAAAGGGCACTCCTCCTTATCATTTCTTCACACCTTAAAAGCCTTTTGGTTCGGCCAAACTCTGCCCAAATACTCTCCCAACATCCCTCACTACAACCTAGAGGCCTTAGTTTGATCAGAAAGCCAACCTAAGGAGCCCTTTTGATCAAATCAAAAGGAAGAACCCGAAGAAGAGGTAATGATTTCACCACCCTTCTCCAAGTTAATTTCTTCTCCCACTTCTTCTTCCTTTGTTCTTACCATTCTAAAATAATAACTCCAGTATCTCACATATACTGTGATGTTATTATAAATATGGTACAACCATATTCAGTATTCTATCCACCCTTTGAATAACATGTCACCATACGTGCGTACGTACGGCTTACCGTCTCCACGTCGTGGTGTAATTGTTATTCAATATAATATTATTTGGATGGGTATAATAATGATGTGTAACTCATGTAAATAATAAATATAACATGTTAATGATTCTGTATATATGATATACCATCCATTTATATATTATTTTAATATCAAAAGAATGATATTGTCGCTCGTGCGTACGTACGGACTACCGTCTCCACGAACACGATGAGATTCATTCTCCATCGTATCCATTCAAGTATAATTATCATTTGATGATTTTAAAAATGATGTTTAAGGACTGGATATCATTCTGGATATGAATAAGATACAACAACCATGGCTTATGTAACAAAACATATAAAAGAAAATGAGTAAGTTAACTCCCGAAACAACGATAATTCTAAGATATTATTAACAAATCAATGTTAAAAGAATCATATATGATATCATATTAATATATATGATTCTTGTATAATTTAATAACAACTATTTCACCATTATACAGGAGGTTAACCTACCCCAACCAAGGAAAAGTACAAGGTAAGGGTTATTTCACAATCTCTTCATTATCCGAGGTTGTTTATACGTAATAATCTACTGGGATTTCTTTATCATCCACATCCATGTTTCTTCGAAATGTATTTCAAAACATTTTTACTATTTACAAAGAATATGGGTTAAAGTCATTTATACCCTTATGTGTTTTTAAAGGAATCTTTCCGTCGTTTTCCAAACAAGGTTCTTTTTAACCTTTTCGACAGAATTATGGTAAGAATGTTTTTTTAACTTATACGGCGGGTGCGGCTATTTTCCGCTGTTATAAAATCGTTGAAGCTTCCCTCACAAGATTATAAAGATATTTTCAAAATAAAGTTTTTCTTTATAATTATGTGATTTTTAAATGATTTCAAAAAAGAGATATTTCTCTCAAATATATGAAAATCCAGTGCAAATGTATACGTGTTTAACGCAAGCTTAAAAATGTTTTCAGAAAACCTGACTCTCGAGTTTGGTAGACAGGAAGGGATTGGGAGTGGACCCATCATGGACTGTAATTAGTCGAGCAGTCTCAAAATTAGTTATTTTGTTTTCAAAGCTTGCATAATGTTTTCAGAAAAACACTGGAGTGTATTTTAGAAATTTTAAATGTAAGTATCTTCTAAAAAAATTGCATCGGTAGGTCTCATGAGACAAACTAGTGTCTTGGCACAAGGCCTTGACAAAATCTTATTTGTAGTCTTGGCACGAGGCCTTGGCTATGTGGTTATGATAGTCTGGCATTATGCATTCCAACATTATGAAAGTGGTTATTGATTTTTGCATGTGATTATTCGATTAGTAGAATATCCATGTGAATAAGTAAATGACATTATTTCATTTTATTTATGCCATACCATGTTGAAAGTTCATATTTAAAAGGCTTTTGTTTTAGTTATACATTGCCTTAAATGTTTATTCTTATTTATGAAAGTTTCCGCTATATTTTTATCCTTACTGGGAATTTGAGCTCACCCCTTTTCTATGTTTTATTTTTCTCAGGAAGTGAAGAAGTAAATTATGAATGACCTGCAGGGATATTATGTGGGGATATGAGTGTGGATTATGGAGACATTATGTTGTTGTAGTAGTTTTTCATTTTATGATGTAATGTAAAACTTATGAATATATCTAGTGTTTCCAAGGCTACTAAACCAATCGGTCTTTCGAGATTTGATCTTTCTTGTGATCATGCCAATGTTATGTAATAATGCACCGACTCTGGGTAACTGGGGTCGGGGCGTTACAGTTGGTATCAGAGGAAGTTTAGTACAAACCTTGGAAGCTAGATTTAGATAAACTCTGATTAGAGCACGTAGACCTAAGATGAACTTTGAGGATTAGTATAGAAGAACTTCCTAGAATTTTGGTATTGTAGAGATTTTGTGAGTTTTCCGAGCAATAAATCCCTGTCTGGATACGAGCAGGTAGAGGCGGCTCTGGCACAGATGTACCTAGGGGTAAAACCCGAAAACACCGCTTTGAGCTAGACTCGAACGGGAACTGGTGCACGACAACGAGCCTTGCTGCACTCTTGGTTACGACACTCCCAGGGGATATTCTTAGGATAACTCTCATTTTCTTTACAAATCATTATGAAGGGTTTATGAGTATATACTTCCTCAAAGAAAACATTTTTATGATTATGGATTATATCCATAAATAGTTCAATTTATGTTAAGTGTTTTATAAGTATGGGATTATGTGTTTTGATTCATAAACTGATCTAGTTTATGCCATGGTATAGAAATGGCGCCCAGTAGAAGGAATGAGAACTCCAGAAATACACATGATTCAAAGAGAAGGAAGGATCATATCTTTCATGGTCTTAAGCTAGACTTTATAAGAGAAATAGTCTCCCATGTATTATCATCATATGAATAAATAATATCATGTGTTGATAAGATATGTAAAGAGTTTACTGAGTCCTATGGCTTTGAAGGGAAGCAAGAGAAGAAAAGGATGGAAGAGAGAAAGATGGATAAAGAAAAGAGGGAAAAGAAGAATTTTCCCATATGTGGTAACTGTGGAAAGAAACACCCTGGAACTTGCCTGAAAGGAATGGGAGTTTGTTATAAGTGTGGAGGAAAAGGGCACAAAGTACGTGACTGCAAGGGTAAGAAAATGGTTTTAAATGTACAATGCTTCATTTGCAAGGAGTTTGGACACTACGCGAACCTATGTCCCAGTCATCAGACTATGCCGCAAATGATGTTATTGGATAATAACCAAGTTATGATACTACCACAGATGAAGAGGAATGATTAGAGTTCTTATGTTGATTATGTCAATTGAGTGTTGTATCAACAATGTACTTGTTATAATAATTATGGAGTATATAAGGATTGTACTGCAGTACTATTTCATTAAGGACTTGAGATTATGTGGAACAAAGAAAAGTGACTCAATAGCAGGATAAATTTTTGGAAACTATATGGTTGAGAGAATGATAAATCATAATATAGTTCTGATACTGAGGTAGTGATTTTGGAATAATATGTGATTGTTTTGGATAAATTATATTGGGTATTCTTGACTACCCTGGAACTAATTAATGATTTGTATATTCCATCATTGTTGGGGTTTAAAACATTTTTTGGATTAATGAAGTATATCCAGCATTCTATATGGAATAGGGGAGCATGAATGTAATCAATAAGGAATATGGTAATTCAGGATGTTTCAGTTTATTAAAAGAATACAAGATGAAGGTATTCATATGCTATTGCGGGGTAAAAAGGATCTATATTATGTTTACCTTCCTTATAAATGTTGGACTGTGAGTTTGGACAGAAGTATTTTGGATAGTTCTAGTTTGGATTATTTTGGATTACCATAAAAGGAAAACCTGGAGGTTGGGCGGCAACCCGTCGCGTCCGGCAAGGCTGCGAGACTTGAACCCGCAACCGAAGGGAGACAAGGGTGTATCACCTACCACTGTTCCACGAGATTTCCTGAATTAAATAATGTAGTTTTTTTTAAAGATCTGGTAGATGAATTATAAATTCATTTATTTTGGAACCCTGTACGAATAGTATAAATAGAAAAAAAAATTACGTTCTAGAGTGCAAGATGAGTTTGTGGTAGAAATTTATTAATGGGTAAAATTATAATTATAAAGTAAGTATATATCCTTATTATCTTAGCCAATCTCATAAATAAATTCCTCAACATTAATAATAGAAACTTAGAACAAAATTTTTTCCCTAGATGGTACCTTAAATCATCACTAATTTATGGCTTTGGGATTGTTGGCCTTTTCATAGCCATGTTCTCTACCACTCTCCATAAGATAATTGATGGTTAGATTTCTCCTCCATATCCATATTTTCCTACATGGAACCCTAGTATGTGTTATTTTCGGTAATCTTCATACTTTCCACTCTTTATTTTAAATAGAGGCCTCATTAATTCATTTTTCGATGTGGGATTTCAACTAAGATATTTTGAAACGTCAAAAATGTGTTATCCCAATACCCTATATTTTTTTGAACCGATGGTACTTCAAATCATCATAGATTGATGAGTTTAAGGACCTCAATTTTATACTTTTTGTGATTGATGACCTCAATCACTACCTATAAATATTTACGTTTTTCCTCCAATTATATGTCTCTAATTGCCACCAATGTTCTCCTAATCAAGATCATAATTTGGTGGTGACCCTTTCATTTCTCTTTTCCTCATATTAAGACTAAATTTTAGTAACCCAATTTCCGATGTGGGTTTTCCCACAAATATATTTTCTATTTTCAACCTTTTATTTTCGAAGAACAATTTCAAATTGCGAGGATGCAATTTATTGAAGGAGGGGAGAATGTAACACCCCAAGATTTCATAGTGTGTTATTTCTTCAAAATAATTCAATAACTTGCACTACACGCAACACTGAGTTCAATCACACCATGACTTACAAAAAAAAATCCATTCAAAAGAGGTTATGAATAGTATTATCTAAATTTTAAACTTTATATAATCCTTATAATTTTAGAATCCATATTATGAGTTTCTTAGATATAATGCAAGAACAAATTCATTTTCAGTATTGCACTTTTATCAACTTTTAATAGTGAACCCTTTTTAAATACAATACTTTAAACTTTTTGACTAAATGGGGACATCAAAAATTTAAAATGAAACATCCCAAGCTTCCACGGTACACTTTCTTTGAATAATACAGTAGCGTGTGTTGTACACAACCTTGAGTTTTAACACACACCACAACCAATCAAAATAGCCGTTATGAATAGTAATAACTACTTTTTGAAATTATATATATTTTATATTTAAAAATGGACTTCATTTTTGGATTCAAAATATCAAAATTAGCCTAGGGTGAAATTTTGGTACTTTTCGGATAACTTTTATATTTTGATGAATAGTGAAAATTACTAAATTTTAATTAAAAACAACTTTTTTAATCAAAATAATTAATATTGATAAATTATGAATTTGAGTGGTTTTAAAGTATATTTAGAATATATTTTTACCATTTAATATAATGTTGGTCATTGGACATAATTTTACAATTAAACCGAACATAAACAAGTGTCAATCTTTTGATAGTTATTATCTCTTAAAAACACGCTTTTTGTTTTGACAGTGGGAATTAATTTTAAATTAATTTCTGCCACTTCTGTGTTTTGAATTTAGGAAAATGGATTCCATATTTAGAATCAGGATGTTCAAATTGTGTAAATAGGTAACTTTTATTTTTAGACATTTTGAATAATTACTGCGGTAAATATTTTATTTACCATGGTTAAGGGTAAATCCGGTAAATAAGGGTTAAAAAAATAATATTATAATAATAATAAATTACCCTAAAACGTGTCTTAACCCTATTGGTTGATACATGGTCGACCATGGGAATCTTTGGGTCTATTTTGGGACCCCATGGATCCACTTGTAAGTGATAATGACACTATTTTAATTAAGTCAAAATGAATACAAAAATGACACAAGCATATATCTTTTAGAAAAACAATTGTTACATAGAGTTATATAAGTTGGATTTTAGATTATAAATATTCATTAGAAAGATAAAAAGCTTTCCTACATAATGATATTTTATTTATAATTTTTAGACATTAAATAATTTATTTTATTTATGACACAATGATGATGCAGTAATTACTATAATAGTGAAAAATTAAAATAATTGATATTATAAATACCCAAATAAATATAATATGAAACTTTTAATGAATTAAACTAATTTTATAGGATAATATGATATATTAGGATTTATTTAATTGACTTTTTTCTAAGTAATCAATCTGTTATGAGTTTCACAAAAATCAACTATTGAATAGTGTCAAAATTGACATAAAAGAGTTCTTAAAACAAATATTATATTATTAATTGATATTAAATTCCTAAAAATATAAGGTTAGGACAAGAGACTTATATCATGATAGGTTCATCATTAATGTACCACTTGGGGGTCTCTTGGATTTATATATTAAGTTTATTAACCATATTATATAAAAATACAAAGAGACATTGTAAAAGTGAAACTAATTAACTTAGAGTTAATACTTAAAGATAAGGTTAATATAAGTACCCAAACCTGTCTAAATTCTATTGGTTGAGTGGTTTTCGACCTATCCCCACCTTAACCTTTGAATAATCAACTTTGTAGCCATTAGAAACCGAATATTAATTTATTATAAATTAATATTTCTAGCTTTTCCAAAGGTGCCCCTCACCCCTCTTATAAAAGGGCACTCCTCCTTCTCATTTCTTCACACCTTAAAAGCCTTTTGGTTCGGCCAAACTCTGCCCAAATACTCTCCCAACATCCCTCACTACAACCTAGAGGCCTTAGTTTGATCATAAAGCCAACCTAAGGAGCCCTTTTGATCAAATCAAAAGGAAGAACCCGAAGAAGAGGTAATGATTTCACCACCCTTCTCCAAGTTCATTTCTTCTTCCACTTCTTCTTCCTTTGTTCTTACCATTCTAAAATAATAACTCCAGTATCTCACATATACTGCGATGTTATTATAAATATGGTACAACCATATTCAGTATTCTATCCACCCTTTGAATAACATGTCACCATACGTGCGTACGTACGGCTTACCGTCTCCACGTCGTGGTGTAATTGTTATTCAATATAATATTATTTGGATGGGTATAATAATGATGTGTAACTCATGTAAATAATAAATATAACATGTTAATGATTCTGTATATATGATATACCATCCATTTATATATTATTTTAATATCAAAAGAATGATATTGTCGCTCGTGCGTACGTACGGACTACCGTCTCCACGAACGCGATGAGATTCATTCTCCATCATATCCATTCAAGTATAATTATCATTTGATGATTTAAAAATGATGTTTAAGGACTGGATATCATTCTGGATATGAATAAGATACAACAACCATGGCTTATGTAACAAAACATATAAAAGAAAATGAGTAAGTTAACTCCCAAAACAACGATAATTCTAAGATATTATTAACAAATCAATGTTAAAAGAATAATATATGATATCATATTAATATATATGATTCTTGTATAATTTAATAACAACTATTTCACCATTATACAGGAGGTTAACCTACCCCAACCAAGGAAAAGTACAAGGTAATGGTTATTCCACAATCTCTTCATTATCCGAGGTTGTTTATACGTAATAATCTACTGGGATTTCTTTATCATCCACATCCATGTTTTTCAAAATGTATTTCAAAACATTTTTACTATTTACAAAGAATATGGGTTAAAGTCATTTATACCCTTATGTGTTTTTAAAGGAATCTTTCCGTCGTTTTCCAAACAAGGTGCTTTTTAACCTTTTCGACAGAATTATGGTAAGAATGTTTTTTTAACTTATACGGCGGGTGTGGCTATTTTCCGCTGTTATAAAATCGTTGAAGCTTCCCTCACAAGATTATAAAGATATTTTCAAAATAAAGTTTTTCTTTATAATTATGTGATTTTTAAATGATTTAAAAAAAGAGATATTTCTCTCAAATATATGAAAATCCAGTGCAAATGTATACGTGTTTAACGCAAGCTTAAAAATGTTTTCAGAAAACCTGACTCTCGAGTTTGGTAGACAGGAAGGGATTGAGAGTGGACCCATCATGGCCTGTAATTAGTCGAGCAGTCTCAAAATTAGTTATTTTGTTTTCAAAGCTTGCATAATGTTTTCAGAAAAACACTCGAGTGTATTTTAGAAATTTTAAATGTAAGTATCTTCTAAAAAAATTGCATCGGTAGGTCTCATGAGACAAACTAGTGTCTTGGCACAAGGCCTTTACAAAATCTTATTTGTAGTCTTGGCACGAGGCCTTGGATATGTGGTTATGATAGTCTGGCATTATGCATTCCAACATTATGAAAGTGGTTATTGATTTTTTCATGTGATTATTCGATTAGTAGAATATCCATGTGAATAAGTAAATGGAATTATTTCATTTTATTTATGCCATACCATGTTGAAAGTTCATATTTAAAAGGATTTTGTTTTAGTTATACATTTCCTTAAATGTTTATTCTTATTTATGAAAGTTTCCGCTATATTGTTATCCTTACTGGGCATTTGAGCTCACCCCTTTTCTATGTTTTATTTTTCCCAGGAAGTGAAGAAGTAAATTATGAATGACCTGCAGGGATATTTTGTGGGGATATGAGTGTGGATTATGGAGACATTATGTTGTTGTAGTAGTTTTTCATTTTATGATGTAATGTAAAACTTATGAATATATCTAGTGTTTCCAAGGCTACTAAACCAATCGGTCTTTCGAGATTTGATCTTTCTTGTGATCATGCCAATGTTATGTAATAATGCACCGACTCTGGGTAACTGGGGTCGGGGCGTTACATATATACTCAGGAGGGGTAATGTTCTGGATGAAGCCTTAAGCCAAAAGACTCTGACATAGGACATCCAAGATCCCGATAGTGAGTGGTAGTTGATGGATCTTTTTTCTAAGATGCACCTTGAGGTTTAGCAATGCCATTGGAAGCCTATTTTAGTAGTTTTGGTAGTGACATATTCCCTTATTGAATAGGTAAGGATGAGATAGCTCTATGATCTTAAGGTATTAGTCCTAAGAGAGAGTGTATCTAGAGAGGACCCTCCACCTATTTGGGTTATCAATAAGGATGAGATTTTACACATCCATGGATGTATCTGGGTCCCTTTGGAAAATTGGGAAGAGTAGGAATGGGAATATCATGCCTTTGGTTGGAAAGTACACCCCCAGATTACCAAGATGTACCAAGACACACATCATTAGTATTGGTGTCTAGGTATGAAGAGAAAGATTTTAGGTTTTATCACTCGATGCTCCAGCTATTAGTAGGTGAAGGCTAAGAACCAGGGACCTAATGAAATTTTACAGCCTCTATCCATTCCTATGTGGAATTTGGATGATGTCACTATGGAATTTTTGATGGGTTTACTGATATCAACTTGAGGTAGTGATGAAGTATGGGTGATCATTTATAGGTTGACCAATGTCGTTCACTTACTATCTATTCGATATGAATTCTTAGTTGACGAGCTTGTAATAATTTATATTAAGAATATTTTACACCTTTATGGTGTTACCAGTTCTATCATATCAGATCAAGATGCCCAGTTTACATCATGGTTCTATAATGGGCTACAAAGAGCACTAAGTTCATAGATTCTCTTAAGTACAACATATCACCCTTAGACTGAAGGGGAGTCTGAGTAGATGATACATGTGCTAGAGGACATGCTATGATCACATGTCCTTAATTTTGTAGGTTCATGGGAGAAACACCTACCTCTATTATAGTAGACCTAAAATAAAAAATTCTAGAGTAAAATTCAGATGGATCCCTATGAGGCCCTTTATATTAGTCCTTTACATTCACTCCTGAGCTGGTTATATACAAGTGAGGCATTACTACTAGGTCCTCATTTTATTTAGGACACTTGAGAGTAGGTATTGATGATTCAGAAGCATATTACTACAACTAATTCGAGGAATAATTCATATACTGATTGTCACCACCGACCTATAGAGTTTGAGGTGGGACATCCGGTCTTTCTATGAGTTTCACCTAAATTGGGTCATAGATAGTTTCTTTGATAGGGAAAAATAATACCTCATTGCATTAAGACTTTTTGGGATCATAGAGAGAGTTGGACTGGTAGCCTATTGGTTGGCATTACCTCAAATGTACTAGGCTATGAATGATGTCTTCCATGTATCACAACTTCATTAGTACCATTCCAACCCATTTCATTCCTTTAATCCTGATGATATTGAGATGGAGGTAGATGAAATCTTTAAGGAGAAACAAATATGCATCGTTGATCATGGAAAAAAGTCTCTCTAAGACAGATCAGTTCTTATAGTCTGGGTGCCATGTTAGAATAACCATATATAGGGTGAGTCCTAGGAGAGAGAGGAAGACATACGTGCTCAGTGGATAGATCTTTTATTAGAAGATAATTTACCACCCTCAAAAGAGAAATCCAAGGATGAGTTATTTTAATGAGGGTAGGTTGTAAAATCATGGATTTTCAAAGGGGTACTTATTCTTTTAAATTTTGTCAAACCCTCATTGATTTTTATTTTTAGCATATACTTGGGTGACCAAGCCTTTAGACCATTTGTTTTTCTTCTCATAAGACAATAGTAGGTGGGATGTGGGTTGAATATAGGCCAAATATATGGTGTATATTAAAGACATGGTGTGTATTTAAAATACAATACATTTATTAAATACACAATGTGTAATGGGTTGGCCAGACCCCCTTACACGTCATGAATAAGTTTTTTATGGGGAGAAAAAAACCTAAGCTTTACAAAGCGTGTAATGTTTATACATCATGTAAATATCATGACTCATTTTTTAAGTGGAAGTGGATCTTTTTTATAGAACCCTTTTCTTTACCCACAAAAAAGGCTAGTCACGCAAGAGAGTTCCCCATCTGCTAAAGCTAGGTTCTTTCACCCTTCCTCGTATGAGCTCTGTATCCTTCACTATCAGTATTATTGGATCCAAAATTTTAAACTCTCCACTCTTATTTCTTTCTTTCATGGTTTATCTCACAATCTCTTTTGCTATTTTCATGCGAGCTCATATACCCTATTTTCTAGGATTTTTCTATATTTCCATTTTCTTCTATTCTACATAGATTCAAAGGCTAAAAATGGATGAGTGGTCATCTAATAACCCAATGTAGGTGGTACAGTTATTTTCCCTAAAGTATCAATGCATTTAATCATTCACTATTGTTCTACATGATATAATATTCGAGTGTCACGTTTATAAATTTTAATTAATTAAGTCACATTTTATTCTCATTTTTAATGGGTGCTTAGCTACCCATGAAACAATATCTTGGGGTGTTTACCTTGACATGAGACACCCCTATGGGTTCACTCTTCTTAAAGGATTTGAGACTTATGAATTAGATCCAAATTTAATTGTATTTTTCTTAGATGTGTGAATTAATCCAAGAGAGATTATTTTCCATGTGTTTCAGCTCTTGTTCTTTATTCCACAACTTGCTTGTCCTGATTTGAATAAAATTTCCAACTTGATTAAAGTATGATTGAAATTACTTGATAAATGGTACAATATTGGGATAGCTAAACCTTACCTTTATATCAATTTGAGGGCGATACAGGGGTCCCAAATTAACAAATCCTTGTATGATATCATCATGGTTTATATATAGTTTTGAAAATGAATCTTATTCCACTGGGAGAGATACTTAGATCTTATGGGATTCCTTGGGAGGAATCATCGAGAATCTTACTTACTTACCCATGGGCGATACCCATTACCTAGGGGAGATACCTTATATGGTATCAGTGGAAAATATGATTATACCATGACATGATAAATACTTGGTCTCTTATGTGGTATTCCTAGGATGGGTTTATAGGGCCATGTATTTACACCATGCCAAGAGTGATGATTGGTATTCTTTTTATGAACCACCTTGAATAGACTCTTATAGAGATGGGTATTTATCGCACTCTTGGAGTGATACTCAAGTTACTTTTTATGGAACACCTTGGACAGGCTCTGGATTCCCTTTACTAATTTCAGAGAATAAATTTTCTTATCAAAAACCAAGAATTAATACAATTAAAAATGAGGACATGTTCACTAAACCAAATGACATTCTTGGGTTCATTCAATTCTTGATACCTAATTTTTGATGAACAATTTATACACCCATAGTATATCTAGACAGATATTCCTTACTTCTGTGATATCCAGCTTAGTCTAAAGTAGTTAGTATTGGTTAGGTATCCCATGATTAACCCAGACTGATGTTTTTTGTTTATTTTCTGAATTATTTTTTTTGTACCAACACACTACTCATTTTACATTCATAGATTGGATTATTATAGAAACTGTTGGTGGTGGCCTACTAAGTATATCTCACACCCAGTTCAGGCCACCTATGATAACTGAATTGTCTTCATGAATGTTGGTTTAGAAAAAGGGAAGCATCCAACTTCTGATGTTTGATTTTCTGTACTAAGATGTTGTATAAGAGTAGAGTTCTGAGCTTATGCTCGTGATTCTAGTGAATGAATCTTTTGATATTTTTTTACTTTTTTAGAATGTTGTATATTTCTATACCCCTATATCCCATGTACTTTACTTTTTGTATAGCATCATGGTATGATCATAATTTTTGTATATGATATTGACTCAGATTATGCCCATTGGATATATTATATGATTTATTATTATTATGATCATACTTATTTATTAATATTTTTGATGCCACTAGTAGAAAAACGGTTTTTAACGTCGGTTTTTTTTATTTTGGACGTCGGTTTTTAACCGACGTCGAAGTCACCGACGTAAAAAATATGAATTTTTACGTCGGTTTTGTAAAAAACCGATGCAAAAAAAAATAATTCATATAATTTTTCGCGTCGGTTTTCATAAAAACCGACGCGAAAAATTTAAAAAAAGTAGTTTTGGCGTCGGTTTTGTAAAAAACCGATGCCAAAAAAATAATTCATATAATTTTTCGCGTCGGTTTTCATAAAAACCGACGCGAAAATTTTTAAAAAAGTAGTTTTGGCGTCGGTTATTTAAAAAAACCGACGCCATAAATGAAAAAAAAAATATTTTTCGCGTCGGTTTTTATAAAAACCGATGCCAAAAATCAAAATTTTTTTTTCTAGGTTTTAGATCATTTCCTAAGCTTCGATTTGACAGACTGTGGACCTAAAACGGAGTTACGGTTCAAAAGTTATCGCCGTTAGAAGTTGAACCTATCAAAGTTTTGATTGATACAACTCGTTTCAAAGAAAACATGATAAACATAAATTATAATCATATACACCAAATGTAATAAAATAATCATAATACATCAAACATATTTCAATGGTTTTAGGGGCTTCCATCGAAATGATATGTTTTTTATTATCATATAACTTGTATTTCGAAATGAGAATGAATCATCATTATAAGAAAGCCAATCGAGTTGTTTAGAAATGAAGGATAATAATAATAAAGAAAACAAATGAATAGAATATGTACCATGTTCAAATTAATGATTGAAGTCGCATTGAAATCGTGATTGAATCGAAGATGTTGAAAATGATGAAAGAAGGAGAAACTGGATATATATATAGTAAATGAAAATATTTTCAATTGCGTTGTATGAAAATGTAGGCGGGATTTTAAAAAGTTAAACGCGCGTTGTGAAAAAAATTGAAATTCTGATCCTGCGTTACTCTTTGGCGTCGGTTTTGTTTGAAACCGACGCAAAATAGTATTTACATTGGTCTTTTGGCGTCGGTTTTTTAGAAAACCGATGCAAAAAATGTCAATCAATATTCTTTTTGGCGTCGGTTCATAAAAAAACCGACGCAAAAAATGAAAAAAAAAATTTGGCGTCGGTTTTTATGAAAACCGACACCATAAAAGTGTTAAAAAAAATCTTTGGAGTCAGTTTTCTAACAAACCAATGCTAAAAATTTAAAAAAAACTACATTTCGCGTCGGTTTTTTTTAAAAACCGACGCCAAAAACAAAAAATAATTTTTTTGGCGTCGGTTTTTAAAAAAACCGACGCGAAAAGTTAAATTATATTTTTGGCGTCGGTTTTTATGAAAACCGACGCCAAAAATTAAAAACAAAAATTACAGTGTTTTAGATAATTCTCTAATCTTTGATTTGACTGGTCGTGGAGCAAAAACGGAGTTACGGATTAAAAGTTATGGATGTCGGAAGTTGACCTTCTCTAAAAGAAGTCTTAAAGAAGTTCAACTTTCAAAGGCCATAACTTTTAATACGTAACTCCGTTTTTTCTCCACGACCAGTCAAATCAAAGATTAGAGAATTATCTAAAACAATATAATTTTTTTTAAAGTTTTTGGCGTCGGTTTTCATAAAAACCGATGCCAAAAATATATTTTAACTTTTCGCGTCGGTTTTTAAAAAAACCGACGCGAAAAGTAGTTTTTTTTAATTTTTAGCGTCGGTTTGTTAAAAAACCGACGCCAAAGAATTTTTTTTAAAACATTTATGGCGTCGGTTTTCATAAAAACTGATGCCAAAATATATATTTTTTAGTTTTTTGCGTCGGTTTTTTTAGGAACCGACGCCAAAAAATCACCGTAAAAATTATTTACGTCGGTTTATAAGAAACCGACGTCAAACTGGCGACGTTAAAAATCATTTTTCTACTAGTGTGCTTATCATTATTATCTATCACTATTATACACTTTAATCCTAAGGGAATAGTCTCACTATGAACACACCCAAGTCCCTCAGTGCTAGTTGGAAGGCTCTAGCATAAAAGGATGCACGCTTGAGGTCACATGGCCAACTGGAATGGGGAACCTCTTAGGGGCTTCCAGGTCGGGATGCTACAATATCAATAAAATACAAGAAAGTTTTCTTATTTTTTAGGAAGATAAATGTTTTTAACAAAAATTTTATTTTAAACTAAAAACATACACATTGAGTCATACTGGCCACACCATAAATCTTATTGATGTGAAGACGATTCCTATGCATCACATATGAATTATGGATCCTAGTCATAAAATATTAAGAAAATCTAAGAATGTTTTCTCTATTTTCTGTGAGTAAGACATTTTCTTAACAAAAATTTCAATTTTAAACTCAAAAAACACATTTCGAGTCATAATGGCCACACCATGTATCATATTATAGTACAAATGATTCCTACATGTAAAAAATGACTTATGGATCATTTTATTAAAGTATCAAAAAAATTGAACGTGGTTTCTTGATTTTGAGTATGTGACATGAATTTGGAACTAAAATTAAAATTTTAAATTAAAATACACACTTTGAGTCATATCATCAAAACCATGTGTCAAATTTACATATAGTTGATTCAAACATATCAAAAATGACTTATGGATAATTTTACTAGAGTATCAAGACTATCCAAGTGTGTTTTATTTATTTTAAGTGAGTGACACAAGTTTTTTACCTAATTTTTCTAAATGAAAACACACACTTTGAGTCATACTGGTCACACTGTGTGTTAGATTGAAATGAGACTGATTCTTATATGCCAAAAAATGAATTATGGATCGTTTTACTGACATATCAAGATAATCAAATCATGTTTTACTAGTTTTTAGTGCTTGAAACATGTTTTTAACTAAAATTTTATTTTAAACTGAAAACACACACTTTGAGTCACACTAGTCTCACCATTTGATAGATTGAAATGAAACCGATTCTTACACATAAAAGATGACTTATTTATCATTTGACTAAATTATTAATACAATCCCAACATTTTAAATTGTTTTTTAGTGAGTGATACATGTTTTTAACTAAAATACCAATTTTAAAATAAAGAAATACATTTCAAGTCATATTTTTTACACAGTTTATCAGATTGATGTTTAGATGATTCCTATATGTCACAAGTGACTTATTGATCATTTTACTAAAGTATAAAAAAATATGGATTCATTTCTTGATTTTGAGTATTTCACACATCTTTGGAACTAAAATGTAAATTTAAAATTTAAACACGCACTTTGAGTCATACTAGCCACATCATATGTCATATTGATATGAAATTTATTACTACATGTAAAAACCAACCTATGAATCATTTTCCTAAAGTATTAAGACAATACAAGTTATTTTTCTCAGTTTTCAATGAGTGACACATGTTTTTTATCTTAAATTTCATTTTTAATCTAAAAACATGCACTTTGAGTTATACCAGTCACATTGTGCATCGAGATGACATGTGGCTGAGTTTTACATGTGAAAAATGACTTATAGATCTTTTTCCTAAATTATCAAGAGAATTCAAGATCATTTTATTTTTTTGAGTATGTGAGGTTTGTTTTTTACTAAAATGTATATTTTGAATAAAAACATGCACTTCATTCATACCACCCACACCATGTGAAAATAGTATCTAAATATATATTAGATATAAATGATAATAAAACTAACTAAAACATCAGTAGATAAAATGATGATAAAATAAAATAAATACGTAGTAGTAATTCACCTCGTTATTACATCGGTATACATTGTAACACCATGTATTCTTCACACTCATTTCTAAAAAAATCTATTTCCTTTTTTGAATACATGGACAATAAATAGTACCAATATTATTGGAAAAATATATATAAACAAAAAATTATGAAATATTTTAAATTAAACTATAATTATCATTAGAAATACCTTTTTGGGGATACTATTATGTTAATGGAATATGATATATTTCATAAAATTTCAAACATAAAAACCACAATATTTGTCATTAGTTTTTTTGGACACTACAATAACATTTAGAAAAATAATAAATTTTTTTAATAAATGTTTTTTTAGTGATGCATTATTTTATATAACCAAATACTTATCTAGTTGTATAATTCAATAGGATTCTTGTAATCATGGACTGTTCTCAAACCATTATTTTTATGATATTTAAATACTTCCCTATCCTAACAAAATTCTCATTAAAACATAATATAAAATATATAACTCAAATTAATTTGTAATTTTTTGAATTTAGTCTATTACAAATTGATAAAAATCATCATGTATAGTAATTTTTTTGTTAATCCATTTATTAAATCCAAAAAATAAATATTTAGTGTATCTAAATTGATTACAATGAGAAACCAATTCTCCCTAAATAAAGAAAAAAGAATAATTAATGAAAAAAATAAAAATACATTTGATATAATTATACTATAGAGTTTTACCCATACATCACTGGTATTAAGAATATTTTTTCATATGTAAGTTTCTTTTCAATCATTATGGCTAGTTGATCCACAATTTTTAAATATTAATCTTCTTTCAATGAAATTTTTGTGTGTAGAAGTGATGTGAGGACTAATGGGTCCAAATTTTTGATTGTAGGATTTCCCTTCATATATTACTAATATATATGCATATAAAAAATATTAATAGTATTTAATAATAATTAAAATTGTAGATCATCTATTAGGAACACATATTTTGAAAATTTACATCATGTATAAATTTAAAACTAAGAATACCGACCATTAATGCTTGATGATATCATCTATATTCTCAAAAACAAGATATCCTATAATATATTTTTTGTAAATTTTTTTATTCCCAAATAAATTATGGATTTATTTCAAAATTTGAACATTGTATCTCATAAAATCATAATATTAGTAAATTTGGAAGTTGAACTAGCAGGGTAAATGTACTCTATGAATGTAATTTAGATTGATTGGTTGATCCTTTAGATTATTTTTATTTGACCTTATGTTTCCCCTTCCTTTTCTCCATCTATAATAACATTCCTTAGTTCATGAATTTTTTCATTAATTGTTAATTATTTTACATAAAATATAAAATTGGAAAGGATATACCCCATTGATGAAATATATTTATACAAGATAAAATGACTTCTCTATGAATGTTCAACTATGTGAACATTCAGATCATCAAGGTGAATATGTATATCAATGCTCGACTTATGAGCTACGTGAATCCTTACTCTCACATGATCTTCTAGAAGTTTTTTGTTATTTAGAATATATCCTTGGATATTGAATTATATACCCCTCACAAAAAGGCGATGAGTGTATGTTGATAGAAATAAATCATAATCAATTTCACCATGTATAATATTATTATTTTAGAGTTATCAGTATCTACCAGATTCACATTTTAAATAAATAGTTAAGAAAAAATTTATTACCTTTTGTAAGGAAGATCATTGAGGGGTATGGATCACCTAAAAGATGAGGGTGAACCTTCTTGTAGTTGTTATTGTTGTGTAATTTATTCTCATTGATTCCTTCCTATAAAATTATCTAACAACTCATACTTCTAATGAAGTTTTTTTTGAAAATTTAATCATTCCTTAATATAATCTATTTTCTTATTTTTATTCCCTTATATTTTTTTTCTTCTAAAAATACATTTGAGGCGAGACTCCAAATCCCACACCTTTGACGTGGCCATATTATTCTTGTTACTCTAACGATACTAAAATTAATCATTCATCAGGAACATATACTAACGATTCTTGTCTCTAAAATGAATAAAAAATATAAGAAAAGAAGTATTATTTGTTTTGTAATATCTATTTAAATAATATTTTTTATTACACCATACTTTCACATGATTCCTATACTCTTTGTGTTTTTCTATCTACTATACCCGAGCCTCCTTCCATTTCAGATGGAGTGGGATGGATGTGGCTTGGGATTTTAATTCATAAATCTTCATATAAAAAAGGAATATAATTTTTTTTTTCATAATATATAGATGTATTACTATAGATTTAAAACACAAACCATTTTCTTAAGTGATGCATACCCCATCCTTACTTTATGATAGGGGTACATTGGTTTTGTTGCATGATAATTATTTTAATCCCTTATTTTTTTTCATAAATTCAAAATTCATAATCAAATTGTTTAATACAAATATTTACATGTAAATTATTACCAATCACAATGTACTTGAAATGATGCCTCCACATGATGAATAATAAACACCTTCTATGTTTTTGGATTATCATGTGTAAATGCATATGTGGTGGGTGTGAGTTTATTTTCCCTTTAGAATAACTAAAAAGATTCTTTATAATTAATTTTTGAAGATTCTATGAGTCTTTCTAGTGACCATTAAAATAAATTCCATTTAACAGTCTCCTATTGTAAATATACTCTACAAGGGATAATTAAGAGTAAATAAAAGTTTAATTATTTCATTCTTTTAGTATAATAGATAAAGTACATCATAATGTTACCCTAATTTCTTCCAAAATTAACTTTATAATAATGGGAACAACACTTCGACACATATCTATATCAATCATCACTTGTATTCGAGTGGTGACCTCAATGTAACTAATAAAAATGGACTTATTGGAGTTAACAATACTATCGCATTCATTCCATCCAATCTCTAATTTTATTCCTTTTATTTTTTACTTAATAATTTTTATTTAGACCATCATGCCACAACACTCAGGTTTTTTCTTAGACATATGTTTTCCATGTTCTTAAATTTCATCAGTTTTAAAATCATCAATATATTGTACCTTTGGATTGGAAGCATCATCATGCTGAGAAACACATTGTTTCTCTATATTGGGAGCATAAACATGTTGAGAAACCTATTATTACATAATATTAGGAGAAATGACATGTGTATAATCCATTATCCAAAAAATCAGTTTAATATTTAATTTAGATTAGATAAATTCTCTTGTAAACACATAATACTAAGATGTAATCCAATGTATATTTTTAAAAAATTATAGCTGGATTAGTGAACTCACTTATTTTTCATTAAAGGTTGTAGGTATATAACCCCTATATAGAGTATCAAAATACCATCATTGTGTTCTCTAATGATATAAAATACCCTGACTATATTGGGAGCACTATCAAATGATTGAGATGTCCAAATGAAAGAGACATACTCATTTAAATTGACATCTGAACCTATAATGGTTTTGGTCAATAATAGAATGAATGATCAATTTTTGTTTATAGGATCCTGTAAATAAAATACTTGTACCACCTATGATTAAATTATCAATGGTTCATCTTTGTACCATTCTTTACCGAAATCCACTTTCACAAATCCCAATTCATTGATTTTAACTGCACTCCTATTATAAAACCACTTTCATTGAGAAATAAACACTTGTAATGTTGTACAATATAATTCCCATATTTTCTTAATGATGCCAAGGAATGAAATATTCATATAAATTTTATTCCTATACTTTGTACTAGATACATACATTTCTTCCTCCACAAGAGTAACTCCACTATTTTTCATCATACTTAATTCATCATATTCCTTTGTATAAAATGTATAACCATTAATTACATAACCACTAGAAGATAATACATACACACTTGGTCCTATAAACCATATCATTCATTTGATCATGGGGATATTGAGATAGAGGTAGATGTGTCCTTTAAGGAGAATTTGATATGTATCATAGATTTGAGACAAAATTATCTCCAATATAGATTAGTTCCTATAGCATGGGAGCAATGGAATCACAACCATGTATTGGGTGAGCCTTAGTAGAGAGAGGCCAACATACGTGCTCTATGGATATGGATTTTCTTAGAATATTCTTTACCACCCTCAAAAGGGAAATTTAGGTGTGAGTTGTTTTAAAGAGGGGAGGTTGTAACATCCCAAATTTTCAATTGGGTACATATTCTTATAAATTTGGTCAAACCCTCATTGATTTTTTTGGCATAGAAACGGGTGACCAAGCCTTTACGCCAGCTATTTTTCTTATCATATAAAGTTAGATGGTGAGATAGAGGCTAGCTATAATCCAAATACATGGTGTATATTTAAGACACAATATGTATTTAAAAGAAACAACATTTATTAAATACACAACATGTAATAGGTTATCCAGACCCCCTTACACGTCATGAATTGTGATTTCTCTGGGAGAAAAAACCCAATATTTACACGACATGTAAATTTTAAACATTGTGTAAATATCTTGACTCAGTTTTTGAAGTGGAAAGGATACTTTTCGATATAACCCCTTTCTTCACCCACACAAAATTCCAACCAAGCGAGAGAGATCCCCCTTTGCAAAACCCAGGTTCTTCCAGTCATTCCTCATATGAGATCTATTCATTCACCATCTATCATATTGGATCTGAAATGGAAAACTATCCACTCTTATTTATTTATTTCTTGGTTTATCTCACCATATCTTGTGCTATTTTGGTGAGATATCATATACCCTATTTTCTTAGATTTTTCTATATTGTCATTTTCTTCTATTCTAGTTCGATTCAATGGCTGAGAACGGATGAGTGGTTGTATGAAAACATAATGTAGGTGTTATAGTTCTTTTCCCTAAAGTATCGATGTATATTTTCATTCAATATTGGTATACATGATAGAATCTTCTTGTGTAACATTGATAAAGTATAATTAATTAAGTTAAATGTTATTCACATTTTTAACAAGAACCTTTCTACCCATGAAACAATGTCGTTGGGTATTTACCTTGACATGAGCCACCCCTATGGGTGGGATATTCTTAAAAGCTTTTATACTTAGACCTTAGATCCAAATTTAATTTCTTTTTTCTTAAAAGTGTGTATCAATCTAAGAGATATAATAGACCATGTGTTTTGGCCCTTATTATTTATGCCACAACTTTCTTTACTTTATTTGATTAAATTGTCCAACTTTATTAATGTATGATTGAAATTCCTTATTAAATGGTAAAATATTGGGATAACTAAACCATACCTTTATATTAATCCAAGGGAGATACAGGGGTCCCAACTTAAAGACACCTTGTATGGGATGATCATGCTTTATAAATAGTTTTGAAAATGAATCTTATTCCACTGGAAGAGATACTTGGATATTATGGTATGCCTTAGATAGGATCACCAGGAAACCTAATTACTTACCCATGGTAGATACCAGTTACCTAGGGGAGATACCTTCTACGGGATCAGTGGGAAATATGGTTATACCATTCCATGAGAAATACTTGGTCTCCTATATGGTATTCGTAGGATGGGTTCTGAGGGCTATGTATTTACACCATGCAGAGAGTGATATTTGGTATTATTTTTACGAACCACCTTGGATAGAATCTTATGGTGATGTGTATTTATAACAATCTTGGGACGATACTCAGGTTAATTTTTCTGGACCACCTTGGATGAGATCTGGACTCCATTTATTAAATTCATAGAATGCATTTTCTTATCAGAAACTGAGAATGAAAACTATTAAACCCAAGGACACATTCTCCAAACCAAATAACATTCTTGGGTTCGACCAATTCTTGATACCTTATTTTTTCTGAACCATTTATACACCCATATTATATCTATACAATTTTTCCTTAGTTCAATGATATCTAATTTTTTCTGAAGGAGATAGTGTTGGTTAGGTATCCAATGATTAACCCAGACTGATGTGTTTTATTTATTTACCGCCTTACATTTTTTATGTACCAACACACTAATAATTTTACATGCATAGACTAGATTATTCTAAAAATAGTTGGTGGTGTCCTACTAGGTATATCTCACACCCTATTTGGGCTACCTATGGTACCCAAATAGTCTTTATGACTCTAGGGGTAAAAAAAGAAAAGTTTCCAACTTCTGATGTATGATTTTCTACACTAGGAAAGAGTGTGAGAGAATAGGTCTGAGATTATGCTCATGATTCTAGTGGAGTAATCTTTTGATCATTTTTTTGTTTATCATGTTGTATATACCTATACCCATATATATCATGTACTTAACTTTTTGTATAGCATCAGAGCACGATCATTATTTTTGTATATGATATTGACTCATCTTCTTCCTGTTGGTTATATTGTCTGATTTATTGTTATTATACTACTATATATTTATTAATGTTTATAATGCTTATCATTATTATATACTACTATTCTACACTATGATCATGAGGTAATAGTCTCCCCATGATCACACCCTAGTCCCTCACTATTAGTCATAAGCCTCTGGCATAAAAGGATCTATGCTTGAGGTCACATGACCAATCGGCTCGGGCCACCGCTTAGTGGCTTCTAGGTCGGGATGCTATAATATCAATATAATCCAAGCGTGTTTTCTCATTTTCAAAGAGTGACATGTTTTTAACTAAAATAAAATTTTAAACTAAAAACACTCACTTTGAGTCATACTGGCCACACCATGTATCATATTTATTTGAAGATTATTTACATGGATCACAGATGACTTGTGGATCATAGTCGTAAAATATCAAGAACATTTAAGAACATTTTCTCTTTTTTTAGTGAGTAAGGAATTTTTTTAACTGAAATGTGAATTTTAAACTAAGAAACACATTTTGTGTCATACTGATCACAACATGTATCAGATTAAGGTACAAATTATTCCTACAAATCATAAATTACATATAGAAAATTTCCATAAAGTATTAAAAAAATTTGAATGTGGTTTCTGGATTTTGAGTATGTCATGTTCCTTTAGAACAAAAATGAAAATTTTAAATTAAAATACACACTTTGAGTCATATTAGTAAAACCATGTGTTATATTTATATGTAGTTGATTACAAAATGTCAAAAATGACTTATGGATCATTTTACTAAAGTATCAAGACAATCCGAGTGTGTTTTCATGATTTTTATTAAGTGACACATGTTTTTAACTAAAATGTTATTTTTAAACTAAAATCACTCACTTTGAGTTATACCATTCACATCATGTGTCATATTGTCATGAAACTGATTCTTATATTCCAAAAATGAATTATGGATCATTTTCCAAAATTATTGAGACAATCAAAGAATGTTTTACTAGATTTCAGTGATGGAAACACATACTTAACTAAAATTTCATTTTAAGATAAATGCACACACTTTGAGTCATATCAGTATCACTATTTGTTGGATTGACATGAGGCCAATTATTACACATAAAAGATGAATTATTTATTATTTTACTAAATTATTAAGATAATCCGAGAATGTTTAATTGGTTTCTTGTGACTGATACATGTTTTTGTAATAAAATGGAGATTTAAAAAAAATACACACATTTCAAGTCATATTTTTGACACAGTGTTTTAGATTGAGGTTTGGATGATTCTTATATTTCAAAAGCGACTTATTTATTGTTTTAATAAAGCATCAACATAATATGGATACATTTATTGATATTGAGTATGCCACATGTCTTTTGAACTAAAATGTCAATTTTATATTTAAACATGAACTTTGAGTCATATTGACCATATCATATGTTAGATTGGCATGAAATTGATTCCTAATTGTCAAGAACATCTTATGGATCATTTTTCCAAAGTATTAAGACAATCCAAGTTAGTTTACTTAATTTTATATGAATGTAACATTTTTTTAACTAGAATTTCATTTTTAAACTAAAAACATTCACTTTGAGTCATACCAGTCAAACTATGAGTCGAGATGACATGTGGATAGTTTCTACATGTGAAAAATGAATTACTTATATTTTTCCTAAAGTATCAAGAGATTTCGAGTTCATTTTACTGTTTCTGAGTATGTGAGGTTTTTTTTGTAATAAAATGTCTATTTTAAATAAAAACATGCAATCCATTCATACCATCCACACCATGTAAAAAAAGTAACTAAATATATAGTAGATATAAATGATAATAAAATTAACTAAAAAATTAGTAGATAAAATGATGATAAAATCAATTAAATAAGTAGTAGATATTCACCTGTTCATGACATCAGTATACATTCTTACACCATATATTATTCCCAATCATTTATAAACAAATCTATTTTCTTTTTTGAATAAATGGAATATCAATAGTCTTAGTAGTATTGGGAAAATATAAATAAACAAACAGTTATTAAATATTTTAAATTAAATTAAAATTATCATTAGAAATATTTTTTTTGAGATGCTAGTATGTTAATGTAATATGATAGTTTTATAAATTTTTAAAAATAATAACCACAATATTTGTCATTAGTTTTTTTGGAAATTGAAGTAACATCTATAAAAATAAGTAATTTGTTTTGATATATGTTTTTGTAGTGATTTATTATATATATAACCTAATACTTATATAGTTTTAGAATTAAATAGGCTTCTTTTACTCATGGACCATCCTCGTACGATGATTTTGATGATATTTAAACACCACCCTAACATAAAAAAAATTTCATTAAAAAATAATATAAAATATATAAGTTAAATCAATTTATAAAATTTTGAATTTAGTGTATTAAAAATTGAAAAACATCATCATGTATGGTTTATTTTTTTGGTAATCTATGTATTGAAACCCAAAAAATCTTTAGATTTTCCAAATTGATAACAATGAGAAACCAATCCTCACTAAATAAACAAAAAAGAATTAGTAATGAAATAAATGAAAATATATTTGATATTACTAGACTATAGATTTTTACCCATACATCACTGTTATTAAGAATATTTTTTCATATATAAGTTTAGTTTCAATCATTACAGCCAGTTGGTCCACTATTTTCAAATATTATTCTTCTTTCAAATATTTTTTTGTGTTGAAGTTATGCGATGACTAATGTGTCCAATTTTGTTTTTTGGGTTTTCCCTTAATATAGTACTGATATATATGAATATAAAAAATATGAAAAATATTTAAAAATAATTAACATAGTAGATCAGCTACTTGGAAAACATATTTTGAAAATACACCTCGTGCATACATTTACAACTGATACTCCCAACCATTATTGCTTGGTGATTTCATCTATATTCTCAAAACCAAGATAGCCTGTAATAGACTTTTTGGTCATTTGTTCATAAAAATAAATAATGGATTTATTTCTAAATTTTATCATTATATCCCATGAAATCATAATATTAGTAATTGTGGAAGTTGAAATAGTAGGGTAATTGTAATTTCTAAATGTATTTTATATTGATTGGTTGATCCTTTAGATTATTTGGATTTGACCTTATTTTTCCCCTTCCTATTCTCCATCTATAATAAAATTCCTTAGTTCATGAAGTTTTTCATTAACTGTTAATTTTTTTACACAAAATATGAAATTGGAAAGGATATACTCTATTTTTGATGTGTATTTCTACAAGATCAAATGACTGTACTGTTAATGTTCTAATAAAAAGTTCTAGTATGTAAACATTCATACCATTAAGGGGAATATGTATCTTAGTGCTTGATTTGTGAGCTATGTGAATCCCACTCTCACATGATCTTTTGGAAGATTGTTATTTAGAATATATCCTTGGATATTATATAATATACCGCTCAAAAAAGGTAATGAGTGTATGATGATAGATATAAATCACAATCAATTCCACCATGTATAATATTAGTATAGGAAAGTTATGAATATATTCTAAATAAAATTTTTATATAAATAGTTAAGACCAAATCGATTACCTCTAGTAATGAAGACCTTTGTGGGGGATGGATTTCCTCAAAGCTGGGGGCGAATCTTCTTGAAGTGGTTATTATTGTGTTTTTTCTTCTCATTGATTCCTTCCAATAATATTCCTTATCAACTGAGGCCTCTAATTAAGTTTATTTTTGAAAATTTATTCATCCCTTAATATCATCTACTATTTTTATTTTTATCCCCTTATAAATTTTTTTTCTCAAAATACATTTGAGGTGAGGCTCCAAATTCCAAACATTTGACATGACCATGTTATTCTGGCTAATTTAAGGCTATTGAAAGTATTCATTCACCAGACACATCTGAAGATTATTTTTGTTTCTAAACCAGATAAAAAATATAATAAAATAATAATTATTTTTTATGTAATATATATTTAAATAATATATATTTTTTATTTCATACTTGGACATGATTCCCATAATCTTTGTGTTTTTCCATCTATTATACCTGAGCCTCCTTCCATTTCACATAGAGTGGGATGGAAGTGGATTTTGATTTGGATTAATAAATCTTCATATAAAAAAGGAACATAATTATATTTTTGTTTCATGACACAAAGAAGTGTTAATATAGATTAAAAATACTTACCATTTTTTTCAAGTGAAGTGTACCCCTTCTTGGCTTTACGGTATGTGTACATTGGTTTTGATGCATGCAACTTATTTTCATCACTTAGTTGTTATTTCATAAAATCAAAATTCTTAATCAAATATATTAATACACATATTTCCAAGTAAAGTACTATCAATCATAATGTACATGAGATGATGCCTCCTCATAATGAAAAATAAACATCTTCCATGTTTTTGGATTATCATGTGTGCATGCATATATGGTGGGAGTGGGTTTATTTTCCATTTAGAATATCTGAGATGACGCTTCATAATTTTTTTTGAAGGTTCTATTAGTCTTTAAAAAACATTAAAATAAATTTAAATCCATAATAACATATTATAAATTTACTCTGAAAGGGATAATGAAGAGTAAATCAAAGTTTCATTATTTTATTCTTTTAGTAAAATAAATAAATTACATCATAATGTTACCCTAATATCTTCCAAAATTAACTTTTTAATCACATGAAAAACATTTTTAAACATATCTATATCAATCATCACATGTATTTGAGTGGTGACCTCAATGTAACTAATGAAAATGGACTTTTTGTGGTTAACAATATGGTCGTGTGTATTCCATTCAATATCTAATTTGATTCCTCTGTTTTTTTCCATAATAATATTTATTTAGAACATCATTCCACAAAACTACTATTTTTTATTAGACATATGTTTTCCATATTCTCCAATTTCATTGATTTCAAAATCATTAATATATTGTTCTTTAGGATTAGTACCATCATCATGTTGAGAAACCCATTGTTTCTCTAGACTATGAGCATCAACATGTTGAGAAACCTATTTTTCTATAAGTTTGGGAGCATTGACATGTGTAGAATCCATTATCCACAAAAACAGTTTAATATTTAATTTAGATTACATAAATTCTGTTGTAAACACATAATACTTAGAGTTAACCCAATGAATTTAAAAAAAATAACTACAACCAGATTATTGAACTCACTTATTTTTCCTTAAAGTTTAAAGGTATATAACCCATAAATAGAGTATCCAAATCCCCTCATTGTGCTCTCCTATGATATACAAGACCCTGACTACATTGGGAGCACCATGAAATGATTGAGATGTCCCAATTAATGGTCCATACTCATTTTAATTGACATATGACCCTGTAGTGATTTTGGTCAATAATAGAACAAATTATTTCTTTTTGTTTGTAGGATCTTGGAAATAAAATACTTCTATTACCTATGAAGAAATTATGAATAGTTAATCTTTATACCATTCCTTACCAAATCCACTTTCACAAATCCCAATTCTTAGATTTATTATAAAACCAATTTTATTGAGAAATAAACACTTGTAATTTTGTATAATATAACTCCCATATTTTGTTAATGATTCCAAAGAATGAAATATTCATCTAAATTTGATTCTTATCCTTAGTACTAGATATATGCATCACTTCCACCGTAAGAGTAACTCCACTATTTTTCATGGTATTGAATTCATTACATTTATTTGTATAGAATGTATAACCATTAATTACATAACCATTATAATATAATACATACACACTTGGTCCTATGGAAATCAATCAAAGTCAGTATAAAATTGAATCCATATTTGTAGTTGACTCTTTAAAAATATAGTATTGAAACCATCATATAAATTATTGATTATGTGTATTTTATGTCCAAATTTAAACCCTTTATGGATATAAATTATTAAGAATTACTTTTTGGTTTTAAACATATGGTGAAACCTATATAAAATTATATAAAACTTAAAGGTGAGCCTGCTCGTGCTCTGTAATGGTAATTCTGACAACAAATATTCCAAAAATTCCTTTACCCCAAATTCAACCATTTTAATCATTAACCAGTGCATTGGAGAGATATATAAATTTATTTCATTACTATAAACGACTTCTATGTATAATAAAACACATTAAACACATAAAACCCTAAATTTCCATCATCAAACTAAAATAAATATACTTTTTAACCCATAATTAAAACATTTTTGGATGTTGATATATCCCTTTCATTTTAAACTCCATTTTTAAAATTAAAATACCTAGAAAAAGGAAATAAGGGTTTTTATTTTATAAAAACATGGGAGCTTGTAAAGGACCAAATATAAAATAATGGTTATGGAAATGAGAGAATCTGTTTTCATCATATACATTAAAACAATACATTTCCTTTTTCCTTTTTGTAAATAAATTCAAAACAACCCACATAAAATATGTAAAATGATTCATTTTAAAAAAATTTTAAAGAAAGAAAAAAGATATATAATATAAAATTTATAATTTATTTAAGTCAATATAAATACATACATTAAATAATTTTAAGAATATGGACATGGTTGATTTTTTAAAAAAATTAATCGTTAAATTTTTTTAAACAAGGTGTTAAGGTAAAAGTCACATTTACATGAGTCTAAATTGTCATGTACATTATTTATCTTACCAAATAATACACTTATGTTAGTTTTTTACATAATTAAAAATACTTTTCAATTTTATTAATCTATTTATTTCACTTATTTCCATGTGATTATTAATTACTCAATCGATTAAGATCACATCAGATGTTTTGAGAACATTCAGATTCGAAGCCAGAAATAGATTGTATAGGATGACTATGGTCAAATGGATCCCAATTATATAAATATCAATCAAGTTATAATTATAATTTTTATACATTATTTATAATTTTATAACCAACCAAGTAATATGGTTATGAAAAATGAATCTTGTTACAACATGAAAATGGTTGTTTGTACGTATACATGTGTGATATTTCTATTTATCAATAAACATGTGACAAAGAAGGTAGGTATTATATTATATTTATATAACTATAGTTATATCATTAATACCTTATTCTCTCTTTAAATCCACTAATATATAAAATACATGTGTGGTGGTACGAAAGACATTACAGACATTACCATGAAATGTTTGACTTATTAAGAAGTTAAAAGGGAAATACAATTATAGAAGGGGATGATTTGAAATTTTACAATGATATAATAGAAATAGGAGAATATATACATTGATTTCAGGGTTGGATTACAAAATATATATCAAGGTAATAATATAATATGTGTGATTTTTGATAATTTGAATAATTCTTCACATTTTCTTCATATTCAAGACAATATGTCTTTGAATAATCATTATAGACTATATGGTAAAGATATAATAATATTTTTTTTGGAGTTTATATATTTTTTATATCTGATCAAGGTCCTAGATTTACCTCATATTTTTAGAAAATTCTTCATAATTCATTGGGTACTGAATTAAATTTTAGTATAACATTTCATCCTGAATCTGATGGACAATCAGAGAGAAAGACTCAGAAATGGAAAGATATTATTTGAGATTGTTATATGGATTACCAGGGATGTTAGGATAAAAATATATCATTATTTAAATTTTATTATAATAAATTTTTCATTCTAGAATACATATTACATCATTTGAGGCATTGTATGGAAAACAGTGTCAGACTCTATATTGTTGGGATGAAGTTTGTGAAAGATGGTTTTTGAGACTAGAATTAGTAAAATAGATGGTTGAGATAGTGAATATGATCCAAAAACACATGATACAATCTCAGTGTATGAAAAAAAGTTATGTGGATAAATAGAGGAAATATCATTTGTTCCAGGTAGGAGGACAAGTTTTTCTTAAATTATATGCACAGAAAAGTGTTATACATTTTGGTTAGAAAGGAAATATATGTCCAGAATTCATTAGACCACATAAAAGTCTAGATAAATCTTGATCAGTTTCTTATCTATTGACCTTTACTATGAGTTTATCTTAGGTACATGATGTTTTCATGTTTCAATGTTAAGGAAGAATGTACTAGATGCATCTCATGTTTTGAGTCTGGAATTAGTTTATCTAGAAAAGAATCTATCTTATTATGAACAACCTATTAAAATTATTCACAACAGAGCGTAGGTGTTTCAGAAGAATGTGACTCACTAGGTTAAGGATTTATGGAGGAACCATATAATTGAATAAGCAGTATGAGAATCAAAAAATGATATGAAAATATCTCTACTTGTTTAATTAGTGAATAAAATCACGAGGATAAAATTTCCAAAAAACTGTGAATAATTTAATAACCTAGGTAAAATTGAAAATATATTAATTTTATTCCTTATAAATATTCATGAATTATATTTTATATTGTTACATTTTATATAATAATATTAAGTAAATTTATAATAAAAAAGGAAGTAGTTTTATTCATACTAAATTCATTTATATATATTATATGGTTTTATTTAAAAATTTTAATTTTTTAAATTGAAATTTTTTAATAATTTTTTATATTAGTTAGTCAAAATTATAATAAAGTGAATTTTTGGGATTTTTTTGATTTTTTTTGAATATTAGAAAATATCAAGTTTTAAAAAAAATGTCTCATATTTTAATGTATTTACATAGAATAATTTTACATGTTAGTTTTAAAATTGTATTAATTTATTTTAATTAAAAAAATCTAATCAATTTAGTTGGAATAAAAAAATTTACTTTAATTTGGTATAAAAACATTTGTATACATAAAAATATTTTTCTAGAAAACCATTCTCATCACGTCTTGCAAGTTTACTTTAAATGTAGTTTCTACCACTTATAGAAATTGAATTTAATAAAATGGACTTCATAATTGTAATAATTGTTAAAAAATATGGTAATTATTTTACTTTCATTTTTGGTCATTATGAATTGTAACTTTGGAAAAAAGAAGTTAGTTACCACAATAAGAGTTAAAACTGGTCAAATGGGTTTAAACTAAAATGATATGGGTTAAAATGACCTAAAAACATGCATAAATTATTTTTTTAGTAATATTGAAATCGTATATCATATCATATTTTAATATGATTTATTTCAGAGATATTTTTCTTGTGTAAGACATTAATATATTTTAATCATTTGAAAAATTACAACTGTGCCCTATCCCTCACTTATAAAAGGATACCCCCATAATCTATTCTTCACCATTAAATAGCCTACTATTTTGGAAAATAACATCTGTAATCCATTACGGACATTTATTACCATGGCTTAGATGTTCTGTTTTAACCATAACACTATTCTAGAAAGGCTTTAGGTATAAACCTAAGGAGGTTATCCAAAGAAGAGGTATAGTTCTTAACTCTGCGTTTTGTTTTATTTATTATTTTACCTCCTTCAAAACAATATTAACAATTTTAATATAAATATTAATAATATAATATATAATGAAATGTTATTATGTTTATTTTTCAACCCTTTTTCATCTACAAAACCATCTAATGAAAAATAAAAAAATCGCTCATGCTTACATGCGGACTACCACCTTGTGAGACGATGTATTTAATTTTTCATCAAAGACTCTTATTTGTGGTAATAATAATGGATAAAAATGGTATAATATGATATATATGATATAAATTTTGTTCTTTAATAATAAATAAATATTCCACTTCTTTATATACCATCCAATGAAAAATAAAATACACCGGTTTTAAGTGGTGGTAGTCCACATGCACACATGAGCAATGTTTTTGTATTTCATTGTATGGAAAATAAAGAAGAAAAATATTTATTTTATATTTTTGAATGAAATTTATATCAAATATTTCATATTATTTTATTTATATCCATTATTATAACCTTCCATTAGAGTCGGTGATGAAAAATGAAATACTTCATCTCGTAAGGTGGTAATCCGTACGTGTGTACTTTCGATGTTTTTATCTTTTGTTAGACGATTAGGTAGATGAAAAGGGGTTATAACATAAACCTAATAAATTTTAATAATATTTTATATAATTATTTTTTTATATTTCAACATTTAAGAGAGTTTTTAATGAGTTAAAAGAATAAATAAAATGAAAACACATGGTTAAAAACTATACATCTTCCTTAGAAAACCTCCTTAGGTTAATACATAAATCCTTCCTAGGATATTATTATGATAATAAAAGGCCTCTAGGTCATGATTATGGATGCTAATAAGATACTAGGGAAGGTATTGGTTGAGATAATAGACTATTTAAGTGTGAATAAGAGAGGAGAGGGTATTTCCTTTTATAAGGGAGGAAGATGGAACACTTTGAATTTTTCAAAAGATTAAAACATACTTATGTTTTACTCAAGAAAAATGGCTCCAAAATAACTTATATTAGAACATGAGATGATATAGGGTATAAATATGAAAAAAATTTGGATTTAGACATGTTTTTATGTCATTTTAACCCTTATCACTTTAGTTTTAACCCTTTTAACCCGTTTTAACCCTTACCATGGTAACTAGATTTATTTACCAAAGTTACTATACAAAAAGACAAAAAATGAAAGTGGCCTCAGTAAAAAAATTATAAATTATGATTATAAATATATGTTAAATTTAATCAATTTCAAATTATATAAATGGTTGATATTAGTTTTAAAATAAACCCAAAAAACGTGATGAAAAACGTGTTTCCAGAAAAATGCATTTTTAAGTATAAAGATGTTTTTATACCAAATTCAAGTATAATGTCAACTGAACTAAAATTTATTAGGTTATTTTTAATATAAACAGAATAATAAAATTTTAAAACTAATCCAAAACTGGATAATACTTTGTAAATACTTGAAAATAAAAGATGATTCTCTTAAAAATTGGCATTTTCTACTATTCACATAAAAATCCGATTCTACAAAAAATTCCAAAAAAGTCACTCAAAGATAATTTTTATATGAATATATCAAAAAACGTATCCATTTTGTAAAATTAAAATTCCAGGATTTAGAAATTCATTTTTTTAAATAAAACCATATAATACTTGTAAATGAATTTAGTGCGAATAAAAATATATTCTTTTTGATTGGGAAATTACTTAAAATTATTATAGTGAATATAACTATATAATATATTGTTCATTAATATTTAGAAGGAATGAAATTAATTTATTATCACCCTTTCCTGGGTTTTTAAATTATTTTCATATTTTGGAAATTATATCCTAGTAATTTTATTAATTACATAAACAAATGAGGATATTTTTATTTAATATAATTTTCTAATTTTGATGTTGCTTATTCAATCATATGGTTTTCCACAAAACCATAACCTGGTGAATCATCTTATTTTGAAACACCTTCTCTTTATGTTCAATAATATTAATATTCTATTCCTCTTAAGAAAGATTCTCTTCCCACTAAAATAATTCAAGACTCAAAACATGAGATGCATATTAAACATACTTCCTTTATAATGAAACATGAAACACATCTTATAAATGAGAAAAAATCTAAGGCAAGACCACTCAATAAGTAACCCATCCAATCTTCTCCATAATTTTATATGGTATAATGAATCATGTAATAAAATTTCCCTTCTTACTAAAATTAATAACACTTTTCCATGTAGATACATTAAGAAAAAAATATTCACCTACCACAAATAAAAAATAATTCTTCCAATAATTCATATCACTTTTCTACTTGCTCTAATATTACCTCATATATTTCTAAATAATCTTCATTTTATCAATAATCTCTTGTACTAATTAAAGTCCAAAAAATATTCTTTCACCAACTTCATCCCAATATGATGGATTCGAAAACTACTTTACATATTATACCTCAAATGGTTCTATTTATATATTGGAATGAAAACTATTATTATAATAAAATTTAACAAATGACAGATATTGATCCCAAGTTCCTTTTAATATATAAAATAAGTTCTAAGTATGTCTTATAATATCTAAATAATTTTATTTAATTTTCTATCAGATTGAGGATGAAAAATGTACTATAATTTAATTTAGTGCACAATTATTCATAAAGGGTTTTCAAAAAAATATATATTAACTTGAGATCATGATCAGATACAATAGAAATAGGGACTCCAGTCAATTTTATTATCTTTTTAACATATAGTCTAAAAAGATGATCCAAAAACCTATTTTCTTAAATAGGATGAAAATGCATAGATTTAGTTAAATAATCAATAATAACCCATATCACATTATTACATAGATATGTATTTTGTAATAAAAACAAGAAATCCATAGATATTTTCTCCCATTTTCAGTCCACAACTGGAAAAGGATGAAACATACCATTTAGTAAATGCCTTTTTTCATTAACCTGTTGAAATCTATAACAGTTAAAGGTAAATTAAATAATGCATTTATTTATGTAATCTTAAAAAAATGTCCTTGATGGTCTTTATACATCTTAGTGTTGCTAAGATTAATAAAAAACTGATAATTATGAGATTAACTCAATAATTATTTCTTCAAATATGGAACACTAGGAACACATAATCTTTTCATTAATCTCAAAACACCTTCATTGTTAATTTTATAATTAGAAAACTTCACTTTCCAAAAAGTTTTTTCCTTTTACTATAAACCAAAATCCTACTTCCAAGATTTATTAATTTTTTATGACAATGATGACTGCACTGGCACTTGAAACCAAATATATGGAGTTCCTATATGTATAATTTATAGACTAAAATTCTTGAAATAATTTACCAAAGGATCATATTCCAAACATAGAATAGTTAAGGATGCATTATCTTTCTAACATAAATAATCAAATACTCTATGTTACTTTCCTAGATGATGAAAAATAATGTAGTAATAATACATAATAAGTTTCATCCATATTCTCTAAGTCATGTTAAACTCTTTCAAAATTTTATAATCAGTATATATTTGACACTTTATTCCACATAAAACATGCCTCCATATTACCCAAGTAAAAAACAAAAATAGCTAGTTCAATATCAAGTGTAGGATGATTTAGATCATGAGGATTCAATTGACATTAAGCCTAAGAAATTACTCAATCATTATACACCCAAACACAATCAATACCCTTCAAATAAGCATATTAGTTTATAAAAACATACAATTTCTAGATAGTAGGGCCAACACTAGAGCATTCACCAATCTTTTTTTAATTACTAGAAAAATTCATCACATTCTTTTATCCATATGGATTTATCTATTTTTCATTTTAACTTAATAAATAAGATATATAACAGAGAAATATTTTCAAAAAATTTCCAGAAGTAATCCACTAATCAAAGAAAACTATGAAACTATATGATATTTTTAGGTATTTTCCACTCTTCAAACACTTAAGTTTTAGTTGGATAAATAGTTAGTCTATATTTGTTTACAATATATGCAAGGATATAAATATATCCAAACCAAAATTTACATTTACTAAATTTTACATATAATTTATTTTATTTCAATATTTATAGAACAATACTCAGATATTTTTCCCAATCCTCATAATTTTTTGAATATATCAAAATATCAAAAATGAACGCAACCAAAAATTTATCGAAAAACTCAAGGAAAAAATTATTCCTAAGGTCCATAAATATTTCTATATCATTTTTCAAACCAAATGGAATAACCAAAAAATCATAATCCCCATAACTAGTATAAAACAACATATTTTGAATTCCATCATCTTTTATCTTTAGCTAATGGTACCCAGAACTTAGAACAACCTTTAAAAAATACTAATCTACTTAGATCTGATCATACAAGTCATCAATATTAGAAAAAAAAATATTCTTAATAGTAATGTTATTAAAAGATATATAATCAACAAAAGCCTCATGTAACTACCATTATTTTTAACAAAAAATATGAGCACCCATGGTGAAGTTTTAGGATGAATATAGCCCTTATCACACAACAATTGAACATATTTTTTAAATTCCCAAATTTTTACTTGTTCCATTCAATAAGTAGGCTTTGAAATTATATTAGCATATGGAACTAGTATAAGAGTAAATTAAATCTCTCAATTAGGTATAATTATAGAAAATTCATTAGTAAATACACCCAAATATCCATTTACTATAGGAATTTAAGCAAAAACTATTGTTTTGTTTTGACTATTAAAAGGTCCAGTGTATGCTAAAATGTGTATAGCGGCACTCGGGTCAAATCCTCAGTGGTGGTACTATTTTTTAGAGTCAATTATATTTTACTTTTATTTTGAATGGGTTTTTTTGCAGATCTTAATAAAATTAATTGATGGATGAATTTTGATTGAAAATATTGATAAATATTGGGGTGATATCATTTTTGGGGATTTAAGATTATGATATCCTTGAGATTTGCATTATATTTCATTAAATTAACACCCACTTCACAAGATGATTTTAATAGAAATTACAATGTGTTGAGGCATTAATACAAGAAAAATTGAGGGTTATAATATCAATCAATACTTGTTTATGGTATTTTACTTATGGTTCCAACAATACATAAATTACTTACATTAAATCAAACATGTCATTAATCCATGAATTTTGAATTTTAATATACTCAATATTAACCTAAAGATTATTTAACGAACAAAAGTTCTCATTTACTTCAACTCAAAAAATTATGACTCGCCCCAATGGATTATTTACAAATCCATTTATATGTTTAGTAATCTAGTTTATGATGTTTAGGGTGATTATTTAAAAGTACAATAAAAATAATGGGATATGATAAGAGTAGTGCGTAGAACACAAAACACAAATGGTGAAGAAAACTAAGCATGAACTTTTGATTGAATAAGTAAGATAAAGAGGAAAGTGTTTTTTTGGATTGATTTAAATTATTTAAAGAAAATTAATATTATATAAAATAATTTTTATGAGAAAATGATTTTATGAATATATAACATTCATTAAAATTCAATTGAAATGAAAACAAACATTACATGATTCCAATTGAAAACAAGAGGAAATAAACATGAAATAAAAAGTGAAGGAGAGGTTTATCTTGTTAAAACAAGAGTATGTACTCATTGGACCTTATTAAGGGTATCATCACTCCAATTATACTCATTTATTTATTAAATTACAAACTCTTTATAGGAGAATATGGGGGGTGTATTTATAGTCCAAGTTGGTGGGCTGTTTTCATTCCAAAACTTCCCCTCAACTTGGCTTGACCAGTTAAAGATTTGTAAAAACTCAAGATATATAATTATAAAAAGATATAGACATTTATGTTTAAATTTAACCCTCCAAATTTTTCATCAACTTGACTTTTGGAGTTAATGTTATCATTGTTTTTAAAAAAATGTTTTTATGTCTAGTTTTATCATGGATTTTTTAAATTACACAATGTGAATGGGTTTTAGGAAAGGAATATTCCTTCATACCAAAATAATTTCTTAAAAAATATGGGGATTCTAACTCTTTAATTTACACCCTTAAAATTTCAAATCAATTGTGTAATTGGATTGGGAGGGAATTAAATAATTGTGGGTTTTTTTCAAATCCCATATAGAATTGTGGGATGGACTTTAATGCATAAATTGGACCCATTTTTGGTTGATTTGGGCCTTAAATGTTTTATCCAATATGTTTCTAGAGATCCTATAACAAATTGTGGAGCTTAATAAAAGTTTGGATTCGAGATTAGGCCAATAAATTAGATCTTCATGGATGTTCTAGTTTTGTCCATAGATTTAGTGGGACTTGTTGTGTGGTCCATATGACACTTTAGATGACTGAATTATCCAAATATCTTGTTGAATTATCTCTAGTAAAATGAATTAGGAACCCTAAAAACAATAATCACAAAATTTAGGTAATTAGGGTTATATGTATGATTAAAAGATTAAATTTACTTGAATATGGATTAATCCAATAAATTCTAACAAATTATATTTAATATTAAAGAATATAAATTTCAGATGATTTATGATTTTTTCCTTGAAAATCAGTAAGGCGGGTTGATAAAAAATTTATGAATAAATTAATACCATCAACTCTACCACACTTAGGCTTATTCATGGCCTCATGTAGAAAAAAACATAAAAACACAACTAAATCATTTTCAATCACAAAAAATATTAATTTTTTTATCTTCAACCAGGGTGGTCTGGACTAGTTCACTTCTCCATAATGAATTTCACCACAAATGTTTACAACATCAATGTTCAAAAAACAATTCATTCTTCATGATCATAATTTGAATTGGAAAATTTAGGCACTCAAAACTCACTCTTTCTCAGATGATGTAATTTTATTTAAGGAGGTTAACTCATTGACTATAACAATACATGATTTTAATACATGTATATTATGTCACTTTTGTAGAACATTCCATACATTACACAAATACACACCCAAAGACCATATTAGTCTAGTACCTTTGGAAAATAGAAACGTAAACACTGGTACATAAGTGAAAGATATTATCTACCAATAGGTTCTTCATGACTATAAACATTCTTAGACACATAAAACATAATACATATCTTCATAACATGGGGATGGAAACATAAAAGGTGGTGAGATTAGATGCTTAGTAAGGGTAAAAAAGAGATACATGTAAGAATAAACATCAGAATATGGGTATGATAATGAGATCATAACATTAGAAGATCATACCCTTGATATCAAAGATCATAAAAATGAATCATGGTACAATTATTAACAATTTATAAGACATGGATCCTAAGGGAATCAAGAGAATAATCCATTAAATCATAACATAGGATAAAGACAAGGAATTGTGTTATATACATAAACATCTAATATCATTCCCTATAAGTAAAGACTCATTGATAGAAGTTATCAGGGTACTTTACAGGGACTACAACTACTAGACGGGATACACCACCATTCCTAGCCAGATTACTTTCTATGTAAGGGATCGATTTTCCCATTATCTCATATTGGACCAGATTTTTCCATCTTCCCATAGTTGATAAATTTTTCCCATATTCCCAGAGTGAATCAAGCCTATCAACTAGATTCTCATCATTATCTCATGAGATATAAATATTTACCCAATGCATTGGAGGGAGATATAGGTCCCACCAATCACATAATGAAAACCATACCTATGTGTTCCATAAGAACATAAATCATTCATCATATCAGAACCCATTGAATGAAATGGGTTTCATAAATATTATTCAATAACAAAATAACCCATTGAAAAGAAATGGCTTTGATAAATATCATTCCATATTAAACATAAGACATTATTTGAAAGAATAATAATGATATAATTTAATTATATCTCTAGTAAAATATATTTAATTTAAAATAATGTTATCTTATATGGAAAATAAATTTTGAGAGATCACTTGAAAACAATTATTGAGGAGAGTATCCTTTCTACTTTTAAAAGCACTTTTTAAACCATAAAAAATTTTAAAAAACTTTTTCATTGAAAATAACCTTGAAAAATATAATGTAATATTATAAAACTGTTATAAACATATTTTAAATCATTTTTTAATTAAAATTCATAAAACATCATTTAAAACACTTTTGAATATTTTTAGAAAACAATGTTTCGAAGGATCACATATTTCCATTAAAAGAGAGAATAAATTTATGTAAAACTTATGATATCATGAAAATAAGGAGATTATTAATAAAAAATGTCAAAAGGGAATTATATACACCACATAAAATAATATATTTTCATAATATAACATGTGTCTCAAAGAAGAAAAAATTAGACAAAATTTCCTTACTGATTTGGTAACTTTTGTACCTTAAACCACATGAAAGAGAGATCATAAAATAGATATTAAAATACAGATAAATTTTCATTGATATACTTATAATTTATATTCGTGGTTATTAAATACTCCACAGAAAATAAATTTTTAATTTACAAGGCATGAGTCCCATATAAATAAAAGTGAGACATAAATCCATTACTACTTGAGTAAATTTAGAATCATCATCTTCAAGAAAGAATAAAATAAATAAAATATTTAAATATTCGTAAATAAATAAATTAATGATATAATATTTCATAGGTTAGTATATACAACATAAAAAATATGTGAGTGGTGAATATGTCATGTATCTCACATAAATAAAAAGTGAGATGAAATTACCTTACCTTAAGTCTTGAATTCCATCACACACATTAAAAACTCATATATAATAAATATAAGATTATTATACATATAAAAAATAACCATAATAATATATTTAATACCATATATGATTTACATATGACTTTATATTACCTTCTTATTAACAATTCCATGTTAATGTTATCTCTCGGGTAATAAACACTTTGTTTTTCATTCACGTTTTGACTTGTTATTTTTGGTACTCTTACATAGATTAGGATTTAATCATTTAAATAATGGTAAACATGATATAATTATTATATATATATATATTCATTATATATATATATATTCAAAATAATTTATAAAAGTTAGACATAGAAAATAAAATAGACCATTCATGGAGATGGTAGGCCGTTCGTACACATGAACAATATTTTCATTTTCTTTTCATATAAAAAGAAATAAAATAAAATAAAATAATATCATTATAGAATAATTATTATGTTATATATATAATATATATTCATGAAATTCATCCTTATTACCATCCACTTGAAATATAGGTGAATAACGAATCACATTGCATTGTGGAGATGGTAAGCCATACGTATGCCCAAACGATGTTATCATTTTCCAAAAATATTAGATTGTAAAAAAAAGTAGACATAATATTATAATTATATATAAAGAAATATATTTTCCATCATAATTCTCAATCATGATAGGTGGTAAAGTAAAAATGAAGAACATTGTTTCATGAGGTTGGAATTCGCTTTACAAAAGAATGGTAAATTCATTAGCCATAAGATGAATGTGTGTGTAAGTGTAGGTATAACCAATAATATTAAAAAATCCCAAAATATTAAGGATACTATGTTTATTATATAAACATTAAATAAAATTAATTTATGGGGTTTCATGAAGACATAAAATAAAAATGTTCATTGATGAATGTTACCTCTTCTTTGGGTGTCTCCTTTTGTTTTGCACAAAATAAATCGTTTGCTTGACTTTTTCCAAAAAAGAAGGATTATAAGATTAAAATAGGTAAGTTGGGAATAAATTTAGATAGATTTTTTCTGAACCAAATAGGTTCTGAATTGCGAGGAGAAGAGAAGGTGAGATTCCCTTTAATAAGAGAGGGGAATGGCACTTTTGGAATTTCTCAAAAGATTAAATTATAATAAAATAAATCTCAATAAATTTTTTCCTAAAATTAAATTTATTTGAAGAAATGATATTATAAGGTTTTAATATCATCAACCAATATATTTTAGAGAATTATTGATGTTATTTTAATTCTTATCATTTTGATTAACCCTTATTAACCCATTTTAATTTTAACTATGGTAACAAACTTTTCTCTACTGAGAAGATGTAAATTTTACTTATAAAGTATCAATTAGACCATAAAATGACCAAATATTTTAGAGCATCTCTAATCCCATTTTATTTAGTAAATAATTTTATGATTTTTAAATTTTTTTATAAAATATTATTTCATAAAATATCATAAGTGTCAATTTTAACAGAATTAATAACTTTGACTTTAAGAAAACACATGAATCAAGATAACTTCAAAACAAATTACTTCACACACCCCTAAAATATCTTATTCACCAAGAAAGTTCTTGGACCACCTTAATTAAATCAATTCATATTTATTTTAATTTTTATAATATCATTTAATTGATTGTTTCATTAATTGTGTAATTACTACATCATCATTTTGTAATTATTTATGATAATCATATCTTCACTAAAAATTTAAAATAAATTTCTATGATGTAGATAAACATTTTATATTTAATAATAATATATATAGTCAATAATATATTCTATTTATCTCTATATATAAAATATTATACATATTTAATGTAAGAGTGTGATATTTTTTCAGCCCCTTTGAGTTTAATAATATTTAATTCATTTTCATGGTCAAGTGTCCATTAAATTATTAAAATTTTATACTTATATGTTTAGGGTCTAATTATATTTATATAATATCTTTTGGGAAAGTTTTAGGGTCATTTTATAATATTGGTAATATCCTTTTTACCATAATTACTTGATTTACCCTTATTGGTGGTATTAAAAATTACTACAGTTACCATTAATTGTAAAAACCTAAGACTTTATAATATTAATAAATAAATTTAATTTTTTTGATTTCTTTATTATTATGAAAACCCATGTTAATATTACTCTATAAACTATAATTGTCACATACATGACTTATTTTAAAGTTATTTTGTCATTTAATTTACATTATTTCTTTTTTTGGGGTTTTACATGCATTTTGGAGGAAATGGAAGGTTTTCAAAATTTGGGCCAAACCGTGAGTCCATTTCCAGATTTAAAAACCAATTTTTTTTATTATATAAATCATTAATTTTTCAAGATTTTACAACAATTACACTTCTAAATTGTCATACCCTAATATATAAAAACTACAATATCCATTTGGGCCTCATAAAAAGTTATAATCTTGATGGATTTGGGGTTTTTATTAAGGTTTTGGGCCAGCCCGAAATCCCATTTCCTACTTTAAGTTTTGTTTTTAATATTTTAATATCTCATTCAATATTTACTATTTTTTGGTGATTAAACCTCCCAATTGAAGCCAAAAACCAAATGAGAATCCCCCATTATCTATTTAGCCACTTTTGAGCTCATGTGGTTCACGAATTTGGGCGAAACTTGTCTGGATTTCTCAAATCGTCCAGATTTGAAGAGGTAAATTGTTTCTTTCATAAATCCTTCAATTTCTGCGCTTTTCCCCCCATTTCAGTCCCCAAATGACCTTACCATCCCCATTAGAGCCTCCATATCAGGTTTTGTTTCTTGGAGATTCAAATTTTTGTGTATTTGGTTCGTTTGATTCAAGATGTTTCAAGTAAGTGTTTCTTTCCTTGATTTCTTCCCCTTCCTTGTGGTTTCTTTCACCCTTTCTAGAAGTTCTTCATGTACAGAAGTTGATGTTCGAACCTAGGGTTTGATTTGGTGTATTTTTGGTCAAATATTGTGGTCTAGGGCTAGATTTATCATCCTTTAGGTGCATTTGTGGTGCGGTTGATGTTTCACACCATGTTTTGAGGGTTTCGGCATAAAAGGTAGGTCATTCCATGTGTAATAATTTATAGACGAGTTAGTTTGATTGAATTACATATTATGGATGTTCTTAATATGATGTGTTTGGTGGGAAAATTGTTTATGTTGGATTTGGGGAAGCATTTATTTTTATAGTTTCATTTTAGCTTAAAATTGGATGTTTTTCATGTGTAACCCTTTGGGTATTGTTTGGGTGTGTTTTATAAAATATGGAATTGGTTTAATAAATCTTGTTTGGGCTGAAAATTCTAATTTGGTAGGGTATTGGTGTTCCATTAGGTTTTAAATAGGGTTTTTAATGGGTTTAAGGTGTAACGCCCCGGCCCCAGTTACCTAGAGTCGGTGCATTATTGTGTAACATTGGCATGATCACAAAAGATCAAGTCTCGAAATACCGATTAGTTTAGTAGACTTGGAAACACTAGATACATTCATAAATGTTGCATTACATCATAAAGTGAAAAACTAAAATAACATAGTCTCCATTTTCCACACTCATATCCCCTTCAGACTATCCCTGCAGGTCATTCCTAAAATACTTCTTCACATCCTGGAAAAAATTGAAACATTGAAAGGGGTGAGCTGAGATACTCAATAAGGATAACAATATAGCAGAAGCTTTCATAAATAAACGTAAACATTTAATGCAATGTATATCTTAAACAAAAGCCTTTTAAACTTGAACTTCAATATAATATGGAAAAAGTAAAATGAAATAATGCCATTTACTTTTTCATATGGATATTCTACTGGTCGAATAATCACATGAAATATCAATAACCACTTTCATAATGATGGAATGCATAATTCCAGACTATCATAACCACGTAGCCAAGGCCTCATGCCAAGACCGCAAATAATATTTTGTCAAGGCCTCGTGCCAAGACACTAGTTTGTCTCATGATACCTGTCGATGCATCGAGGAGCTATAGCGGGTTCCAACCGTCACTTATTAAGTCCAATTCATTCCTCATATGAACATGTTTAAACATATCATAAACCATAACATAATCATATCACATGAAACATGCATAAAGGAAACATAAAATTTCTACATTTCAATCACATGATATCAACACATCACATTGATATAATAAAAACAATATCAAAACCATTTTCAATACCAAAATAAAAAAAAATTAAAACTTGGTATTTATTTTTTATTTTAAAAAAAGTTATGGCTTGTAGAGGAAGCCGAAACTCAAATAATGGCCATGGAGGTAGAGAAGTCATTGTCGCCGCATACGTACGACAAGAAAAACATTCCTTTTTGTCTTTTATTAAAACACTTTGTATAAAAATATTCCTTTTGAATAAATGTAAAAGTCAAAGGGGTTTATACACCGTATAAAAGAAAGTTGTGTATAAAAAAAATATATGCCTCAATGAATGGAGATTGAGACGAAGTCCCTTAGAAAGATCAATTTTTTAAATAAAATATATCTATTATGTGTATTCAGTATAAGTACACATAAATAAAGTACAAATACAATATAGTACATAATAATATCATGACATAATTTGAAAGTATGAGATTAACCCAAAGAATAGAAATTGGGTTAAGAAGTTCCCTTACCTCATGTCCGACATGACTCGACCGCTCTTTAAACTCCTGAATAATAAAATAGAGTTAATATATACTTTCTTAAGAACCTTTTTCAAGTTCATTGTCCCCTTTATATCACTTATTACAATGTTACGAAAATTATGTAGTCATTTAAGTTAATAACGGTCGTTTTGTTGATCTTTGGTACTTGAGTCAACAATAAACTTCTTATAATTACAAGTTGTTTATGTAGAAGAATATCCATTATCTCCAGAATTATATTAATGATGTAGATATCATATATATCCTATATATCCAGTATATACATGCATTTATAATATTACATAACATTTAGAGGTAAGAAATGAAATGCACCGTCCATGGAGACGGTAAGCCGTACGTACGCATGAATGCTACTTTCATTTCTATTTCATATTTAATGGAATGAAGTTATAATTATATAAAGTTATAATATAATTAAAGTATTATATAATGTATAATACCATTTAATCCATCCTTTATACATCCCATATATGGCATTAACGATTCAAATCACTTTGAGGGGGCGGTAGTCCGCACTTCCTAAAATGAAATTATCGCGTTTAACCATAATGGAAATCATAAAGGTATTCCATAAATGAAAAATACAGAATAATAAGGAAAAAAGCATAATATATATCATATATAAAAATAGTGTCATCATAATGGCCACCATGAGAGCTGTTAAAAGAAGATTGAATAATCATCGTTTCGTGAGGCAGAAATTTTCCAACCACAGAAACAATATGTTCTTTAACCATTAGACGAAGGTGTGTGTAAGTGTAAATAAAATCCGTCTCATAAAAAAATCCTAGTATAATTAATATACTGGTTTTGTTACAAAATAAAGGAATAAAAAGAGTGTAAGGGGTTGGAGAAGCAAAATAAAACAAAATAACATAAGAGAAGACATTACCTTAAAATCGGGTAACTCTTTTTTGATTTGAGCCAAAGGCTTCCTTGGAAAAACTTCTGCCCAAAGTGAGGCTTCTATGAGTAATATAGGGACTTTGAGAGAGTATTTGGGCAGAGGTTGGCTGAGTAAAATGTCTTGAAGGTGTGAATAAGGTGGTAGAGGTGGGGGCCTTTTATAAGAGGAGAGGAGGGGAACTCTTGGAAAGATTGAAATGTTACTTTATTATGAAATGATTTTTCGGATTATAAAGGTACCACAATAATATATTTCAAGGATAAGGTGATAAGGGTTCTAAATATGCTCATACAATAGGTTTTTGACAAGTTTAAGCCTTAGATTTTACATTTTCATTTCATTTTATTTAAATCGTTAATTAATGAGGTAATCGCTGCATCATCATGGTGTCATACATAATTTAATTTATATCATGTCTAAAAATTATAAAAAAATATCATGATGTAAGAAATCATTTTATATTTCTAATGAATATTTATAGTAAAAAATATGACTTGTATAACCCCATTTAAAAATTGTTTTAGGAAAACAACTCATGTTTGTGACATTTTTAATTTTACTTTAAATAAAAAGTTATTAATGTCATTTTCTTACCCAAGTGGCTCCATGGGGTCCCCAAGTTGACCCATGGATTGTATTGGTCGGAAATGACCCATACAATATGGGTAGAAAAAGTGTAAAGGTATTTTCATATTTTTATAATACCATTTTTACCTTAAATTTCACTAATTACCTTTATTCGCGATTTATTAAACTGAAAAGTTACTATTCACAAAAAAATTATTTTAATCCAATTGAACAACATTTTAATTCCTAATGACAACCATGTATGTCGGATTTTTTGAAAATCAAATCACAGAAGTGGTAATGTTTCATTTAAACGAAAAATCAGTTTTTTAACTACCACTTAGTGGTTTCACTATTCATCAAAAATTGAAGTTTTTCAGAACAATGCCAAAATTTTATCCTAAGCTATAATTGATATCCCGAATTCAAAAATGATTTCTATTTTAAAAAATTATAAACATATAAGGTGCATTAATTAATTTTATAACTAATTCCCGCTGTCACAACAAATACCATGTTTTTAAGAAACAATATATATCAAAAGATTGACAATTGTTTATGACCAATTTCAAAGAGAAATTAATTCTAATGAAAACCATTGGATAAAAGGGTAAAAATATATTCTAATTATACTTTAAAACCACTAAATATTATAATTTATCACTATAAATTATTTTGATTAAAAAATTTATTTTTATGTATTTTTCACTATTCATAAAAAATTGGAAGTTCTCAGAAAATTACAAAAAATTCAACATAGGCTAATTACGATATTCTGAATACACAAATGAAGTCCATTTTGAAATATAATATATATATAATTTCAAAATGTGGGTATTACTATTCGTAACGGCTACTTTAATTGGTCGCGGTGCGTTGGAATCTCGAACTTGCGTATAATGAAAGCTATTGCATTATTGAAAGAGAAGCATATCGTGAAATCTTGGGGTGTGACATAAGGTGTAAAACCTTATTGTACTTCTTGAAATTGATTTTGAAAATGTGTTCTTTTCATGTGGATCTTTTGTGGTATTGTTTGAGGTGTTTTTATAACAATTGGGGGTAGTTTAATAAATATTTTTGGGGATGCCAATTCTTTTTTGAATTTTTATTGGTGTAATTTTGTCCTTGAAATATGGTTTTAAAATGGGTTTTATGTGAAAAGCTTTGGTACACTATTTAGAATTGTTTTATGAAAGTTTTGAATGGTTTAATGATTTATGTAAGAGGTGAAACCATTTTGGAAAACTGTTTTGGATTGTTTATACTTTCAAATGAACCATTTTAAATATAAATAGGTCTTTCATGTGATGTGTATCCTCTTGGAAATGTTTTATAAAAATTTATAATGGATTTACTGAAATGTGAAAGATGTGTGAACGTGATGTGGGCTATTTGTGTGAGTGCGATGTGAAAAATGGACTTTGTTTATAAAAAGGGTTTTATGAAACATGTGAGTGGGATGTTATGTAATTTTTATCATATTTAGAGGGAATTTATAAAATTGTTATATGATGTGTTGGATTGTGAAAGTTATGAAAAAAGTGTTGTGGGCTATTTTGGTGTGAGATTGATTTCAAAATTCATTTGAATGAAAAGTAGAATTTGTGACTTGTGTGATGTACATGGGACTGTTTGGTTAATGTGTGATGTTGAAGTGATACTGTCATGTGAAAACTATATTTCTTGTCTTGTTGAACTTTTCTGAGCACAAAGTGAAAAACCCGGGTATCTAGGTGGGTGGACGTGTACTAGTATGCTAGTGAATCTGTGGGGTTTGGCCTCAGTTTCACTTAGAAATATTGATGCTTAAAACTCTAACTAAACTATGATGATGATGATTTGGGACCACTAGGTTATGGGTATGTTCCCTAATAGTGGCTCGTGCATGAGAACAAATATTTTTTGTGGTTACCCTCACCGAGATATGAGGTACCTGGGACCCACAACTGGCTATTACCTAGGGGTTATTTTCTATTTCTTGTGCTCGTTATATCCTTTATACTTACCATTGGTATACGGTATATTTGGCTGGAAAAAATTCAGTAGCTTTTGAATTTATTTTTAAAGTGTTGATTCTTTAAATTAGCCCACTTGAAAACTGATTTTTTTAAGTTGCATCTTTTAGAAATTGTAACTAGAAATTACATTTTTTTGAAAACTTGCATGCTTTTTATCTTTGAATGTTTATCACATGGAATATATTAGTGGTGGTATCCTACCGAGGATTGTCTCACACCATAATTACACCCTTGAGTGTAAGTAAACTTGGTTATTTTTGTTGTCATAGGTTTGGGTACACCTTTTGTGCCAACAGTTCGGGTTTTCACCGGTCATTCATGATGCGGTGTTGTGGATATGGCTTGAGGGTGATGCCTCTTTCCACGTTGAGGTTCTTGGACTGTTCATTTTTGGTTTTTCACATTTGTTATAGTCTTGTTGAGTTGTTTTAGACTATGTAATTCAGTTCTGATTTTTTTAAAGACATTTTTTGGTTTGAAAAATTCAGATTCGTTTTATTGGATTCATTTGTTGTTTTATGTTTATAAACTTGGGTAAATCGTTCCCAATTCTCATTTTATGATACCCAAGATCTTGTTCCAGACCTTGGGGATTGGGAACGCCCTTCGGGTCTTGTCACGGGCCAGGTTTGGTGTCGGTTTTGGTGGCGATCAGATTCAGTTCGTGACAAAATGGTATCAGAGGTGATGTTTTGGTTAGCTCTTTAGGTCATGTTATTTGGGAAATCATTGGGACAGTCTGGAGTTAGGATTGTTAGGAATTGATATTCTAGTTATGGTTAGTGTTCATGATCACCACACCTCATGATAGGATTCAATTTTCCAGGGGAAGTTGGGATTAATCTAAGTCTTTTGGTTTTCATGGTTTGATGATGATTAGGGGAAATGAAAAGAGAGTTGGGTTAATTGACTCAGCGAGCTCACATGGCCTGGAAAGCCATGTGGAGTTGGGGATATTTTCTAGAAAACTCTCTGTGATAGTGAAGTGATTGGGATATGATATCCAACCATATGTCCAAGTCACCCACTGAAACTAGTTTCCTCTCGCATTGTTTTGTGCTTTAGTTTTGCAATCTCGGAACTTTAGTTTTAAAGTGAATTTGTTTGAAGAAGAATATAGTTTTTTAGAAATGATTTTAAAATAAAGAAGGAATGGATTGATTTATGAAATGGTTGAACTGAATTTTCAGAATTTTTTTGAAATGGAAAATGGTGTTCTTAAACCTCTTTTGAAAGCTTGACCTGTATAGAATTTGGTTTTGGAAAAGTGTTTCCAATAGAGTTTTCTAAATAATAAAAGTGTGTTTTAATGGAATGAGATGTTTTTAAATTGATGTATATGAATTGAAAGTGAGTATTAATTTGAATGATTGTGATTTTTATTCCATTTTTAGTGGTCTTGAGAAAAAAGAATTATTGGTTGATTGTTTTGGTTTTGAAAAGTGGAAAGGATTTTTTTTAACCATTGGTATTCCCATGAGAAACCACATGCATGGGGTTATAAGGGATGATGGATGGTTAATGGAATGAATGGATGAGTTCATGGGTGGATATGAGGAGGGTGCCCGATGTGGTAAAAAAACATGCATGTGTAAGTCCCATGGGGTACCAATGGTGGATGCGCTAGTCGATGAACAATTTGTTTTCAAAGAAATGTTTTAAAGGAAAACATGATGTCTTGATGAATGGTTTGGGATGGTGTGAATTATGTGTTTTTTTAAATGTTGATGTTGTGGGATGTTTTGAGTTCAAGAACCCCTCTTGTTCGAACTGTGTTTTGGGTTTGTGTTTGGACGACAAGTTGGGTAGAAGGATCAGTTAGTAGTATCTTCTGAGATATGTTTCAAGACACCTTTATGCTGGTTACCTTCATGTGTTTGGATCATGTTTATGGCATGTTTTGACCAATGTACCATCTTGGTTGGGTATTTGGGTTCTCTCATTGGTTAAGGTACACCCCCATTAGGGGTTAATGCACAACTGAAGTGAAACCCATATTGTTTATCCATTGGAAAATCCTCCATTTGATCAATATAAGGAATATTTTATCTATATTTGTTGATTGAGATTACAGCCATTCATTACATTGATTTTTGGATCCTCTTGTAGTGGGATAGTGCTTGTGGAAAGTTTAAAGAGGCCTTAGTTTCTTAAGTTTCCTAATTCATCGAAGGTGGAAGCGTTCTAAGGTTGTTAGTGTGGATGAGTGTCTCAATGGTGTCTCAGAGGGCCTCTGGGTTATTCATAGTTTCTTTGAATCAAGAGTTCTTGTTAAACCACCAATTTTGGGATTTTGGTCAAGTGAGGCTATTGTGTCCACTTTTTGGACTTCTCTTTTTTAGGGACTTGTCATAAGGTCCCGTTCCATGTATTTTTTCTATCAATCGCAATGGTTATGTTCGGTGATGCATTATGATGTTGTGTGATCATTTTACTGTAAAGGTGAATGTTGCACAATCCTATAAGGTTCTCCATTATGTTGGGAGTATGTATACCTTGTAAAAAAACAACAAATTATCTATCATAGAGGAAGGTGTTTATGCGTGTCCTACCCTTCTTTTGATTCTCTCCCAAAGAAACAAGGTGCGATGTTTGTGCATCTTATAATACCTTGTTTCAGTGAAATGTCAGGTTTCTGTAAAGTGATCTATAGAGTGTGTTATGTCTTGGTGAATCCATCAGGTTATGCGGTGTAGTTGTTTGTGGCACTGAAAGAAGAAGTTCCACATAGGGGTTTCCACAGCCTAACTTCGAGGCTGAAGATGCTTCAATATTTTGAGCTCCATCCATAGGTCCCGGAGAGAAGCTGGCACGTAGTTAGGGGAAACCCCGGTGTCATTTAAAACCTTATACAAAGTCCTATCCTCGGTATGAAAGATATGAAGAGTTTAAACCTTTGGTGTCATCATCTTTCGTCTATTGTTCTCGTTCGGTGGAAATAGGTGGAGGGCCTTGTACACATGTCATCACCCAATATCTTCCCCCCCTTTTGGTTTCCATTGAGTCTTTGTAGAATGGATTGAAATATGGCTAGACAGGTTGAGAACGCGGTTTGTGCATGATTAGTAGTGACCATGTGCCAAGAATCCATGCAGAAAGAATGATCTGCACAGTTAGTGCACGGTTTACCAAACCGTGTGGACTAATTGTGAAGCTTTCCGAAATCAATAATTTTTTGGGTCATTTTGTGTCGGCCCACGCCGGTCGGTTAAGATGGTTAGTTATTGTGGTGGGGAGACCCACCATGGGTACCATGAATATTATTTTGGATATTTCTAATGAATTTATAACCCCTGTAATAGGGAGTCTGTTTGGTCCTCCCCCTATTAGTGTCCTTATTCCGTCTCGGGAAAAAAATTTAAGTTGTCTCTTATGGTGGGGAGCCCATTTGTGTCTCTTCATACAAGTAACTCAGATTTTTTTCTTAGTCTTGTCTTGGAAGTATGTATTATCATTTGGAGATATCTAACTACCTACATCTTCCTTGGGTAAACATTGAGATTGGAGAGTGCCCAATGGTTTAGTTATAGTAGGGTAAGTGTAACTTTGTTCAATGTTGTTGTTTGTTTAGGTAAATTTATTGAGTATTGTTTAGATTGTGTTTGAGGAGTTTTCATTTGGGATGAAGCCTTAATGTGCTTTATTGTTTTAGTAAAGTGGTGTAAGTTTTCTTTGTGAGAGTAATCCTTCCTTAAATGATCACTGGAGGTGTTTTGGCCTTTGGGGGAGAATCTTGAAAAAGAATTACTTATTGGTTTATTAGTTGGGTTTGGTTTCTGTATTTGGCCTAACTGTGGCCTTCTGAGGGTAGAAAGTTTTATGGTGGGGATAATTGTCACATAAATGACTTATTTAAAATTATTTTGTCATTTAATTTACATTATTTCTTTTTTTGGGGGGTTTGACATGCATTTTGGAGGAAATGGCGGGTTTTCAAAATTTGGGCCAAACCGTGAGCACATTTCTAGATTTAAAAACCAATTTTGTTTATTTTATAACTCATTAATTTTTCATGATTTTACAATAATTTCACTTCTAAATTTTCATAACCTAATATATAAAAACTACCATATCTATTTGGGCCTCATAAAAATCCATAATCATGATGGATTTGGGGTTTTTATTAAGGTTTTGGGCCAGTCCGAAAGCCCATTTCCGGCTTTAAGTAATATTTTTAATATTTTAATATCTCATTAAATATTTACTCTTTATTGGTGATTAAAACTACCACTTTAATCCAAAAACCTATGGAGAACCACCATTATCTATTTCGCTACTTTTGAGCACATGTGTTTCGCGAATTTGGGTGAAACATCTCTGGATTTCTCAAATCGTCCAGATTTAAAGAGGTAAATTGTTTCTTTCATAACTCCTTCAATTTCTGATTTTTCCCCCATTTCAGTCCCCACATGACCTTATCATACCCATTAGAGCCTCCATATCAGGTTTTGTTTCTTGGAGATTTAAATTTTGGTGTATTTGGTTCGTTTTATTGAATATATTTCAAGTAAGTGTTTCTTTCCTTGATTTCTTCTCCTTCTTTAGGGTTTCTTTCACCCTTTATTGAAGTTCTTCATGTCCAGAAGTTGAGGTTCGAACCTAGGGTTTTCTTTCGTGCATTTTTGGACCAATATTGTGGTCTAGGGATGGATTTATCTTCCTTTAGGTGCGTCGGTGGTGCGGTTGATGTTTCACACCTTGTTTTGAGGGTTTCAACATAAAAGGTAGGTGATTCCATGTGTAATCATTTCTATATGAGTTAGTTTGCTTGAATTACTTATTATTAATGTTCCTAATATACTATGTGTGGTGAAAAAATTGTTTATGTTGGATTTAGTGAAGCATTTATTTTTATTGTTTCATTTTAGCTTAAAATTGGATGTTTTTCATGTGTAACCCTTTGGGTATTGTTTGGGTGTGTTTTATAACATATGAAATTGGTTTAATAAATCTTGTTTTGGATGAAAATTCTTATTTTGTAGGGTATTGGTGTGACAATAGGTTTTAAATAGGTTTTTTAATGGGTTTAAGGTGTAAAACCTTATTGTACTTCTTGAAAGTGATTTTAAAAACGTGTGCATTTCATGTGGACCTTTTGTGGTATTGTTTGAGGTGTTTGTATAACACTTGGGGGTAGTTTAATAAATGTTTTTGGGGATAAAAAATCCTTTTTTAATATTTATTGGGGAGATTTTGTCCTTGAAATAAGGTTTTGAAATGGGTTTTATGTGAAAAGATTTGGTACACTCTTTAGAATTTTTTTATGAATGTTTTCAATGGTTTAATGATTTATGTAAGAGGTGAAATCATATTGGAAAACTATTTTGGATTGTTTATACTTTCAAATGAAACATTTTAAAAGCGAATAGGTATTTCATGTGATTTTTATCCTCTTGGAAATGTTTTATAAAAATGTCTAATGGATTTACTGAAATGTGAAAGAGGTGTGAACGTGATGTGGGCTATTTTTGTGAGTGCGATGTGAAAAATGGATTTTGTTTATAAAAAGGGTTTTCTAAAACATGTGAGTGGGCTGTTATGTGATTTTTATCATATTTGGAGGGACTTTATAAAATTTTTAAAGGATGTATTGGATTGTGAAAGTTATGCAAAAAGTGTTGTGGGCTATTTTGGTGTGTGTTTGATTTCAAAATGCATTTGAATGAAAAGTGGAATTTGTGACTTGTGTGATGTACATGGGTATGTTTGGTTAATGTGTGATGTTGAAGTGATATTTTCATGTGAAAACTATATTTCTTGGCTTGTTGAACTTGTTTGGGCACAAAGGGAAAACCTTGGTATCTAGGTGGGTGGACGTGTACTAGTATGCTAGTGAATCTGTGGGGTTTGGCCTTAGTTTCACTTGGAAAGATTGAAGCTTACAACTCTAACTAAACTATGATGATTATTATTGGAGACCACTAGGTTATGGGTATGTTCCCTACTAGTGGATTGTGCACGAGAATGAATATTTTTTGTGGTTACTGTCACCGAGATACGAGGTACCTGAGACCCACAGCTAGCTAGTGCCTAGGGGTTATTTCCTATTGCTTGTGCTCATTAGATCCTTTATACTTACAATTATAATATTGTATATTTGGCTGGAAAAAAATTCAGTAGCTTCCGAATTTTTTTTAAACTGTTGATTCTTTAAATTAGCCAACTTGAAAACTGATTTTTTGTAAGTTTCATCTTTTAGAAATTGTAACTAGAAATTACATGTTTTTGAAAACTTGCATGATTTTTATCTTTGAATGTTTATCACATGGAATATATTAGTGGTGGTATCCTACTGGTAATTGTATCACGCCCTAGTTGCACCCTTGGGTGTAAGTAGGCTTGGTTATTTTTTTTGTCGCAGGTTTGGGTACAACTTTTGTGCCAACAAATTGGGTTTTCACCGGTCATTCATGATGCGGTGTTGTGGAGATGGCTTGAGGGTGATGCCTCTTTCCATGTTGAGGTTCTTGGTCTATTAATTTTTGGTTATGTACCTTTGTTATAGCCTTTTTGAGTTTTTTAGACTACATAATTTAGTTCCAAATTTTGGTAAAACATTGTTTGGTATGAAAAATACAGATTCGTTTTATTGGATTCATTTGTTGTTTTATGTTTATAAACTTGGGTAAATCATTCCCAATTCTCATTTTATGATACCCAGGCACTTGTAACAGCCCATGGGGATCGGGAACGCCCTTCGATCCTTGTCACAGGCCGGTTTTGGTGCCAGTTTTGGTGGCGATCAGATTCAGTTCGTGATAATAATGAGTTGGCTTGCATTACATACAAGAGCCAGTTTTAACGAACAACAATATATTAGTAATATATTATTATAATATATAACCTAGTTGTTAAATTAGAAATTATGAATAGTATTAACCAAATTTTTAATTTTTATATTTCATATAATTTTAACATTAATATTATGTAATTTATAGATATTAAATAACAAAAAATTTATTTATTTTCGATAAAAGCAGTATTTTTCAGAAAATACAGTTTTGCTGCCTTTTGATTGAGCACCCAATTTAAATTCAATATTTGACAGTTTTATATATTAAATTGGAAAAAAATAAATTAAGCTTTATAATTTGGACATAAAAATTTATTTGGGATGATTTTTCGTCATTTTCTAAAAAGTTTCACATTTTTATGAATAGTGAAAAAATGCATTTTAATTCAAAACTGTATTTTCATCTAAATTATTTATATTATTATATTATCATTTTAATTGTTTTTAAAGTATAATTATATTATTTTTTTATAATTTAATATACTTCAGGTCATTGGAATTATTTTCACATTAAAATTGGATATAAAAATATGTCAATCTTTTGATGATTTCTACTTCTAAAAAACCCATTTTCACGTTATGTCATCGTAATTAATTTTAAATTAATTAATGAAACTTCTTTGTTTTTGAATTTAAAAAAATGGATTCCTTATTTTAAATCATAAGGTCCAAATTATTTAAATAGGTCCCTTTTATTTTTGGACCTTATGAATAGTAACTTTAGTAATTATTTTTATTTACCACTATTAAAGGGTAAATCAGGTAAAAAAGGGTAATAATAATATTATAATAATATAAAACTACCATAAAAAATTATCCTAATAATATTATATGAGTTATTAGAAACCAATAAAACCCTTGGGACGAAAATTTTGTCTTTGTAAGCCACTAGATTGTGATTAAGACACTTATAACTTTTAATTTAAAGTAAAGGAAAATTTGTTATAAACATATAAATTCTTTCTAAAACAATTTTTATATGGGTTATATAAGTGATATATTTGAATATAAATATTCATAAAAAATATAAAATGATTACCTAAATCATGGTTATATATTTATAATTTATAAGAATCAAATAGTTAAATTTATTTATGACACAAGGATGATGCAATAATAGATTTATTAATGAAAAAAACTAATAAATGATATTATAAATGTTAAAATAAATATTGTTAAAAATATTTGATACCATCCAAAAATTTTTGGGATTAGAATGACATGTTAGTATTATTTTAATGTATTTTTTATAATTAATCAAGTTGTTATGAATTTCAAAAAAAATTCATGTATGAATAGTGTCAAAATTGACATAATTCATAACATAAAATATTAAATAGTTTATTAAATTATATAAAATTCAAAAAAATATAAAAATAATAAAAATAATTGGTATGAAGATAAATATGTCACCAATGGTCCATTTATGGTTCCTTTTATATTTTAGAGTTAATATATTAACCCTTAGTTGTAAAAAACACATGTTGTCATGGTAAGAGTTAAAGGAATTAATTAAGGGAAAATCAAAATTATAAGGCTTAAAATAAAACAAAAACATGTCCAAAAAATTATATGATGAATAATATTAAATACGTATCCTATTATTATATATTTTTAGTTGTTTAATGGAAACTTTTACATGAAAATAAATTTTATATTATTTAAATTAAAGATAGTTACAAAATATCATTATCTTGTATTTTAATATCTTTTATGAGACCACATAAGGTCAAAATCAAGATATGAAAAAATATAATTGGGAATTTTGATATAAATAAAATTATATTAATTATATAAATTTATTTTGAATTTTTATATGTTATATAATTACCTTAAATACCTCTTCAATTCTAAAACAATATTTATTAAATTAACATAAAAATAGAATAAATGATTTTAATAATATTAATTTTCGTATATTTTGGATCATTTAATGTGTATAAAGAATTTAATATATATATATATATGATATATTATATATTTTTTAAATCATGATATTCTAATTAACACTTTGTATTATTGTATTTTAGTTCAAACTAGATGAATAATATTAAATTTGGAAATAATAACAACTTACTAAATTAATATATTATTATTTTTCTTTAAAAAATAAAAAATTTAAATAATTACAATATTACAGGATATAGTCGAACATGTACTCTATGTTTCATTTATAGTCCATGTTTAATTATTTAGAACTAGAATAGTCTTATTATATTTTAATATTTGGAGTTTTCCTAAAGTGCACCTCCCCTCTCTTATAAAAAGGAATCTCCTTCCACAATTCCTTACACATAATTTATTATTCTATATAAACCAAAACCTACCCATGTATCCTAGTAAAATTATTATTTAACTTCTGGATTTCTTGGTTTTCCAAAAAGACCATCCCTAGTGTCCCTAATAGGATATCCAAAGGAAGTCCAATGAAGAAGAGGTAATTGCCTTATCAATTCAATTCAATTTCTTTTCTTCTTCTAATTCTTATTTATATATTGTTTCCACCAAAAAATAATAAATCCAGTATCATACATATACTTATGTGTTATTATAATCATAGGAAAACTATATTACTCATTTTATCTATCATATGAATAACAACATCACCATGCGTGCGTACGTACGACTTACCATCTCAACACCATGGTGTAATTTGTTATTCAAAACATGTTTATTTGAATGGGTATAATGATGAGTATAATGGATATAAATTATTAATATAACATGATAATTATTCTATATAATTAACATATCATCCAATTCCATACCATTTAACCATCAAGGGAATGATATCGTCGCTCGTGCGTATGTATGACTTACTGTCTCCACGACGCGGTGAGATTCATTATCCATGTTAACCATTAAATAATGATTATAAAATTTATATGATGAGTAAAAATAATAATAATTAACTTAATTTAATTTTGGATATGAATAAAATACATCCTATTCATAACAAACACGACTTACATGACAAAATAAGAAGGGGAAAATGAAGTAGTAAACAACCAAAATAATGGTAATAATGAATTATTATTATAAAAATGATAAAATAGGGTCATATATGATATCATAAATATGTATATGGTCCTGGTACAATTTAATAACATGATTTAACCATTATACAGGTGGTTATAACACTTTCTACTAAAGGAAATTACAAGGTAAGGGTTAATTTCAAAATCACATTATTATTCGAGATTGTTTATATGTAAGTATTTACTAGAAAATATTTATAAATCATGTCCATTATTCTTAAAAATTGTTTCAAAAGGAATATTTTTAAGGTTTTATATAAGAGACTCTTTAACTAAAACATCATTTTAATTATTTTAATGATTTATTCTTTTGAATCTTTCTCATTAATGTCCATGTTTTCACAATGTTTTTAAGGATTTATTTATATAGATATGATTTTTTTAAAATGTTAATCCCTTTCAAAAGTTTCAAAGTGGTATGGGAAACTTTGATTCAAAAATCTATTTTAAATGTCTTATTTTATAAATTTTTAAAATTTAATGTTTTCAAAGTAAAAAAGATATATTTCTCTCAAAAATTTATAATGATTTTATTAGATTATTTTTTATCTATTTCAACATCCTTTTGTTGGATTTTATAATTAACTGAGGTTGATTTGTTATGATAAAATATACCATATTGTATTGAAGAGTTTATGATATATTTTACTATGGATGTGCTATGTTTATACCATTCATGGTTTAAGGTTAAATTATTAACATTTCATATGCCAGTTTTAATATGATTGTTATGTTATGTTACACCATTTTCATAAGAGTAATGCATTGGACTTAGTATGTGATGGGCGGGGCTCGCTATAGCCCCTCGATGCATCCGTAGGTCTTATGAGACAAACTAGTGTTTGTCATAAGAACTTGATCATATGGTAATGGTATTGAAACAAGGCTTTTAAGGTATGGTTATGATGTCTGACATTATGCATTTTCTATTTATGAGATTAGTTATTGATATCGCATGTGATTATTTGACTAATAGAATATCCATGTGAAAGTTTAAATAGAATTATTTGATTTATTTTTTCTATATTATGCTGAATATTATGTTTAAAAGTCATTTTATTATGTTTTATACCTTTACTTAAAATTTTATGCTTATTTACAATAACTTCTGCTATATTTTTTATCCTTACTGAGAATCTGAGCTCACCCCTTTCTTATGTTTAATTTTTTCCCAGGATGAAAATATGTATATTATGAATGACCTATAGGGATAGTCTAAGGGATATGTGTGTGTTCAAAGGATACAATATATAGTTTTTAATTTCAATATTCATTGTAATGTTTATGTATGTAATATATTTTCCATTATTGCTAACCTAATCGGTCCTTTGGGATTTTATTTTCTTGTGATCATGCAAATGTATCAAAATAATGCACCGACTCCAAGATTCTAGGGTTATGGCGTTACATTAATATTTATAAAAAATAAAAGGGACCTATTTAATAAATTTGGACCTTATTATTAAAAATATTAAATACATTTTTCATAATTAAAAACACATAAGTTTCTAAATTTAATTTAATATTAACCTCGTTGATGGAATGAGGTAGTGCAATTTTTAAGTGAAAACATTCAAAAGATTGACATGCTTTTATATCCAAATTTAATTTTAAATTTTTCAAATTTTATATATTGTATTAAATGATAATTTTTTTATCTAATTATACATTAAAACCAATCAAATATATTGTTAAACACTACACATTATTTCGATGAAAAAGTTGTTTTCAATTAAAATTCAGTATTTTTCACTATTCATCAAAAGTGAATCTTATCATAAAAATACCAAAAATTAAACCAAAGTAAATTTTTATAACCAAATTTTAAATAAAAAGTTTATTTTTTCATATAAAAATTCTAAATGTGTAAAAAATTAGATTTAAAATGGGTTCTCCATTAAAAAGCGGTAAAATTACCCTTTAAAAAAATATAGGGTTTTATGTGTAAAATTGGGTTCGTTATTATCTTTTGACTATAAAATATATTAGATTAATATAAAAAATAATTTTCAGAATATATAACATATATATTTCATTAATATAATTCACTACTTATAATTAACGTAATTTATTAAGAGAAAACAACTTTGGGAGCATAAAAATAAAACGTTTTTCCTTTATAATCAATTAGTATATATTTTTGTTTCTAATTAATTGGTAACTAATGAATTAATATTATAAAAATTATATTTTCTTAAGTTATTTAATTATATTCATAACCAATAATTTAATTTCTAGGTTATATCTTAATATATTAAATAATAATATTTTAATAATATACTATTGTTCGGTAAAACTCGGTGTTGCGTGTTATGTAAGATATCAAAAGAACTCGACATTATGTTTAACACATTCCAAGTATAGTGTTTCATATACCGCAAGTTAATCCAAATGTTGCGTGTATTCCAATCTTGTCTTGGTGTTTCATATAACACAAACCAAACAAAGTTCTTTTTGTATAACAAAATCTATATTCAGTATTGCACGAAATGAAAAATATTAAAAGGATTAAATTAATTCAAAAAAAATATTTCACAAAATCATAGGGTGTTTCATTATATGACCATTAAAATGAATTTGATCCTCAAAATTCATCTCAGTAATCAAAATTTTAATACTTGAAGGTTCCTTCCATAGAAAACCACATCGTATAAATGAATGCTAAAACTACCTTTAAAAAGGATTGTTGGAAACATAAAAGTTTTCCAATGTAAAATATAACTAGGTTTCCACATAGGTGAACATATGTGGATAGTGAAAAAATTTACATGAAAGGGAAATATAACTATTTTTTTGATAGAGAGTGATAGAGAACATGGTTAGGATAAAGTTAACAATCACAAATCCATAAATCAACGATGATCTGAGGATCCATTTGATTCATAAAAAATAAAGGTACTAAGATATTTTTTTGGTTTCATAATCCTTTACCTAGAGTTTAATAAATTTTATGAGAAGATACACTTACCTGATTTTAGCACAATCTCACCATTTTTTATTCCTTTATCAATTTGCACTTCATCATTTTTTCCAAGAGATGATACATATTTTTTTAATTCCTAATGAACTATAAGATCAAAATATCCATAAAAAAAATTATAGGTCATTCCATATATGTTTATCATAAAAAAATGTTATCAAAAGTTATCCAATATATATAAATCCTTCTATGGCATGATAAGACTTTAATCTCTAAAATAACTCATCTAATGTTTATCTTAAAACCATTACACAAATGGTTAACCTTATAACCCTTTCAAAAGATGAAAGTACAAAATATTATAATTAAGTGCACTAAATCAACTTAACATTTATCCCTACATATCATAATGTATATATTGGTTGTCACATTCCAAACAAGTGAATAACTTCATCAATTATTCTCACAAAACATGGTAATAATCTAAATTACCATAAATCCTTATTAAAGACCTGCATGTTTCCTTATTGGATATAGTCCTTAAATCCAAAAAGTTGTAAGCTTCATCTATGATAGCACAATTTTTTTTTCCAAAAAATCCTTAATTAGTTAAAAGGAAATCATTACCATCCAAGTTCCATGGAAAACACCGTTCAAGTTCCTTGGTTGGTTCTAGGTGATTTTAATGCTATTCTCTTCCCTAGTGAAAAAATTGGTCTATCTCACTCTCAAATTTCTTCTAGGGATTTTCGGGTTTCCTTAGATGATTATAGTATGATTGAAATCAACCTCATGAGTGCTGAATACAACTAGTACCGAAGGCATTACAATAGGATTGTGGCTAGTAAACTTGATAGGACCTTCTCGAATATCCCAGTGTTGGATTGTTGGGATACTATCTTGAGAATCACCTTACCCAAAATAAGTTCAGACCATCACCCTATTCTTGTCATCTTACTCTCTAAACAAAGAAAAACTAGCACTCCTTTCAAATTTAACATTTCCTGGACTAGGGATTTAGAATGATCCCTTCTTATTAAAAAATGTTGGGATTCCATGTCTCACCACAATGATGATTTTTATTGTACTACCAAACTGAAACATCTTAAATAGTGTCTTAATAGTTGGTGTGGAGAGAAATAAAAACAAATTGATAAGGACATAGCCACATTGGAGGATTAACTTAGTCAAATTCAAAACACTTCAACAAATTATGATTTTTCTATAGACCCCCATAATGAAATGAACATATCTTTGAAGCTTAACAACCTTATGGTCCTTAAAGATAACATCTGCAAGAAAGTATTTAAAATTAAATGGATTACATATGGTGACTTTAACTCCAATTTCTATAATAATCTAAAATTAATTAGTAAAGTTAGTAGACCGCTTTCCTTTCTTAAAGACAATGATAATCTATATGATTCTGAAGCATCCTAGCCAATCATGTGGTTACAAATTTTGAAAATATTTTCAATTGTTCATGTATTAACAAAGATATTCAGCCTGATGTCATCCCTAGACTAGTTACTGAGGAGGAAAATTGATTTCTTCTATGAGTCCCTATTGATCATGAAATTTAAGACGCTGTTTTTAGTCTCAATCCCGACAGTGCCTCGGGCCCTGATGGGTTCAGCAATGATTTTTATCAACATCACAGGGAAGTTATCCATACCGATGTTTGTAAGCTTGTCAAATACTTCTTCTCCACTAGTGTTCTTCCCCATGGTCTTAATTCCCAATTTCTCACTCTCATTACCAAAGTTTCCAATGCTTCTGAAATTCATCTTTTCAGACCTATTGCTCTCATCAACTCTCTATAAAAATAATCACTAAGTTGTTAGCCATTAGAATTTCCTCCCTATGCCACAAAATCATTTCTAGGAATCAATTTGGGATCATCAAAGGTAGGTCTATACAGGACTGCATCTTCTTTTCCTCGGAATGCACCAATGCTCTTAAAAAAGTTTCTAGAGGAGGGAATGTAGCCATAAAGCTTGACATTAGAAATTCCTTTGAAACAATGGATTGGAATTTTATCTTCAAAGTGCTCCAGAATTTTGGTTTCAATGGCCTATTTATAAACCGGATCCACTCTTTCTTCAAATCTTCTTCCCTTTCCATCCTTGTTAATGGATCTCCTAATGATTATTTTAAATTCACCAAAGGAGTTCATCAAGGTGACCCCTTATCTGCTATCATGTTTTACATTGCAGAAGATTACCTTAGCAAACTTCTTACTTGCCTTGTTGAGCAAAATAAACTTAAACCCATTCAAGCGGCCTAAAATCTAAATGTGCCAACCCATCTGCTATATGCTGATGACATTATCATGTTTCTCAATAGGATAAAAAAAGAATATTCTCAATCTTAAAATAGTTTTATCCCACTATGAGAAAGTCTCTGGTCAAAAAAATAGCTGGAGAAAATCATTTAACTTCTTTAGAAAAAAAATTCCCACCAATAAGAAATATAACATCATAAAAAACCTAGGTATCAAGGAAGGTACCCTCTCCTTCACTTACTTGGGAGTTCCCTTATTCTAGGAAAGACCTAAAGATGTATACTTCAATTTTGTTGTGGACTAGGTTATCAGCCATCTTTCCTCTTGTAAAGTAAAATCTCTATCCATGGATGGAAGGGTTTTCCTTGTTAAGTCTTCCATTATCTCTAAAATGGTTTACTTGCTTATGATCTATAAATGGCTAACTTCTCACTTAAAGAGAATTAATGGGTACATCAAAAATTTTGTTTGGACTAGTAGCATCCTTGAAAGAATGCTTGTTAGCATCCCTTGGACTACCTACTGCAAACCGTTAGAGAATGGTGGTCTAGGCTTAAATAATATCAAGATCTTTAATGCTGCCCTACAATCCAAACTTTCTTGACAATTAATCAATCATAATGATGACTCCATTGATTTTATTCAGAAAAAATTCCTAGAAAAATTAAAAAATTGAAACATGGGCTATGCCAACTCTTCAATATGGACCTCCATCAGAGAATCCTTTTCCAACATTATGAGTAACTCTATATGGATGGTCAGTATGAATTGCACTCTTAATTTTTTGATTGAAAACTGGTCTGGAACCCCCCTCATTGCTATGTTGCCTCCTAAATCCCCTCCTAAAAACATCAACTACACTATCTAGGAGGTGATGTAATACCATAACCTTAACCTCCCTGAGTCCATTATGCATGTTGTTGATAATCATCCCTTATCTAATGCGTATGATTTCCTCATTTAGGAACCATATCACAATAGAATTTTAGATTCTAAAAGTTTTTACAATCATATTTTCTCTAACTCTGATCCTTTTTTTTAATTGGTTGAAACAATTTGACAATTCTGGGATCAAACCCTCAAGATTAAACCTTATCCGGCGCATTACACATAATCGTATTCCTACTGAAGTCTCCCTTAAGTATTTTGGTATCCAACTCTGCTCTCAATGTCATATGTGTCATCAAAATAGAGAAGATAATAACCATCTTTTCGTGTCTTGTGCTACAACTTCTACTATTTGGAATTATATTACTGATCTGTTTGACTGCAGATGGATTCTTTCTGACTCCATTCTTTCTCAACTAATGTAGTATGTGGAGTTTGATTATTCACCAAAAATCAAGAATATCTGTCTTTTTTGCTATTGTTGGACTCCTCCATGCTATATGGTATGATAGAAATAATATCATTTATAATAAACACTCATTAAATATTAATGCAGGCTGAAAAAGAATTATCATTTCTATCCAGGATGCCGCCTTGATTAAAAAAGATCACTGCTACAACTCTGTTAAGGATTTTGTGATCATTCGACATCTCAGAATTGAATGAATATACAAAAAAATGAGGCATTCAATTGAATTGTTTTGGCAGGCTCCCATTCCTGGTTGGATCAATGTCAATGTGGATGGCACTTCCAAAGAAAATCCAGATCCAATAGGCTTTGGAGTTGTTTTCAGATATTTTATGGGTCACTGCCATGGATGTTTCTATGGAAGCTGCGATAATGCCTCTTTGCTAGAAGAAGAGATGATGGATGTGATCCATGCTATTGACTTTGTCAAAATAAATGGTTAGAATGACATCTGGATTAAAAGTGACTCAACAACCATTGTTCAAACCATTTGGAATAGAGTGGTCTACCTTGCCTGACTGCTTACTTCCCGATGGATAAACTGTCTGGACTCACTTTGTGAGAACAGATTCACTGCCACTCATACATATCATGAATTGAATATGGTGGATGATGGGATTTCCAATAATAAAATCAACCATGTTTTACTTGGTGTGAGGACCTCCCAATTGAGCTTCTTACTCTCTATTATAGAGATTTTATTAAAATCCATTCCTTCAAACTTTTGTAGTTTCCTTCCTTTTTTTAATAAATTGTGCCTTGGTCTTTGACCAAGGCATCACATATTATAAAAAATCACATTCTCTTAAATCCTTATGGAAAAACTATATTTGGAAAATACATAGGTGTTTCATTATTCCATAATACCCTAAAAGTACATATACACCATTATTCTTGAATTATATTATATAAATACCCAATAATTTCACCACTTCATTATCATACTCCCCATAAACAATAGCAATTTCATGTGATTTTCCTTTGTATTTAACCTTAAGAGGTTTCAGAATTTGATCATTATCACTAACCATCGGGTTTGGGCACTAGTTAGCATAATTCCCATTCTCCTTACTCTCAGATCACTAAATTGTGGGAGGTGAATCCTATATGTCTTTACATATATTCACATCATTGGAAAAATTATTCTTCCCACCAGTTTGGTAGTGAATTTCCTAATGGACACCCCTTACACACTTAATGAATTTATTACACCCCATAAGACAATTTCATCCATTCTTGTTTTCATACTTAAATCATAAAGGAAAGTTCATCTTCTAATATTCTTTTTTTTTATATTTTTCTTTGAACCCCATCTTTCATTTCTTATTGAATCCATGAGATTGATATGTAAGTCCTTCCTCTATTTCAAATTTGAATTCACAACACACAACCTCTTCTTAGTGACAAAAGTATTTTATGGATAATACCCTTATGATACTTGGATTTAATCCACTTAAGATCCTGACAAATTTTCTTTTGGGTTGGATGATAATACTAGAAGAGTACCTCAAAAGTTTTGTGAAATTAGCCACGTAGGTACCAACATATTCTTCATCATTTTTCTTTCAACTCAAGGAACTCCTTTTCAATATTTACAAGAATAATACAAGGAAAGTACTTATTGAATAATACATTCATAAACTCATTATAATCCATGGATTCAATTTCATCTTGATTCCTTGTATTCTTGATTTAGAGTCCACCACTGGTCTACTTCAACTTTTAACTAATAAAAATCCAAAATGAATTTCTGTTATTCCAAAAAATAGATGACTGAGAATATATTTTCAGTGGTACTGATCTAATTTTCAATAATAAGTTGATCAGAAGACTCTCTAAAAGAAGGTGGAAGTTTCCTCATGAAGGACTCAATAGACCATTGTTCCCTCCTTTTTTCATTTAGAAGCTCAGCATGATTCATAGGTTGAGAAAGTTGTGTGAGCATAACATTGAGGTTTTACATTTTAGTTACCATAGAATTCAATTGATCAAAAGAAATAACATTTCATTTTCTATCATAATAACAATTAACACAATTTCATTGAGTTCCAACCATTGACTAAAACCAAAAAGCATAGAGTAAGAAACAATTGTCATAGTGAGGAACCATGAAATCATGAAAAACCACTTATATGATGTCTTAATTATGATGAATTTATTTAATCTATAAAACTATATGGTTATCCTAGTTTATTCATAGCCAACTTATTTTTAAATTGTTCATTATTGTTCATGAAGATTTTTTGAATTCTCAAAGCATGTCTCCCAAGAGTGTCAAACTAGGTGTGCAGTAAGGAATGTTGTTGTATACTATGTTACACTTGAGTTAGGACTGATGTACAATGTTATTGTTATTACTCCTAGGAAAATATATACCAGAACTACATCCACTTGTATTAACCAAATAGTGATGAATTTCTAGAAAACCACTCACTCTATCCTTTAAAAAATTTCTTGGAAATTTTTCTATAGTTTTCATTATCCTTTGACATATCTTTAGACATGTACTTAGAGTTATCATTAAGGTTTTCTCATCCTAGTTTCCATATTTTAACAAAAAACTTCTCTAATACTAACTATAATAACCTAGGATTTTCATACATTGATATTACATCACTTTTTGTAATATTAAATACATTACACAAACACACACCCAAAGATAGTATTAATTTAGTGCCTTTGGAAACATGGAACCATAAATATTGGTATAAAAGTGATCTATATTATCTCCCACTAGGTTCTTCATGGCTAGAATACTTATTAGAAAAATAAAACATAATATATATCTTCATAACAAGTGGAAGGGAACAAAAAATTGGATGATCTTAGATAATTATAAAGGGTAAAAAAGGGAGGCATGTAAGCATAAACATGGGCATGGAGGTATGAGAATGTGATCATAAAATTATAATACCATACCCATCATATCAAATATTATAAATATCATAGTATAATGATTGGGAATTTTTAAGACATGAATCATAAGGGAATAAATATCATAATCTAGGAAATTATAACATAGGAGTAATAAATGTAATTGTGTCATACACATAAACATTTAGTATCATTCCCTATAAGGTAAGACACATTTTTATAACTAATCAGGACACTTCATGGGGACTACACCTACTGGGAGAGACACACCACAATCCCCAATTGCAGTCCTTCCCTTACATGGTATTGGGTTGTCCATATTCCCATATTTGGTCGGGTTTCCCCATCTTACCATTGTGGATTAGGTTTCCCAACATTCCCATAGTGGATCAATCCCATAGACATGATTCCCATCATTATCTCTTGATACATAAATCATTGCCCAATGCATTAGAGGGTGATATAAGACCCACCCATCACATAATGAAAACCATACCTATGTGTACAACAAGAAAATAAATCATTAATCATATAAGAACACATATAATGAAATGGGTTTCATAAAAATTATTCAGTCATAAAATAACACATGAAAAATAAACGGGTTTCATAAATATCATTCCATCCTAAACATAAAACGTTATAATAAATAATAATATTGGTATTGTTGAATAATATACATAGAAAAAAATATGTAATATAAAGTAATGTTATATTATATGGAAAATAATATTTGAGATATCACTTGAAAACAATTATTGAGAAAAAAATCCTTTCTGATTTGAAAAGATATTTTTAAACTGAAAAACACTTATAAGAGAATTTTCATTGAAAATAACCTTTAAACAATAAAATGTAATATTTTAAAATTATTTTAAACATATTTTTAATCATTTTTCATTTAAAATTCAAAAAATATCATTTAAAACACTTTTAAACATTTTTAAAAAACATTATTTTAAAGGTACACAAATTTATAACTGAAGAGATAATAACTTTATGTGAAAATTATAATATCATGAATGAATTAGATTTATGATACAACATGTAAAAGGTAATTATATAAACCTCATAAAATAATATAAGTGTATAATATAATATGTGTCTCAAAGAAGGAAAATTGAGACAAAATTACCTTACCAATATGGAAAATTTTGAACCATAAAACCCATGAAAGAAAGATCATAAAATGGATATGAAAATAAGCATAAATTTCAAGAATAAGACTCATAAAGTAAATTAAGGGGTATTATATATACCAAACAAAAGAAATGAGTAGTGTATAAGACATGTGTCCCACAGAAATAAAGGTGAGACATAAATCCATTACTACTTGAGTAACTTTAGAATCATGATCTCCAACATTGAATAAAAACAGTTAAATATTTTAATATATATAAATAAAAGAAATTAATGATATAAAATTTCATAGGTCAGTATATACACCACACAAAAGAAGCGAGTGGGGAATATGACATGTGTCTCATGGATATAAAAAGTGAGATGAAATTCCCTTACCTTAAGTCTTGACATCTTCACACACATTAATACCTCATGTATAATAAATATAAGTTTATTATATATCTAACATAGATCTATATTCATATATTTAATACTATACATGATTTAATTATGAATTTATATTACCCACTTATTAATAATTCTATGTTAATGTTATGTCTCGGGTAATAACCACTTTATTTTTCATTCATGTTTTGAATTTTTATCCTTAGAAATCTTATATAAATCATGATTTTATAATTAAATAATTGGTAACCATGATATAATTGTCACACACATATATATATTCAGTATATATGTGTTTATAGTGATTCATAAAAGTTAGAGATAGAAAATAATATACACCATTCATGGAGACGGTACACCGTACGTACGCATCAATGTTATTTTCATTTTCTTATCATTTTAAAATAAAGAAAATAATATGATATATTATCATTAAAGAATCATTATTATGTTATATATTTCATATATATTCATAAAATTCGTCTTTATTATCATCCATGGGAAATATAGGTGAATAACGAATCACATCGCATCATGAAGATAGTAAGCCATACGTACACACGAGCGATATTATCATTTTACCAAAATATTAGATGTTAAAAAAGGCAGAGATGAAATTAAAATTCAAGTATTATAATTCTATAATATATATAATATAATAATATAGTTTCTATAATAATTCTCAACCATGAGAGGTGGTAAAGGAAAAACAAAAAACATAATTTCATGAGGTGGTAGTTTACCATACACAAGAACTATAAATTTGTTAACCATTAGTTAGAAGTCTGTGTTAGTGTAGGTAAAAACACTGATATAAAAATATCCAATTATATTTTTAATAATTATATTATTATATAAAAATGAAATAAAAATAATTTAAGGGTTTTAATGAAGAAAAAAAAAATAAAAATATTTGTTGATGAACGTTGCCTCTTCTTTGGGTGTCTCATTTTGATTAGCATAAAAGGACTCCTTTGGTTAAATTTATACCCAAAGGAAGGATTCTAGGATGAATATAGGAAAGCTGGGAAGTGATTTATATAGATTTTTTCTGAACCAAATAGGTTCTGAAGTGTGAGGATAAGAGAAAGGGAGGTTCTCTTTTTTAAGAGATTGGAAATATTTTTTTTTGAATTTCTCAGGAGATTAAATTATAATAAAATAAATATCAATCTAAATACCTAAAAAATTACATTTATTAAAATAAATGATATTATAAGGTTGTAATATCATCAAAAAATATATTTTATATAAGTTTTGATTATATTTTAATCCTTATTATTTTTATTTACCCTCGATTAACCCATTTTAATTTTAACTATAGTAATCAATTTTTCTATACTAAGAGGATGTAATTTTTACTTATAAAGTGTCAATTAGACCATAAATAGAATATTTATGATATTTTAGACCATAAATTATCCTATTTTTCTAATGAAATATTTTTATTATTTTTAAATAATTTAATAAAATACCATTTTCATAAAATATCACATGTGTTAATTTTGACACTATTCATAACTTTGACTTTAAGAAAGTACATACAAAAAGATAAAACTGAATAAATTAACTCAAAACACAACTAAAATGTTTAATTAACTAATAAAATTAATTTATCAGATTAATTAAGTCAATATATATTTATTTTAATATTTCTAATATCATTTAATTGATCATTTCATTAAATGAGCAATTATTGCACCATCATTTTGTAATTTTGTATGACAATTATTTATTCACTAAAAATTTAATATAAATTTATATGATGTATAAAAAAAATTTATATTTCATAAGAATATATATATTCAAGAATGTAATATTTTTATCCCCATATTAAAAATATTATACATATTAAAATTAAGAATGCGACATTTTGTCACCCCCTTCGAGTTTTATAATATTTAAGTCAGTTTCCTGAAACATTGTGCATTAAATTATTAAATTTAGATCCTTATGTGTTAATAGTCTAATTATATTAGACCATTATCTTTTTTTAATGTGTTAGTGTATTTTTATAATATTTATATTATCATTTTACCCTCATTTACCTGATTTACCCTTAATTATGGTATTAAAAATTAATAAAGTTATTATTCATATTGTCCAAAAATAAAAGGGAAATATTTAATAAATTTGAAAATTATGTTTAAAAATATTTAATACATTTTTCATAATTCAAAATACATAAATTTCAAAAATTAATTTAAAATTAATCCCACTGATGGTATGAGAAATCGAGTTTTTAAAGTGAAAACGTCTAAGAGATTGACATGTTTATATATCCAAATTTAATTTCAAATTTATTCCAATGACATAAATTGGATTAAATGATTTTTTTTATCTAATTATACTTTAAAACCAATAAAATATACAATTAAAAACTATAAATTATTTCGATAAAAAATCAGTTTTCAATTAAAATTCACTATTTTTCAAAATTCATCAAAAAATGAATCTTATAAGAAAAATAAAATAAATAAACCAAAGTAAATTTTGATACTAAAATTTCAAATTATGTGTTTATTATTTCATATAAAAATTTTAAAGGTCTCACAAATTTTATTTAAAATGGGTTCTCCATTAAAAGGTGGAAAAATTACCATTTTAAAAAAATATAGGGTTTTATGCGTAAATTTGGGTTTTTTATTATCATATGCTTATAAAATATAATTGATGAATATCAAAAATATTTTATTTAATACATAAGATATATATTTCATTAATATAATTCCATAATTGTAATGAATTTAATTTAGTAATATAAAACGACTTTGAGCGCATAAAAATAAAACTATTTCCTTTATTATCAATTAGTAAATTTTATCATTTAAAATTAATTGGAAACCAATGAATTAATATTATAATACTTATATTTTTATAATTTGGTTAATAATATTCATAACCACTAATTCAACAGCTATGTTCTATCTTATTATATTAAATAATTTTACTTTAATAATATACTATTGTTTGGTAAAACTCAGTCTTGTGTGTAATACATGCTATAAAAAGAACTAGATGTTGTGTGTAATACATTCCAATAATAGTGTTTCTTATACCAAAAGATAATAAAAATGTTTTGTGTAGAAAAACATCAACTTGGTGTTGTATATAATTCATTTCAAACATAGTGTTTTCCGTATAACGAAAGATATATTCAGTATTGTGTGAAATGAAAAATATCAAAAAGACTAAATTAAATCAAAAAAAATATTTTAAAAAATCTCAAGCGGTTAAATTCACAAAAAAAGTGAAACCATAATGTTTATATAAGATACAAGCTTACATTAACTATACTAAAGTAGAAAATAATCAAGTGTAATTTTTAATGTTTTTTAGTGTTTATGGGATGGTAGGAATATAAACGTCAAAATATAGGAAAAGATGGGTAAAACACCAACATAGAAAAATCAATGCACAATTTGTTTGAAATGATACATGGAAGGAAATTGAAACTCATATTTAAAAGGGTCTGAATGTATGACGAAATAAAGGTGATGGTGAAAATTAGAAGGGGATAAAAATATAAAATATGTTCTAAACATGAAACTTCCCCAAATATTCATGAAAATGTGATACAAGTGTTCCTATTTATTTATTTATTTATTTTGTTTTTCAGAATTTTCACTTGGGATAAATCTCACACTTATCTCCCAACCCCTTTTTGATATATTTATGATAAGAATTTTAATATTTATAATAAGATCAAAGGTTAAGAAAGGGGTATTTTTTCCTTCCCAAGACGTAACTCATTTTTTTTCTTTTTTTTTGTTGTTTTCCATACATTTTTAAAACTTTTCAATAAAATTTGTAATCCATTCCCAAAACTCAGGGAATGAAAATCTCTCCCCCACACTTAAATGGATGCTTTACCTCAAGGATATTATGACACATTACAAATCAAGAAAATGGTACCCAAACTGAAACCCATTCCCCCACACTTGAATTTTAATAAATTATACCATGAAAATACATATAGATGTTAGGTGGGGAATGTTTTTGGGCTTGAAAAGTTGATAAAAAAAGGATTTTCTTAGGATTTAAGGAGATTTCAAAATGTGGATCTGGCTATTTTTATTATCATGTGGTTTAAAAAATTCCTCTATCATATTAATGCACACAAAAGTAGAAAATTACACATGAAGGTCTAAAAACTCAAGACACAAAATCAAGGGTAAAAAAAAGAAAAGATAGTCCAGGGTTAGCTTGGTATGAAAAATAACATTTTTTTTCTCATTATTATAGTAGAATTATTTTCCAAATCAAAAAATTAGAAATAAATATTTATTGGTCTTGAATAATAATTATTTACCCAAATTTATGATGAAAATACAAAAAAAAATAAGATAAAAACAAGTCTTTTTACACACAAAAATGGTTGGAATTTTTTTCAAAAAGTGGGTGGTGAGTAATTATGAATCTTTTTGTTTTGTTTGTTTTTAAAAAAAAATTGACATAGAAGTTGTTCAAGGATATTGATAATAAATATCATGGATAAAACATGGCTATTAAATTGGACATGAGCAAAGTGTATGATCGTGTTGAGTGTATCTTCATAAATATGGTGTTAAATGGTATGGGATTCTCATCTTGTTCTACTGAACTTATTTTCAGGTGTTTCAGCTCTTTTTGGTTGAAAATCTCTTTTATGGGGAAGAATCATGGTTTCTTCAATGTGACACAAGGATTAAGGGAAGGGGATCCCCTCTCACCGAGCATATTTATTCTCTCCCAAGACATCATGAGTCGGCTTATCAAGAGAAGTGTGCTACATGGAAATATCTTGTCTTACCTTAGGAAGTTATGTTCTATCGCCATCTCTCATCTCATGTTTTCAGATGATACCATCATTTTGTTGAATGCTAACAGGAATTCGGTGCATGGAATTAACAAAGTTCGGGAAGAATATTTTCACTGGAGTATAGAAAGTCATCAATAAGGGGAAGAACAACTTGTATATATCCAGAAGATGTAGTTCTAGGCGTGTCTATTCCCTATGTAGCACCTTGGATATACAAAGAGGGGAATTTCCAATGGACTACCTTGGTGATCTTATCTCCTCTGGAAGGCTCTTCATTCGGGATTTTGACCAAATTGTCAGCAAGATTTCTGACCGTATACACAACTAGAAAAATCGCTACCTATCTTTTGGAGGCCGTGTGACTATGGTTAATAGTGTGATCTTGGATACCCCTATCCACACACTTTTGAATATTTTTTTACCAAAAGGAGTCATTTTCTATATTGACAAGATCATGGATAGATTCATCTGGGATGCTCTCACAGAGGGAAAACAGAATTGCGAGTCCTCGGGTAATATGGAAACACCAGTGCAGGAGTGTGGTATTAATGTTAGGATCTTGGTTGACAATATTCAATGCTTGCATGAAAAATTGGCATGGGAAGTTCTGGAGGACCGAACACTTTGGGGGAAGTCAATGGTGGGTAGATGGAACGGGAGCATGGATAGAGATGCAAGGCATTTGTCCCCCTTTTGGGCCATGATTCTACCTCTTATTCAGGATCTGAAACCCTTTTCCCACTGGATTGTTGGAGAGGGAACCATTTCTTTCTGGAACCAGAATTGGGTAGGCTCCATCATTGGCTTCCTAGGGTGTCCGACCACTTACATCTCCTTCAAGGAGGCGGCTCTTCATCCTCCCTTCATCTCGGCTGTTATGGACAAGGACCAGAAGGAAACTTTTGATCTCATTGATCCAAATGGAGATCTTGATAGGTGCATCTTCCCCCCATCCAGTTCGGGGGCCTTCTACTGCAGGGATTTTGGGATGATTTCGACTTCTCAGAACCCTCCTAACAATTGGAACATCACATTGTGGATTAGGAAAATTCCTACCAAATAAAACTTTCTCTCCTGGAGAATAAGGAGAAATGCTATACCATCAGACGATAACATCAAAAAGTGTGGTATCAGTAACACTTCCAGGTGTTGTTGTTGCAAGGATCACTGGGAGGAGAATTCAGACTGTATTTTCATCAAAGGCAGATGTTAGAGAGCAGTCTGAAGCATTTTCGGAGGGTTTATTAGGGTTTTAGTTAGCAGCATGGCTGGTACTCCCTTACCGGAGAGATGGTTTCATGGTTCTGGTGATACTGGTCTGAAGGAGGCTTGAGCGATCGTGCTCCACGTTGGCTACTGGTGTCTCTAGTAGGCAAGTAACAAGTCATGGTTTGAGGGGATCAAATCGATAGGTAGGTCCATTGTTTCTAGATCACGGAGCCTACTGATAGACTTGGTTAGGTTGTTCAGCAGTTGGCACGATTCTCCTTCCATCCGCAGTCTTCTCCATCCCAACCCTGCAGCTCACCTGAGCTTCAATGGTTCGAGATCTTCATGGGTCTGCTGGCTTCCACCCTCCATGGGATTGAAGCTCAACACAGACAGTTCATGCAGATCGTGGATCATCAGAGGAGTCGGTGTTGTCCGTGACTCTGGAGGTGATGTAATTATGTCTTTTACTACTCACCTCGGGAGAGGTTCCTCTTTACAGGATAAGTCCATGGCATTGCTTACTAGATTATCGCTCTTCCACCAGGCCAATATTGTCCTCTAAGAGGTGGAAATTGAATCCTTGATTTTTCATAAGTCCTTAGGTGTCAAGGGACCTATTCTATGTTCAATCTTATATGTCACAAGAAAATTCAAGGGTGTGTTGAATAACAGTATCGAAGTCTTCCATACTTGGCATGAGGGCAACAAAGTTGCGGACTATTTTGCATCCTTAACCGGCTACAGCCACAACGTCTCCTTTTTCTTGAAAGTGGACTCTCTTATGCCAGAGGGGGCAGATCTTGTTATAGGGGATGACCTTGCATTGCACTAATTTAGACCCCCTTAAGATCCTATTTGGGCTAGTTTGACCCATGTCTCTTCCTATTCTTCTCGTTACTTTTAATAAATAAATAAATGATGATGATTATGATGATTACATCCATATAGAGGAGAGAAAAAAATGAAATGATGTAGAAAGTAGTAAAAAAATTGAGAGTGAGAGTGAGAATGAGAGAGTAAGAACAAGAAATATAGGGAAATAGATAGAGATAGATAAAGAGAGAGAGAGATGGAGGAGTAAGAGAGGGATAAGGAGTTAATAGGAAAGAGGTGCCTCTGGTTTTGATTTATTGGGTTGTCGTCTCCATCCAATGTTGGGTTGGTGGAAGATGACGTGGCTTCTGGGGCATGTGTTCTCTCATGGTTATTAATTAGTCAATTTTAGTTAACTATTAATGTCTTTTTAGAATAAGGTTCTTGGAATTTCACTACACTAAATTTTTAAACATTAGAAACAATAAAAGGACCTTCCCAACAAGAATTGAGCTTACCTGGGTGAACTCACAATCAAGAATTGAATAGTATTACCATTTCTACTTCATGAAATACCTTTCATAAGATGTTTTCTATCATGGAGTAACATATATTTCTTTATTGTATAGATTAGAATTCTTGTATGAATCAAGTCTAATCTCTTCCAATTCATTCAACTGCAACAATATCTCTTCACCAAATTTTTCACAATTAATATTACAAGTTTTAACAAACCAAAATGACTAATGTTGGATTTAAACAGGTAAATGATATTATTTAACAAAAAACTATCCTAAAAGGATACATCCATATATATTTTTTATATAAATTTTGATAATTCCAAAACACCTCACTATGTTTTTCAAACCAATCATTTCTTGTGGGATTAAAAATTTATCTCAAGCACTATTTTCACTTTTATATTAGAAATTGCATCAATGAAATATTTTAGGGGTTATATACTATTGAATTTTTATTTATAACCCCATTATTTTTCAAAAGATATTCCATGGTTTGATTTTAAAAAATGGATTCTAAGTCACTCACCAAGGGATGTAGATTTCCAAATTGAAGGAAGATGTGGGTTTTTAGAAACTCAATAATAGTATGTGAATCATCCTTTCTTGTGGTATTGGCCTCAACCCAATTAGAAATATATTAAACTATATAAATTATGTAGGATAATTCATTAGAATGGGGTGAGGGTCATATGAAATCAATGCACCAAGAATCAAAGATTGCATAGAATATTAAGGGCCTTTTGGGAATTTCATTTGTTTCAAAAATTATGTCAAACTTTTGGAAAGTGGGACATGATTGAAAAAACTCATACGAGTCCTTCAAGAGTGATGTAAAGATGAATCTAGAGTTAAGTAACTCTCGGTTGGTCTATTATTTTCCAAAGTGGTCACCTCTAGGAATTGAGTAGAAGAATTCCAAGATATAAGAATGTTCATCTTCATCAAGACATATCCAACTGACCACGTCATCCCTAGTTTTTTAAATTTTATTATCTTCCCAAAATGTTTATTTTGAATCATTTTTAGCTTCATTTTGTTTTCTTCAGAAAAATATTCCTTAAAAACAACACCAACCAAGTAATTTTGAATCAGGGCATACCATGGTAGCTTTCGAGTAATAGATGAGAGATATTAAATTGGAAATTTAGGATCAATGATTTCATAATGAGAATAATTGGAAATTATAATCAGGTGAACAACCATAGTGTTTCCATTTATCGGTCTATATTAGATATCAAGTTCAAACTATTTTAGCATGAGGACCTATCTTATTAGACTCTGTTTGGAATCAATTTTCTTAGGTAAGAAATTTAATGTTGAATAGTCTATAAATATATTGATTTTAACACCTAAGACATTGGGCTAGAATTTATCCATGGAAAAAACACATCTAAAAGTTCTTTTTCAAAGAAAGTGTAATGAGATTAAGTTTTACCCATTGTTTTTGTGGCATAATAGGTAACATGAGTAATTTGTTTATCTTTTTTGACCAAGAATGGCCCCAATAGACCTATCAGAAGTATCCCACATAACTTAAAATGGAAAGGACCAATCTGAGGGTTTGATTATTGGGGAAAAGGTAATAAAAACTTCTTTTTCAATGAAGGCCCTCTTGAAATCCTAATTGATATAAAATTTAACACCAATATAGATTAGTTTAGTGAGTGGGAGGGAAATCCTATAGAATTTTTGGATGAATCACTAATAGAAACTATCATGACCAAGGAATAAATAGATTCTTCAAAATAATTTGGGATTTTGAAGTGATTATATGAACTTAATTTTAGTAGGATCAACTTGAATAACCTATTTAGAAATTATTTGTCCTGGAACAATCCCATTTACAACCATGAAGTATCATTTTTGAAAATTTAATATAAGGTTACATTTGAAACACTTTTTTCGGACTAGATAGAGTGAATTGAAGAATGATTCATATGAATCACCATAAATAGAAAAGTCATCCATGAATACCTCTATGAAATGACCAATAAATTTAAAAATATACCCATCATACACCTTTGGAATGTTGTAGGATAATTTCAAAGGCCATAAGTCATTCTTATATATGTGTATGTTATAAAGTGGAATGTGAATGCGGTATTTACTTGGTCTTGATATCAGATTAAGGTTTGGAATTAGCCAAAATATCCATCGAGAAAGTAATAATTCAACTTTTTAGCAAATAAATAGAGCATTTAATCATGAAATCTGTTTTTCACTTGAGTTATGACCAACTCTCCATGTTCAGTTGAGGAAATAGTTATCCCACTCTTCTTAGGTACCAATTTAATTAGACTAACACATTAACTATTAGAAATTAGGTAGATAATACCATCTTAAAGAATATTGGTGTTCTCTTACAAAACCCCATCAAGTATGAGTGTATTTAATCTTCATTGAGGTTTCATGATTATTTTGGATGATTATTCTAGATGAATGTAATGCATGAAAATGGTTGGGTTGATTCCTAGAATTTCATCTAGGGTCCAACATAATTCCTTTTTATTTTCCTCTAACACCTGGACAAGTTTGGTATCCTCTATTATAGTAAGTGTAACAGAGAAAATAACATGATAAGAATGATTAGGGAAAATGAATTCATACTTTAAGTGTGAAGAAAGTAGTTTTAGATCAATTCCATCATTCATTTGTGGGAAAGACAACTTAATAACAGATAAAGTGTTTTTAGTTGGTTTTTGAAACATTTTGATCATTAATTTCAAAGGTGGAACAATAAATATCATAGTTGAGATGAGATTTCAAAGTTTTTTCAAGATCCTTTACATTTATGGAGTCTACAAATTAAAGGTAAATATCAAGTTCATCGTTTACAACTTGGTTAATCATAGTACAGATTTTACAAACTCGTATCTCATTAGAACATGATGAACATGATAGAATGAGAGTGAATCCACTCTTAGAAGTGTCCTCATAATCATTGATAGTGAACACATAGTTATCCTATGATGGGTATTGCATGGATTGAAAAATATTTAACTTGACTAGTTGGTTACAAAATTCCATAGATAAGATAACCACATGGACATCAATTTAGGTTCTTACAGTCATGAGGAATGGTCTTCCTAGAATTATGGGGGATTGAGAAGAGGATGTATCAACTTCTATTGTATATAAATAGAAATCAATTAGGAAGATAAGATCATTGATATGAATAAAGAAATCCTTTATTATTCCCTTTGGACTGGTAGTGTATTGATTGGATAACTGGATGACTACACTTTTTAGGTTTAATGTACCTAGAAAAATGTTAGAGAAGATGGATTTGGGAATGAAATTTATTGAGGATCCTAGGTTTACGAGTGCATCATGAAAGTTAGAACACCCTATTTGAGATGGAACAGTAAATTTCCATGGATATTTTCACATAATGGGGACAAACTATTGGGTTTAATCATTTTTTGTGGTCCTAAAAAATTTATTATGGGTGTAAAATTCATTAATAAACTATTCTTACATATAGAGTTTTATGGAATAAAAGAGGGTAATGTTCACTTAAACAGGTCTAAACATGTTAATATTTTAGGAAGGTTCAAAGGGAATATTTGTCTTAGAGACGACTTACAAAAAAGGATTTGAGTTACTTAGAGGAATGGAAGGAGGAAAGGGAGTGGATTCCAGTTCTTTTCAGTAATTTTATTTTTTTAAAATTTTAAGTTTTATATTTAAAGGTGATTTAAGGGATTCATAAGGAGGCATACAATTTTTCTTTCTAGAACATAGTGAAATTTCACTTACATTACCCTTGGGGTTGAGAAATATTTGATATGGTAGTTGGGAAGAATTTTAATATTTTTGTAATATTAGGTGGGATTCAAGTTGAAAAATTTTATTTTCAACGTTTTTGAGGATAGAATAGGCGAGGGAGGCAAGATCTTCCATAGCACTTTACCAAGTTTACTTAAAAATATGTCTTCTCCCACATTAGGATTTCCTTGATTTTCGTTATTAGGAAATAAATTGTATTGGTTTGGGAATTTGGAAGACTCACTAGGATATTGGAGTCTAGGAGTAGAAGGAGGAGGATTTATCATTTTATTAAGTAAAAAAGGAAAAGGATGTTGTATGTTACCACCACCTTACCATATTAGAATTGGTTTGGATTTTGAAGAGGTAATTGAGGGGGTCGGTATGTGGGATTACCATACCTCAAGCCTAGATGGTCTTTTTATCTTATGTTATATATAGGAGAGAGGGGACTATATTGGGGTTGGTTGTAGTTTCTAACGATTCAAACTACTTATTGCTAATTGGTTTTACTATGAGAAAATTATGTGTTTAGATTCATTTTAATAGAAGAGTCATATGGATCATCATGAAGTTGTGGAAATTTGGATTTTGGATAAGCTGGTGAGATGAAGATTCTATATTTTTTACAGGTCTAATGAACTGAGCTTGTGGAGTAGATGCAGTTAGGCCTTTGTAAGAAAAATCTAGTTGTCGGAAAAGACATACAATCTCACTCATCCACTCAGTCATCTTGTTAGTAAATATGGATATATTATCTTGGAATTTTCTAACTTGATAATGTGCTTTAGTATGTAATTGTTTCATGCTTTCACCCATGTTTCTTATGAGATCTTGTGTAGCTTTAGGAGTTTTGTCAACTAGAGCACCACCACTTGTGGTATCTATGAGAGTTATCTCTATATATAATAACCCCTCATATAAGTATGATGTCATGATTTTTTCAGGGATTTGGTTGTGTGGGAAAGTTTCTACAATATTTCTTAACCTCTCCCAATACTAATGGATTGATTCATTGGGAGAATTGATGGATACCACTAATTTTCTTAGAGATAGAAGTAGTTCGAGAAGCAGGAAAGATTTTTTCTAGTAAGAGTCACTTCATGTCATTACAAGAATATATGAAACTTGGAGGGAGGTAGTAGATCCATGATTTTTTGGAGTTAGGTAGGGATAATGTGAATTCTTGAATTTTGATTTGTTCTTCAGAAACCCCTTGAGGTTTTATAATAGAGCACAACCCTTGGAACTCTTTGAGTTAAAATGTGGATCCTCACCTAATAGCCCCTAGAAATAAGGGAAAAGATAAATCACACTAGATTTGAGTTTGAAATCATAATCTATTTTTGGATATTGAATACCAATGGGTTAGTAATTCATATAATGGGAAAAAAATTATTTAAGGATTTTTTCCATAGGATTGATTCTATCTAGATCAATTTGATAAGAAATTAATGGGACTTGAGGGATTTGAATATCCCTAATTTTAGTCCTAATTTGGTGAGGAGTTAAATCGATTTGAAGTTCAAAAAAATTCAATAGATTTTTTTGGGAGGATATGTGGAATTAAAATAAATTTTGAAAAGATGGGAAGGAAGGTTTTACATTATGTTTTTTTATATTTCATTTTGATTTTGATTTTTTTTATTTTTTTGATTTAAAATAAAAAATAAAAAAGGACCGAATACTTATCACAACATACATGGGAAAAATCCATTTGAAACAGGACTGATTTTCATTTATCTTCTGTTCAATGTTCTTATGCTTTGGTAAAATGTGTATAGCGACATTCAAGTTTAATATTCAAGGAAAATACTATTTTTTTGAGTTGATTGTTTTTGATTTGTATATTGAATTGGGGGGGGGGGGGTTTACAGATATTTATTAAATTAATTTATGGATAATTTTTATTTAAAATTGATAAATAATTTGGTGAGATCACTATTTGGGTTCTAATCTTATTTTATCATTGAGATTTGTGTTATATTGTATTAAATTAAAACCCACTTCATAAGAAGATTTTGGTTGGAATTCCCAAGTGTTGAAGCATTAATACAAGACTTAACCACAGTTCTAATATCAATAAATATTTTTTATGGTAGTGTATTTATAGTTTCAATAATCCATTTAATCCATATTTTAAAACAAATATATCATTAATCCATGAAATTTTATGTTTAACATACACAATTTTATCCTAAATAATATTTAACAAAAAAATCTCTCACTCACTTGAGATCCCCAAATTATGACTCACAAAAATGGATTATTTAATCATTAATTATGATGGTTTTCAATTTGGTTTATGTTGTTTAGGGTTATGAGTTAAAAATAGATGAAAAATAACAGGACAAGATAAGAGTAGCATACAGAACAGACACACAAATAGGGAAGAAAATAAACATGAACTATGGATTGAATGATAAAGAAAAAGAGGAAAGGGTTTTTATGGATTCATTTAAAATATTTAATACCATTAATATTATATAATAGTATTTTTATTATAATAATATATTATGATGAGATGACATGAATTAAAATATAATTAAAATGGAAATAAAACTTACACGATTACAATTGAAAACAAGAGAAAATAAATATGATATGAAAAGTTGAGGAGAGGTTAATATTAATGAAAAAAATCATCAAATTTACTACTAGTATCTTATTATGTATATTTATGTGATAATGATCATAATTGTGTTATGAAATTCCAACCTCTTGTAAGAAGAAGAGGAGAGTTTATTTATATATCCCAAGGTGGTAGAATATTTGTATTCCAAAACAAACCATAAAATTTACTCAACCATTTGAATATTTAGATAGAATAATATCTAGGTATATACTTTTTAAAAGTTGTAGATATATTTTTGGGAAGTTCACCCTCTAAATTTTGCATCCATTGGAATTTCAGATCTAAAGTTATGGACGTTTTCATAAATAATGTGTTGTTTCCATGTTTTATCATGTATTTTTAAAATTTCATAATGTGAATGTGTTTTAGGAAAGGAATATTTATTCACATTAGAACCGTTTATTATAAAAATTTTGGAGCATAAATACTGAATTTCCAACCATTCAATTTTAGATCAATTGGGTAATTGGATTAGGAGAAAGGTCAATAATTATTAGATATTTTAAAATCCCATATTTAATTATTGGTTGGACTTTCATGAATAAATTGGGCCACTTTTTTTTTGAATTGGGCCTTAATTTTTTTTAAAAAAAATATGTTTCTGGAGTAACTTGAAAAAATTGAGGAGTTTTGGAAAATTTGGGATCCAGATTGAGCCCAAAAATTAAATCTTTATAGATGATCCAGTTCTTTCCATTGATTTGGTTGGCCTTCCTGTGTGATATATATGTTCCTTTAGAGGGATAAATTAGCCAAATATATAGTTTAATTATTTTTAGTACATTAAATTAAAACCATAAAAAATAATAATAACACAATTTGGATAATTAGGATGAGATTTATTATTAAAATAATAAAATGAATCCAATATGGATTAATTCGAGGAATGATCACAAATTATATTTAATATTAAAACATATGTTATTCACACAATTTATGAACTTTTATTTTAAAATAAGTAAAGTGAGTATATAAAAAAGTTATGAATAAATTAATAACATCAGTAATATAACTGATTTGAATAGTTTCATTCTACTCAAAAATATGTTCAAGATAACTTTCATTTTCATCTTTAACTAATTTCTCATATTCTTAAAAAGTTTTAAAAGATATGAATTCATTCATTTATATAAACTAAAAATCATTAAAAAATATAGATTTTTTATCTTTACAGTCCATCTTTTAATGATAAATAGAAAACCAATCCATACCCAGAATAACATCAAACTCTATATGGGGCAAGACAGTAATGTTTTTAGGTAAAACCCTTATAAAAACGATAAAAGGAATATTTTTATAATATATTTTTTTCATTAATACTACCCATAATTATTTTTTTCCTAATATTATGGATTAGTTTATTGAGTTGAAATTTCTAATTTATCATCAAATTTCATGTAAAAGAAATAATGTATAGACCTAGTATTAAACAAGACATTGGAATAATCTGAATAAAAAAGTAATGTATCTAACACCACATAACTGGATAGTCCAAAATCTTATAAAGTAGTCATTAAGGACTTATCCAAAAAAAATTAATTGTGATCTTGATGACATCTATCTTTTATTCTTATCTTTATAAAAGTACTCTCATAATGAACCATCTCATTACAACTAATACATCTTAATATATACTTTTCATTATTTTTCTGATCATTATTATAATATTTTTCTTTTCAATAATGAGCCACATATCTAAATTTACCACACCATAAACATGTTTTAGATTTTATAAGACATTAACCATGGTTATTTTTACCACACTTATCAAAATATTGAAACTTTATTTTAATACCTTTATATTTACTTGGTGGATGCTTCCCCATTACCTTCCATTTGTAATTATTTTTCTTCTAATTTAAATAGAATACATGATAATCAATAAACTCCATTTATATCTTCTAGAAAATTCAGAAATTTTTTTCATAATTTTTGAATTCATGATAATACAATTAACCATGATATCTCATCTTTATTCCCGAGTAAAAAAGATTAATTTTATAATAATGTTCCTAAATAAAATTTGGGACGTACCTTGAAAATCAGGTGAAGTTTTCTTTATATGTGACTACTAAATCTTACTCCTTTTTCCTCAATTCCAAGAATTTGTTTTCCATTCTAATTCAAATAACATTAGGAAAATACTTCTAAAAGAAAATATTCTTAAATTAATATAATTCCAAGGCATCAATATCATCTCTTTCTCTAATATTATTAAGAATTAACCACCATCAATTGGTTTCACCTTAAAAATGGTGAGAAGAAATAATTAACTTTTGATATTCCGAATAGTCTATGAATCTGAATATCTTCTTCAAGGATTTAATACACCCTTCAACTATCACAAGTTTAGATGATCCGCTCAGTATTGGAGGGTGTTGTTTCATGAAATTATGTACTATATAAATTTTTATCTATGGTTTATGTGGTTTTACTCTCACATGGATTCCACTACAATTTATAGCCTACACCAAAAAATCAATCATGACAACAATCAACACTGTTCAAATTATAACAATTATAAGTTACTCATTTGGATGGATATTTTTCTTTTCCTTCCTATTTACTTCATCATCTATATTTACTCTATAAAAAACTATTTATAACATACATAGTATAAATAAATCAACATGGTAATCTTAAAATTATGTATAATGATAACCATAAATTAAAATCTATTAAGGGCACTTGATTATATTATCATAACCTCTAAAATTATATAAAAACTACTCTAATTGAAACTATAAGGATGAGATCCTTATTCAACCCATAATATCAATTTTTAAATAAAAAATTAATTTTATTACATTCCTAAAGACCTTTTTAGGTTTATAGTTTTTGAAAATTTTGTCTTAACTATTACATGACAAACCCAAACATTACAAAGCGTAAAATTCCACTTAATATGATATTTTTTATAATACAATACTTTTAAAATAAAAAAATTTATTTTCAGGGTAACTATTCATGATTTTAAACTTGAATTAATCATTGTTCCTACACATCCTTAAAACCAATGAAAAATATTTGAAATTGTGGCATGGGAACAAAAATTTTAGTAAATGAAATATAAAATTTAAGAAAGAATATTTTTAGTCCTTTCTAAGTCCATAAGATCATATAAGATCATTTTCCTTTAAAATAAAAAACTTAGAGCTCAAAAAATCATTTACTTATGCATGAAATTAGCTTTACTGCCCCTATTTTTTCAAAAACCCTATTTACAGGAAAACATAAAGGTAACATCATAATCACTATGGTTTCTAATAAAACATGATAACCAATGATTTTTTTTCTTAAAAACATACATTTTCCCTTAAAGAGAATAATCTTTCTGTTAAAAAATATCATTATCATACCTTTTAAAATAAAAAATATTTCAAAAAAAATAATTATCAAGAATAGAAAATTAAAATTGGTTCATTAGGATATCATCTTTATCTAACCTTAAAAATAACCCTTATAAAACCCCTTACAAATGGAATAATTTACTCGGTCAATTCAAATATATTTTTTCAAATAACTTAAGCATTACCCAATTCATAAGAGATATATATTGAAATTACCCACCATTAGAAAAAAATTTCAAGGACCATTATATACATGAAAAACTTAAAATATTTCATTTTCATCATTAAATTCATAAAAATATACTTTTGAACTCATAAGTGAAACATTTCTGATATTGATATATCCATTTCCTTTTAAACTCTATTTTGAAATCAAAATCTCAAAAAAAGGGAAGAAGGATTTTATTTGAATAAAAAATAGAAAAATGTAAAGTAATCAATATATCAAATAATGGTTGTGGAAGTAGAGTAATCCATTCTCATCGAATTTGCTAAAATATCACATTCCTTTTCCCTTTTTGAAAAGAAAGTTAAAATGTTCCATATAAAATACATAAAATTATTCTTTACGAAAAACATTAAAAGAATGTAGAAAAGAAACATAATATGTCCATTATAATTTATTTTTATCAATATAAATATACTCAGAAAATAATTTTATAAATGTGGACATTGAGGGAAAATATTTTGAAAATAAATCATTAACACATTTAAAAAGTGGTTTTAATGTAAATTGTCCCTTACCTTAGTATAACATGTCACATTTATTTTTTATCTTCCTAAATAATAAAATAATTTTATTTATTTATTTTCATAATAACCTTATTTAGGATTATTATTCCTTTTATTTCATATATTTCTCTATTTTACTTAATTACATAATCAACTATGTTCACATTGGACCTTTTGAGAATATTCAGATTATAAGTAAAAAATTCACTCAATAAGTCTATTATGGTAAAATGGATCATGATTATATCATATAATGAGTCTAAATAATGTTATAATAATCATTCTTATACATTATTTTAACTTTTATTATTGATCATGTATGAGGGTTATGAAAAATGAATTATGTTACAAAATGGAGATGATAATCCGTATGTATGAATGCGTAAGTTTCCTTTTTCAAAAAAATGATATAAATGAGGTAAAAATTATTTTAAATTTACATAATGATAATTTTACCACAAATAACATATTATTTCAATAAATCCTCATATATATAAAATATATGTGATGTAGTGGTTAAAAATAATATACTTCGGTTCATAAAGATGTAGTCTACACATTCAAAAGAGCGATGTTTTTTTCATTGGATGATAAATAAATAATTAGAAAATTTATTTACCATTAAATAATTAAATTTATATTATATATATCATATTAATTCATTTGGATAAATTATTATGATCCGCTGTAAGATTTAGTGATGGAAAAAGAAATGAATCCTCTTACGAGGTGGTGCCAACATATACACATGAGTGATGTTTTTATTTTTAATTAGATGGTTATGTAGATGAAAAGGGTTATAATATAAGTATAAATACATTTATGTATATGGGTGATACTGATTTTATTATATGACAACTGTTAATTCAGTTTTTAATGAGGTACAATAATAAAATAAATGAAGAAACATGACTAAGAACTAGACCTCTTATTCGGGAAACCTGTTTAGTTTTATACCTAAATCCTTCCTAGGATTGTATTATAATAAAACTATGATCTCTAGTTTATGGGGAGTTATTTTAATAAGGTATTAGTGTAAAATGTTTCTTAGATAACATGATCTTGATGTGTTTAGAATAGATGACAGGGGGTGTCTTTTTATAAGTTAGGGAGGGGACATACTTGGAATTTTCCAAAAGATTAAAAGATATTAATTTCTTACTCAAGAAAAATGGATCCAAAATTTCTACTATCAGAATAAGAGATTATATAGTGTCAAAAAATGACCATCTAATCTGATATATACATGTTTTTAGGTCATATTAACATTTATCATTTTATTTATAACCTTTTAAACCTATTTTAACTCTTACCATTATAACTGATTTTTTTCAAAGTCACTATTAATAGTGGAAAAAAATGAAATAGGACTCATTACTAAATTTGTAAATTTTGATTCAAAATTATTATTCCATTATATCAAATTCAATTTTTATATGTGAAAGAAATTAATTTTAAAATAAACCCACAAAACGTGATGAAAAATAGTTTTCTATAAAAATTAATTTTTAAGTATAAAAACATATTTTTACAAAATTAAAGTATAATATTGATTCCAATTAAATTTATCAAATTATGTTTAATAAAAAGGAATTAATGAAATTTTAAAAACAATAAAAAAATGTGACTATTAATACTTTAAATGAAAATATTTTTGTCTTAAAAATTAGTATTTTCTATTATTCACCAAAAACTAATCTTTTTTAAAATATTCCAAAACATTTACTCCAAGATAATTTTTACCTGATCATGTCAAAAATTATATAAAATTTTTAAAATTAAAATAAAATAATTTTTAAATTAAAATAAAATAATTTTTAAAATAATTTTTTTAAATAAACCTTATATAATATATGTAGACAAATTTTGTAGGAATAAAACTATTTCCCATTTGGTTTGAAAATTACTTAAAATTATTATAGTGAATATAAATTTATAAAATATAATTCATGAATATTTATATTTAATTAATTTTATCTATTATAAATTTTAACTAGGATGTTACATTATCATATATATATATTTCATCATAAATTAAATAAATAAAATGTTTGACATATAAAATAATTCCAATATGGTAATTCATAAAGATATCTCTTTTTTCAAATGATTTTTATATGGATTTTTCTAAGAAGTTTTACCAATAGAAATGACCATTTTATTTACTTTATCTAATAATTTATCACATGTTAGTGGAGATGATGTTGTACCTTTTTTCTGAATTCTAATAAAATTATATCATCTAAGATTATTATTTAAATAATTGGGGTAGGAATTTATGATGTACTTGAAATATAGTTTACGATGGATGTTTAAACCTAACTATATGTATACAGTGTTTACAAAATGGGACACCCTTGAATTCATTTAATGATATATATTGAAAAATTTCCATAATTTGGAAAATCATTTATCATCCCATATAACATTGATCTTGATGTGAAATATTCATTTATATAATAATTATACATCAGAATACCTGAATCCCACATTAATTTCAAATATTTAATTAACGGATCCAAATAAACATAAATATTATTACTCGGTTGTTTTGGTCATGATATAAGTATAGACAACATTATGTATTTTTTATTCCTTTATAACCATAATGGAAAGTTTTAATTTACCATGATTACTGATTTTTAAAACAAATGGATTAATTCCATATATAGATAGTGAAAGATAAAGGTTTCTTATCTCTTTTACATATTCAGAAACTCATGATCAAATTTCTTCCAATGATGAGAGTCTACTAGGTGATGAAGTCTAATATCATGATTTCATGTATCTATGTGCCTTTTTAATTGACTTGTAGTCTCTTTACTTCCATATAAGAACCTAAAACTCATGTTTATTACAAAGTACCATGAAAATATTTAAGCAATTGATTCATATTTCTTTTATCAATACACACCACACTTTGGGAATTTTTCAAGTGATTCATGATCCTTGAGAAACAATATATAGTTATTTGGATAGACATTTATTATTTTAGAGATCACACGCATTGAACATATAATTCCTTTAGTGTTATATGTTTACAAAGGAAGCTCATTATTTTATATTAGAATGTAATTAAAGATATAATGTAGTTTAGTAAACATTGATTCACTCCATACATTTCCTACCCTTTACATTATATAGCTTCATTATGAATGAAAATGTTGTATATCTAGTATAACCAATATGCAAAAAAATATTTTCACAACTCTTTAACTTCTATAAAATATTTGGATAATCATGATGTTCATATTAAAATTTAATTATCATTTCTTCAATACGATTTTCATCATCATTTACCCCAGTAATCATATAGCGACCCGACCTTTTCTTACATTTCTATGACATCATTTCAGAGACAAAAAAACATAATAGTATTAAATATGGAGGATACATAGGTTTAGTGTCTTGGGCAAACTATGACTACACATAACAAGTACAACATCAAGCATAAAAAAATTCATTTAATTTCTTCTTGTATAGCTTCTTAGTAGCACTTTTCCTCTCCTTAGTACATGTAGCCACCTGAGGATATACATCAAAAGGGGTGAGCTAAAATCCCAGTAGGAGGATAGATAAGAACAATATAGCATGGGGTGAACATAATCATGACATAGGAAGAAGATCTTGAACATGGGAGGAGCATAAACAATAAACTTGAAATGTGGAAAAGCATAAAAATGAAACATCATGTATTAGTGGTTAACTACCACACATAATTGTGAACAAAGCTAGAATAATGTTCACGCATAATTTCACATTTACTCATGAGATTCATCACTTTACCCAATGCATTGGAGCGCTATATAATTCCGGGCGCACCCGTCACATTTAAACATTCATATTGCGCTATATATTTCTGGGCGCACCCGTCACATCATAACATTATCATTATCATGCTTTCAACATAGAACACATATAAAACATGTACATAAATAACCCATGTAAAGTAATGGGTTTCATCTCATAATAACACATTCATAAGCTTTGGGTTCCCAAAAGAAAGAGGGAACAACATACTTGATATAAGAACCATCAACCTTGAATGAGAGGCAAAATGTGAGATCTTGAAAGAAGAGTTCTTTTGGAAAACATTTTGATGGACATAAAAACCAGTGACAAACATGTATATCCCATAAAAGTAAAGGAAATGATGAACAAAAGACCTTTGAGGAGTAACCATATCAAAAATGGAGTGAAAGAGGGAGAACCCGAAGGAAGAAAATTGGGTTCGAGATTTCCCCTTACCTTGTACTCGAATGCCTCCTTCTCTTTAATGTCCTGTATAATGACATTATATTAATTAATTAGAAATTAAAGAACCTTTTATACATTAATAGGGTTCATTATGGTTTTATTATTTCATATTATGTTCCTTTGGATGACTTATAGAGTTTAAAAACATTGATCGGGGATGTTCTTTTTCATGGTTTTCTTGAGCGGCCCACTTGTATTCTTAATTTTATGTTTGGGTAGATCATGTTTAAACATCCAGAAATGATATTAAATGTAATTAATGATATTAAAGAAGCTTGGATGATTTTATAATGAGTTACATTAGATCCATGTGGCCGAATTATTAGATAAGAATTAAATGAAGATTATTTGGGCTAATTTGTGCGGTTTTTAGATCACAACCAACTCATTTTAACTTTTCACTTATTAGTATGGCCATAGGTTATTTCCAGAACTTAAAATAGAACATAATACATATAAACCATTTTGGTTCAACCATAAAAATGGTTTAATGACCATATTGAAGGTATAAATGGAAGAAGAGAGCATGTTGTTTTTGAAGGTGATAAATTATCACCACATGAACAACGTTCTCTTTAATAAAATAAAAGGAAGGGGAAAGGGTGAGGGGTAATATAATATAACCTTAGAAGCATAATATTACAGTATATATATAATACTGGATTTACAGAACAATTTGGATGAAGATAGATAGAGGGAGATCAAGAAAGGAACTTGAACTTGAAAGGAAATTAAAGGAGAAGAGGGAGAGAAATTACCTTTAGAATCTTCCTCTTGAGTTCCTCTTTAAGGAAGCTAGGCTTGGTCTTTTGATGAGACCAGCAGATTTTGGATGTGGGGGATGAGCTAGGGAAGGTGTTTGGGCATAATTTAGAGAAGGCTTGGAGCTTGAGAGGTGTGAGGAAAAGAGGGAGTGAAGGGTGGCTTTTATAGTGGAGGGGAGAGGGGTTTTCTTAATATTAAATTGATTAGTTTATTAATTCCACCAAGGACTAGTAATAGTGAGTCTTGGATGACCAAGAATAGTAAATTTGAATTGTGAATTCGGTATTTGGGTGCTTACATCACTTGTGATGTCAGTAATAGTGGGTTTTAATTAAAATGCATTTATATGATAAATTAATGTATTATACTATTCATCAAAAATTCAAGTATCTCAGAAAAATCCCAAAATTTTACCCCAAACATTTTTCGATGTGTAGAATCCAAAAATGAAGTCCATTTTTAAAAAATAATTTTCTAAATATTATTAATTTAATATTTAATTAAAATCATAATTTACTTAAAAAAACAGTTTTTAAAATTAAATGTGATTTTGCAATTCTTTCAAAAATTACTTAGGGTCTTATAAAATTATCTAAAAACTATTAGACATTGATTCAATAATTTATGAATATATTTCAGCAGAATAAATATTCTTTTAAATTAATTAATTAATTATAATTAATCATTTATGATTTATAAAATACCAAAAATGATTACTAAGGTCAAATTATCACTTTCTATGATGACTAAATTTTATTTTATTATTCATAGGTAATGTTACTCTTATTTACTATTCAGAAGGTTCATATTACTATTCATAAGGGTAGGTTACTATTCATAAGGGTAGGTTACTATTCATAAGGGTAGGCTACTATTCACCAAAAATTATTTTTGTTTCATTAGACTCCAAAAACTATCTTGAGCACAACCGTGTATGCCGGATTTTTAAAATTCCAAACATAGGGGTGAAAAAATTATGTTTAAAGGTCACTTATCACTTAGTAGTTCATTATTTTGTGTTTTTATGACATAGATATAAGAAGGGAATTTTCTATTGAAAAACTTTGGGTCGTTACATTCTTCCCCCCCTTAAGAAATTTCGCCCCCGAAATTTCACTTTACACAAACAGGTGAGGGTACTTCTCCTTCATTGCCTCTTCCGGTTCCCAAGTTGCTTCCTTAAACTTTTGGTTCCTCCACAACACTTTGACAAGGCGGGTTGTCTTGTTGCGTAGAACCTTATCACTTCGGTCCAGAATTTTTACCGGCTGCTCCTCATATGAGAGATCATCTTCCAACTGTACCACCTCTGAGTTTAGTACATGTGAGGGGTCTGGAATGTACTTCCTCAGTAGTGATACGTGAAACACGTCATGAACTTGAGCCATATTCGGTGGAAGTGCCAGACGATAGTCCACGGCTCCTATACGATCAAGGATCTCAAAGGGGCCAATGTACCTTGGGCTTAGCTTCCCTTTCTTCCCGAATCGCATGACTCTCTTCCATGGAGATATTCGAAGGAAGACTTTATCTCCAACGTCAAACTCCAAGTCCCTTCGACGATTGTCAGCATAACTCTTTTGCCGACTTTAAGCAGCTTTGATATGTTTTTGGATGACTTGAACCTTCTCTGTCATCTCTTGAACAAGATCGGGACCAAGTAGTTTTCGTTCTCCAACTTCATCCCAACAGGTTGGAGTTCTACATCGCTTCCCATAAAGAGCTTCATACGGAGCCATCTGAATACTCGAGTGGAAGCTATTGTTGTATGAGAACTCAACCAATGGAAGGTGCTGATCCTATCCACCTTTGAATTCAAGAGAGCATGATCTTATCATATCCTCAAGTGTTTGAATAGTCCTTTCAGACTAGCCATCAGTTTGGGGGTGATAGGCCGTGCTGAAGTTTAATTCAGTACACAAAGCATGTTGAAGGCTCCTCCAAAATTTAGAAGTGAACCTTGGATCACGGTCAGAGACAATCGAGAGTGGAACACCGTTCAACCTCACTACTTCCTTCACATATATCCTTGCAAGTTGTTCAAGTGAGAGGTCTTCCCGAATAGTGATAAAATGGGAAGTCTTGGTGAGTCGGTCAACCAAAACCCATATCGCATTATTTCCTCTTGACGTTTTCGGGAGGCCCATGACAAATTCCATAGTGACATTTTCCCATTTCCACATGGGTATATGCAATGGATGCATCATACCTTTGGACTTTTTCTGCTCAGCTTTAACTTGCTGACACACCAAGCACCTTGATATATATTCTGCAATCTCCTTCTTCATGTTATCCCACCAGAAGTGTTCTCAGAGATCACGATACATCTTGGTACTTCCAGGATGAATAGAGAAAGTTGAGCTATGTGCATTATCCAATAGCTCCCTCTTTATTCCAGGTGATGAAGGAACACAAAGCCGTGTTTCAAACCGAATCACACCATCATCGTCGATATGGAACTCTTACAGATTTCCTTCCTTTACTGCATTCACCCTCTTTTGTATATCCACATCATCCCTTTGTGCTTCCTTGATCTTCTGTTGGATGGATGGTTGCGCAATCATTTGGGCAAAGTAGGATGTATCCCCTGCCCTTACGATTCCCAAATCCATCCTTTGCATAGCCAAGAAGATAGGGTCTTTCTCAATCCTCAACATGGATAGAGTAGCAGGTTCTTTCCTGCTTAGAGCATCAGCTACCTTGTTCACCTTTCCAGGATGATAGTGAATAGAGCAATCGCAATCCTTGATTAGCTCTAACCATCTCCTTTGACGCATGTTGAGATCCTTTTGTGTGAATATATACTTTAGGCTCTTGTGGTCGGTGTATATGTCACACTTCTCACCATAAAGGTAGTGCCGCCATATTTTCAAGGCAAAAATCATGGCTGCCAGCTCTAGATCATGCGTTGGGTAGTTCTTCTCATAGATCTTCAACTGTCGTGAGGCGTAGGCTATCACATTATCATTTTTCATGAGTACACAACCCAAGCCTTTCTTTGAAGCATCACTTTATATCACAAAACTTTCTCCACTTTTTGGTAGTGTGAGTACAGGTGCAGTGATCAGCCTTCTCTTTAGCTCCTTAAAGCTTCCCTCACATTATTCCGTCCATACATACTTTACCCCTTTCCTTGTTAACTTAGTTAGCGGGCTTGACAATCATGAGAAGTTTCTCAGAAAACGTCGGTAGTACCCAGCTAATCCAAGAAAACTACGGATTTCTGTGACACTAGAGGGCCTGGGCCATTCTTCAATCGCCTTTGTCTTTGAAGGGTCCACATAAATTCCCTCGCTTGTGATCACATGTCCCAAGAACTTGACTTGATTAATCCAAAAGTCACACTTGCTGAACTTGGAGTACAACTTCTCCTTTCTCAATGTCACCAACACAAGTCTTAGATGTTCTTCATGTTCCTCCTTACTCTTGGAGTAAATGAGAATATCATCAATAAACACTACCACAAATTTGTCAAGGTAATGTCTAAATAATCTATTCATCAAATCCATGAAGATTGCAGGGGCATTAGTAAGTCCAAAGGGCATCACCAAAAACTCATAGTGCCCATACCTTGTACGGAAGATAGTCTTCTGAATATCTTCCTTCTTCACCTTTACTTGATGATATCCAGAACGAAGATCCACCTTTGAGAAGTATTGAGATCCTCTTAACTGATCGAACAAGTCATCAATCCTTGGGAGAAGATACTTGTTCTTTATGGTGATCTTGTTGAGTTCCCGATAATCGATACACAGCCGCATGGTTCCATCCTTCTTCTTCACAAAGAGCACTGGCGCACCCCAAGGTGATGCACTAGGGCGTATGAACCCTTTGTCCAGATGCTCTTGCAGCTGCTTCTTTAACTCCTCTAGTTTGATAGGAGCCATCCTATAAGGGCACTTCGAGATAGGAGTAGCTCCGGGTATGAGTTCAATTGATAACTCTACCTCACGATCCGGGGGAATTCCGGGTAACTCTTCAGGGAATACATCATCGTATTCCCTTACGATGGGCATTTCCTCAAGGTTGGAACTTTCCTTTGACTCAATCATTTGGGAGAGGTATGCTTCTTCATAGGGAATCATCACCCACACCATTGAAGGATTTCTCAAAGGAGATTCATGATCTTCCTTTCATTTTTAGAGGAGCATGGGATGGTTCGGAATACGAAAATATATTTCCTTTTCCCGACAGTTGATATGTGCTCTATATAACGAGAGCCAATCCATTCCCATTATAGCGTCGAATTCCACCAAGGGAAGTATTACGAGATTTGCTGGAAGAATCTTCCCACATACGTCAATAGGAGAAGAATCAAACACTTGGGTTGCAATGATTGCACCACTTGGTGTTTTTACAGATATCTCTACTTCAAGGTTTCGGGGCTTCGATTCTATAGTTCTAGCAAACTTGCAAGATATAAAGGAATGCGTAGAACCAGAATCAAATAAGACTTCTTCCATTCTTGAGTGAATAGGAAGTGTACCTTGTACGACTTCATTATCATGTTCCACCTCCGCAGTAGTGATGGCATATGTCTTCCCTTGTTCCTTTGGCTTTGGTGGTTGTTGGCACAGATTACCCTCGAAAGCTCGAGGTTTAGTGCACTGGTTTGAATAGTGCCCTAGCTCCTTATAGTTGTAGCATTGAACCACGAGTGGTTCTCTCCTTTCATCGGCTACATTATCCTTCCTTTTCATGTCTCTTCGGCACTCGTGAGCTAGGTGTCCTTCTTTCCCACACTTGAAGCATTTCCCCGTCCCTTTGAGGCAGTTCCCATTGTGCAATTTCCCACATTTTTGGCAAGTGGGTCGTTGTGTTTTCTTCCCATCTTTATCAGTAGATCCACCAGCTTGAAACTCCATCTTTCTTTTCTTATAACCATAGCCATGGGACCATTCTCCAAAATCCATCTCCACTTTGAGAGCACACCGTACAACTTCTTCATAACTCCCAAAGTCTCGAATTTCAAGAGCTTTTCGAAGGTGTGGTTTTAATCCACTAAAGAATCTATCAATTTTTCTATCATTGTTGATAACAAAACCCAAAGCATACCTTGCGAGCCTTGTGAAATTTGCTTCATAGGTTGTGACAGATTCTCCTTCTTTTTGCTTGAGCTCTATGAATTCTCTCTCCATCTTCGTGCGAAGAGTTCGTGGGAAGTACTTATTAAGAAAAATTATCTTAAAGTCTTTCCATTCCATCTCTTCTATTTCATCCCTTGGCTTGGTGTTCTTAATCAAAGCCCACCATTGATCAGCTTCTCCATCTAGACGATAAACGGCTAGAGTCACCTTCTCTGTCTCGAAACAGTGAAGAACAGAAAAGATCTTCTCCATGGAGTTGGCCCACTGTTCCGCAACTAGTGGATCAGAAGATCCACAAAACGTCGGTGGTCGTTGCCGCATAAAACTTTCGATAGCTAGCTACTCCCTCTTTGGTGAAGGAGGACGTTCCCCATTATAATGGTTATTATTCATAACCCAGGATTAATGGGTAAGCATCATCATGATGTTTTGAACTCCACCTCCAAAATCATTGGGGATGTCGTTCGGGCAATCGTTGCATTGGCCTTCGCAAGAGTTGTTGGCCTGATTTCTCCTGGTTCCCACCATTTTCTAAAATAGAAAAGGTTAGAACAAAACATAAGTAAACAAGTCATGAATAACTTATCCTTTTATACAATTATACCAAAAACATAACATATGGTATCCCTAGGTAAATATCCTTGTGTGCATATTTGTACTTAGTCTCATGCTAGAGGTTTTCTTTAGGGTTCACTAATCCTAATTCCCAAATTAACTAAACCTTTCCTTTGATACCAACTATAGCGACCCGGCCTTTTCTTACATTACTATTACATCATTTCAGAGATAAAAAAACATAATAGTATTACATATGGAGGATACATAGGTTTAGTGTCTTGGGAAAACTAGGACTACACATAACAAGTACAATATCAAGCATAAAAAAATTCATTTAATTTCTTCTTGTATAGCTTCTTAGTAGCACTTGTCCTCTCCTTAGTACATGTAGCCACCTGAGGATATACATAAAAAGGGGTGAGCTAAAATCCCAGTAATAGGATAGATAAGAACAATATAGCATGGGGTGAACATAATCATGACATAGGAAGAAGATCTTGAACATGGGAGGAGCATAAACAATAAACTTGAAATGTGGCAAAGCATAAAAATGAAACATCATGTCTTAGTGGTTAACTACCACACACAATTGTGAACAAAGCTAGCATCATGTTCATGCATAATTTCACATTTACTCATGAGATTCATCACTTTACCCAATGCATTGGAGAGCTATATAATTCCGGGTGCACCCATCACATTTAAACATTCATATTGCGCTATATAATTCCGGGCGCACCCGTCACATCATAACATTATCATTATCATGCTTGCCACATAGGACACATATAAAACATGTACATAAATAACCCATGGAAAGGAATTGGTTTCATCTCATAATAACACATTCATAAGATTTGGGTTCCCAAAAGAAAGAGGGAACAACATACTTCATATAAGAACCATCAACCTTGAATGAGAGGCAAAATGTGAGATCTTGAAAGAAGAGTTCTTTTGGAAAACATTTTGATGGACATAAAAACCAGTGACAAACATTTATATCCCATAAAAGTAAAGGAAATGATGAACAAAATACCTTTCAGGAGTAACCATATCAAAAATGGAGTGAAAGAGGGAGAACCCGAAGGAAGAAAATTGGGTTCGAGATTTCCCCTTACCTTGTACTCGAATGCCTCCTTCTCTTTAATGTACTGTATAATGACATTATATTCATTAATTAGAAATTCCAGAACCTTTTATACATTAATAGGGTTCATTCTGGTTTTATTATTTCATATTATGTTCCTTTGGATGACTTATAGAGTTTAAAAACATTGACCGGGGATGTTCTTTTTCATGGTTTTCTTGAGCGGTCCACTTGTATTCTTAATTTTATGTTTGGGTAGATCATGGTTAAACATCCAGAACTGATATTACATGTAATTAATGATATTACGGAATCTTGGATTATTTTATAATGAGTTATATTAGATCCATGTGGCCGAATTATTAGATAATAATAAAATGAAGATTATTTGGGCTAATTTGAGCGGTTTTTGGATCACAACCAACTCATTTTAACTTTTCACTTAGTAGTATGGCCATAGGTTATTTCCAGAAATTAAAATAGAACATAATACATATAAAAAATTCTGGTTCAACCATAAAAATGGTTTCATGACCAGATTGAAGGTATAAATGGAAGAAGAGAGCATGTTGTTTTTGAAGGTGATAAATTATCACCACATGAACAACGTTCTCTTTAATAAAATAAAAGGAAGGGGGAAAGGGTGAGGGGTGATATAATATAACATTAGAATAATAATATTACAGTATATATATAATACTAGATTTACAGAACAATTTGGATGAAGATAGATAGAGGGAGATCAAGAAAGGAACTTGAACTTGAAAGGAAATTAAAGGAGAAGAGGGAGAGAAATTACCTTTAGAATCCTCCTCTTGAGTTCCTCTTTAAGGAAGCTAGGCTTGGTCTTTTGATGAGACCAGCAGATTTTTGACGTGGGGGATGAGATAGGGAAGGTGTTTGGGCAGAATTTAGAGAAGGATTGGAGCTTGAGAGGTGTGAGGAAAAGTGGGAGTGAAGGGTGGCTTTTATAGTGGAGGGGAGAGGGGTTTTCTTAATATTAAATTGATTAGTTTATTAATTCCACCAAGGACAAGGAATAGTGAGTCTTGGATGACCAAGAATAGTAAATTTGACTTGTGAATTCGGTATTTTGGTGCTTACATCACTTGTGATGTCAGGAATAGTGGGTTTTAATTAAAATGCATTTATATGATAAATAAATGTATTATACTATTCATCAAAAATTCAAGTATCTCAGAAAGATCACAAAATTTTACCCCAACCATTTTTCGACGTGTAGAATCCAAAAATGAAGTCCATTTTTCAAAAATAATTTTCTAAATATTATTAATTTAATATTTAATTAAAATCATAATTTACTTAAAAAAACAGTTTTTAAAATTAAAACGGATTTTTCAATTCTTTCAAAAATTACTTAGGGTCTTATAAAATTATCTAAAAACTATTAGACATTGATTCAATAATTTATGAATATATTTCAGGAAAATAAATATTCTTTTAAATTAATTAATTAATTATAATTAATCATTTATGATTTATAAAATACCAAAAATGTTTACTATGGTCAAATTATCACTTTTTATGATGAATAAATTTTATTTTATTATTCATAGGTAATGTTACTCTTATTTACTATTCATAAGGTTCATATTACTATTCATAAGGGTAGGTTACTATTCATAAGGGTAGGTTACTATTCATAAGGGTAGGTTACTATTCACCAAAAATTAGTTTTGTTTCATTAGACTCCAAAAACTATCTTGAGCACAACTGTGTATGCCGGATTTTTAAAATTCCAAACATAGGGGTGAAAAAATTATGTTTAAAGGTCACTTATCACTTAGTAGTTCATTATTTTGTGTTTTTATGACATAGATATAAGAAGGGAATTTTCTATTGAAAAACTTTGGGTCGTTACAAATCATATCCTCAATATGGACTTTATAATTCTTCAGACTTATAATCATATCTGATAATCAATAAAACATAGTGTTATCCCCATCATTATTTTGTGATCCAAGCATAACATGCATAAATATTACATCCTTTTATAAGAATATTCAATACATATGATAATTATACAAGCCCCAAAACTATAAAGGGTTAGTTTCTTTTGAAACTAGACATATAAACAACATATTTCAAAAAATATCTTTAACATCTCACAAAACTTTATTCTACCATTATACCCTTTATTGTCATACCCCACTTAAAACCATTTTACATAACATGAGTAAAGGAAATATAATAAAGGTTGATTTTATATTTTTGGTAATGGTAAAAATAGTACATATCAATTAATGATCTTAAGTGAGCATACACATAAGGGCATGAGATAATTATCATAAATTAATAAAGTCATACCCAATTATCCAAATATATTTAATCATGAATCATTGCAAAAGGTTTTTTCATGAGAAAATAAAAAATATATAAGAGTGGGGAATCATTGATAATCGACCATAATCCATGAGAACATATCCTAATTATAATAAATAATTTTTGGTATATACATAAGAATAGGAAATCATTTTCTTAGATAAGGCTCAATTAAAAGGCTATCATAGTGGTTTGGGGTTACTATCCATTACATCATTTTATTAGTCAAGGTTCAATTCTAAGATTATCATAGTGGATAGAGTACCTTACAAAACTATGTTCATGATCCATTATAGTCTTAATTATCTTATGATATATTATTCTTTACATAATTAATTATAGGTATATATAATTCTAGGACCACCCATTACATAATGAAAACCACACATATGTGCTCCAAAATATCATAAAACATTCATAAATTCTTCATATCATAACCTGTGGAAGGGAAATAGGTTTCATAAACATTACATCATTTCATCATAGTATAATAAGTGGAAAAGAAACATGATTCATAATGATTTCATGATAACTTAATTAAACCATAGGAAATAAATGATTTTAATGTAATCATCATCATCATAAGTCATCCATAAAAGTGGATAGCATCATAATATCATATCCCAAGTGAAGCATAATAATCATTAATGGATATTGAAATAGATGAATAATACCTATAAAATAAAATTCAACCTACCAGCTACTAATCCTCACCTCTATAAAGATGTGTCACCTCTACAAGTACCACACATCATGCCTTCTCAAAAGTTTGTCCATCCACGTTTGATAAAGTCTGTGTTTCAGCACACCAATTATAACACCATAAACTGGTTTAATGATTTGATGGAGAAATAGTGTGAAGCACATGAATTTAAAAGAGACAAACACAATAATTTTGACCATGATGCCTTTTCTACCTTTATAGATTGTACTATGACCAAAAAACCACTATCCCAACATTACTACCAGAAGAAATACATCACTAAGAACACACTAATTGTCACTAACATGATCTCTCCACCAGTGGATGGTGTGCAGAGTGTAGAGAATTTTCCTTGAAGATCTTGGAAGAGATGGATTAATACAAAGATCATGATCCCCTATCCTCAATGGCCCCAAATAAAAGAGTAAAGGCTACTTCTGCATGATCCAATAAGAAGGAAAATGTTGTGAATCTATAATTTGAAAAACATACAAAGTAGTTTGGAATCAGTGGTATGTTGCCTCCAAAGATGGATTTTAACCAATTTTTTATGTGGACCAAGGTTTTTTAAATAAATAAAAAAAATGATACAATATAGAGGCTGAAGGTGTCACCGACACTAGCCAGTTCATTATTACATTAGACAAAAATGTTGCAACAAATAATTTCATGGTGCTAATCATGTATATGATAGAGGAAAATTTTTCAAAGAATGAAAGGCTACTAAAGCATGATTATGATTATTTAGAAAGAAGATGGTAGATTATAAGAATCCCATTGTAGTCATGTATGGAATCAATAATTTCACCTACCGGATATAGCAGAACAAGGAAGAGTTGGCAGTGATAACACATGATGTGGATCCCATAGAGATTTTTTTTGGCTATCTTCCTTGTGCATGAAGATGGAGATCACCTATTACATTGTGAAAGGGAAATCATGCTTTAGATCGATTGTTCATAAGAAAACTTCTTCATTCATGATCTTAACCATAGTTAAGAATTAGGATAAACTATAGTTTAACAAGATCCTATAGTCTATTAAAGCCAACATTAATGATAAGTATGATGAGTATAAAAATAAGTGGGGAGGAGGGGTAATGGGTTCCAAAAAAAATATAAAAATGGGGCCAAAGAAAGTATTCTTTTAAAGGAAGTGGCATACGAGATGAATTAGGTATTCCATCACTAGATGTATATACTATTTATTGTTTTTTTATTTTTCTATTTTATTTTTCATTTCTTTTGGAATGGTATGATATTTATTATGTCAGTATTGTAAGTCTTTTGTCTTATTTTATCTAGTTCAGTTTAGTAAATTATTATTTAGTATTATTACGGATCTAGTTAGTTTATTAAGAGTATTTTGATCCATGGATGATATAATATGATTTGGTAGGATCATTTTATAATAAATTATCATTCAATCGATTATTTTAAAACAAGTGAAAAATACACTTTCATTTTCATAAAAAGTTAATAAAAAATTACCAAAATATTCGGAAAATAATTTTTTAAAAATCAATGATGGAAAATTTTAAAGATATTTTCAAAGAAAAAATGGTCATCTTGGAAGTAAAATGCATTCATACCATATATGTTAAAATACAACATTTTTTCACACATTTGTAAAAAATAAAAAAAGACATATTCAGAAAACATTTCTTTATAATGATTACTTTTAAAATTTTATTAGTAAATTAAATGGTTATGACATTTAACTTTTAAAAAAATTAAAGTATGAGTAAAAACGTTCATAAAATAATTTTTAATAAATTCTACATGAAAGAAAAAGGTCATCATCCAAAGAGGAAATATGTTCAACATTTCATTAAAAACATTTTCTCGATAATTTTAAGTTCCAAAGATTGTAAAATTGTAATAATAGATAAAAATTATAGGAATAAAAATAAGAGAATAAAATAAATGGGTTTTAAAGGATAATTCCCATATAATTTTCCTCAATGTAAATTTAGGATAAAAAATCCTGAAAAAATGAGATTGTAACATAAACACTTACATCTTTGGTAACTATATAATCACAACCCCCATAAAATAAATAACTTCAAATGAAACATTAAATAAAATGAATATAAATATATTAATGATATATAACATAAAGGGGGAATTATATACACCATATGAATGAAACAAGTGGTGAATAAAGAATATTTCTCAAAAAAAATAAAAGTGAGATGAGATACCCCATCTGCAAGTCCTATCTTACTTCATACACATTAAATTATCCAGAATAATAAAGATATATTATATATATATATATATTATAGAAACACATTCATATATAACATACTATGTATCACTTCTTTATAATTTCCAATTATCATTTTATTAACTATTTCTTCATTAAAATAAACATTTGGGTGAAAGATGGTATGTGTTCCATGATTGTTTTGGTTCGATGATTTAGTAATTACACATTTTTGTGGTTTTATCATATATAGAATATTAATTATTTAATTTTTATTATATTTACTCATCATATATAGTTTTATAATCATTCATATAAAATGATGATGAAAAATTAACTGCATCACATTGTGGAGACAATAGTCCATGTGTACGCATGAGTGATATTTAAACTTTTTAATGGATAAAATGAAAGAAAGGAAAATAATAATTCACCTTAAAATAATAATTATTATATCATAAATCTGATATTTATGAATTAAATCTATTCTTATTACTAGCCATGAAAAGCATAAATGAAAAATGAATAATACCGCTTCGTGGACGTGGTAATCCAAACGTATCTAGAATTAAAGCTGTAGTTTTTGAAAAAAAATGAGAAGTTAAAATGGTAAAAAATATATTAAAATTATAGAAGAATAATTATATATTAAATATAATATATAAATATTAAATCTATCATAATAACCAATAATGAAAGATGATGATGAAATATAAATAATATCTATATGGAGGCGCTGGTCTATATATACGCACAAGTGATACTTTCATTTCCTATTTGATGGAAAAGAGGTGAAAATAGTTTTATGATAATCATAATAATATATCAGTATATTTATGATACCAGATATATCATGTTATTATGAATACAATATATTTATATAAATTTTAAGAAAATACAAACATTGAAAGAATTGAGTAAGACTATTACCTCTTCTTTGAAATACCCCCTTAAGATTACACTTTAATCCTTATTAGGATGGAATTATGGGAATAAATTAACCTTTATAAGGTGGTTAAAGAAAATAAAATGTTATTAGGTCCAATATTTTATGTTCTATAGCGATAAAACATTATGAGTAAATGAAAAGATGAGGTTCCCTTTTATAAGTAAGGGAAAGGACACACTTAGAAATAATTATAATATTTAAATATAATTTATTTATTTCTCATTTATAATGCTTAAAAAATAGCCATGGATCAAAACAAAAATAGGATAAGTTATAAATATATTCATCTAATAAAATTTATATATCTTTTGCTGTCATCTGAAACCTTATTTATTGGTTTGACACCTTCATTAACCCTTTTCTACCTTAACAGTGGTGACACATTATTTAGACATTAAGGGTCATAAATTCTCTTTTAAGGTTAAAATTGGCTAAAAATGGTCCATGGATTACTTTTTAGACAATTTCCAATTCCACCCATCCAATAGATATTGTTTTATTTAAACCATTTAATAAAAAAATATTTAAGAAAAATTTATTTTTGTGATTATTAATTCAATTTTACATCAAAGACATCCTGAAAAAAATTGAATTAGGATATAAAAAGATTTAACGTCTTTTATAATTTATAATTACTAATTTAATTCATAAAATACTACAATTTAACAAAAACATATTAATTTTATTATTTTTAAAATCATTTACCTTGTTTTTTTATTCTATTCACAAGCAATATATCAGCTTTGTGACGTAGTTTAAGGTAATTATATAATAAATAATAATTAAAAATAAATACTAAAATAAAAATAATTTATTAACATTAAAAATAATAAATTTATAACATATAATAAATACTTTTTATCCCAACAAAAATTTATTTGAGATATTAAAATAAAGATATTGAAATTTTGTAAAATTCTTAATTTCTAATAATATAAATGTCATTATTCCACCTTCGAGGTGGTGAATTTAGGCTGGATCAGAAATGGTATGATGAGAATCATCACATGTCGCTATTCTATAGAGATGAGTTCTCATCAAATTCACCATTACTTTTTTTTCGACATGTTCCGCTTCTTTATCCTTTAATGATGGTTGGATTTAACCCACAAGGACTAGACAATTCAACCCCTTTCATATTGAGAAGGGGATGGCACAGTCATTTGGTCCCAATGAGAGATTGCATGTTGTCATATACTTGCACAATCAGCCCTCCTCAGATATAACTTCCTTAGATGTTCTCTAAAGGGTTTATTCATGGATCCAGAAACACCTAACAACCCTGGTATCCATGATTCATGGACCTTATTTCCAAAGGTAGGATCTCGTTGATTTATGATTCATCCAATGACACTTAAGGACTCCATTGGTTAAGAGGATGGGAGGTTAGGCTCATCGTAATCTTCTGGGGGAGGATTTTTTCATGTTCCAAGACTCTTATAGATTTTAGTCATGTTAATATGTTTTTGAATCCTTGGTTCTTTCCTAAAGAGTGTGTCCACGTTCTACACTTGATATTCAAGATCATCGTAGGCATGCATTTATTTGACTCTATGGAGGTGATGCTAACTTGAGCCATATAATAATGTGCTCTAGAGTTTATCTTCATCTAGGGGGGACAAAATGTGACTTAATGTTGGGATCAGACCCATAATATGGGTTTCCTATATATTCTAAATAGATGAATCAGAGGCCATATAGTTCATATTTATTGGGGCTTACACATGGAAGCTTCCCATTTAAGACATGATTGGGTGGAACCTTTTAAATGGTCACCCTTTTGATCTTTGGTCTTCAAGTAGGCATCCTACGTATCCTGGTTTTATCCAGAATCAGAATTATCATAGTTTAGAAGAGTGATAGGGATTAATCATAGGAGCTTCCCATTTAATATATGATTGGTTGTACCATATTAGATGGGCACCCATTTGTGCTTGGACCTTAAGGTAGGCATCCTATGTATCCTGGTTTTATTAGGAATCGGTGTTATTGTAGTTCAAAAGTGTGCTGGGGCTTATGCATACGATCTATCCATATAAGACATGATTGGGTGGACCATTTTGGATGGGAACCCTATTGAGATTGAGATTTCAGGTTGATGTCCTACGTATCCTAGTTTTATCTGTAATCGGAGTTCTCATAGTTCAGAAGTCTTTTGGGTCTTACACATATGATATTCCCATTTATGGAGACATGATTGGGTGTACCCTTTATGGGAGGGCACCCTTTTGAGCTCGGGCCTTCTGGTAGGCATCCCATGTATCCTGGTTTGATCAGGAATCAGAGTTATCGTAGTTCATATGTGTTGGGGATTATTCATGGGGGATTCCCATTTATAGAGACATGATTGGGTGGACCCTTTATGAGAGGGAACCCTTTTGAGATCGACCCTTTAGGTAGGCATCCTAAATATCCTAGTTTGATCAGGAATCAAAGTTATCAAAGATCATATTTATGTGGATGTTTTAATCGTCACAAACCTCTAAGCCCTTATGAGTCATGCTTGGTGTGAGAAACAATAGGATGTGAAGGATCCAACGAACCACACACCTCCTCTCCTGCTAATGAGAAAGGGAAATCCTACAGGGGAAGAGGACAGGGAAACCATGGGTGAGGGTGTGGAGCGATGAACCTTTCCATGTAAAATGACATTAAAGGTCATACAACCCAAACATAAAATATTGGGGACTTACCTCAGTGAGAGGGCCCCAGAACATCATTTGAGGTATAAGATAGTTTAAATTCATATATATTGGATGATTTCATTACAATTTAACATCATGTGGATATGACTATTTGGGGTCTTGAAGTTTAGGGTCATCCAATGAGGTCCACTTACTATAGAAACCATGATTATCTAGAGGAAAATCATGTTTGGATATTATGATGTGCCTCGAACATGAGAGAAATGGAATGTGAAAACCATGATTATGAAGGATATTGAATTAGGTGAAATGATATGAGTCATGTAATACATTAAGGCATACATAGGTAGGAAAGGACTCTCCTAAGGATGAATTTTCCTTTGGTTGATAACCATTTTGTAGGAAACATATGCAGAGCCACCAGGGCATGATGTGCATAGTAAAACAAAGGTGTCCGCAGGATTCTGGCCTTCGATTTCTGATGGATGGGGATGTTTATGAAGATCCTAAATCACCAGAGACATATATTTTAATGGATGGAAAGGTTGTGTTCAGGCATTTAAGAAACATGTTGGCTGTGATTGTCCATGGTGCTTTAGGTCAACATGATATAGGAGACAGGTGATAGGGTTTTCGAGAGGTACATGAGGAATTTATCTTATCATGGTACTTAAGGTAAATATGTTTGGGAGGCATAAGGGAATAATAGAAAATGTCGTCGACCCATCTTGAAAGGTTCATAGTGTGAACATCCATTTTTCATGGGGGTTAGTGAAGGTAGAGAAGGGACCAGCCCAGAGAGCTGGGACCCCAGCCCGACACTGATCCCAAGTGGGCCTGCAGGGGCAGAAAACCTATGGTATAGACATGTGGGTGTGAACGGTTTTCCACATAAGGATATTTGTATAGGAGCTGGTCATATAGGAGCATAGAAATAAGAGCTGGTCATGAACTATCTGTTCGAAAAGGGGCTGGCCCCGTAGGAGCTGCGGCGTAGGATGGTTCATGGAAGATATTTCTACCAAGGACTATCTGTATACTAGGTTACACATATGGGATTCCACATAATGTATTCTATATATGGGAATCCACGTACTGTTGGCTGGATAAGAGCTATCCACGAACTATTTTCCGTAAAGGGATGTCTGCGCACTGCCTTCCATATGGGGAGTCCACATACTTTGTTGTCCTCGTCTGTGAACCGTTTTTATTATATTTTTTATTGGTTTGATGGTTAGTATTAGAGGGTGTTCCAAATATAGTTCATGGGATGGATTTTACAAACTGAATTTGGTTCACAGGATTGAATCTGCGAACTATTTTGGATATGTGATAGATTCCCATGAACTGCTTTAGGTTTAAGAGAAATTCCTCCCACACCGTTTCTGCTCTTTGTCTCCTCTTCTCCTATCCCAGAGTTCTCTCCCTTGCTTTCATCCCCATTTTTCAGTTCCTCTAGCTATTCATTTATAGAGTGCTGGGGAAACTGTATCTGTGATTCACACAACACCTTTTATGGAATCCCGTGAAGGAAATCTAGACATCATATGACTCGACCAACCGTGATTTTTGTAGGTGCGGTATGTTGGCGGCCTCTACTCATCCATATACCACATCATTCATGGGGATGGTGTGAGGGGCGTACCTCTCTCAGATTGTCACCAGTGAAAATAGTTCACGATAGCTTATGTTTTCAGGTAGAAATTCACCATGAACAACTTCGTTCGCAGGAAAACACCTCACGTGCCAGCGTGTCGTAGATCATTCGTATACTAGTGGTTAAAATTTCATGCCTTCTGTAAACCTTTCATGGAAATTATTACATATCTAGGCTGGATTCCTTTGAAAATTTTGATTTCTTCCAATTTATTCTCAAATCCTTAATCCAACATTTATATCTTTTCTTCACCCAACTTGCTGGAGTATTTTCCTTCCATTTTCGGAATTTTCGGGACCCTACAGTCATTATCAAAGTTAAATGGAACCAAAATTACATTAATTGAAAGTTAGTATGTATATTGTTGAATTATTCTCATCCAATCAAATAAATGAACGTTTTTGGTTGATTTTGAGGCCTTATCTCATACTTTTAGCCTAGTTTTACTTGTTTTACCCTTACCGAGGTGGAAAATATTTACCACATTTACTATTCATAATGACAAAAAATAAAAGGAAAATATTTAAAATTTTTGAACCTATTGATTCCATTTATGGAATAAATTTTTCAACATTCAGTTTATTGATGTGGAAAAAATAACGTTTTAAATAAATGGGTAAAATGCAACAAAAATAAATTTTATAATTTTTTTTAATCCAAAATTGAACTTTTACCCAAATAAATTACAATCACAATTACTATGAAATTAATTAGATTATTTTTAATTAAATTAGTCTTATGTTTTTTTAATATAAAATAAAAAACACATTGGTACTTTTAATTTACTTTATTTAATTAAATGAAATGTGAGTTTTTACTAAATCAATATTTTTAACTATTCACATAAAAGTAATTTTCTTTAAAAAAATAAAAAAACTAACCCCAAGATAACATGAACCTGATGACTCTAGAAATGATATTTTTTCCTCAATTTTTTTATAATTGTATAAATCAATTTTAATTTCAACATAAAAAATAAAATTAATCAATTTTTGAAAAAAAACATATATTTTTGAAACATAAAATGAATTTTAAAAAAATATTTATTTGTTGTGAAATAATAAATACATTGGAATGGATTAATATATTTCTATATATATTTCATAATGTTTTTAACCCTATTCATACCCATGAATTTAATGGTTAGGTTATAATATAATGTGATTCGTTTTAAGTTCAGTGCTTCTTTTCAAGGAAGCTATTGAAGAATAATAATTTATTTAAAAAGATATATATTGTAAAATATTAGGGTGATACATTCTATCTCACTTGAATTAAGTTTTCTATTAAAATTCTAATTTTCATATACTATAATTAGTATTTCATAAAATAGTAATAAAATTTGATGTAGATTATATCATAATAACTAATTCATATATAACTACTATGAAAGTTAGTATTTTTAATTAAGAAATTAAAAATCCAATTATAAAATTATAAGACTCATTGGTTTCCAAAAACATAAATTGATATCTGAGCTATTATTTCCATATAAAACTTGATAAATTTATATTATTCTTACTTGAGTTGAAGAAATCATTTACCTTCAAGGTAGATAATATGAGATAATACAATTTATTGATTTCTTTTCTCTTTGTAAGAAAAATTTCATCATTTGGTTATGATTCAATACATTTCAACTTTTATATCATATCTTACTCAAATAAATGAATATTCAAAATTAATTTTTCATTTTTGGCATACTAAAATTAAATGTTGACAGATCATAAGATCTATAAAAGAATAAAAAGTCATTCATTCCATCTCTTGATATTTACCAAAACCAAAAATAGTTATAACAATTTATCCAATATATATAAATATTCATATGGTGAAATAATACATTGATCTATAAAACCTCAAAAATAATACCCAACTATTACCTTAAACCATTATATAAATAGATAGCCTTTATACTTTTCTAAAACATGTCTGACCAAATTCAGAACCCTAAAATCCAAAATATTTGATCAAATATTTTTTTCCAGGATAGACTTTAACATTTATACCCAAATAATATAAATTAACTCATAATTTCACTTACCAAACACATGAACACCATGATCATATATTCTCTTAAAATATGCTAATATTTTTCAAAAACAACCTAAATCACTGGAAAACCAAAATAAAATTAGATATTATTTCCCATATTAACTCAATCTTTATTCCTCAAAATATATTTATCTTAGTCATATAATGTTCTCAATATAGTGTACTTATTTAAAAATAACATTAATAAATTATTCACGAAATCACTTTTCAATCCCATGGTTTTCTGTATGATAAAATTATATTCCCAAAATGTAATAACTATTTTAGACAAATTATCCATAATTACCTCTACATCAAAAAGTTAAACCGAATGGTTATCAATAACTTTAAACTTATATAAAAAAATATAAAATAATTATTCATAAAATAACCTTTTTAGTAAAACAAAAACTAAACCAAAGGGGTTTATAATCATAACATTCTCCAAAAATATCCTCAATCATCTTAAAATACCATCACATAAAACCTCAAAAGAAGTATCTATGGTTGTATACTTATGATCAACCCAAAACTTATCAACCAATGATTCAATAGGATTATACCCTATGACTATGGAATATCATATATTTCCATCACTTTAATCCTCTCACCATTATAATAGTTCATAAAAAATTATTAATTAACCCAATCATGTCCCTTAAGAGTGTCTAGTTATGTGTGAAGTCATAGACCCACTCATTATGCACTTGGGACGATCAAGTTAATACGCAATCAACGCCCTTCATAGTTTTTACCCTTAGGTTCATTAGTTCCACAACCACATCCACTTTCCATTATCTAGAAAGGGATGTATTTCCTTGGAAAAACACACAATCTCTACTTTTCAAAGGATTTAGGATGTTATCATATACATGGACTTATCCTCAATGTTTTCAACAAAGTTATCTAATACAAATAACCAAAAAACATCTAAACCCTACAACGATACCAACTATAGTGATCCAATTATAACAGAAATTAATATTACATCATTTTAGATGAATATTCAAAACATATCACAATTATACATTTCCCATAACCATAAAGGTTTATTATCTTTAGAAACTATATATATATATAATATTCATTTAATGAAATATTTTAAACATATCCAAGAAATTTTTTCTTTCATGGCTGCCCCATGTGGGACTTTTCTATCAAAGAGGCATGAAAATTTCCCAGACTTCTAGAGTGCATCATGAATTAGGAGCAGTTGGTCTCTTTTAATGAAATGGTCTTCTCAGAGGAGCATGACCGGTGTATCATTATTGCTTCATCCATTGATTCCTTCAATAATAATGCTTATCGAAAGCTGTCTTGTATGGGTGGTATGCTGGATGAGTGGGCCTCTCGCTTATGGTTTAAAAAAGTTCCAAGGAAGATGAAATTACTGGTTTAGAGGGTGAGAAACCAATCAATACCTAAAGAGGATAACGTGAAACAGAAAGGTATTTCTCTGGACTCTAAATATTTATGTTTCTCATCCCCAAAAAACAAATAGGTCCTCCATTTATTTTCCACGAGTGATTGGGAGGCCAACCTTTGGACTTCTTGGGGGTAGTAGGGCTATTTTGATCCTTCATGTACCTTCGTTCATGATTTTATCAGCCGCTAGTTTTTGAATGTGGGCTCCCAGAAACCTGAGTACAAGGTGTGTGCCATCCTTTTTATCACGGTTGTTTGGACACTTTGGGAGGCTCCGGACAAGGCAAGGTTAGAGAGGATTCCTCCAATTTATTCCCTTTATATCAAACTGAAGGTTTTTTTCCATAAGTTAGGCTCCCTAATGAAGGGTGCTCTGCAATCTCTTTCCATTTGTTCCATTCTCGATAGACCTGCAATTTAGTACAGATCACGTGGAAGTCAGATTGCATGGAAACCCCCGTTGCGGGGTTTCAAACTCAACGTTGACGGTTTCTTTATGAATGGATAGATATGAGGTGGTGGACTACTTCATAATAAGAATGGATCAGTTTTTTTTGGATTTTATCACCTGTTATGGTTTGGGGAGTCAGTTGGGTGCATAAGTGAGAGATTTTCTCTCCGGTGTTGAACTTTGCAAGAATCTGGCTCTATTAGTGGTGGAGATTGAGACAGATTCATAAACTTTGGTCTAGGCTCTACAAGGTAAAGTGGTTCTACCATGGAATTTGACTTATTTGATCTGGAGGAGTCTTCTAGAGATAAGGCAAGGTTGTGTAGTTCGTCACGTCAAATGGGAGGCCAACTTTGCGCCAGATTCCCTTTCCCAGGGGTGCTTTTTTCAGTTTCAGATGATAGTTTACTCATTTTTGGGATTTTTACCTATTGATTGTAATACTTTTGTCCAAGGGGATTCCCTTGGACTTTATAATTTTAGACCACCCTAGATTTTGTTCATTATGGGGATCTTTCTCATTATTATTTTATTATAATAAAAAAATTTAGTCATAAAAAAACATAAGTTTGTGTCATATAAATAAGTATAGAAAATAACTTCCATATTCAATCATCACTGCTAAGTTATCAGAGTGGATTGGGTTCACATCCCATCAAATCATTTAATTATTCATGGTTCAATCCCAATACTATCATAGTGTATATATTCCCTTACTATACATAGTTCACTAAAAATTTCAATCCTTTTTATTTCATGAGATATAATTCTTTACATAATATTAGAGGGATATATAATTCTAGACCCACCCTTTAAATAATGAAACCCAAACATACGTGTACCATAATATCATAAAAGATTCATCAATTCATCATATCTTAACCTATTTAAAGGAAATAAGTACTATAAAAATTTCATCATATCATAACCTATGGAAAAGAAATGGGGTCTGTAAATATTTTATCAGAACTTAATTAACCTATGAGAATGAAATGGGTTTCATGTAATTATCCTAAGATCATCATAATAAAAATTCATTTAGAAAAGTGGATGGAACTATAAGATCATATCCTTAGTGAATCATTACACCACATAAAGGATGCTGACATAGGTGGAAGATACCTTTAAATGAACATTCAAACCATTATTTGAAAATATGAGAAAAATATCCTTTTCTTTGGATAACATTTTAACTCAAAATTTCATTAATATTGATAAAATTATTTTTTAGAAAATAATAATGAATTTTTTTAAATTAAAATTCAAATAAAATAATTTTTATGAATTTTGGGAATATTTATTCATACCATATACATAAAAAGAGAACATTCACTTCACACTTTTTTAAAAAGTCAAAAACGAATTGTTCCGAAAGATTTTATTTAAAAGGATTAATTTTTAATTTTCTTAAATAAATTAAAAGATAATAAAAATGATTTTTTTAAAACATTTCAAGTACATATAAAAACTATCACTATTTTTTTAAGATCAAGGATATGGAATAAAAATTTCATCGACCAAAGAGGAAATAAATTCGTCTTTTCATTAAAAACATTTTCTCTATAATTTTAAGTACCAAAGAGAGAAAAATGGTAATAATAAAAAAATATTTTGGGATAACCATACGGGAAAAAATATATGGGTATTAGAGTAAATAACACATATAATTTACCTCAATGAAAATTTATCATAGACAATCATGAAAAAAAGGATTGTAAAATAAACCCTTACCACGTTGGTAACTTTTGAATCATAAGCCCACTGAAAGAAAAAACTTCAAATAAAACATTAGTTACCATGGATATAAATATTTCCATGATATATCATATCAAAGGGGTATTATATATATAACATTAAATAAATAATTGGTGAATAAGTCATATGTATCATATAATCAAAAGAGAGACAAGAAACTCTCACCTTAAGTCTCATTTTTCTTCATACGTGTTCAAATATCTATATAAAAAGTTTAGATTTATTATAAATATATTATTGAAAAATATTCATACATAAATTACTAGGAATCATTCATTTATAATTTATAATTATCCTTTTATTAAAAACTTATATATTAAAATAAATATTTGGGTGAAAATTGGTCATTTTTACAAGCATGTTTCGGTTACATGGTTCTAGTACTTGAAATTTGGTCAGGGATTCATCATATAAAGAATATTAATAATGATATAATTGTCTTATTTATTTTTCATATAAAATTTTATAATCATTCATATAAATAAATGATGAAAAATGATCTATATCACTTTATACTGATGATAATCTTTACGTATGCATGAGTGATGTTTCCACTTCTAAACGGATGGAATGAAAGAAAATTAAGCAATAATTCACCCTTAAAGGATCCTTATTATATAATAAATTACATATATATTCATTAAATATATCATTATTACAATCCATTTAAAATATAAATGAAAAAAATCACACAGCTTCACAGAGGTGTTATTCCTAACATACGCCTAACGAGGTTATCGATTTCCAACAGATGGGAAGGTAAATAGGTAGATAATATCATAAAATCAAATAATAATAATTATTTCATAAAAATCATATATAAACCTCAAATCCACCATAATAATCATTCATGAAATATGATGATGGAAAATTAATCAAATCGCTTCGTGGAGGCGGTAGTCTTCACGTATACATGATGGATAATTTCATTTTTAATTTGATGGAAATATGGTGTAAATGATTGAAGAATACAATTGGTTTTTCGAGGTTGAAATTTTTCTGAAGTACTTAAGAAGTTGAGATATCCATGAGTTCTTAATTATTACATTTTAGAGCTATTCCTTGGTTCTAAGACTTGTGTAAGTGATGAACATTGTATACAGCAGTTTAAGAAGTGTCCATGTAAAATTATGTTTATTTTTTCATGAGGATTTGATGTTTTTTATGTTGGAATACTTGAGTAAGGTTGGAATATGTATTTTTGAATAATATTTTTGTTGGAATTTGATAAAGAATAATACCTTTCAAACCACCTAGAAAGGGGATCCAAGTGCACCACTACTGAGGTGGGAAATAGGATTGACCGTAGACCAGACGAAAAGAATTTCTATGATGAGGGAGAGAGTTCAAGTAACTACTCATGTGAATGAGATGATAAAAAATCCACCATGAAGGGAAAAATTGTGGCATAAGAGAGTGTCGGTATGGGGTAGTGCCAATAGGAATACAGAGTCTGAACTAGAAATCAATTTTGTCCTGCTAATGACTCTCTTTGTATTATAAATTAGCATGCGACTGAATCCCATTTTTATGTGTGATAAATATTTTTGAGTTATTATTGTTCCATTTTAAAAACATATAAATAATTGAAACCATGTGATCTACTTGATCTAATCATATAGATTTGTATAATCTAATCACTGTGTCAGCTTCAATCTCAATAACCCAAGTATTTATTTTGTATGCCAATATCTTCATGTAACATATACCGAAGATCAAACCATGTCTTTTGAGCCCCATTTCATCATTATGATACTTTCCAGTAAATCTAAATCACATGAAACTCGGTTTTCAAGTGTTAATTAATATCAAATCAAGAATTTATAGTGTGTCGAAAATATGAGATTATCTGAAGATGGTGATATATTTTGATACATAAAAACAAAGGTTGTGTCTCATGATTTGATAAAATGGATGGCTCTTCCAGATTTTTAGAGTTCTACATCGGTGTAGTTTTCCTATAAATACTCATAGAATCTCATTTTCATTGTATATCATATCTCACATATGCGATTGATTTTATTCTTGAGAGAAAAATAGAGGAGTTAAACACTATATATTTTCAAATGGAGTTCCATGTGTTCAATCTGAATATCCACACACACGTTCTCATGAAGATGATTTGAGATTCTGTGAAGTGGTGTATATTATCATATACTGTTATGCGAAGAAGAAGGAGAAAAAATGTAAAACAATTGTTAAGAGAAGAATAAAAAAGACTCAAAATAATCTTACATGAAAGAAAAAGTAGTTCTATGAGCATACTACATGTTCATGAAACAATAGTGTTGCTTTGCGAAGAAAAACGTTCTGTGAAGAAACCAAATAACACAATAACCCTACACATGTATCTTCTAGTTTTTGTGTGAACATATTTTAGAAATCATGAGATAGTGTATAATTATATTGTATGTCACGAAGAATGCTTTATGTGTGTCAATATTATACCCATTCAGGTTTGGGAATCAAAAGGGGAAATACAGTTGGTGCTCCACTATAGTACACCATGAGATCCCATACATACACCTTTGTGCATGAAGTGTGAGGTTCATAATGTGAATTTCCATGAATATGTGAAGAGGAACTAGATAGTTTTTTCATAAAGGAAAATATAGGTGGAAAGTGTGTGTGCAAATAAAAAAAAGGGTGGAAAGTTTGTGTGTTCGGGTGTGTATGAAACAAATATTTACACACACACGAAATATTGCTTACATAATGAAATTTTCATCCACATGAATTAATGCATGCATAAAATGAGAATACAATTAAATATATTTTATACATGAATTATGTTGGAAGAGTAGAATATATGAAAAATACATTCCATTAATTTAGTGCTGTGATTTGAGACTGAAGCCATAACATTTTTATTTTAGAAGAAATTTATATCTGAGTTTTTTTAGTGATCAATAAGGCAGAGTCTTCAGAAGAAGAAAGAATTATTTATCGATTAGTGTTGTAATAAGGAAGCTCAAAATCTACATGTGATAAAAATTATTTCATCAAGAACAAAATCTGTGAAAAGGTTCTTAAATTTTCAATAGGCTAGTTTGATCTAGTAAGCTCGTAGAGGAAGATTATATGATCATACTATCAGTTGATCAAATATTATGTTCTTAAAGATTTTATAAGTATTTAGTGGATCTATGAAGTAAAAGAGGACTCTAGTGAGACTCTAGAGTAGGACAATGGGGTGATGGTGACACTATGGGATTTAGTAAAAAGATACTCTAATGGGACTCATGAGTTAATTATGTTGGTGGTAACTTGGGAGATCTTGTGGGACTCTAGAGTGGAACACTATGGGACTCAATGTTGAAGGAATTGAATTTTTCTTTATTATAACCATATACATATATTAAAGAATATTTAACTTGGGGTATAATTTGTTGCAGCAAGGACATATGTTTTAGTACTGAACCTTGTAAAACTATCACGTTCTTTGTTTTCATTTACATTTTTCATTTCATACACGATCCATCACCTCAATAGGTGGAAGAAGTTTAAAAAGGATTAAATAAAATAAATTAATTCATCAAAATAAGTCAAACCTGATTCACACCCTTAGTGTGCCTATATGATCCTTATAAACTTCAATTTATTTCAAAGCACAAGGCCACCTTCGATTGAATTTAATATACTTTTCTAGTGGTTTATATAAGAAGAATTTGAATTGATGATTCGAGTTTGATGAAAATTCAGTATATATTTATATGTAAAAAACTATATCTATTCCTCATGTTATAAATTCTTATGTTTCAGTCAATTCTTGTAAAAATAATAATAAAATAGTAGAAAAGAAACTAAAGAACAATTGAAAGATAAATGGAGACTAACTACTTGATGAAGGAAATCAGAGTAGTAATTTTTAGTGGAATTAGTTGATTATAATTATGATGAATCATGTTCAAGCTGTGATGAATATTTTATCAATGATAAAATTAGAGAACATATAAATAGAGTTCCCAAAGAATTGGTCCCATGTATGTCTAGAGTTTTCAAGAAACTTCAGGAAGAAAAATTATTGCTAGGAGAAGAGGAAAATGCTATAGAAGAAGAATTGACTAAAAATGATGGAATATCTAACATTCCAAAATAACTTGTGGATGAAAAGGATGAAACATTATCTCTTTTAAGAGAAATATATTACAGAGATATTGATGAATTTCAAAGTAATGTTTGTGAGAATGATGTTTTTAAAATGGTTATTACATATGTTATATATGCACATGAAAATATGCATAGAAAACTAGGAATGTAAAAAAAATCAACTGAATGATAAATCATAAAGAATCATATAGATTTAAAATCTGTTATTGAAGAAAAATCACATGTATAAAGAATAGATTCATATGATGAAGAATCTATGGGAAGAAATCATGAAATCAATTAAAGAGTAGAATATTTCTCTCAACATAAAATGTTTTGTACAAGATGTGAAACTAAAAACTATGGAAGAGACACAAGGCGATACTTCCCATGTTTCTGAGAAAATAAGTATTTCCAAGGACTCATGTGATAAGATTCTTATATATTAATATACTCAATCTAGTAGAAATAAAATATTGGGATTATCAAATGATAAATCTATTATAGGCTCATTGAAGAATGTAACACTTTATCCTCATAAATTTGTGTGTACTAATTCTGTTTTGATGACTAGTGTAGAATCAACTTTAAAATTTGGAAAACAGGGGTAAATAAAATTTTTAATCCCCAAAGAAAGCACAGGAGAAGAAATGTGCTACCCAAAAGTATCAAAATGTCAAAGATAGTTAGAATATGTCCCATAAGAATAAATCATGACTTATTGGATACTTGTTATGATGTTAGATGTTTCAGAATTAGAAAATTATTTTTTAGAAAACTATCTCATTGTATAAAAATTAAAAAATGCATATATTTAAGGGGAAAAGTGGAAGATAATTGGAAACCTATGCAATAGTAACAGAACTCAAAGAAAGAGAATTAGTTTATCAAGAATAGATATTATTAATTAAACATTTTCTATGATAAATTCTATAGAAGTGGTCATTGTGTTGATGATTATTGTTATGTACCAATCAGGAAAAAATAATTTATTTATGTGAATAGAATACTCTAACAAAAAGTGAAGAAGGTATGAAATGAAGATGAAAAGTTTTCCTTGGGATTTAAATAAAAGAATAATGTTGTTAATAAAAAATATCCCAAGAATTTTGTACATAAAAACTTGAAGAGTGTCACACCAAATAAAATATTTCTTTATTATGGTATAAGAGGTCACATCATTAGACATTTTGAATTTTTCATGAACATCAATAATATTGGAAGTAAGATGGAACTAAAGAAAGGTTCAATCTAGAAGAGAAGAAATTTGATTGATTTGGTGGAATACAAACCTGATGAAAAGTCTAATAAGTTTCATTATAAGGGTAACTTGATTAATGATAAAGTTGTGTGTGAAAGGTTTAATATGTTTGAACATTTAGGTAATTTTTTCACATGTTTTCTTGGATAAGAATAATTCATTAAGATAAAAGGGAAAGTACCTATGAATTCATGTGCTGGAAAAAAGAATTCTACACACAAATTGAAGACTAAGAAAGTTCCTAAAGATTGATTAATAATATGGCCATAATTTTTGGAAGAGGCAAAACAATTGGAACAATCAAAGAAAAATTAATCTTCTTTATTAGTAAGTGTGGAGATTCATTTTTCATTTAAGAATATTTTTGGGTTGTGAAGAAACTCTCATATCTATTTATCTAACTGTAGATCATTGGAGAACCACCTTATTCCATATATAAATCAAGTTTGCTTTTTCATTTAGGTAATTTAAGGTGACTCACTTATTCAGGGGGAGAGCTGAATTTGATAAAAGTTGTGAACATATTATAGCTAAATTATGTCCATCATGGAAGACTATCGATATCTTGTTTCATTTTTTCAACATTTAAAATAATTTTAGAATATAATAAGAGTTTATTCTTGAAGAAATTAAATCATGATGAAGAATTATTGAGGTACTCTCTTAATGGGGAGCACATAGATAAATTAATAGATATTTCTATCTCATTCTATATCTTATGAATATCAAAAATCCTGGTGAAGTATGAATTTGATAATTCTAGATGTTATAAAATATAAATATTGATGATTTTAATCATTAAGGTTTATTCATTACATTCCCCTATTTTCATGTTAAAAAACAATTCCAAGTGAAGAGATTAAACACTTGATGATTAAACAGAAAATAATTTGAATGGGTAAACACATTATTACTCTTGATTTTTTTTAATATATTTACTAAGATGTATATAGGATATTAGTTGAAAATATTTTGAACAATTTTTGAAAAGAAGTTTTAGTTATTGGTATCACATGCTACCATTGTTTTGACAACATTGATGTTAAATTTGATCAATCTAGGTTTCTATACAGAGAATTGATCATTTAGACTTCTATTTGATTAATTTTAACTATTTTAGAAGCTAGTAGTGATTCCATACTTCTCCAGAGTAACTCATATTATAATTTTCAGAAGAGAAGAGGATGTTCATAAAATTTTAATTTTTGAAATGATAATTCTTTCCCAAACTTATATTGTTGTATTTATTACTAATAAGGGGTAGAATATATAGTTGAATTTTAAAATGAAGTAGGTATTGATAAAAAATCCAAAGGGGGAGATTAAAGAATCCAATTTTGTTTATTGAGGTTGAAATTATTGTTAATTACCTAAAAAGTTGAAAATTTAATGATTTATTAATTGTGATGATTTTAGAGATTTTATTTAGTTCAAAGGATAGGGAAAATGATGAAAATTTTATACAACTGTTTAAAAAGAGGCCATGAAAAATTGTGATTAATTTTTCATTAGGATTTTATGTTTTTTATTTTGAAATATTTGAGTATGTTTTTCTTAGGTATATTTGAATAATATGTTTTTTGGTCTTTGATAATAAATAATTCAATTACTGCCACCTAACAAAGGGATCAAGGTGCACCACTTCTTAGGTTTACACTATGATCGAACATTTCCAAGTCGTCCAGTTGGGCTGAGCCGAGGGAGATCATGCAAGGTGGTACTCATGCACATGGGAGGAGAAACAAGCCACCGTGTAGGGTAGAACAACTGTGGAAGAGAGCGCCAACATGGGATGATGCCAGTAGGAATGCAGTGTCCAGACCAGTAACCAATTCCAGCTAACTACTTGTTAACTTTGTATTATAATATAGCATGAGATTGAATCCCGTTTCGATGTGGGATCAATTTTTTTGGTTAGTGTTTCTCTATTTTATAAACACAAAAAGAACCACAAATATTTGATCCAATAGATTAGATTATATGGTGTCATTTGATCTAATCACCATGTCCTCTTCAACCTCACTCACCCAATGAGTTATTATATATGCCGGTATCTTTATGTAATGTCGAAATAAGAATGAACCATGACTTCTAATCTCCATTTTTTAATTCTTATAATTTCATTGAGATCAAAATCACATGGAACTCCATTTTCATGTATTAACAGATATCAAATTGAGAACTTACAGTATGTAGAAAATATGTTATTATTTAAAGACAATGATATCTTGAGATACATAAAAAACTGAGGTAGTATCTCATGAGCTGATGAAATGGATGGTTCTCTATGATTTTTAGAGTGATACATTAGTGAGGTTTGCCTATAAATATTCTGAGTGGATCATTTATAGTGTAGATATTATCTCACATCCAAGTGAGATTTTATTATTGATAGAGAAATATAGTAGTTTAATGGTCTATATTTATGAAGGGAGATCCATGTGTTTGAGATGAATATCCACATATGCGACCGAATGAAGATTAATTGAGATTCCACAGACTAATGTATATTATCATACTATTTTTTTAAAGTAGAAGGAGACACTAGGAAAATTTTTTGTTGCAAGAAGAATAAAAAATCCTTGTGATAATATTATTCCAAATAAAAGAGTTATCCCACATGCATATTACATGTTCATAGAAAACTAATGTTTATTCATGAAGAATAGTGTTCCGTGAAGAAACCAAGATGACACGATAACCCAATGCATGTGTATTATAGTGTCTAAATGAACATCTTTGATGAATTGTGAGACAATGTATACATACACTACCTATCTTGAAGAAGGAATTATACATATCATGATTATAGCCATTCAAGTTTACATGTAAGAAGGAATAAATATAGTGAGAGGCCCACTTGTGTTCCATGAGATCCTGTGTATAGACCATTGTCAATGAAGTGTGAAGTGAATAATGTGTATGTCCATACATATGTATGGAGGAAATTTATAGTGTGTGCATAAATGAAAAAAAAGGTTGATAGTGTGTGTGAAATGATAAAAAAGGTGGAAAACTTGTGTGTTTAAGTGTGTATGGAACAAATATTTACATGCACATAAAATGTCAGTTATATAAATAACTTCTCATACACATGACATAACGCATCCATAAAATGATAATACCATGTAATTTATTTTATACATGCACGAAGTTTAAAGATAAGTATGCATGGAAAAAAAATTTCATTAATTAGGGGAAGTAATTTAATACTGAATATGGAGTAGTTTTATTATAAAATACAATTATATCTGTGTTTTTTAGTGATCAATGAGGATGGATCTTCAATAGAGGAATGAATTCTTTTCTGAGCAGTGTTGTACTGAGGTAGCTATCTCTCTAAAAGTGATCATAATTATTTGAGAATGAACAACATCAGTTCAAAGGTTATTAAATTTTACATGAGAAAAATTGATTTATAATGTTCATGGAGGAAGATTATAAGATCATCCTCTTAGTGGATAAAATCTTGTGTTACTAAAGATTGTGAAAGTTATCATTGGGAATTTGAAGTTGAATAATCTTTTTGTGAGACTCTGTCTCAGGCCAGTAGAATGATGGTAATAATGTGAGATGCAGTATAAAGATCTTTATGTGGGATATATAATTAAATTGTGTAGGTGGTAACTTGTGATCTCTCGTGGGACACTAGAGTGGAACACCATGGGACAAAATGTTGAAGGGAATGAGATTTTCCCTATTGTAACCATCTACATATAGTGAAGAATCTATAATCAATTGGTATAACTAGTTGGAGAAAGGACATAGGTCTTAGTACCGAACCATATAAAAAAAGTGTAGTGTTTTCATTTAAAATTTTCATTTAAAACAAGATCCATCATCCAAATAGGTGACAGTGTATTATAGGAGAGTAAATTGAAGAAAAGAGTTCAGTAAAACAAGTCCCACATGATTCACTCCCTACTAGTTTGACTGCACAATCCTTGGAAACATAATATGGTTGTATAATAATCATAATAACTTCTTACTATTTTTATAATATGTTATTAATCCTATTAGTATGGATAAAATACATTTATATGAAGTGGAATAATAAATAAACATTAAAATAAGTAGGTAAGACAATTACCTCTTCTTTGAGATACCTCGTTTGGCTAAAACTACAATCCATTATATGATGGTATTAGGGAAACAAAAGAATCCCTAGGATGATAGTAAGGAATAAAGGAAGGTCTTAGGGGATATATTAGTCGATCTAGAGTGCTAAATAATTGTGAATAAAGGATAATAATAGGTTCCCTTTTATATGTGAGTGAAATGTTACACTTGGAATTATATAGAATATTTAAATATAATTAATTATTTATTATGTAAAATTATTCTAAATGGAAATGGATTAAAATAAAAATTTTATAATTTTGAAATATCATAATTGAATACAATTTAAATAGTATTTATATCATTTTAAACATTAGATTTTGGGTTAACCCTATCGTTAACCTTTTTTTACATTAATCATAGTAAAGCATTGTTTTAGCCTTTAAGGTCACAAGTTTACTTCTAAGGTGTAAAGTGGCTAAAAAATGGACCATGTCAGAAATTTCATACCATTTAACATTACACTTGTCCTATTTAAATATTTTTTGTGATTTTAAAATCATTTAATAAAATATTATTTAATATAAAATATCATTAAAGTCAATTTTGGAACATTTCATTTAATTTGAATTCAAATACCAATAGTAATTGTATTATAATATAAACACATTAAAAATAATTTTTAAATTAAAATTACATAAAAAATTAATGGAATGCCACAATCTAAATAAAACATATTATTTTTATTATTTTTAATATCATTTACCATTATTTTTCTATTGCCTTCACCAGCACTTTACCGACATTGCGTAAACATTTAAGGTAATTATATCATCTCTAAAAATTGAATATAAAATACTAAAATAAAATTAATTTAGTAATATTAAATACAACCATTTATAACCAATCATAAATTTTTCCCAATGAAAATATATTAGAGACATTAAAATAAATAGAGTGACATTTTGTAATTTTCTTAAATTAAAATAATTTAATGTCATTATCAAAGGAAAATGGAACCAAAATTCCATATATTAAAATTAAATATGAATATGGTCAAATTAATCTCATCAATTGAAATAAATTCCAGTTTTTGGTATATTTTGAGACCTTATCATGTAGTTTTAACCCCATTTTACTTGTTTTACACTTATCTAGGTGAAAAATATTTACCACAATTACTATTCATAATGAAAAATAATAATACGGAACTATTTACCAAATTTGAATATCATGATTAAAAATATGGAATTAATTTTTCAATATTCCGTTTCTAGAATTCATAAAAACAAATTTTATCATAATTGTGTAAAACACAATGAAAACAACTTTTAGAAAAATGTTTTTTATGACCAAAAATAAGATTATGCCAAAATCAAGTACAATAATGATTCATATGTAATAAAATAGATTATTTTTAATTAAATTATAATTATTTTAATTTAATATAAAATTAAAAAAATAATAAAAATTTTAAATTTCATTAGTTAATGATAAGAAATGTCTGATTTACGTAAATCTGTATTTCTCACAATTCACTAAAAAATAAATCTTTTCAAAAAAATCCCAAAAAAATACCTAAGATAATATTGAAATGTTTTTTTCAAAAATTATATTATTTTTATAAAGTAAATTTCTAAAAATTCTATAAATTAATTTTAATTTCCATATAAAAAATGAAATAAAAATATTTTTTGAGGAAAAAATATATTTTTTCGAATCATAAAATGAATTTACAAAAAAATTGAAAACTTATTTATTATGAATAAATAAATAAATTTTAATTGTGTAAGAAAATTATATACATATTTCATAATGAGGTTGAATCTATATATACCCATCAATTTAACAACTAGTTTATAATATATTATAGTTCATTTTAATCTTGGTTTTGCGTGTTAAGCAAGCTATTAAACACTTATAATTTTTTTAAATAGAAATATATTACAAAAACATGGGGTGTTACAAACTAGATTCATTCATTTATTCACCGTGTTTTGTTCAATATTTATATCTTTATTATATTTCATGATTTATCAAGTGTTATTCCAACTCCACTGGACTGATTAGTCTTGAATAACAACAATTTAAACATAGAAAAAGGACTTAAGATGGGTCATATACTCAATATTTTACAATATTAATGAATTATTTAAACCCATCCTCATACTCTTATGTCATATGATTGAAATACATCCATTTTCAATTCATATTCATTATATTTAATTTAGTAATATTCATATTTAACAAAATAAATAAATACACTAAGGTATAAAAATTTGGATGGCGATTTAAAGAACAAATACTTAGAATTTTTTTTGAATTCTTTAAAGTCTAAATCTAATATAGAATATTTTGAGTTGTCATAAATAGATCATTGTTAACTGTGAATGTTATTGTTTATAGATAATAATCCTAAATTAATATAATAATCTCTATATTAAATCATCATTAGTTTAACCAATTTTAACAATGTTTTTTGTTTTAATACACCAATATATTATATTATTTTCAAATGAGTGGGTAATGATACAATACCAAACCCCCTTAAACAGTTGTTAAACCCTTCAATTAGGTATTTACTCCCTCAATTTGGTTAAAATAATTTAATAACATTTCCAAGATTATTTTTATATACTTAGAGGATATTATTGAGTATTTCAAAGATTCAAATTTTTTTTTATTAGAAATACATATTTGTACATATAAAAATCATCTATAAATGTAAAAAGTACCATAAACTGCCACTTTCTTATGTGTTTTTTAATCTTCAAGCATATGTGATGATATAAAAAATTCTATATTTGGTAAAGAATTAAGTCTTCTCTTCTGGTGAATTTTTTTTGCCAAGTGCGGTGTAGGTAACATCAATATGCTATAATTTGATGGGTTTTTTCAGGAAAGTTTAATGATTTAAATATATTATAGACTAATATTAACAGATAAATTTATTAATTAATTAATATTTATACACATACACACACATATATATAAATACTCAAACACACATAAATAGAAATATATATACTTTTGTATGTATACATATAAAAACAAATGAAACTCTCTCACACACACACACATATGTAAAAAACATCATATCTCATGTAATGTTTTTTTAAAAAACCATTAGTCATACTATAAGATAATTATGTGTTCAAATATAGTTATTAGTTTGACCAAACCCATAACCCAGGGAATAATCTAGAATACATTAATATTTATAAGGCACACACTTATTTATAATAATACAGATATTCAATTCTTAACTAAAAATTAACCACGCTATTAATTTTTTACTTAATCAATAAAAACCTCTTTCAATCAACTAAACCCCATCTAAATTTTTAATTAATATAAAATAATAAAAATATTATTATTTTATTGGATCTGTAACATCCCATTACCATATTTATGGTATATCCCTTTTATTTACTTATTTTCCTTTTTTAATTTCTCATATATGGGGACTCCAAAATATAGAGAGAGTTTTTTGGGTATAAACATGTATTGGATTTGTGGGATTTTCATTGAGTTTAGAGAAGGCCCATGGCAGTTTTGGGTTATATGATATAAACTGGTCTTTTTGTAGTCTACTAGATAAATACATGTCGTTTAATGATATTACATTTCATGTAAATTTTTTAGGTTATATTACATGAACCTGGTACATGGCATGAAAAGAGTACAAGCCATGTAAAGGTTGTACGTTGTGTAATGTTAAAAATTAAATTTTAAATAAAAAGGTGATCGATTTTTGATGTATGTGGGATTTGTGGATTACATAATGTGTAAAGGGGTTACACACCATGTAATTTATATAAATACGTATTTTAGGGTGTCATACAAGTGATTTTTTATTTATTCCATGTGAATCCTCCTTGATATTGAACTAGAACTCTCCTCGTGTGATTTTGGGGACCATCACTCCATCCGAATCGTTTCATTTAGTGATTGATCCCCATTGGGATTGGGTTGCATCTCTCCGTATGAGTAATAATTAATATTTCTTATTTTCCTTTTATCATGGTAGAACTATTTCATTGTGTTATCAGATTATTTGAACCATGGTGTTGTTTCTCTTGATTTTTTCTAGATCCACCATGTGATCCTTTTTTGAGGGATGATTCCTTATTGGCAGTGGTATAGAGGATGTTATTTCTTGAGTAATGTTGAAATATTTAGGATTAAATGTATCTTTTTTTAAATTTAATCAATTCTAAGATGTGTTTATTAGTCATAGAACCCCATTTTTTGTTGTATGTTCTTCTTTATTGGTGGATCCTGTTGAGGGCGTTTGTGACCCGAGTTTTTTGGTAGGTGCTTTCGTCTCTAGCCTATATTGGTGAATTTAATTACTCCATTTTTTGATAAATTGTTTTACAAATGGAAATAAATGATTGAATAATTTGAATTTTGTGTGTGGTAATTAATTTTTGAATGGTTTACCCTATCTTTGGTAAATAAAATGATGTTTTTAATGAATTTAGAAATGGATTTTTTTAATGGGTTTTAAAGAATAGTTTTATGAAAATGGTGTGAAGAATTATATTGGAAAATAGGGTATATGTGAATACTTGGGTACTTAGGTGGAAGGTATATTAATAGGCCTCATCCACTTTTTGGGTGTTTTCTCATGTGGCTTTTCTATACAACCTAATCCATTAGTTCTAGGGATTTTTTAGACCCATTGGGGGGGGGGGGGTCACTTCCGGGGGCGTTCCTTTACTCTCAAGATTGGGTTCATATGTCTCGAGTCTTGATGCACATGATTTTCTAGGTTAGGTAAGAGTGTACAACTATCATGACCTTTTGTGATCCTTGGTGTGATATTACCTATGATTTTGGCCAATTTAGGATGTTTTGGACTATAATGTTTTGGTTTAACTACCATAGATTTGATACAATATATATTATATTATTTGGTTTGTTTTGATATATCTAATTTGATTTATTCATATGAAATGATTTGAAATTGATTTACTTGTTTTATTAGGAAATGTGAAAATAAGGGAAATTAAATAGTTTTTCTACGATTTTGATATAAAATATCTAAACTATATATCATGACTTGTTTTATTTAAGGTTAATAATTCTTGTATTATTATATAGATACTTGTTATAGAACAACTAGGTGTGATCCTGCATAGATTTTTTGCTCACACTCTGTGTATCACTTCGTCTATGTGTAGACCTTGTTATATATTTTAATGTAGGGAAAGTAATGGTACTATAGTGATGTAGTGAGGTTTTATATGAACTAGTTTTGGGTAGATATGAGAGATATGGTGGGAATTTTTACCTGCTCACATGGAATTTTTAGAGTAGCTATTTTGGTTTATTTGTCCTTTTCTATTGGACTTATCTCTTGGAGATTGTTTTTGTACCATTAATTTGTATATATTCTATTGTTCTTTTTCTGTTATGTAATATATTTATCTATTCTAGTGTTTCTATCTACTATATATATATATTACATGTTTTTTTCACTTTAGTTTGGGTGAAATCATTCCATTTGGTTGTTGTTTGATGCCTGGGTGCTAGTCACCAACCAATGTGGATCGGGAACACCCTTCAGTTATAAGGAAAATCAGATGTGGTGTTATTATTGAGAGGATATACATGTCATATTTTTACATAATGGTATTAGAGTCAGATTTTTACTCAATAGTTATTATTTTGGGCCATTTCATAGACTGGAGATATGACTTTTAAGACTTGGGATAATATTTCAGTTGGTTCATGTTCAACTCTTACTATGAAAAGACTTAAGTTACCTTGGGATGTTGAGATTCATGTCTCATGTTTGAGTTTTGATATTGATCATAGTTTTTATTATTGTTTTTTTTGTTTTAGCCAAGAATATTCCATGTATGACCATTTATTTTTTTTAGTGTACAACAACATGCCTCCAAGACAAGTTCTTTGTGTTCCATAGGTGGGTATAACTGATGATACTTAGGGTAATCTTCCCCATGATCATAATATTATCAAGGATTTCATATTATTAGTTCATGCTAAATAGAGTTTTGGAGGCACAACAAAGAGTATAAGGAGAAAGGGATCGATCACGTGAGTTTTTGTATGAGAATACACTATCCTTTAAGGGTATTATTGAACCCCAAGAGTTGGAGGATTGAAATGAAAATATCAATCAAATTTTTGACTTCCTAAAAACCCATGAGATTATCAAGGTGATGTGCATGATGTTAAGACGTTAGGTTCCCATCAAGTGATGGTGGGATTCTATGGTACAGGTGGATAGACATATGGGCTTGGACAAGAAGGGTTTTAAGGATCTATTATCCAAGATGTTTTTTCCAGAGTCACTAATGATGACGATTTCTATGGAGTTCCTTTATTTACAGAAGGGGAAGTGTTCAGTGTTAACATACACGAAAATTTTACTAAGCAAGTTCTTTTTTCACTAGAGGTCATAAATAATAACAACATGAAAGCTCAGAAGTATTTGAAGGGTTTACGACCAGATATTAGATCACATGTATTTTTGATGAAGCTTTCAACCTATATAGAGACTATAAATATGGATATTATTATTGAGATGAACTAATCTGGAAATGTTGGATATTATTACTATTCTCTTACACCTATTGGTAGCTTCAATAGTGTACCGTGGAAGAATAGAACATGTCAATATCATCATAGGAATAGTGTAGGTGGTTCTAAACAACATGCCTCTTTAGAACCTCAATTTATAGCTATTAGTGTGGCTCTGAATATCTATAAGTATGGAATTTTTGGACACACCCATCATTCTAATGATTCACCTAAAAAGATGTGCAAAAATTGTGGAAATTATTGTTATCTGTAGCATTTTTTTAGACTATGTCTACTCCTTGATATGGTTGGGGATTATTAGTTCCAAAGGCTGATGCATCCTAGTAAGATTATTTAAAGACTATAGGGATCCAACCACATACCTCAAGAGTAAAGAAACATTATACCGTATATGAGTTTCCAATTGAGGTAGATACGGGTCCAGCGATAGTGAGAGGTACCATCATTATTGTATCATCAGTGTTGATTTATTTATTTGATATTGGTACTTCCCACTCATTTATATTTGGTTGTTTTTTTATATGATTAATAATTCAATGGAGATCATATCATTTATTATGGATATTATTACACATCATGGGAAGATAAAAGAGAAGGCGTTTCAGTGTCCTTATTGTGCTTCATCGATAGCAAATATAGAGTTATTTTGGGATTTTCTTATTCTTATTTTGGATTTTTTGAAATCATCATCGAGATGGATTGTATTATTTCTCATCATGATGAGGTTGATTGTTATCATATGTGTTCCATGTTTCTTAAAGTTTATGGGAGCTCTCAGGTGTTTTAGGGAGAGGGGGATATGAGGTCTTGTCATCCCGGACCTTCCTGCCTAGAGCTCAAGAATTATTTGGTTGGTTTAACAGTTATGATTGATAATGTTTCTTATGTTGTTGATCTTACCGTTTTTGTTTAGTATTTTCCTAAAATTTTCCCAGAAATTTTTCCAAGCTTCCTCTAGAGAGGTTGGTGGAGTTAATGATTGACCTGGTTCCAGGTGCACAGCTGATTTTGATACATTATTTTAACAAGCCACCATTGGAGCCGAAATAGCTATAGATTTAGTTGGACGATCTTGTGGTGAAGGGTTTTGTTTTCCCTAGTCTTTTTCATTGGGTATCCCCAATATTCTTTTCCAAGAAGGAAGAGGGTTCACTTCGATTATGTGTGGCCTATTAGGAGAGTTAATCGAGTAACGGTTAAGAACAAGTATCCTTTTACTTTTTTGGATTATCCTTTTGATCAGTTAAAGAAGGAAAATTGGTTTTTGAATATTTATATTTATCCATGTTATCATTAGATCAGAGTTTTAAATCGTGATATATCGAAGACATATTTCAATAGTAGGTATGGACATTTCAAACATCTTGTGATGATATTTTTTTCTAAGGAATTCCTTTATAGTTTTTATGACTTTGATGAATTGGATATTCCATCAATATGTAGACAGTTTTTCATTAGTTTCATTGGATGATATTTTGGGTTATTAAATATCTTAGCATGAGCACGACACCATACTAGTTTGGTTCTAGAAATATTAGGGAACAATTTTTTTTGAGAATGGATTATGAGTTGATCATGAGAAGTTAAAGGGTATTTTTTCATTGGAAAAACCATGATATTTCTTTGATATTCGAAGATTCCATGTTCTTTTCGGATGCTATAAATGGTTCATTAATTATTTCTCAAAATTTGAATCACATCTGACTGATATTAACATAAAAGGGGTGAAATTTACATGGAATGAAAAGTTTCAATCTTCTTTTGATGAGTTTAAGTGACGTATAACATCGTCTCCTGTTATGACCTTATCTTATCCAGGTAAAAGGTATATTTTTTTCTTTTATTCTTATTAAGCTAGTTTGGGTTGTGTGCTAATGCATGATGATCGTGTGGTAGCATACACCTCTCTTTAACTTTGACCACATGATATGAATTTCCCCACTCACAATATAGATTTTTCTGCAACTATGAATGTGCTTAAGTGTTGGTGGAACTATCTCTTTTGGGAAAGGTTAACATTATTTTGTAACCATAAGAGTATGAGATATATATTTTATCATGAAGAATTGAATCTCAGACAGTGTTGATGTATGAAATACATTCAGATGTTTGATTTCAACATCACCTATACCCAGAGGAAGGGGAATTTGGTTTCAGATTCTCTTAGTAGGAAAGTGCCACTGCAAACTATTTTGGAATCAAAGGAAGAGTGTAATCATATGGGGATTTTAACTCAATTACATTTGGATTCTCAAGATGATGTTTCAGGTACGGTTTTGACCAAGGCCCAATTATTATCATTTCTCATTGAGTATATTCCATATATTCAATAGAAGGATGATGAGTTCAATGGAATTCGAGAAACCCTATATGGTGGGGAGACCATTTTGGGTTTGTCTCTCTTTAAATTGTATTCTCAGTTTTGGGGACCAGTTTTTCATCCCAACATTTATGAGGAGATCAATTTTTTATTGTCATAGTTCTTCATTTTTTATTCATATGGGAACTATGAAGATGTATTATAACATTAGATTAGAATTTTGGTGGCTGGGTATGAATAATGACATTGCTGATTATGTTTCCCATGGTTACACCTTTTAGAAAATTAGGGTAGAGAATATGAAACCTTCTTGTTTTCTTCTACCTCTTCCGATGTCTCTTTGGAAATTAAATGAGGTATCTATGGATTTTTTTGTTCGATTACCGTGGAATCCCTGAGCGAATAATTCTATATGGGTGGTGATTAATCAGTATACAAATTTATCTCACTTACTTATAAACATAATACTAGTAAAGTTGAAGATCATAATAAGGTATAGGTACAAGAAATTATGAGGTTAAATGGGTTTCTTTATACCATTGTTTTATGGATGGATCCTAGGTTAACTTAGAGGTTTTGTAAAACTCTACATGAGGTAATTGGAAATCATGTTAGGATTAGTTCAACTTATCATCCATAGATTGAAACCCAGATGGGGAATTATATTCAAATCCGGGAGGATACTCTCCATGTTAGTGTCTTGGATTTTAGTGGATATTTGGATAGACATCTGAAACTGGTTGAGTTTTCTTATAATAATAGTTATTATTCTTCGATCATAATTGATCATTTTGAGGATTTTATGGTCTCCCTTTTAGATCACCTATTTATTGGAAATAGGTGGGGGATCTTCCTTAGTGGGATCAAGTTTGTTTTAAGAGATATTTGCGAGGATTCATGACATACTTTAGCATCTAGTTATAACTTAGAGTTGAAAAAGATCTTATTAGAATTAGTGGAATCATCTATTGGAGTTTTCCATAGGTGACTAGGTTTTCTTGATGGTTTCTACTCAGTTGGGTCACCTTCATCTTGTTAAATAGAGGAAGTTAACTCTGGAATATATTGGACCATTTGAGGTCACTTAGTATCTTTGGAAGGAAACCTATCAGCTATTATTTCTAGTTATTTGATATGGATTCATGATGTTTTCAACATATTGCATCTTAAGAATTGTCATACCAATTCCTCTAAAATTTTGAGTTGGGAAGAGATTGTGTTAGAGTAAGATGTTTTTTTTGTGGAGCAACCAAAAGAGATTGTTGGATCTCAAGTGAATGTCATACATAGGAAATTAAATCTATTGGTTAGAGTGTTATGGATACATAGATCATATTCTCATGAGACTTGGGATCATGATTTGTAGATGAGGTAAAAATGGCCTCACCTCTTTATTATACTTCATTCTTCCACATGAATTTTCATGGACAAAATGTTTAATAATGGGGAGTTTGTAGCATACCATTACCATATTTCAGGTATAGCCCTTATATTCAATTGTTTTTCTCATTAATTCAGAGTGTATTGGAACTCCTGATGATGGAGATAATTTTTTGGTTAAGATGACCTAATGTTCATGAATGTATATTTATTTTAATTAACATAGTCTAGGTATAAATTTTCAATGTATTTCCAGAATTTTCACTAATTTTGGTGAATAATTGAGGGGTTTTTGGGTTTTCTATTGTAAAATGGTTTATTTTCATTCTATTTGAGAAATACATGATATGTAATGGTATTACACAATGTGTAAGTTTTGCAAGGAATATTCTATTAACCTAGTACACAATATGAAGGGAGTATACACTATGTAATGGTTACAATCTGTGTAATGTTAAAAATTGTGTTTTTAATAAAAAAGGTGATGGGGGTTTCGGTGTATATAGGCTTCATGGATTAAATGACGTGTAAAGGCGTAAAAATCTATGTATGTTACATGTACATGGATTTTAGAGAATCATACGAGGTATTTTTTTATTCATTCTACATGCAACCTCCTTACTAACAACCTAGAGCTATCCTCTTGTGATTTTGGTGACTACTATTCCATATAAATTTCTTCGTTCAGGGATTGATCACTATAGTAGTTGGGTTGTATCTATCATTGTGAGTAATTCACTCTGATTCCACATTACCTTTGATCCCAATAGTGTAGTTGCATTGCATTATCCGATTTTTTGACTCGCGATGATGTTTATCTTGGTTCCTTTCTAGATCCCTCATGAGATCTTGTTCAAGGGGACGATTCCTTATTGGTTGTGGTGCGGTGGGTGTGCATTATTGATTTATGTTGTGATATATCCTCTTCACTGACCATTTTTTTAAATTGAATCAATTATGAGATGTGTGGATTAGTTTTAGGGAATTTATTTTTGTCTTTGTGTATTATTCATTATTGGTAGATCCCATTACAGGCACCTGTAACCTGAGTTTTGATGTATGTGGTTCCAACTCTAGATTGTGTTTTTGAACTACATGGCTATTTTGTTTTGAGAAATTATTGTATAAATTAAATGGACTTAGTGACAAATTTGAATTGTGTGTGTGGAAATTGAGTTTTGATAAAATATAGTTTTCCCCTAGTTCTGGTAAATGAAAATGTGCTTTCAAATCACTTTGAAATGGATTTTGGAAATGGTTTTCAAATAAGGGTTTGATGAAAATGGTTGGATTATTTTGTTTGTAAAATATAACACATGGGTAACATTGGGTACTTAGGTGGAAGATATAGTTGTCGGGGGGTTTTCTCCTGGGGTTTTCCTCTGGTCCTTAGGCCTGTTTTTCTATAGACCTGTTAAACCCATTGGAGGGTTCACTTTTTGAGGCTTTTCTATGCTCCCTAGACTCAATTTATATTTTTAGGGGCTTGATGAACTTGATTGGAAATGTTATGTATGATTTTAAAGCTATCCTTTCCTCGTGTGATCCTTGATGTGATGTTACCTACGATTTTGACCAATTTGGGCTATTTTGTCCTGTACTATGTTGGTTTTACTTCTATGGATTAGATATGATTCATGATACATGATTTGGTTTTCCTTCTTTGATATCTTTATAAGAAATGACTTGAAACTAATTTACCAACAATTATTGGAAATGTGGAAAATGGGATATTAATTTTCATTCCATGATTTTGATATAAAGGAGCTAAATTGTATATCATGCTTGTTTTCTTTAAATTTTATAATGCATTGATTAGTTTACATATTTTTGTTATGGAACACCTATGTGAGACCCTAATGATCCTATTATCCCACACCCTACACACCCATTTAGTGGTGCACATACCTCAAGATTTATTTTAGTATAAGGAAAGGTAAGGTGTTATAGTAAGGTGGAATTATTTTCTATTAGCTAGTTTTGGGTAGTTGGTGGTGAGATTGTGAGAGTTCTACCACACTATCACATTGATCTATAAGAGTATCTATTTTAGTTTTATCTTCCTTTGTTGTTGGACTTGTGTCTTAGAGATTGTTTTGCTACCTTTTAGTTGTATGGCTTCTGCTATTCTTTATTTTTCATGGAATATATTTATCTCTTCCAATGTTTCTCTCTGCTATGTGTATATATTCCATGTTATTTTCATTTTGTGTAGGACAAAATCATTCCCACTTATTATTGTTTTATGCCTGGGTGTAAGTCATTAGCCCATGGGGATCAGGAACGTTCTTCAGGTACGTGGTAGATTAGGTCGTGTTCTAGTATTGAGAGGGTATCTGGGATATCTCATTAGACAATACCTATCTATAGTTTATATTTTTATATACAAAGAGGAATAACAACCAAAAAATTATTAAAATGATGCAATATCGATGATCCAAAATGGTAATCACCCAAAATGTTCAATCCATCCAAATAAATATAGAAAAAAATTTGTAACATATATTATAGATGAATGTGTAGGGGTAGAACAATTACATATGAATAGGGGGAGATAAACATTAAAAAATCATTAAAAACACATGAAAGATCTAATATCAATCCATAAAATCATGTTTATAATATCAAGCATTTATTTATGATGTTCCATTTGTCCAAAATAAATGATTTTGATTGAGTTATATGAAAAATAGATGAAAAACTAAAAAAAATCATGAAAACACATCAAATATTGACTTAAAATCATTAAAAGAAGGTTAAAAATCTCATACATATTGTTTTGAGGTTTAATTTTTCCAAAAAAGACTTTGACTGCTGAAGAGGAATGGTTATTTGAGAGATTGAATGCGGTTATTTAGAAGTAATCTATTAAAGTTCATATTAAAAAGGGTAATGGGTTCTATCAGTGCTTACTAAAAAGTGATGATAAAATCCCATTTTATCACCACTAAAATACAAGCATTGAGAAAGACCACTTTTGTCAGTTCTTTCTTAGATCTTTGAAATTGGAACTTTTATCAATGCGAAAAAATAGATGACAAAAGTGGTATTTCTAATTTCTTAAGTTTCAACACTAATGAAATTTTTAAAAAGTGAATATATAAGTAGTATTAAAAAAATATTTTTTTTCTAAAAAAATAAATAATTCTGACTATTTAAATTATATAAATATTAAAAAATAAATTAAAATAAATTAATTATATAAACTAAAATTATATTGAAAATACTAAAATATAATAAATAATTCAGTATAAATATATATTAAAAAATAAGAAAATTAAAAAAAAATTAAAAATTAATAAATATTAAAAATTAATATATAATATTGAATGAATACATATTAAAAATGAATAAATAAATTTGAATAAATTATTAAAATATTTTAAAATTTTATTTCATAACATTAATTATATAAATTACAAACATGTAACATCCCCCCATCTGGAACTATCTCAAGTGGTTATAAAGGGTTGGTTTCGAGACCTCATGCATGACTCCCCATATGCTAGAGGGTACATACTAGTATTGGGGGTGTGATAAGTATAGTGTGGAGACTATACCCCCTAGTTTTAGAGTTTACAATATAGTGAAAAAATTAATATAAATAAATGAATAAATATTATAGTACAGAAGTAATGGAAACAATAAAATAAAGTGGGAAACCATTAATAAATACAATTTAATAATCCAATAAATAATAAAGGAATATTTATTGACATTCTGGAATATAATTAAATTTCATGAAAGGATAAATACAAAATAAAATAATGGAAGACTCAAACGAACCCAGTCCATAATCCTATATCTATTCCATATCTAAACTCTGGCCCATCTAGCAAGAAAACAATCAACATTAATGCCCACTGCCCTTGTCAAATACTACATCCACATAATCTGCTCGAGTGCCAAATGATTTCCCAAATAGGGTGTGAGAATAACTGAGTAGCTCGACACCACTATGTCTAAACATAAGTTGTGTGATAAATATTGCATGCTATAATGTAGTAAGTAAGTATGTTAATTAATTATGAAGTTAAATTAATACCACATAAACATACATCGGTTCCATACCAGAATATCTTTAATAATGTTTCAAAACCATTCCAAGCATAACCATAAAACCATGGTAAAACGTAACCTTCCCTAGCAACATGTTGGAATATATTCGATCATGTCTTACAACCATTCTAACCTTAACCTTAAAAATTAGGTATATAATTTACCAAAATTTGGGACAAGCCCTGTATATAAGCATTTCAATAATCAATCAAGGCCTAGCCCAGTGTAGCTACATTTTAACAGGTCTTAGGGCCTAGCCTGGCATATTATCATTTTAGCATGTCTCAGGGAATAGCCCGATATATAACCATTTTAGCATGTCTCAGGGAATATCCTAGTATAAAATCATTTCAACATTAGACTTGGACCAATTCCCTATTCACGCATTACAATATATAAATCACAACACATGTCCTAACAACAAGGATAACACAATATCACATCATCAGGATTAATAGATTATTATGAAAATTACCACTTATCTTTTAATTACACATTTCATTTATATTTTGGTAATAAACCAACAACAAGATGAACATTTAAATAATTAGGAAAATCCAAGGTGAGTCTATATCAAGAAAAAAAATCCCAAATCATGGGAAAATTAATTTAAAAATATTATTTAATTAATTTATAATCAATTTTGATCCCCCCAAAATGGTATCCATAATCTAGTTAAAATTCTAGTTGAATCCAAATAGAATCAAAGGAATAATCAAATTAAATATTTTTAATTTATTCGGTGCATGATATGTTAGTAAAATTAAAATATTGCACATCCATGAAAATTATCAAACCATAAGGTTAAGGATTAGACCCAATACCTTTAACTAACAATCATAAAATTCTTCCAATGGAAAAAACCCACAAGGAAGAAGCTGAAAACAATTGCAAGAAGGATCCTAGATCAAAATTGATTAAGATCAAAACCAACAATACACATGGTCAAGAGATTACACCACAATGACTGGAGAACCAAGAGAGATAAGGGATAACCTAACCAAAATAACTTAATAGGGATCATATTCCTAAATATGACATCAAAAATCATGATAGGAACTCTAAAATTGCTTGGAAGGTCTCTATTGTTCAAGAGAATGAAGCTTTAGACGATTTGGAAATAAAATCAACCACCTGATACACTTAAAAACTATAAGTTGGGGAATTACATAATGTGAAATATAGTTACATATAATTTAATTCTTTTTAGTGGGATATGCCGAAAAACCTATTTCCACTTCTGAATATTAAATTTACTCAAACATTACACAATATGTAACCCATTTACATGACATGTGAATGTTCTGAAAATAGTTTTCATCCCATTTCTGTTAATAAACAACCCAACCCCCCTTTAAGGCTGTTCAACATACCATGAACCCATGGTAACACTTTACCCATATATAACCAGACACCATTAATTAAAAAAAATACATCCATAGAATTTAATTCATTTCCCCCAATAACACAATCTACATGGATCCTCCCAAGTTTTCTTAAGATTTATCTTAACCAAAGACTACATTTATTAAAACAAGAAGACGTACATGATGAAAACACAACCAATAAGGTTTAATTATGATAAAACTCAACCAAAATAAGTTTAGAAAAAAACACATAGATATATGTACCTATAAAAGATAAAAACTTACAACCTCATCACCATATAACAACTCAACCCCAAGATGATCAATTCATCACAAGGGGGTCACGAAAAACATGTCTGGCCACTATAATCACATATTAAACCCCCTATCCTTGGTATCCTTCTGAACTCACCCATGCTACCACTAAACTTGAACCAATGGTATAGTCCTACCCCATAGATACCTCTCACTATGGTCAAAAATACATTATGGATTCTCCCCAAAGGATACATCAGTACTAAGCTCAACATCTGCTATGTATATCACATGAGAAGGTTCAAGAACATATATCCAAAGTTGAGACACATGGAAAGCATCATTCATAGAACTCTTGCTCTGTAGAAGGGCTAAATGGTATGCTACTAGACTGACCCTATCCACTCTCTCAAAAAACATGACAAACCTAGGTGCTAGCTTTACCAATTTCTTGTTACGACATTTACCAAATCAAGGAGACACCTAATGGAAAAAACACTGAGTAACCTCAAACTCTAGAGGTCATATCTGACAGTCAATATAGGATTTTTACCTTCTCTATGTGGTCACCAACTATTTTATGACCAACTAAACCTTCTCAAATATTTTCTACATGAGAATTGTCCCAATATGCACCGACTCACCTTCCTCCAAGAAACAAATATGTGAAAGATACGACATTACACACTAGGCCTCAAAAGTTTATATTTGGATAGATGACTAAAAGATGTTATTATATGAAAAATCAAGGAGTTCCATATGCTTCTCCCACAAACCAACAAAGTATAAAACAAAGTCTTATAACATATCCTCTATAACCTGTATAGTTTTCTTAGATTGAAAATCATTCTAAGGATAATAGTTCATACTTAAAAGAACCTTCAATCATATATCCTTCTGAAGAACCTACCAGAACAATGATGTTAAATAAGGATCTATATCTAAAATGATACTCCTCAAAATACCATGCAACCAAGCTACCTCATGCACCTACCGAATTCCCATATCATAAACTTTGAAGTTATCCATGATAGAAAGAAGTGGGATACCTTATTCTATCGATCCAGACTCACCCATACTACATCATTCTTATGGGTTTTCTAGGGTAATCCTTCCATATAATCTATAGTGACATCATCCAATTTCCACATAGAAATAAGAAAAGTCTACAACATCCTATCTAGCTAATAATGCCCGTATTTCACTTACTGTAAACTGAAACATCTCACCATAAATCCTAATAACTCCTTCATTATTGACCACCTGTAGTATCTATGGAGATCATGATACATCTTGGGCATACTAGGATGTATCACCAATTTAGAATAATGAAACTCCATCATTAGCTCATCCAATAATCCAGTAGGTACCCATACTCTACCATAGGAAAGAATAGAAGTTCCACTACCAAGAGACCACCCCAATGGTATATCACCACCATATAAGCCATCTCTTAGAACTAAAGCCTATTTATATTTTAACTTCTTGGTCTGGATCCGGTCCAAATTCATGGGTATAACTGATGTCGAAGTCATTACTACTCATCATCGAGACTCCTAGACATCTAGATGCATGTATTCAAATATGTCCATTTACCACCACTCATCTCAAGACTCATACACTACCTCTATCTATTTATCTCATCTCAATTCATCAAAAATGATGTCTCCCTTTCTTAGTTTATAATCCAACTTAAAGTTGAAAGACTATAGATACTTGACCCTCCTTCTCTGCTGAAGGTTTAAGTCCCACTAATAAAAGATGTACCTAAGGCTCTTGTGGACCATGTATACAAAAACATCTCACCATTAAGATAAAACCTCCTATATCTCAGGGCATGTACTTCTAATGCTAACTCCAAGTTGTGAGTAGTCTAGTTCCTCTCATATAATCTCAACATTATGGATCCATCAAAAACAACTTAATACTCTTTCATCAGAACTACTTCAATTCAAACTTTGGATAAATCATATTAAATATGGTATTCGTGAATCGACATAGGTAAAGTGAGGATATGTGTTGAGGTCATCCCACATTTAATCTCCTAAAAATCTCTCTCACAAGAATATGACCAACAAAATTCACTCTCTTTTTGGTCAGCCTTGAAATTTGTGCTGCCATATGGGAGAAGTCTTGGATAAAGCACCGATAATAACCTACTAAACCAAGAAAACATTGAATTTCAAAGAAATTTATGGGCTTCTCCCCAAAAACCAAGGCAATAACATTCTCTAAGTCCACTAAAACCCCTTCCTCTTGGATGACATAGCCAAGGAATTGCACTTTATCAGTCTAGAAATTGCATTTGGTTATCTTGGTGTAAAAATGATGCTCTCTAAATGTAATTACGATGATTTCAAGATGTTTGGAATGATTTTCTATTTTTTGGGAGTACACTAAGACTTAATCAACAAAAACCATGAAAAAATTATCCAAAAAGGACGAGATATATAATTCATCAAGACCATGAATACTTCCAGAGAATTTGTGAAACCAAATGACATAACTATAAACTCATTCAAGACATAACTACTTTTAAAATTATTTTGAAGTATGCCCGTTGGTCTCAAGCTCAGATGATGGTATCCAGATCTTAAGTCGATCTTGGATAAGATCTTATCACTTCTTAGTTCATAAAAAATATCATCGATGCATAGAAGAGGATACCAATTGTTTTTCTTCATTTGGTTTAATCTTTGATAATCTACATATAAGTGAAAATTACCATTATACTTCTTGGAAAAAAAATATTGGAGAACTTCAAGGTGATGTACTAGTTTGTTTGAGTTCTTTGGAATCTAGATCATCCAAATGAACCGTCAAATCCCAAAGCTCTATTAGTTCCATTCTATAATATGGGATATAAATTGGCTCTACTCCCACTACCAACCTGATCATAAATTCAATATTTCTCTTGGGATTTAATCCATAGAAATGTTCCTGAAATACATCCTAAAAATGGTATACCACTGGAGGAAAATAATCATGATACATTCCACTATCATCTATAGAAAGACCAAATATCTGAGCCATGAGACAGTATAATCTGAACTAAATTGGTCATACACAACCAGATTGAATATCTCACTCCCCCTAATGAGAATAGTTTCCTTTTTTATAGATAGATAAGTAACTCCCCTATGGTTACAATAGATATGAGCCTAATATAGAACTAACCAATCCATACCAAGAATCACATTGAAGCTTGTAATTTCTAGCATGAATGGTTCCCAAAAGAAATGGTAACCACCAATATCTAGATAACATACCTTGCAATGTTTTATATTATATGACCACACTCCCAATGGTGTGATAATGTTCAAAACACAATCCATGATTTCCACATCCAATCCCAAACAATTTACAAAAAAATATCAGATAAAAAGGAATGCAAAGTTATTTTATTAAAAAAACACAAGAAATAGTAAATGATAAAATAATAATACCTTTTGTGGTATATGGTGTTATATCCATAATATCTAGAGTAGTCTATATAACATGACACTAACCAACCCCTATTCCATGGGATCTAGCTTTAATCCCCTAAGCTATTAACTCTGTCTGGTACTGTCATTCCTACACTGGGGTACCATGTCCCCTTCCTCGACCAGACTATCCCATGGAAATCCAACCGCTTGTATTGTAAGAACCCATTTTTTGCTGTAGAAGACTTTGGAATATTATTTATGATATTCCAGAGCAGCGCCTTCAGACGGCATGCGATTCCAAGCACCGGTGTGGCTGGAATTAAATTTTTAGTGCGTTCACACTGGAAACGCCAAACAAATGGGATAGTTCCTAAATAGTGATCCGGAATAGAGATCCGAGTATACGGATGGGTCCGGAATGGGGTTTTTACCGTAGGAACAACATAAAACTTGTCGGCATGGGATGTTTGGACCACTCGCCCGCTTCAGGAATGTTAAATAGATTAATTAATTAATTAATTAATTCGTTTAATGGTTAAACATGAGTATCTCTTAAACGGTGGCTCTGATTTGAAAACCGAGGGCACCGTTGAGTTCGTAATGTTCCTTTTACCCTAGGATGGGTATAAGTTTTACAGGGCTGGACCGTCTGTGAAAAATGGCCCCAGGGGCGTTTTCGTAATTTGGCACCCTCAGGCGTTGAGTTTAATAACTTTTGAACGGTTCCTCGGATTAAAATTTTGAGACCTTCGTTGTGCTTGGGAGGTGGTGTTTACCCTTGGGGTGGCTTAACCTTGACCCCATCGGGAGTTTCAGATGCGGGGCTTTTCGGGGGTTTAAATTAATTAAATTGTTAATTAATTTATTTAAACACCCCTTACCCTTCCTCCCCTCTTCTCCCCTGGTGCCAGAAGATCCCAACAATGGAGGAGGAATATCTACTCTATCACCTCCTCCTCTCCGGTGAGGCGCGGCTCCAACAGATCATGGAAAAGCTTCGTGCGAAGCCCATCGAGGTAGGATTTGTCGTTTTTCATTTTGTTTTCCCACACATCATTTGAAGTCATAAAAATATGTCTAATTGCTGTTGGATTTTCGAAAACAACCCATGGATGCGTAGTATAATTTATGATCTTTCTATATCCCTTTACAGAATTGAAATCGGAGTTCAGAGGAGGCTGCAACGGCTCGTCGAAGTTTGGGTGTTTTCAAATTTTCTGGCGAGTTTCCCTTTTTCCGGCAAGTTCCAGCGGGGGCGGCAGGGGCTTCGGCGGTGGAGGGTGGTGGCGGCTTCTCTACCTGGCGGCGGCGCTCTTCGGCGCGGAGGTGAGCTCCGGCCGTGGTAGCCTCGTGCGGCGCGGAGTGGAAGGACCGGCCAGCTGTGCCGGCCGGTTGACCCAGGAGACTGGGGTCGCGCGTCGCCACCCCGCGGGGGAAACAAAGACCCGCGCCAGGCGGGTCTTCGCGCGACAAGGCGACCGGCCCTCATGGTCTGTCTGTAGGTGGACTGCGAACCGGCACCGGGCCGCGCAGCTGAGCCGCAATCCGGGCCCGGTCGGGCGGACCGGCCGGTCCAGGCCGGTCCAGCCCAAGGGGATCTTCCCCCCCTTCGGATGCCCGTAATTCTCATTACAGGTGTCCGATTTTTATGTCGTCTGCGGAAGTGGGACCGTATCTATGAGACACACTTTTTGAGATGGTTTTGGGAATTTTTAATTCCCAAAAAAAGGGGCCTCGGTGGCACGACGCTTACTTTAAGTGAATTGACGTTATCCCATGGATTGTTTTTTTGTTTTAGACGGCGCAGACGCGTTCGACGTCTGATTTAAGCGCTGTTAGTGGTGTTGGGACCCTAGCACCGAGGCGAATCTTACCAGGGTTGTTTCAAGCATTGAGGCCAAAGTTGAGGTGCAGGCCCCACGACCCGTCTTTGAGCTGCGAGCAGCTTTTAGCGACTTTCTCACCGGGCATCCGTTCGGGGCATGCGAGCAGTCGATTCTGGATGTTTTTCCGAGGGGATTGCAATGCTGCAATCCGCCCATTCTAATTCGGCATGATGGTGTGGGGCCCACGAGGGCCTTTTGGGCATCGACGATGATTTTCCATCTTTATCACCGGGCGATCATTTTGGACAAGTGAATAGTCCATCTTGTGTGATTTTTCAAGAGGATTGCAACGGTGCGATCGGTTCGCTGAGTTTCAGGACCCGGTTGCGGGTCCCACGAAGCACCGCTCGTGTGCGGTGCGCCGGAATGCACATTTTTCTCTGGATATCCGTTGCACTCATGTGGGTAGTGTTTTTGATGTGTTTTCCAAGGGGATCGCAATGGTGCGATGCACCCGACTGTTTTTGGGACCGAGGCTCGGGATCACGGGATGTCGTTTGGGCGTGAGGCGGTGTTGGAAACTTTTACATCGGATACCCATTTGGGGCGAGTAAGTAGTCGATCTCGCATGTTTTTCTGTGAGGATTACAACAGTGTAATTTTTTTAGGTGAGAGGAGCCTCATACACAATCTTATTAAATGTGTAAATATGAAAGGTGCCCCAACAGCGGTTCCTCTACCATGTTTGTAGAGGACCTTTGGCATGTGATAGCGTGCACTCATGGGAGAGTTATGTTGGTGGTTAAAGAGATGTGGTTAGATGTGCCCCAGTCGTTGAGGCAGAAATTTGGAGATTTTACATCATGCCTACGCATCGACGTTGGGTGCTGTGTGCACGATATCCCTTTGGCTGAAAATGAGGTATACTCTGGGAGTATACGAGTGAACTTGGAGGTACTTGTGGTTTGTACCTGAGAATGTTTATGCGCTTGGTTGGGGTTTGACTTGGGGCCACACGTCGTGTGGGCCCCATGAGCGTGCCGTGTTCTTATTTGCGTACCTTTGACCTCTCGCGGCGTAGAGGGTCCCTCTGTGATCCTTGGTTTGACCAGCAGGGTTGAGTGGTCTCCCCCTGGTTTCGTTCTTGGTGGATCGGTCGGTAGCGGTGCTAGTGACACCCAGTGATGGAACATGCACTGAACCTCTATTGGGTGAGTTGTTCTGAAGCTGATTGGTTGCGCGGTACCCACTCCGTGATCGGTTGGCCAGTGTGGTACCCTCCGGTAGAGATGGCCAGAGCAGTTATGAATTTTACCCTCCAGCGGGCCTGGGCATTGGGTTACTCATCAGCTTCTTTGGGTTTACCCTCCACCAGGGCTGGGCAGTGGGTTTCTCACTGACTCCTAGGGTTTACCCTCCAGTAGAGACTGGGCAGTGGGTCACCCGAGGCACTGAGGGTCTATCCTCTAGCAGATACTAGGGAGTGGGTCACCCGACGACCTCTTAGGGTCTACCATCCAGCAGAGACTGGGAAGTGGGTCACCCGATGACCTCTTAGGGTCTACCCTCCAGCAGGGCTGGGTAGTGGGTCACCCGTCGTCTAGTTCTAGGTCTACCCTCCAGCAAGGCTGGGTAGTGGGTCGCCTGTCGACTTATTCTAGGTTAACCCTCCAGTAGGGCTGGGTAGTGGGTCGCCCGTCGTCTAGTTCCAGGTCTACCCTCCAGCAAGGCTGAGCAGTGGGTCGCCTGTCAACTTATTCCAGGTCTACCCTCCAGCGGGGCTGGGGAGTGGGTCGCCTGATGATGTATTAGGGTTTACCCTCCAGCAGGGCTGGGCAGTGGGTCACCTGATATCTGGTTATGAATTACCCTCCAGCAGGGCTGGGAAGTGGGACACCTATTAGCATTCCAGACTCAGTCCTTTCTACTAGATTTAGTCTGTGGCTTTCCTCCGTGACCACTAGAGCGGGACCCTTGGTTGTACGGGTCGGTGATGGAATGACTTTTACTTTGAGGATACCTCTTGACTGCGGAGTAGTGACGAGTCGTGGTTTGGCATTCCTCAAGAACTCTCAAGTATGAGGTGCGCCTTCCCCACCGAGATGCGTACTTGTGACGTGACCTAAAACCGTGCGGGCGATTCAGTGCCTCCCAAAGCGGATAGTGTCGAGGTGCGATGATAGAGCCCTTGACTTGTAGTTCGGGGCAGACGTGCGGGATGCTGGGAATTGATGGTGTTATCTCTGGGACTTTTTTATACTCTTTTCTTGGGCTGAGCTACGGGATGGAGATCCACTTATGATCTTGTTTGGGCTTTTTTTTTGATCATATGCACTTGTATATACCTTGTTCTGGTACCCCCTTCTTGGGGTTGGATTCTCTCCTTCTAGGAGAGGTGAAGACGTGTGGGGTATGCCACATGATTTCCGTGTCTAGCTCCTCGTGGTTGGATGAGTCTACTCTCCTGCTATAGGTAGCGAAGAATCGACGGGAAGTTCGTCTTCTCACCATTTCCAGCTCCTTGTGTCTGGATGAGACTACATCGTTCCTTTTGTTGGGTTAGAGCTGGACTCTTGCTGTAATCTTTACTTCACTTTCTGTTGTATTCCTTTACTTTCCCTATTCTCTCTACTGCTCACCCTTCGGTACCTCCTTTGTTACTCCCTCGAGCCTTCGGGGTTTCCTACTGAGTTTTTTTATACTCACCCCTGCTTGGGCTTTGCCCGCACTTGGTGTGCCCTTGAAGACGGCAGACAGGTTGGACGTGACGTCAGAGGAGCTTAGGAGTTTGGAGCTTGAACAACGTGCGGTGGTCGTTGTCGGGTTCCAGGTGTGGGACCCTCCAAGCTTTTTACAGTTGTTTTGCCTGTTGCCGGGTTCTGACACTTTTTGGTTGGGCACGTCTTTTTCCCCTTTTCTTTTCAGTTACCTTCATCTTTTAACTTGTACTGTTTAGAGGTCGATGCACTTTTGTGGTATATATATAGCAGTTTCCCTTTTTCTTTACTTGTCTTTTCTTTTACTCTGCGCTGTTGCATTGAGTGTGCTGCATGTGTGTGTATAGGTACTTAGGTAAAGGCCTCCCCAAGTTGTTGTGCCTTCGGCACTGGTCGCTAGCCCCTGGCCTATGGAGGCAGGCTTGGGGTAGTTGCGGCTCGAGCCCGAGTAGGGTCAGGTCATGAAAAAGTGGTATCAGAGGTGGTTCGTTCCTTGGGACGATGTTTGGACATTCCTAAAATAAAAGGAATTTGTTGGGATTTAGGGTAACAATATTAATGTGTCTCGAGAACGGCTCTCAGGACAAGGAGTCCAGTGATGGTGTGACGACTGACATATCCATTCACCAGGACCTAGATAACCCGCTTGTCGACTCGGCATGCTGAGACACTCATTGCAGGGAAATTTGTTTGTGAATCACATAGGATTGAGTCTTTGACGATCCTTCTTGAGTCATCTCCCCATCGTGGTTATTGGTATATACATATTTGATCATCTGATTGTGGCACTCATTGATAATATTCAGGATGTCTCCACGAAGACAGTCATCCAAGATACCAGCTTTGGTTTATGACGATGACCCTGTGAGCTACGAGGCCATAGTCCAGGACCCATCATGCGAGCCCCTTTCTCCGGGAGGGCCAGTAGCAGCACCCCCACCTGTTGAGCAGTAGCCAGTTTCAGCAGAGCAGCCTGAGCTTGAGCGTTGGTTGAGCGTGCACCGTGAGTTACAGTGGCAGAGACCGCTGAGGTTCAGTGGTGAGCCAGACCCTCAGGCAGCAGAGGTTTGGCTCGAGGCAGTGGTTTGCCTTTTCAGGCTTGTGCAGACGCCGACAGATCAGAGAGTGGCTTTGGCAGCCAACCTTTTTCGTGGAGCAGCTTGGCGTTGGTAGAGTCTGGTGACTCAACTTCTTGACGAGTCGTTGCTTTCGTGGAGAAACTTTTAGTTGTTGTTCCATGAGGAGTTTTTCCCCTCCTGTTTGCACTTCGTTCGGATTGAGGAGCTCCTGCAGTTTCATCAGGGACGGATGACGGTGGCTGAGTACGTGACTAGTTTCGCAGACCGTGCACACTCTCACCCAGACTTGGTCCATGACGATGACTTCCAAGCGTGGATGTTCGAGCGGGGTCTCCACAGAGAGATTCGTGTTGTCATAGTACCCTTGGGCATTTCCACTTATGCCGAGGTGCTAGAGAAGGCATTGGTGACAGAGAGCTTCCTGTCACGTTTTGCGGTTGGTAGTGGTAGAGGGCATGAAGGAGCCGAGACGTCTGCTGTAGTTAGCAGGTACCAGAGGACAAGACCTTGATGCATGTGGCCTTCCCACTGCCAGTTTCGGAGATGTGGTCGTATACCACTATGGAAAAAAGGCGCAGGGCCTCAGCCAAGGATTCCCTTCCGTGAGTGGATCCCGGGCCGTGGTCGTACACTACAGTGGCACTGGAGGGAACCAGGGCAGCCCAGAGAGCACCAGTGTTATTCTTGTGACAGGTGAGATCACTTGGCAAGAGAATACCCTAACCGAGTTGCTGTGAGCTTTGGGCAGGCATCAGGCGCACCACCACGGCAGGGGCAGCGCCGTGATCAGAGTAGTGCCCATAGAGGTGGTGCTAGCAGAGGAGCGGGAGGAGATGGTAGTGGGGGATGACTTTACAAGGTCTTCCCATCACCACTAGGTGGTCCACATCAGGCTTCGGGAGTTGACAGTTGGGACCGCGGACAACCGCGAGCTTTGGATGTCTACGATAATGCAGAGCATGAGGTGGTAAGAGGTACGCTCTATGGATCTTCTACTTTTTGTAGTAGATTTGGTAGACTCTGTCTGTGGAATGCTTTTCTCCCTGCTCCTTGCTTGAGTTGATACCAGGGTGACACAGGGCATCAGGTGTAACCCTGTGTTGGTAAAGTAAAAGGTGTGAGACCTTTTTCTTTAGTCGATGGTGTCGACTCCATCGCTTTCCGAGCGTGTAAGAGAGTCCTGGTTGAGTGACAACGACTGTGAAACCTTGCATGACCAGATATCCTTGGGTGTTTCACCATATGGATATTATGAAGGAAGGAATCACCAGACCTTGTTCTAGGTGCGGGCGGTGATTCCAGTTGAAGCATGTGACGTAAGGGTTCGGTCGAGGAGTTGAGATACCCCTAAGAGCCTTCGGGTCGTTTGAAACTATGCAAAGGGATGGAGAGGTTCTCTACCGCCTTTCCCTAACCCCAAATTCTAGATTGGGTGTACGACATCGGTGAGGGCCCACCTCACGTGAACAAATCAATCCTTTGGTCTGTGTGCGGTGGCGCAGAGCTGTGTGAGAGTTCTTCTGGGTATGGGAGAGCCAGGTGTGTGCTTAGTACCCTGAGTTGTTCCCTGGTTTTGCTTTTCGGGGATGAAAATATTGAAGCAGGGAATGATGTAAGAACCTAGTTTTTGCTGCATAAGACTTTGGAATATTTTTGATGATATTCCAGAGGAGTGCCTTTAGACGGAGTGCGATTCTGAGCCCCAGTGTGGTTGAAATTAAATTTTCAGTGCGTTCACACTGGAAACATCAAACAAATGGGATAACTCCTAAACGGTGATCTGGATTAGATATCCGAGTGTACGGATGGGTCCGGAATGGGGTGTTTACCCTAGGAACGACATAAAACTTATCGGTGCGTGATGTTTGGACCCCTCGCCCGCTTCTGGAACGTTAAACAGATTAATTAATTAATTAATTCCATTAATGGTTAAACTTGAGTATCTCTTAAACGGTGGCTCCGATAGGAAAACTGAGGGCACCGTTGAGTTTGGAATGTGCTGTTTACCCTAGAAGGTGTATAAGTTTTGCGTGCGCGGGCCGTCTGTGAAAAATGGCCCCAGGGGTGTTTTTGTAATTTGGCGCCCTCGGGCGTTGAGTTTAATAACTTTTGAATGGGGCCTTGGAGTAAAATTCCGAGACTTCCATTGTACTCGGAAGGTGGTGTTTACCCTAGGGGATGCTTAACCTCGACCCCGTCGGGAGTTTCAGATGCAGGTCTTTTTGGGGGTTTTAAATTAATTAAATTGTTAATTAATTTATTTAAACACCCCTTCCCCTTCCTCCCCTCTTCTCCCCTTGTTCCAGAAGCTCCCAACAATGGAGGAGGAAGCTCTCCTCCATCACCTCCTCCTCTCTGGTGAGGCGCGGCTCCGACGGATCGTGGCAAAGCTTCGGGCGAAGCCCATCGAGGTAGGATTTGTCGTTTTTCTTTTTGTTTTCCCGCACATCCTTTGAACCCATAAACATACGTTGAATTGATGTTGGATTTTCGAACAAAACCCATGGATGCATAGTATAATTTATGATCTTTCTATCTCCCTTTACGGAATTGAAATCGGAGTTCGGACGAGGCCGCAGCGGCTCGTTGAAGTTTGCGGGTTTTCAAATTTTCCGGCGGGTTTCTCTTTTTCCGGCGAGTTCCAACGGCGTCGGCAGGGGCTTCGGCGGTGGCGGCTGGTGGCGGCTTCTCTACCTGGTGGCGTCACTCTTCGGAACGGCGGTGAGGTCCGGCCGGCTGTACTGGCTGGTTGACCCGGGAGACCGGGGTCGCGAATCGCGACCCCGCGGGGGAAGCAAAGACCCGCGCCAGGCGGGTCTTCCCGCGGTGAGGCGACCGGCCCTCGTTGCCAGTCTGCAGGCGGACCACGAACCGGTGCCAGGCCGCGTGGCTGAACCGCGGGCCGGGCCAGGTTGGGCGGACCTGCCGGTCCTAGCCGGTCCAGTCCAAGGGGATCTCCCCCCCTTCAGACACCCGTAATTCTAATTATGGGTGTCTGATTTGTATGTCGTCTGCGGCAGTGGGACCGTATCGATGAGACGTACTTTTTGAGATGGTTTTGGGAATTTTTAATTCCCGAAACATGGGGAATCAGTGGCGTGAAGCTTACTTTAAGTGAATTGATGTTATCCCGGGGATTTTTTTTTGTTTTTGACGGCACAGACGCGTCCGACGTCCGATTTAAGCACTGTCAGTGGCGTTGGGACCCTGGCACCGAGGCGGAGTTTACCAAGGTTCTTTCAAGCATTGAGGCCAAAGTTGACGCGCGGACCCCACGGCCCGTCATTGAGCTGTGAGCAGCGTTTAGTGACTTTCTCATCGGGCGTCCATTCGGGGCGTGCGAGCAGTCAATTCTGTATGTTTTTCCGAGGGGATTGCAATGGTTCAATTTGCCTGCTCTAATTCGGCATGATGGTGCGGGGCCAATAAGGGTTGTTTGGGCGTTGACTGTGATTTTCCATCTTTATCACCGGGCGACCTTTTTGGACAAGTGAATTGTCACGTACGTAACCTATTTTAGGGTTATTTTAAATTTATTTTCCACTCATGATTTGTTTTGGTGTTTTCCAAAGGTTTTATTGAGAATAGGTGAGTTTTCATGAATTGGGCCAAACTGCGAGCCCAATTCCAGATTTAAAAATAAATTTTGTTTCATTTATAACTTCTTCAATTTTTAATATTTTTGACTCATTCAAACTCCTAATTGTTCTCCCCTGATATATTAACCCCAAATTTAAATTTGGAGCCTTTATAAATCCATAATCGTGGTGGATATGAGTTTTTAGTTAGAGAATTGGGCCTGCCCGAAAGCCCATTTTCTTCATTAAAAATAAATTTTAAGTCTTTAATATCTCTTTCAATATTTGCGTGTTTTCGGTGATTTCAAGCCTCAGATGCGTCCATTACACCCAGCCGCTCCCCCAGACTCTTTACCCCCATCTTTGGAGCTCTTAGGATCGCGATTTATGGACGAACATCTTAGGGTTTCTAAAATCGGGCAGATTTGATGAGGTATGTTCATTCAATCATAACTCTCTCAATTCATAATATTTTCCCTCCATTCTAATTCCTAAATGACCTAATAATTCTTGTGAGAACATCACCTGAGTTTTGGACGTTTTCAATTTCAGATACTGGTGTTTTGGGGAGATTCATTCTAGATTTCTCAAGTAAGTTTGTCCATTTCTTTTCTCCTTTCAAATTGATTAGGGTTTCATTCTATTTTTTAGGGTTTCCTCCATTTTTATTGAAGTGAACAATGACCAGTGGGTAGGGGTTCGAACCTAAGGTTTAACCTTGGGTTTTCTTGCACCAATCTTCTATTTTAGGTTTGATCTACCCTTCTTGAGGTGCGGCGGTGGTGCGTTTGTGTTTTCGCACAAAGGATTCAATGGTTTCATTTTATTTGGTAGGTGATTCCAATGCTGATGCAATATTTGTGTATTATCATGCCGTATTTATCATATTTTCAAATTTATATAATTTTATTATTGCTGAAAAAAATTGGTTCTAATGATGTTTCCATTGCAATTGAATTTAAAATGCCAATTTGGTGTGAAATTGGGTGTTTTCCAAAGAAGTGTTTTGTTTGTTTATTTGGGGATGCCCTATAAATACTTAGTTGTTTTTATTGATATGTAATAAGGCATAAAATACTGTTTATAATGTTTATCCCATTTGGTAATTTCTGCAAAAAATGGGTTTTAATTGTGTTTGTAATGAAAGTGAAGTTTTGGTTCCACTTTTGTGTGAAAATGAAGGTTTTACAAAGATAACATTTCTTGTTTAACATGAGAATGCCCAAAAATTGATTTTTTGTTTTAATTGATATTTATTGGGCTGCCTTTACTGTTTTGGTAACTTACAATTGTGAACATCGTGTACAAGTGGGTTTCTTAAGGGGTTTTGTGTGCAAAACTACACGAGATTTTGTGAAATTGATTTATTCAAATTCAAAGAGTTTGTTGTGTGTTTTAAGTGGTATAAAATGAGATAGATACTGTATTTGGTGTATGTGACCAGTAGTGGTGTTTTAAATTAAAATGGATGTGTGTTAAATCCTAAATTGTTTGAGCACAAAGGGGGAAGCCCGGGTACCTAGGTGGGGTAGATTTGTACTAGTACAGCTAGTGGACCGGATGGGTTTTGTCCCTGTTTCACTTAGCATTTGGATAACGACAACTATAACTAAACTATTTGGATGATTATTGGGGACCACTAGGTTATGGTTATGTTCCCTACTAGTGGCTCGTGCACGAGAAAGGATTTTACTATGGTTACATTACACTGAGGTACGAGGTACATGGGGCCTGAGACTATCTAGTGCCTAGGGGTGTTCCCGGTTTTGTTGCTCAGTGGATTTGTGGTATTTTCCCTTGTTTTTGGGTGTATTTGTAATTATAATCCAGTATCTAATATTCCTATTTAAATGTGTTAACATTCTGAAAGTTTTATCTTGAAAAATGTTTTCAATTTAAAGTTTTATTTTGTGGAATTTTTCACCGCTTTTAATTGAATATTAAAACTGTTTGCTTTTTCACCTTGTATTGCATGCACCTTGGAATCATAGGGTGGTATCCTATTGGGCTTAGGCTCACACCCTACTTACACCCCTTGGGTGTAAGTAGACCTTTTTTTTGACCCAGGTAAAGGAAAGGCTAAGGGTGATGACGGTTCATGGTGTTAGTCCTCATCCTTGGGGCGGAGTAGTGGAGACGACTTGGGGGTGATGACCCCTTGTCATGTGGAGTCCATGGGGCTGTTTTACTTCTGTTCCATTGTGTCTTTGGACCTTTTTTATTGACTCTAAACCTATGTATTCAGTTTTGGTTTTTGTTTAAACATCATTTGGTATAAATTTTCAGATTCAGTTTATTGATTGTTTTTAATGGTTTATGACTTAATATTCGGGTAAATCGTTCCCAAACCTAAATAAATGATACCCGGGCACTTGTGCCAGCCCGTGGGGATAGGGAACGCCCTTAGGGTCATGTCACGGGCTGGGTTTGGTGCCGGCTTGGGCGGCGACCAGATTTGGTTCGTGACAAAATGATATCAGAGGGAGGTTCTGGTTAACTCTTTGGGTCACGTTATTTGGGTAACAGTCGGGATAGTATAAATTTACAATTGCTGGGACTTGGTAGTTCGGTTATGGGTAGTGTTCCTGATCACCACACCTCATGACAGGATTCGAGTCTCCATGGGATGTCGGGATTTATCTAATTCCTTTGGTTTTCTTGGTTTGATGATGATTAAGGGAAATGAAAAGAGAGTTGGGTTAATGGTCTCAGTGAGCTCGCAGGGCCTGGCAAGCCATGTGAAGCTGGGGATATTCCCTAAAACACTCTCTGTGAAAGTGAAGTGATTGGAATATGGCTGCCAACCATATTTCCAAGTCACCCATTGAAACTAGTTTCCTCTCGGATTGTTTTGTGCTTTAGTTTTGAAATCCTGGCACTTTGGTTTTCTGGTGACTTTGTTTTAATAAGCGTAAAGTTTTTATGAAATGATTTTAAAATAAATAGGGAATGGTTTGGTTTATTAAATTGAGGAATTGAATTTTCAGAATTTTTTTGAAATGTAAAATGGTGTGCTTACACCTCTTTTGAAAGAAGGAACTATATTAAAGTTGGTTTTGAAAAGTGTTTCCAATAGAGTTTTCTAAATAATAAAACGGTGTTTTAATTGGATGAGATGTTTTTATATTGATATGAATATCTTTAATGTGGGTTCTTTTCCAAATTGTTGTGTCTTTATGAAATGTTTTGTAAGATGTGAATTGGGATTTTGATCTCATTGTTAGCAGTTTTGAGAAAAAGGTTGGGTTGGTTAAGCATTTTGTTTTTGAAAATTGAAAGGAATTTTTGTTTTAACCTTTGGTATTTCCATGAGTGACCACATGCATGGGGTTATATGGGATTATGGATGGTTGATGGCATGACTGGATGAGTGCTGGGATGGTTATGAGGAGGGTGCCCGGTGTGACACAAAAACATGCATGTGTGAGGCCCATGGGGTACCATTGGTGGATACGCTTACAGAAAAACCGTTTGTTTTCAAAGAAATAGTTTTAAAGAAAAACATGATGTATTGATGAATAGTTTGGTATAGTTTTTATTATGGGATTTTGATAATGTTGATGTTGTGGGATGTTTTGAGTCCAAGAACCCCTCCTGTTTGAACTGTGTTTTGGGTTTGTGTTTGGTCGGTGAGCTGTGTTGTAGGGACGATTAGTGGTCTCTTTTGAAAAATGTTTTGGGATGCCTTTACGGTGGTTCCCTTCATGTGTTTGGATCTGGTTTGAGGCATTTTTTGAATAATGGACCAGCTTGGTTGGGTCCTTGGGTTCTCTCATTGGATAAGGTATTCCCCCATTAAGGGTTAATGCACAGATGAAGTGCAATCCATATTGTTTCGCCATTTTAAAATCCTCCAGTTGATCAATATAAGGAATATTTTATCGATCATTGTTGATTGAGTCTACACCCATTCATTTCATTGATTTTTGGATCCTCTTGTAGTGGTAAAGTTACTGTGGAAGGTTGAAAGAAACCTTAGTTTCTAAAGTTTCATGATTCGTCGAAGGTGGAAGTGTTCTTTGGTTGTAAGTGTGGATGAGTGTCTCGATGGTGTCTAAGAGGACCTTTGGGTTCTTCAAAGTTTCTTTGATGCATTAATTCATGTTAAGACACCAGTGTGGGAAATATGGCCAGGATAGGATATTGTGGCCACTTTCTAGAATTGTGTGTTGTTTGGGTATGTTGTATAAGGTCCCTCTCCATGAATTGTTTATATCAATCGCAATGGTCATGTTCGGTGATGCCTTATGATTTCATGTGCTCGATTGACCATAGAGGTGAATGTCATGAAATCCTATGAGAGTCCCTATTATGTTGTGAGAATGTCTCCCTTGAAAAAACTTCAAAATCTTCCATTTTAGACGAAGGTGAGTGTTGGTGTTCTTTACTTCTATTGTTTCTCACCTAAAGAAACAAGGTGTGATGTGTGTGTATCTTCTTAGCCCTTGTTTCAGTGAAATATCGGGATCGGTTAAAGTGAGTTTGGAATGTGTTATGTCTGGAAAACTTATCTGGGATTGCGTTGTAGTTGTTGGTTTCATTTAAAGAAGAATTATCGTTCATGGGGTTTCCAAAGCCTAACTACGAGGCCGAAGATGCTTCAATCATTTGAGCTCCAGCCATAGGTCTCGGAGAGAATCTGGCACGTAGTCAGGGGAAACTCTAGTGTCATTTAAACCCATGTACAAAGTCATTTCCTCAGTATGAATGTTAGGAAGATTTTAAAACTATGGTGTCATAATCATTCTTCTGTTGTCCATGTTCGGTGGAAATAGGTGGAGGGCCGTGTGCCCATGTCATCACCCAATGTTATTCCCTCCCCCTTTTGGTTGTCTACACTATTTGTGAAAATAGTTTTCACTTGGATAATAGTGACCATGCCCCAGAAAACCATGCGGAAAGAAGGATCCCAACTATTAGTGTATGGATTCCCAAACCATGCAAACTAACCATGTGGTCGCCCCAACTCTTTAAATTTTGGGGTCTTTCTTTACCGGCCAGTGCTGGTTGGTTAAGATGATTGGTTCTTATGGTGGGGAGACCCACTATGAGTCTTATATAATTTCTTTTGTAAATTTTTGATGGAAGTATATCCTTTGTACCGGTGATTCCATTTAGTCCTCCCCTGGTTAGTCCCTTGATTATGTCTCAAAAAAATATTGGTTGTCTCTTATGGTGGGGAGCGTATTTGTGTCCCCCCCGTACCAGTAACTTAGATTTTTCCATGGTCTTGGCTTGGTGTAGATAGTCTCATTCAGATATATCTAGCTACCAGCATCATTCTTGAGTAAACATTGGGACTGGAGAGCACCCAATGGTTTAGTTAAAGTAAGGTAAGTGTAACCTTGTTCAAAGTTGTTGTTCGTTTGGGTGAATTGCTTGAGTATTGTTCAGATTGTGTTTGAGGAGTTTTTATTTGGGATAAAGCCTGAATGTTCTTGATGGTTTTAGGAAAGTGGTGTATGTTTAATTTGTGAGAGTATTCCTTCCTTCATTGATCACTGGAGGTGTTTTGACCTTTGGGGGTGAAACATGGCAAGGGTGTACCTATTGGTTTCTTAGTTGGGTTTGGTTGTTGCTTTGACTTTGTTGTGACTTTTCGGGACGGAAAGTTTTCAAGGTGGGGAGAATTGTCACGTACGTAACCTATTTTAGGGTTATTTTAAATTTATTTTCCACTCATTATTTTTTTTGGTGGTTTCCAAAGGTTTTATTGAGAATAGGTGAGTTTTCATGAATTGGGCCAAACTGCGAGCCCAATTCCAGATTTAAAAATAAATTTTGTTTCATTTATAAATTTTTCAATTTTTAATATTTTTGACTCATTACAACTACTAATTGTTCTACCCTGATATATTAACCCCAAAGTTAAATTTGGAGCCTTTATAAATCCATAATCGTGGTGGATATGAGTTTTTAGTTAGAGAATTGGGCCTGCCCGAAAGCCCATTTTCTGCATTAAAAATAAATTTTAATTATTTAATATCTCTTTCAATATTTGCGTGTTTTCGGTGATTCCAAGCCTCATATGCGGCCATTACACCCAGAAGCTCCCCCAAACTCTTTACCCCCCTCTTTGGAGCTCTTAGGATCGAGATATATGGACTAACATCTTAGGGTTTCTAAAATCGGGAAGATTTGATGAGTTATGTTCATTCAATCATAACTCTCTCAATTCATACTCTTTTCCCTCCATTCCAATTCCTAAATGACCTAATAATTCTTGTGAGAACATCCCCTGAGTTTTGGACTTTTTCAATTTTAGATACTGGTGTTTTGGGGAGATTCATTCTAGATTTCTCACGTAAGTTTGTCCATTTCTTTTCTCCTTTCAAATTGATTAGGGTTTCATTCTATTTTTTTAGGGTTTCCTCCATTTTTATTGAATTGAATAATGACCAGTGGATAGGGGTTCGAACCTAAGGTTTAACCTTGGGTTTTATTGCACCAATTTTCTATTTTAGGTTTGATCTACCCTTCTTGAGGTGCGGCGGTGGTGCGTTTGTGTTTTCGCACAAAGGATTCAATGGTTTCATTTGATTTGGTAGGTGATTCCAATGTTGATGAAATCTTTGTGTATTAGAATTCTGTATTTATCATATTTTCAAATTTATATAATTTTATTATTGCTGAAAAAAATTGGTTCTAATGATGTTTCCATTGCAATTGAATTTAAAATGCCAATTTGGTGTGAAATTGGGGGTTTTCCAAAGAAGTGTTTTGTTTGTTTATTTGGGGATGACCTATAAATACTTAGTTGTTTTTATTGATATGTAATAAGGCATAAAATACTGTTTATAATGTTTATACCCTTTGGTAATTGCTGCAAAAAATGGGTTTTAATTGTGTTTGTTATGAAAGTGAAGTTTTGGTTCCACTTTTGTGTGAAAATGAAGGTTTTACAAAGATAACACTTCTTGTTTAACATGAGGATGCCCAAAAATTGATTTGTTGTTTTAATTGATATTTATTGGGCTGCCTTTACTGTTTTGGTAACTTACAATTGTGAACATCGTGTACAAGTGGGTTTCTTAAGGGGTTTTGTGTGCAAAACTACACGAGATTTTGTGATATTGATTTATTCAAATTCAAAGAGTTTGTTGTGTGTTTTAAGTGGTATAAAATGAGATAGATACTGTATTTGGTGTATGTGACAAGTAGTGGTGTTTTAAATTAAAATGGATGTGTGTTAAATCCTAAATTGTTTGAGCACAAAGGGGGAAGCCCGGGTACCTAGGTGGGGCCGATTTGTACTAGTACAACTAGTGGACCAGATGTGGTTTGTCCCTGCTTCACTTAGAATTTGGATAACGACAACTCTAACTAAACTATGTGGATGATGATTAGGGACCACTAGGTTATGGTTATGTTCCCTACTAGTGGCTCGTGCACGAGAAAGGATTTTACTATGGTTACATTACACTGAGGTACGAGGTACATGGGGCCTGAGACTATCTAGTGCCTAGGGGTGTTCCCGGTTTTGTTGGTCAGTGGATTTGTGGTATTTTCCCTTGTTTTTGGGTGTATTTGGAATTATAATCCAGTATTTAATATTCCTATTTAAATGTGTTAACATTCTGAAAGTTTTATCTTGAAAAATGTTTTCAATTTAAAGTTTCATTTTGTGGAATTTTTCACCACTTTTAATTGAATATTAAAATTGCTTTCTTTTTCACCTTGTATTGCATGCACCTTGGAATCATAGGGTGGTATCCTATTGGGCTTAGGCTCACACCCTACTTACACCCCTTGGGTGTAAGTAGACATTTTTTTTGACCCAGGTAAAGGAAAGGCTAAGGGTGATGACGGTTCAGGGTGTTAGTCCTCATCCTTGGGGCGGAGTAGTGGAGACGACTTGGGGGTGATGACCCTTTGTCATGTGGAGTCCATGGGGCTGTTTTGTTTCTGTTCCATTGTGTCTTTGGACCTTTTGTATTGACTCTAAACCTATGTATTCAGTTCTGGTTTTTGTTTAAACATCATTTGGTATAAATTTTCAGATTCAGTTTATTGATTGTTTTTAATGGTTTATGACTTCATATTCGGGTAAATCGTTCCCAAACCTAAATAAATGATACCCGGGCACTTGTGCCAGCCCGTGGGGATAGGGAACGCCCTTCGGGTCATGTCACGGGCTGGGTTTGGTGCCGGTTTGGGCGGCGACCAGATTTGGTTCGTGACATTAATAGTCCATCTTTTGTGATTTTTCGAGAGGATCGCAACTGTGTGATCCGTTCGTTGAGTTTCGAGACTGGGTTGTGGGTACCACGAATCAACGCTCATGTGCGGTGCGCCAGAATGTACCTTTTTCTCCAGATATCTGTCGCATTCATGTGGGTAGTGCTTTTGACGTGTTTTTTGATGGGATCTCAATGGTGTGATGCACCCGACTGTTTTCGAGGCCAAGGCTTGGGATCACGGGACGCCGTTCGGGCGTGAGGTGGTGTTGGCAACTTTTACATCGGATACCCGTTTGGGGCGAGTAAGTAGTCGATATCACGTGTTTTTGCACGAGGATTACAATGGTGTAATTTGTTCAGGCGAGTGGAGCCTCATACACAATCTTATTAAATGTGGAAATATGAAAGGTGACCCGGCGACAGTTCCACTACCGTGTTTGTAGCGGACCCTTGGCATGTGACCGCGTGCACTTCTAGGAGAGTAATGTTGGTGGTTAAAGAGATGTGGTTGGTTGTACCCCAGTCGTTGAGGTGGAAAGTTGGAGATTTTACGTCATGCCTTCGCGTTGACGTTGGGTGCTGTGTACACGATAGCCCTTTGGCTGAAAATGAGGTATACTCTGGGAGTATATGGGAGCGCTTGGAGGTATGTGTGGTTTGTACCTGAGACAGTTTGTGCGCTTGGTTGGGGTTTGACTTGGTGCCACACATCTTGTGGGCCCCATGAGAGTGTCGTGGTCTACTTTGCATACCTTTGACCTCTCACGGCATAGAGGGTCCCTCTGTGCTCATTGGTTTAACCAGCAGGGTTGAGTGGTCTCCCCCTGGTTTCATTCTCGTTGGATCATCCGGTAGCAGTGCTAGCGACACCCAGTGATGGAACAGGAACTGAACCTCTATTCGGTGAGTTTTTCTAGAGCCGAGTGTTTGCAAAATGACCACTCTGTAATCAGTTGGCTAGTGTTTTACCCTCCGGTAGAGATAGCCAAAGCAGTTCTGAGTTTTACCCTCCAGCAGGGCTGGGCAGTGGGTTACTCATCGGCTTCTTCGGGTTTACCCTCCAGCAGGGCTGGGCAGTGGGTTTCTCATCGACTCATAGGGTTTACCCTCCAGCAAAGACTGGGCATTGGGTCACTCGATGCTCTTATTGTCTACCCTCCAATAGAGACTGGGCAGTGGGTTACCCAATGCACTTAGGGTCTACCCTCCAGCAGAGAATGGGCAGTGGGTCACCCGACGACCTCTTAGGGTCTACCCTCCAGTAGAGACTGAGAAGTGGTTCACCCGATGCACTTAGGGTCTACCCTCCAGTAGATACTGGGCAGTGGGTCACCCGACGACCTCTTAGGGTCTACCAACCAGCAGAGACTGGGCAGTGGGTCACCCGACGACCTCTTAGGGTCTACCCTCCATCAGGGCTGGGCAGTGGGTCGCCCGTCGTCTAGTTCCATGTCTACCATCCAGCAAGGCTAGGTAGTGGGTTACCTGTTGACTTATTCCAGGTCTACCATGCAGCAGGGCTGGGCAGTGGGTCGCCCGTCGTCTAGTTCCAGGTCTACCATGCAGCAGGGCTGGGCAGTGAGTCGCCCGTCGTCTAGTTCCAGGTCTACCCTCCATCAAGGCTGGGCAGTGGGTCGCCTGTCGACTTATTCTAGGTCTACCCTACAGCGGGGCTGGGCAGTGGGTCGCCTGATGATGTATTAGGGTTTACCCTCCAGCAAGGCTGGGCAGTGGGGCACCCGATATCTGGTTATGAATTACCCTCCAGCAGGGCTTGGCAGTGGGACACTTATTAGCATTCCAGACTCAGTCCTTTCTTCTAGGATAGTTTGTGGCTTTCCTCCATGACCACCAGAGTGGGACCCTTGGTTATACATGTCGGTTATGGAACGACTTTGACTTTGAGGAGACCTCTCGACTATGGAGCAGTGACAAGTTGTGGTTTGACATTCCCCCAGAACTCTCAAGTACAATGTGTGCCTTCTCCACTGAGACGTGTCCTTGTGACACGACCTAAAACCGTGCGGGCGAGTCAGTGCCGCCCAAAGCGGATAGTTTTGAGGTGCGGTGATTGAGCCCTTGACTTGTAGTTTGGGGAAGACGTGCGAGATTCTAGGCATCGATAGTTCTATCTCTAGGACTTTTGGATACTCTTTTCTTGGGCTGAGTTATGGGATGGAGATCCCCTTACGATCTTGTTTGGGCTTATTGTTTGAGCATATGGACTTGTATATACCTTGTTATGGTACCCCCTTCTTGGGCTTGGATGCTCTCCTTCCAGGAGAGGTGAAGACGCGCGGGGTATGACACGTGCTTTCCGTGTCTAGCTCCTCATGGTTGGACGAGTCTACTCTCCTGCTATAGGTAGCGAAGACTCGACGGGAAGTTCGTCTTATCACTACTTCCAGCTCCTTGTATCTAGATGAGACTACTTCATTCCTCTTGTTGGGTTGATCTGGACTCTTAATATACTCTGTACTTCACATTCTGTTGTATTCCTTTACTTTCCCTGTTCGCTCTACTGCTCACCCTTCGGTACCTCCTTTGTTGTTCCCTCGAGCCTTCGAGGTGTCCTACTGAGTATTTTTATACTCACCCCTGCTTGGGCATTTCCCGCACTTGGTGTGCCCTTACAGACGACAGACAGGTTGGATGTGACGTCAGAGGAGATTAGGAGTCGGGATCTTGGACCGCGTGCGATGGTCATTGTAGGGTTCCAGGCGTGGGACCCTCCCAACTATTTACTGTTGTTTTACCTATTGCTGGGTTGTGGCACTTTTTGGTTGGGCGTGTGTTTTTACCCTTTTCTTTTCAGTTTACCTTCAGCTTGTACCTTGTACTATTTAGAGGTCGATGCACTTTTTAAAAAAATATATATAGCAGTTGTCCTTTTTCTTTACTTGGCTTTTCTTTTACTCTGCGTTGTTGCATTGAGTGTACTGCGTGTGTGTGTACAAGTACTTAGGAAAAGGCCTCCCCGAGTTGTTGTGCCTTCGGCGCTGGTCGCCAGCCCCTGGCCTATGGAGGCGGGCTTGGGGTAGTTACGGCTCGAGCCCGGGTAGGGTCGGGTCTTGACATGTATGCTGAGGAGTAGCCGATTCCTTCTTAGAATTTGGTTCCTATCCTGTTCCCCGTCCACTTCTCTATTGCTGCATGCCCCTACAAAACATCTATAGGTGGACCATTTTGACGTAAGTACAGTATTCCATAGTGGGGTAAAGACACTAAGGATACATGTTTCCTATCTTTCCACAATAATAGAAGTGAAAAAAAAACACAATCCTAAGATAACTGATCACTCCCCTGACTACTTTTTCCACTATTTACTTGGTGAAATTTTTTATAATGATTTTTTTCCTCTAGAAGAAGAGTTCACAGTTTTCCTAGGTGAAATAGCATGGCTACTACTTGGGGAGTCTCTCATATTTCCTTCCATGATGTGTTCCTAATTTATCAGATCAGTAAAACTACTCAGACAGAACACGTTCACCTAAGACATGATCTTATAGAGAAGACCATCCAAAAAACGCCTCACCCTAGAGATCTCATTAGCTACAAAATATGGGGAAAGGCGCCGCAGGTTGGTGAAACATTTAGTGTATTCCATCACCGACATGCCTTCTTATGTAAGGTTCATGAAATCACAATCCTTCTCATTCCTCAACATCTTCGGATTGAAGTGGCTTAAGAAATTCATCTCAAATTCCTTCTAAGAAAACTCTTATTGCATCCCTACTAGGTTAAGAATGTCCCACCAATTCTCAGCCAGACCTCGAAGCATATATGCAGCAAGATTCACCCACCTATCTGCGGGTGTATCAAGATGATTAAAGATCATATGGACTAACTCAATCTATAACTAGGATTATAGGGGGCATCCTGACCTAGTGACTGTAGGCAGAAGTTGCATTTGGAACTCTTTAATCAGCGCAGACATTGATGGCACGACACAAACATTCTCCCTTTTCATAGATATCTTAACCCTTAGTAAGTTTTCATGAAGTTGGACATTCAACTGATCCTTAAGAACTATAGGAATATCCAGTTCATCAAAATTAGGAGTGTTATTATTACAACTCTCTGGATGCTCAACATTAATAGGATGAGAAGTATTTTTCTCTATACGGCAAGCACACTCCTTAGAACATTGTCTATCTATAAGGTCAACCTCAACAGATGAAAAAAATAGAGAACTATTGGATCCTAGTTTCTCTAAAAATGACATTGAAGTGTTTTAGAATGACATATCAATTCATTTGTTTTATTTAATATATTAATTTTAAAAGATATATCATATAAATGATCAACATGCAAGTATATATCACATGCAATAAATATATCCCTATCGTGAAGAATATATGTCATTATATATCCCTACATGCCTAGTATGATGAATGTATACTCATATACTATCACACCAATCCATGATTATAATCTCAAGAATCAATAATATCATAACAAAATAACACCATAATACATGTTAATCACCCTAGGTGATAAAACATCAACTATAATAAGAAACCATCCGAAATAGAAATCCATCCCTATGTACTCAGATCTCCCCATGTGCTTGGGTTAGTTAATATCATGATCAAGATCTTTAGAATGTACCAAAACATCCTAGTATCAATTATACATTTAAAAAATAATAAATAAATAGAAAATAAACCAGCTATCCTATGATACCACTTTATAACATCCCTCGATCTGACACTATCTCATGTAGACAGAAAGGGTTGGTTATGAGACCACAGGTGTACCTCCTTGTATTCCAGAGGCTTCCAACTAGCAGTGAGGGTGTGATAAGTATAGTTGGGAGATTATAACCAAAATATTCATAGTTTAAAACATATAAGAAAAATAAATATAAATAAATGAATAAATATAAAAGTGTAGTTGTAATGAAAAAAATGAGAAAAAGTGGAAAACCAACAAAAAAATCCTACGGAATAATATAATAAAAAATAAAGGAATAATGTAACGACCTGCTAGAATATAACTAAAATTCATGAGAGAAGTAATACATAATGAAATACTAACAGACTCAAATGTCCCCTATCCTGAATAAAATATCAGTCCCATCTCCAAACTCTAGTCTATCCAGCAAGAAAACAATCAACTACAAGGTCCTTTACCCTTATCCAGTCCTGTATACACATACTCAGATTGGGTTCCAAATGATGGCCAAAATATGATGTGAGTATAACTTAGCAGGTAAACACCATAGTGTCTAAACATAACCAGTTTGATGAAAGGTGCAATAAATAATGAAATAATCAATTGTGTTAATTAATTAATAAATTAAATTAATACACATCAACCCTCTTCAGATCCATTCCATAATATCTCTTAGCATGTCTCAAAACCTTTCCAACCAAAACCATATAACCATGGTAAAACATAACCTCCATCAGTGTTATGCCAGAATGTCTCCGAACATGTATTACGATAATTCCAACCATAAACTTAACACTGAGATATATAAATTACAAAAATCAGGGCCGAGCCTAGTATATAATCATTTCAGCAATCAATCAGTCTTGAGACCAGTGTATCAACATTTTATTATGTCATAGGGCCAAGCCCAGTATATAATAATTTCAACATGTCTTAGGGCCTAGCCTGGTATATAACCATTTCACCATGTCTTATGACTAGCCCAATGTATAATTATTTCATCATTAAAACTGGGCTAATTCCCCATATAAGCATTACAACATTTAAATTACAACACAAGTCATAGAAAAAAGAATAGAACAATATCACATTATCAGGATTAGTGGTAAATTATGAAAATTACCATTTTTATTTTAATTACACATTTCATTACACCTTGGTCATAAACCAACAACAATACAATCATTTCAATAACTAGTCTAAGTAAAGGTGAGTCTATATCATGCAAAAACCCAAATTCCATGTCATTCAAAACAAGATTTAAACCATTAAATAGTTCATTTATAATCAAGGGTTCACTCACCTGGAAAATAGCCACAAGCCAAGTCAAAATCCAATTTGATCCAAAGGGACTCTAAGGAATAATCCAATTCCATATTTGTAATTTATTTATTGCATGATATGTTGAATAAATTAAAATATTTCACATATTTTCCAATTATCAAACCATAGGGTTAAGGTTTAGACCCCCTACCTTTAACTGAAAATCACACAACGCTTCCAATGGAAAATTCCCACAAGTAAGAAGGTGCATATGATCGTTAGAAGGATCCTAAATCAAAACAGATCAATATCAAAACCAACAACACACATGATCAATAGATTACACAACAACAGTTGGGGAACTGAGGGAGATAAGGGAAAACCTAACTAAAACCACATACCAGGGATCAGATCCACAGATGGAACATTCAGAATCAAGAGAGGTGGTCTAAAATTTCTTGGAAGGTCACCCTAGGTCAAGAGGAGGAAGCTGTTGACGAGTTGGAAATAATATCAACTGCATGACACAATTTAAAACTATAGGTTGGGGAATTACACGACATGTAATATAGTCACACGCTGTGTAATTATTTTTAGTGGGATTCATTGAAAAACCCATATTAGAGGATGAAAATTAAATTTTCATGAACATTACACGACGTGTAACCCATTTACACAGTGTGTAAATGTTTTCTAGATGGTTTTCAACACATTTGATTTATAAAAACATCCTGAACAACTTTTAAGGCTTCTTAACTTACAAAGAAGTTGTGGTAACATTTGACACATTTATTCCTAGATTCTATTAATTCAAACAAACATACATCCCTAGACTTTAAGTCATTTTCCCCTATAAAGGCTCTCAGCTTGGATGATCTCTGTTTTTTTTTTCAAGTTTCCTCACAACCCAAGATTGTGTTTATTCAAACAAGTATACATCTATGATGAAAACACAACCACCAAGGTTTAAAGGTGAAGTAAAACTCAATAGAAAAAATCTAATGAAAAACTCAGAGAGAGGCTTGCCTAATAAAAGATGGGATCTCACAAAACATATAAAAAATGAATAAAAATGAATAAATAAATGATATTAATTATATAATGAAGACAATTATTGAAAATAAATAATATTAACTATTAAAATAACAAAAATATTAATTTTTTTTAAATAAATTATTTATATAAATTTAAAATATATTAAAAATATTTAAACTTAACGAACAATAATGAATAAATACTAATAATATAATTTACAAACATATTTCAAATATTAAAAACATGTAAATAAATATGAATAGATAAATACTATAAAATGAATAAATTCCCAAAAAATATAAAAATTAGTAAATATTAAATATGAATAAATTATATTAAATATAAGAATATTTAAAATGAATAAATAAAATTTAATAAATCACATAAATGTTTAAAAAAATTGAATTCATAAGATCAATTACATGAATTGTAAACACATAAAAAAGAATAAAAATGAATAAATAAAGAATATAAAATATAAAAATAAAAAATTATTAAAAGAAAAAATTTTAAACATTTAAATAAAAAATAATAAAAAAATGTACTTAATTAAATAATTTTATAAATTTAAACAATTTAAAATTATGAATACTTAATAAATAAAAATGAACATATATTAATCATATTAATTAAAAATATATTAAAATATTAAACATTAGTTATTAAATACATAAAAATAAATATTAAAAAATGAATAAATTACAAAATATTAAAAATGAATAAATAAAAAATGTATAAATTATTATTGTTTTTAAAACGTGAACTCATAGTAGTAATTAGATAAATTATAAACAAATAAAAAGAAATAAAAATGAATAAATAAAAAATAATAATTATATAAATAAAAAATTATTAAAAATGAATTATACTGACATTACAGAAATATTCAAATTAAAATGAATTTAAACAAATCAATTATATAAATTCTGAACGTATTAAAAATATTAAAACTAAATAAATACAAGTGAATGAATATAAATCATATAAATTAAAAACAAATTGAAAATATTAAAACTTAGTTAATAAATATATAAAAAATTTAAAAAATAAATAAATTCCAAAAATATAAAAAATTAATAAACATCAAAAATAAAAAATAATATTAAATGAAAGAATATTAAAAATCAATGAATAAAATTCAAAAAATTAAAAAAAATATTTTAAAAAAGTGAATCCATAAGATTAATTACATGAATTACAAACACCTAAATAATGAATAAAAATGGATAAATAAATAATAATATTATTGTTAATGATTGATATATATATTTTATTGATTCCATATAAAAATTATAATTAATTCTTATCCATTAGATGTTTTAATAATAATTAAAAATACTATAATTTAATTAATTTTATAAGTATTTACAAATGTATAAATAATTATCAAAATTGAATATATTACAAAGATATTAAATGAATAAATGTTAAAAATTATTAAATTATAGAAAATATTTAAAATAGAGAAATAATAAAAATGAAGAAAATAATATTTAATAAACAAACATCCATACATATTACATACGTACACATGCATATAAACATGCTCATACATACACATACACATGAACATGCACAAACACATACGCATACTTATACATGCACAAACATAAATAAAGACATACATACATGTATACATATGTATACAGACACACATACATAAAATTAAATACACATACATACACATACAAACACAAACATATGCATACATACACATACTAAATAAACATACACATGCTACATAATCACACACACACATACACATATACACATATACATACATACACACACATACACATACACAAACACACAAACACAGACACACACGCGCATACATCCACATGAAAACACACACACACACACACACACATACACATACGCATACACATACACATACACATACACATACAGATACACATACACATACACATACACATACACAGACACACACACACACACACACACACATAAACATACACATACACCTACACATACACATACACATGCACATACACATACACATACACATACCCATTAACATACACATCCACATCCACATACACAGACACAGACACAGACACAGACACATACACATACACATACACAGACACATACACATACACAGACACATACACAGACACACACACACACACGCACACACACAGACACAGACACATACACATACACATACACATACACATACACATACACATACACATACACATACACATACACATACACATACACATACACATACACATACACATACACATACACATTCACATACACATACACATACACATACACATACACATACACATACACATACACATACACATACACATACACATACACATACACATACACATACACATACACATACACATACACATACACATACACATACACATACACATACACATACACATACACATACACATACACATACACATACACATACACATACACATACACATACACATACACATACACAGACACACACACACACACACACACACATACACATACACATACACATACACATACACATACACATACACATACACATACACATACACATACACATACACATACACATACACATTCCAATTCCCATACACATACACATACACATACACATACACATACACATACACATACACATACACATACACATTCCAATTCCCATACACATACACATACACATACACATACACATACACATACACATACACATATATAAATACACGTACATATTCACATACATATGCACACATACACATATAAATGTACACATAAACATACACCTACACAAATATACATCTATATAAATGCACACATGCACACAAAAATTCTAAATATATACACAGATAGTACAAAAAATCATATACATATAAATACAAACACACACACATTTAGACATACACATACATCCACATACATACACATGTGTACACATTCATATAAATATGCCTATATTCTAAATTATTTAATTTGAATATTAATATAAAAATCCAAATATAAAATATATTTGAATAAATATATATTCATTTATATATTTATACAATTGTTTAAAAAAATATTAGGTTATTATATATATACACATTTTGTGATTAATTTATATAAATATGTTATTAAATATTTTTATTGATTAATTCATATTTTATATTTTTATATATAGAATTTATGAAAATAAGATTGATAATAAATTTTTTTCTATAATATTTTTATATAAATCATATTTATAAGTTATATTTACACATATATAAAAATTATTAAATAAATCATATTTAAAAATATATAAATATGTATATACAAGTTAAATTATTAAATGTCATATTTATAAATGTTTTGTTCGTGCTATTTAGGGCGGGATTTTATCAGTGCTAAGAAAAATGTTGAGAAAGTGGTTCTTTTATCAGTGCTAAAAAAATCACAGATAAAAGGTATCATTTTATCAGTTCTTTTAGTTAGCACTGATAAAATTATACCATTAATCTGTTCTTTTTTATTTATCAATGATAATGGTTAGCACTGAATATAACCAAATATGTAGTAGTGTGTCTTTCATTATCTCATAGAAAATCAACTCATAATAACATTTCTCCACATGAAGATCAATTCAAAATAAATCACACGATGTTATTATTTCCACTTGGTTCTAAGAATGACTATGTAAAACATGTGGTTTGGACCAGGTTAAAAATTCCAAGTGAATTTGAACTTTTTCATTTAGTGGATGGACCAAATTTTAAATTTAGATTTGGAATGTAAATTTGAGCGTTGAAACACATAAAAATATTTTCTTTAGTTATGTTTTACACCACATGGGGTCTCCATTGAGTTCCATTTAGTTTATAAAGTGTTTGGATCTAAAAAAAATGATTTTTGGAGAAACAATTTGAGGTAAATAGTTATTGCATGATTAGATAAACTATGCACATCAATTATGAAACCCCTTTTCTTAAGGTGCACAATTTGTTTAAATCTTGCAAACCTACTATAAATAATAATGATACCTAGTGTAGGTATGCAGGGGTGAACCGAACGGGCTTTGAATGGTTTTACCAATACATCCACCTAGATCACACCCTTAATGCCACTTGATCAATAACACCACACTGTTGGTGCATGGTTAGACTAAACCATGTGGACAAACCAAGTGGGGTGTGGCTCTTGAGTAGTGAGAGATGCATGGTTGGCACAAAGTTAGCCAAATCGTGTAGCCTAATAGTCTGCCTCTTTTAAAGTTAAACTTTATGTTTTTTCTCTTAACTCTTAAATGGGGTTTACCCCTTTTTGTCCTCCAATTCATAACCAACATGCCCCCATGCATTCTCATCTTTCTACCTCTTCCATGAGTGGATAACCTCTATTCCTTACCTGAATTGAATACCATCAGATGAATTAAAATACCCTTGTAATGTCTAAGACTCCTCATTATTATATTCATTATTTATGTTTCCATATAGAATGTTAAAAAAATATAATATAACTCTCTATAGCATCCCGCCTTTTTATAAGACAAATTTTCATTACATTTTACCAGACTGAGGATCTTTAAGGTTTAGTGTCTTGGAAACCAGGAACACAATACATGACAAAAAAACATTATTCTTAAACACATGAAAGGCTTTTTCATTTGATTATCCTAAGTTCATTACAGCATCTCATAACTTGGGGACATACATCAAAAGAAAGGGTGAGCAAAAGGACCAATAAGGGATCCAAGGGAAACATTTAACATGTGAACTTGAGATACATCAATAAAGTCATGGAAAAGAACTTTAAGGCATGAGAAAGAAATCATGAGGAATATCATAATAAAAATAACATATTTCATAACTTGAAGATGTGGCTACAAAATTTAACCTAGCTAATCATGAACATATCACCAAGGTCCATCCCCAAGGTGTCATTTGAAAATTACCAAGGCTATTCACCAAGGTATCGTTAAAATTGTAATATCAAGTGGTTACATCATTACCCAATGCATTGGAGCGCTATTAGAGAGAAACCTTAAATTTGTCTTTATAATCATGTGAGACACATATATAATCATCAATCATTTCATAAATAACCCATATAGCATAAAATAAATGGGTTTCATTTCATAATCATAATGTTTTAAAAACTACTTTTAAGACATGATCTTTATGTCATTTTAAACCCAAGGAAAAAGAAGAAGCAGGTTTCATGTATGTAAGTACCAGAATTAAAATAGAACCTTTTGATATATATGTGAATACCCATATAGAAGAAAGAAATTTGAGTATTCAATTAATAAAATTGAATAATTTTAGAAAAAGAGAAAGACATTTTGAGATGAAAATTCTGCAGCATAACAGCTATGTTTCGGGGTTTTAGAAAACATTGAAAAGAGAGGGGACATGGCTCACCCACTCATAAATGATCCATAAAACAGTAGAGGGACAGAATATGATGGATATAAGAACATGGTAATTAAATTTTAAAGACATATCATATGAAATTAAACTATTTAAGGAAGAAAAAAAAATAAGATTTCTCTTATGAAAATTCGGCAGGCTAACGACGTCATTTAATACTTCAAAAAAATTGAATTGACGAGATCAAATAGGGTATCTCATCATATTAACATAAAAGATCAGTATTATGGATATATAGATCATTTCCCAACATAATAAAAAGGAACATGAAAGACTTGACATGAAAATAGATCTTGAAGATGAGAAGGGTGAAAGAATCTCTTAAAAATTCGGCAGCCTAACGGCATCATTTAAAACTTCAAAAAATTGAATTGATGATATCAAATAGGGTCTCTCATAATATGAAAATAAAATATCAGTATGATTGATATAGAGATCATACCCCAACATAATAAAAAGGAACTTGAAAGATGTGACATGAAAATAGATCTTGAAGATGAGAAGGGTGAAAGAATCCCTTAAAAATTCAACAGCCTAATGGCGCCCATTGAACATTATTAAAATGAATTGATGAGAGAAAGAGGGAGACTCTCATAATATGAACATGAAAAAGGACAGTAGGATGAATTTAAAATAACATTCCCAAAATAAGAACTTGGGGCTTAAAAGAAATGACATAAATGAGAGTACTTGAAAGGAAAGAGAGAGGTAGGATCCCTTACCTTAAAATGTAACTCTTAAAACTCAAAGGTTGGGACCTTTAGGGCATGGGGGAACCTTGGGAGGACTATTTGGGAGGTAATGAGACTAGAGATTCGTTGGGGGAGAGTTGGGAGAGAAAACTAAAGAAGGGAAGGGTATGTATTTATAGGGAGAGTGAGGGGACAAGGCATTAATGGCCAAGGGACACCTCATTGGTCGTTTTGGAAAAACCATGGGCTTTCCCATGGTATTTGCCCATGGTATTGGCCACATGGGACACCTCATACCTTATATTACTGTTAATAAGTCGACAATATTGATTACATACTTAATATATCATTTAATGATGTCATTAAACACCCGTAACTTAAAAACTCCATTTTCACTATTCATCGAAAATTCATCTTTTTCAGAAAAATCCCAAAATTTCACCTTAACCAAATATCGATGATATAATTTCAAAAACGAACTCCATTTTATAAAAATAATTTTCTAAATATTTTTAATTTAATTAATAAATAAATACACTATTCCCTGAAAATTTATTTTTTTTCAGAAAAATCCCCAAAAATTACCTTAACATAATATCGATGATCTGAGTTCAAAAATGAAACCATTTTATAAAAATAATTTTTTAAATATTTTAAATTTAATTTTTAATTAAAAAACACTATTCACCTGAAAAAACTAATACTTGACTAATAATTTATGAAACCGTTATTTAACCATTTTATTGAATCACATTACTTAATCAAGGTTCCTAGACTATATTAATAGTTTCTTTAAGTGAGATTACTTATCCATTTGGTCACATTACTAATCCTAATCATAAAATAAGTATTCATAATTTAGTATTCATCAAAAATTATTTTCATCTTATTAGACTCTAAATTTCGTACAGAACATAATTATAGAAGACCATTTATTGAAAATAATTAGACATAATCAATTATTTAAGGTTTACATAAATATTTTCAAATATCTTTTTTCTAGAATTAATCCAAAATGTATGCTTACTATATTTATCCGGACATTTGAAAATTCAAAAAATTCAAGAAATCACAATTTTTATTTAAGTCAAAGGACTACACAAGTATGTTACGGTCTCACTACATAGACCCTTATAACACCAGCATAGGACCGAAGAGTAAGTTGTGCTAGGGTGATAGAATGTTGGGGCGGCTCGACCAACATTGCACGAGTAGTAATTTCTATCAGTTTGAACTTTTCATGAAGGAGATTCTATTCTAGCTTCACACGATGAAGTTCGTCTTGAGTTTGGTGCAGAGGAAACCCAGAAGTGCTACCTCTTTCCCAAGTTCCGTTAGATGGGATTCTATTGGCCTGAGACTACTGGATGAGTCCATCATATCTTCTTTCTATATTAATTAACCAAGATAACTTGTATTTAGAGAAAATAATTGAAACGTTTAGTTTTTAGCGGTCATATTGACCAATGTTCATAAAACAGTCGAATCCCAATGGTCTCATTTTAATTATACTCATGTTATCAAATGAAATAGTTTTGTTGAGTATAAAATAAAACAACACACAAAATTAGGAAACGAGATTTATTCAAAATTTCAGGTCGTTACAATCTTCCCCCCTTTAGAAATTGCATCCCCGCAATTTTTAAGAAATTGGGCTTGGAAATTTCATTGAAAGTACCACATCAGAAAAAGAGTCAGTAACACTAATACTTTAAAAGAAAGAAAAAGATGTACAAAGGTCACCTGAGTTAACCCATATTAGGATTTCATGTAAGAAAATATGGATATGGTGGGGAAAACAAAGGGTCAAGTTTTGAGGGAGAGTGATAGAAAACATGTCCAAGAGGAAGTTAACCACCAGAAAATCACAAACATGTTATGGGTTAATCAGTCTTTGATTACCCAGTAGGAAACTTAAAACAACAACATTTTTTTTACATTCCTTTTAATAATTTTGAGGAATTCATTTACTACATAGAATAAGTACACAGGGAAATATATTTACCTTCAAGTAGAGTTTCATCCCTTAATAAGTTTCACCAAGACTAATCTTTTCTTCAATCAATGAGCATTCAAAACTACTTGGTATCATCAAAGTAAAAGAATCATATTCTAGAGAATCACGTAATCCACAAAAGAATAACTATCTATATTTAAACATTTATCCCAAAAACAGAAAGGGTAAGATAAAACAACTCTTCAAAAAATAAAGAACCCCATAGGAAGGGAAACTACTTGAAATCTTCAAAGATCCATGGTACTACCCAAAGTTCACCATAGACTATTCCATAAATAACTGTCCTTATAATTCCTCAAAATAAACCAAACTAATATTGAAACCCAAATATAATAAGGATTTTATAACATAGTATTCCAAGATAAACTTTATCGTTCATCTCCAAACAACATCAACCACTCCTAACATCTTATAACAAAAGTAACTAACCTAAACATATTTCCCCCAATATAGGTTAATCATTTCCATAAGTAACCTAAATTACTATAAGTTCTCCTTAAATTCAATGATTCTAAAAAATATAAATCAACCTTTAATCCTCAAAGAAAAATTCCGTTTTATCTATTTACCTTGATCATATAGGGTTCCCAAAATAGTGAACATCTTCCAAAATAATAATCATATTTTAACCCCCTAATCATTTTTGATAAGAATAGCTTCACAACATCAACATGTGATACATAACAAAAGGTGTTTTCTAGTATTTAATATTTTCATTAGTAAACCATGTAATGTTTTCAAATCCTAATTTCCCCAAATAACTAAACCATCATTTGATACCAACTATAGCATCCTGCATTTTTATAACACAACTTTTCATTACATTTTACCAAACCGAGGATCTTTAAGGTTTAATGTCTTGGAAACTAGGAACTTAATACATGACAAAAAACATTCTTCTTAAGAACACGAAAGGATTGTTCATTTTCCCATCCTAAGTTCATTACAGCATCTCATAACCTAGGGATATATATCAAAATAAAGGGTGAGCAGAAGTCCCAGTAAGGGAAACAAGGGAAACATTTAACATGTGAAGTTGAGATATATCAATAAAGTCATGAAAAAGAACATTAAGGCATGAGAAAGAAATAATGAGGCATATCATAATAAAAATAATGTATTTCATAACTTGATGATGTGGATACAACATTTTACTTAGACAATAATGAACATATCACCAAGTTCTATCCCCAAGGATTGATTTGAAAATTAGCAAGGTTATTCACCAAGGTATCGTTAAAATTGTAATCTCTAGTAGTTACATCATTACCCAATGCATTGGAGCGCTATCAGGGCGCAACCTTAAATTTGTCTTTATAATCATGTGAGCCACATATAACAACATCAATATTTTCATAAATAACCCATATAGAATAAAAGAAATGGGTTTCATTTCATAATCATAATGTTTTAAAAACTACTTTTAAGACCTGATGTTTATGTCATTTTAAACCCACGGAAAAAGGAAAAGCGAGTTTCATGTATGTAAGTACCAGAATTAAAATACTTTTTTTGATATATATGTGAATACCCATATAGAAGAAAGACCATTGAGTATTCACTTAATAAAATAAAATAATTATAGAAAAAGAGAAAGACATTTTGAGACGAAAATTATGCAGCATAAGCGCTATGTTTCGGGGTTTTAGAAAACATTTAAAAAAGAGGGGACATGGGTCACCCACTCATAAATGATCCATAAAACATTATAGGGACATAATATAATGGATATAAGAACATGGTAATGAAATTTTAAAGACATACCATATGAAATGAAAACATTTAAGGAAGACAAAGATAAAATTTCTCTTATGAAAATTCGGTAGCCTAACGACATCATTTAAAACTTCAGAAAAATTGAATTAACAAGATCAAATAGGGTATATCATCATATGAACATAAAATATAAGTATGATTGATATAGATATAATACCCCAACATTATAAAAAGGAAATTTAAATACTTGACATGAAAATAGATCTCGAAGATGAGAAGGCTGAAAGAATCCCTTAAAAATTCAGCAGCCTAACGACGTCATTTAAAACTTCAAAAAATTGAATTGAAGATATAAAATAGAGTATCTCATCATATGAAAATAAAATATCAGTATAAATGATATAGAGATCATACCCCAACATAATAAAAAGGAACTTCAAAGACTTGACATGAAAATAGATCTTAAAGATGAGAAGGGTGAAAGAATCCCTAAAAAATTCGGCAGCCAAACGATGCCCATTAAACATTATTAAAATGAATTGATGAGAGAAAGAGGGAGACTATCATCATATGAACATGAAAAAGGAAAGTAGGATGAATATAAAATAACATCCCCAACATAAGAACTTGGGGCTTAAAAGAAATGACATAAACGAGAGTACTTGAAAAGAAAGAGAGAGGTAGGATCCGTTACCTTAAACTGTAACCCTTAAAACTCAAAGGTTGGGACCTTGAGGGCTTGGGGGAACCTTGGGAGGACACTTTGGGAGGTAATGGGAGCATAGATTCTCTAGGGGAGAGTTTGGAGTGAAAACTAAAGGGGGTAAGGGTGGGTATTTATAGGGAAAGTGAGGGGACAAGGCATTAATGGTCAAGGGACACCTCCTAGGTGGTATTGGAAAAACCATGGGCTTTCCCATGGTCTTTTCCCATGGTATTGGCCACTTGGGACACCTCATACCTTATCTTACTATTCATAAGTCGACCATATTGATTACATACTTAATACATCATTTAATGATGTCATTAAACACCCATAACTTAAAAACTATATTTTCACTATTCATCGAAAATTCAAATTTTTGAGAAAAATACCTAAACCTCACCTTAACCAATTATCGATGCTCTGATTTCAAAATTGAACTCCATTTTATAAAAATAATTTTTTAAATATTTTTAATTTAATTTTTAAATAAATGCACTATTCACCAAAAATTCATTTTTTTCAGAAAAATCCCTAAAAATTACCTTAACATAATATCGATGCTCTGATTTCAAAAATGAAATACATTTTATAAAAATAACTTTCTAAATATTTTTAATTTAATTTTTAATTATAAAACACTATTCACCTAAAAAAACTAATACTTGACTAATAATTTATGAAACCGTTATTTAACCACATTATTGAATCACATTACTTAATCAAGGTGCCTAGATTATATTAATACTTTCTTTAAGTGAGATTACTAATCCATTTGGTCAAATTACTAATCCTAAGCATAAAATCACTATTCATAATTTACTATTCATCAAAAAATTATGTTGATCTTATTAGACTTTAAATTTCGTACTGAATATAATTGTAGAAGAACATTTTTTGAAAATCATTACACATAATTAATTATTTAAGGTTTACATTAATATTTTCAAATATCTTTTTTCTAGAATTCATCTAAAAAATATGCATACTATATTTATCCGAACATTTGAAAATTCACGAACTTCATCATAAGAAGAGATCACAATTTTTATTTAAGTCAAAGTAATACACAAGGATATTATGGTCTCGTTACATAGCCCCTTATACCACCAGAATAAGACCTAAGAGTAAGGTGTGCTAGGGTGATAGAATCTTGGGGTGGCTCAGCCAAAATTGCACGAGTAGTAATTTCTATCAGTTTGAACTTCTCGCGAAGGTGATTCCATTATAGCTTCACCTGATGAAGTTCAGCTTGGGTTTGGTCCAGAGAAAATCCCAGTGGTGCTACCTCCTTCCCATGTTCTGTTAGACGGGCTTTGATTGGACCGAGACTACTGGATGAGGCCATCAAATCTTCATTCTATATTAATTAACCAAGATAAATTTTATTTAGAGTAAATAATCAAAACTTTTAGTTTCCAGTGATCATATTGACCAACAGTCATATAACAGTCGAAACCCAATGGTCTCATTTTAATTATACTCATGTTATCAAATGAAACAGTTTTTTTGAGTACAAAATAAAATAACACACAAAATTAGGAAACAATATTTACTCAAAATTTCAGGTCGTTACACTCTCTTTATTTTTAGGGAGTTTGTCGAATATTCTGTTTTCTCTTGAACCAACTTGAATCAAAGATCGATATCAGACGAGTGGACCATCCTAAGAATGAGGTAGGTGTTATATATGATTTTACCATAAATTTAGATTATTTATATAATATTTTAATTACTCTACACACTGTACATTTCCATGTGTTTCCTCTAAAATCTGAAATTCCCTTTAATTAATTTCATAGAGTATAACCTTGATGTTAATTTGACCCCCTTTTCATGTTTAGAGGATGAAGACCTTAACCAAAACCACCACTTGAGGTGAGTTCAATTAAATTCCTCTATACTATCCCTCACTGGTGATTTAAAAACAACTCATGATCATTCCTTATGTGCCTTGTCACATTTATGAATGACCTAATGAAATTATTTTTTTAGATATGCCTCTTTGTTCTTGAGTACTTATTTATTTCTTAACGAACATGAATTAGTCAATTATTTTAATTGAAAATAATTGTATTAGGGTATAGATGATTACATGGACCACTTTATCTTTAAAAAAAGTTTGATAATGAGATGTATCTTGAATGGGTTATAGAATGGGTGCTTCCCATGGCCTTCTTGTTTACTTGGAAATTTAACATTCTAATTTTATGGTTTGGTTATATTAGAGCATGGATGATCACAAGTCCTATTTAAAATAATAAATTTATCTTATTAAAAAGGATCCACTATGACTTGATTTATTTGGTTTCCACTTTACGAAACACTAGTTTATGGACTCATTTGGTAAGTAGGATTGCCTTATTATATATAATTATCAAGGGACCTAGAGTAGGGTCGTTGGACATTATGCATCACACCACCTCTGTTGAGGATGTGTCCACAATGTTCACATCTTTTAGATTGATGGGAATTATGTTCCAGACCCCCTTGACTAGGAGGTTGGGTAAGACCCTCTTAATTTTTTATTATGACACTCAGGAATAGCATCCATTATTGGGATACTCATAAATGACATCCCTTACCTGAAGATGAATCTAACTATAGTATTATTATATGTGGACATTGGGGTACTATGCCATGGGTCCTAGATGATGCATGTATATCTATATAGATACTAGTGCCTATGTTTATGAAAATATATAGATGATAGAATCTGTTCAAAGAAATTTAGGATTATATTGAACTAGGTACAATTTTCCATGTGTCTTGAGGAACCTAATCCAGATGTGTTTATATTATTATTTCCAGAAATACTTTACTTTTGATATATCTACACACTAAATTATTTTATATTCATGGACTGGATAACATTAGAAACACTTGGTGGTGGCCTACTGAGTATATCTCACACCCTGTTCGGGCCGCCATTGCACTTGGGCACCTAGAAAGACTTCATAATTTTAGGACCTAGTTCTTGGGTTGTGCTCTCCTTCTATTATCCTTATAGGCTAGAATAGAGTATGAGAGTAAATGACTGATCCTATTATCATGACGCTATTAGAGATAAATATTTTTTATTTCATTCATTTACTTTTGTTTTTATCTTTTCAACATGCTATGTAAACCTGCTCTATGTCTATCTATACATTGTAGCATGTTCAAGCATGACTCATTTCATAATTTATTATTATATGGAAATTTATATTTTTAATTATATTATTTATTATTCATTATTTCTTATAAGTTATTTATTACTAATCCAAAGGGTATAGTCTCCTTAGTGAACTTCCATTTGACCCTCTCTATTAGTCATAAGCCTTTGACATATGGGGAGGTGCACTTGGGGAATAGTGTCCAAACGAATTGGGGGAACCATTTAAGTGGCTCTCAGGTTAGGATTATATAATTGGTATCTGAGGTCACTTATTCTATTTGGTATTATTATTTTTTTGGATTGTAGAAATGAGGCTAGTAACGTGTTAAAAAATGTTAAATAACAGATTTCGGGTTCATCCAATGAATGCATGAGGGAGAGATCAAGTTTTTAGGGAAGGAAAAAAGATCCGAGTATGAGCTGGTTACCCAACCCATACCCCAGAAATTTATTAAAAGAAAAAGAAGAAACATAGTGATAATAGAAGGTGAAATTAATTTCCACCAATAGGGAAAAATGTGATTACAAAATTAAGGAAAAAATAAAATCCATGTCATTATCCAAGAGAGTGATAATATCTCCTCATGTACAAGAGTTAGCATCACATTGGAAACATAATAGGATCTCATCTTGTGCCTCTCTTCATTTGTGGTTGTGTTCAGCATATTATAAAATTTTCTCAATGTAAAACCATTACCCATGTTTTCACTGTCCATTCCCTAAAGATGGATGGATCATGAGAAGGATATAATATGACATAGTTATCAGAATACCATGGATACTATGAAACTAACTTCATCTAAGGGAAATAGAATCCCTGGTGAAAAATTTTCCTAACATCCAAAAGATTCCATTTTCTCCACACATAAAGAACTTGATAATTCTACTTCGATAAAACAAATATTTATTATTGAAATAATTTTCACTCTTAATAGAGACATTGGAAAGAAACTCAGTACTTTCTATGTGAGTGTATAACAAAACATTCTCTAAAAACTTCTTGGATGGGATTTCTGTTCAAATAGTCAAAAAAATATCTAGAGTTATTATAAAAAACAACATCCTAAAAGAGAACATGAAATATTACAATATCCATTCTTTTCATCAAGAGTATACACATGTAGCACTAAAAATATATATTATTAGATCTGCAAACATTATCGCTATCCATTTCTAGCTCCAATCCACTACTTCTGAGCAGTAGGAAGAAGTCCCTTCTATTCATTTTGGTTGTTTTCAATATCTGAAAACATTATATCAAAGGAAGAACTTCCTATAGACTTAATTAATATCCACATATTGTGGATGGCTGAAAATTTAAATCAATATATATAAAAAACACAACAAGAAGGAAAGAAACAATACTAAATAAGTGAGAGATGGAACACAATTTATAGCCCATCCCATTCATCTCTTGCCTTAGGCATATGGCCTATTCCATGAAAAATAGGATTAAAAACACAAAATAGGCCAAAAAAATCCTACACTATAGTCATGGGGACACTATAAACCATCACATCACTAAGAATCACCATTTTACATTCATTAAACTCTATCCAAAAAAAGATATGATCTCAAAAACAGTTGATAATAAAATAACTCAATATGAAAATGGAAGATGGAAATAGCATGACCATAACATCTCAAGAAAATAAATCTTAACCACATATATTGATCCACATACCTATAAAGACCCATCAAAGTACAACTATTCCCAAGGAAAGTGTAAAAAATCAAAATCAGGTTTTCAATCTAGTTTAAATTCCAGCTTATCAAATATATGTTCTTTGATACTTAAATAATAATCTATAGTTATCTCTTTATTACAAGTTTTTCTTAAGAAATCCAAATATTTCCACCCAATAAAAGAATAAAATTCCTCCATATAACTCTCCTTAATAACATGGGTTCAGTTATTTATCTTAATTGAATCCTTCTACTCTTCTGTATCCGAGGACAAGAAAGAATACTCTTCATCTGATGAAGATGAGGGATCCCCATCAACTCTTGATTGAGGAGGGATCATATATCTTTCCAATTTAATCCTTTAGGATCTGGTGACAATATTTCTATCCAACTTAGAGTAGTTGATATATTTCTAGGTCTTCTTTGGGGGGGGGGGTGGAGAAATAAATCCATCTCAGATTATTATCTTTTTAGAACTCAAGTAAAGGTAGTAATCGTAGATTTGGAATACATGATCAAGATAATCATAATTGGATTAACTAGAGTCATATTGTGTCTCATGTTTTTCTTTCTAAATAGAAGTTGCAACTTTTGAGGTTACAAAAGTGGGTTGATAATTATGAAAAGAATCCAAAAAACTATAGAAGGCATAAAAAATAGGACTCAAAGGATGAGACTCTTCAAAATGACCATCCAAATACCTATTGGTTGTGATACTCATTAGAGTCTCCTTACCACCACTTCAGGTTTTGGATGGTAAATATCGATCAACATAGTCTAATGAGGAGGCAGGGTATCAACAGATCCAGCAAAGTCTATAGGCTTCCCTGAGTTTCTATCATCATGATCCTTTGGTAACTAATTTCATCTTACATTTTTTCACCCATAGTGACTTGTTATGGGTTAGAGGTTGTAGGATAGTTGGTTCATGAATTCAATCTTTGGAGGAATGACCAATATTGTGACAAATGTTACAATAGGATGGTATATTTTCATAATTTATATTTTGATAAATTCTTAAATCACTATTTTGAATCAAATCATTAGATAGAAGTGGTTGAGAGATATCAATTTAATTGAAAACCCTCAAAACTAAGGGTCTTGAAAGGTTTTTGGTGGCATAGTATATTTTAAGATGTTGTCCAATTAAGTTGGAAATTGGAAAAAAGGGATGCTCATTTGAACTGATGAAGAAGAATTCTAAAAAATCCTAACCTGATTGGAATAATGGGTTGTTTGATATGGGGATCAAAATCTAGGGTCCATTTAATAACTTTCATGGAGAAACCCCTAAAAACCTATGAATTCCTCATCTAGAAATGATATTATCCATCTTAAAAAGAAAAATTATTTTTTTTGAAGAGTTCAACAAGAAAATATGAAAACCAATATCCTAATTGCTTCATGTCTATTTCTTATGTAGTTCAAAGAGGGCCTAGATTTAAATTTTTTTCCAATAAGAATTAATCACAGATCCAAGGAGAGGATAAGTGACTCATTCAGAGAGAGTGATATTTAAAAGTGACTTTGATGTGAAAACATTTTCATTTTATTGTAAGGATGAATGTTCGGGTCAATGGGAGGCTCCTTAAACTGGATAGATCAGCTGGAAAAAACATCCGCAAAAGATTGAGCATTGACGTCAGAGTTTATTAAGTGATCACCTAAAGGAGTTCTTTCTAATTATCATAATTAAACTTTTCCAGGTATGATATTATTGATTCTTCTATTTTTATAATTGATTATTACTTCACCTTGGGTGATTTTTGTATTTTTTCTAGTTACTGATTTAAACTTTTTTTACCTTTTATCCCCATATGGAAAGAGAAGTGAGGTATGTTCATTAATCATTACAATCCCATAGAGTTTCACATGTCATGCATATTCCTTTACATGTAGATTAACATTCTAGGATATATGTGACTTTTTAATGTGCCCTTTTTGTTTATTAACATACCTATTAATATACCATGTGATGTATTTTAGTAAAATGCTTAGTAGAATACATTTTTAGCCTTGGTATTTAGTATGATGAGTTATATTCTATGCTTCTGTAGTTTATTTTAGCATGACTAATTTTATGCCATGCATGGGTGTTTCTATACTTCCATATTATATTTTTTTGATTACATCCCTGTTTAATGGTATATTTTCCCAATTATAATAGGCCTTTTTATGATTAAAATAAGAAATTGTTTATTAAAGTGACTATATAAACATATATTTTATTTTTCAGTGTAGATTTATGTTGTCACCTTAACTAATCAATTAGGATAAGTTTGATTCATGGACTATGGGAGTCATGGACTGAAATGTGAATTTTTTCAATTAAAATTATGTTTATTTTTTAATTTACAATCTTACGGGAAATTTTTAAAATGGGAATGGAAATCCTCATAATATGACAAATATGAATAATTGGTTATAGTTATATGAATTACAATTATAACTTATTGAGGAAGGTATATTTATAATTTAGTAAGGGTATTTCATCTAACTAAACCATGATGTATATATATGTATATTCTTAATTTCAACATGTATAAAAATGTTTTCTTTTAAATGAATGTTAAATTATGACTTATGAGTCTTGTACCTCTGTATTTTGGGAAAGATAACCCATGTGGATAAATTCATAAATGAACAAATGGACCCAAGTGGGACAATTGGGGAATGTTGATTATAATATAACTAGTTTTGACACAAGTAGGTTATTTAATATATGTTATTATTATGTTTAAAACCCATAATTGGTGTTTGAAAAATTATGAGTGAAATAGTGGGACCCTCGTAGGTCACTATAATATTTATATGTCTTGATACATAACTCCATGGGGGTATTATTTTGTTAATGGGATGGTTATTTAAAGTGTTTGTAGCTTCTTATATTCTGTTACATATAAAAATATGGTGGAATCTTACATGAACACTATATTTAATTAATACGATATTTTTTATCTATTATAATTATAATCTAATGAGTAAGGGTTTTCTTTAAAATTACTTTGAGCAGGAACACGAGAATTTCCCATAGACCACAATCACTTTAACAAACAAATTATTGAAAACTATTAAATCAAATAAATGGTTAAAATGAAAATTTTAAGATAATTTTCTTAAAATGATTTGTGATATAATTTATATAAAGGAATTAGTGCAGCTATTTTTAAAAACTGGTACATGAAATCCCTTATACATAGGTTTTATAGTGTTGAAATAAATAAGTTTAAATGTCTAAAAATTGAAACCCTCTATAGGATTTTATAGCATGAATTCTCATGTAGGGGTTAGCTTTAAAATTAATTTGAGAAATAACGTGAGCATTTCTTATAGGCCACATTTTCCTTCTGACATGTTGTTTCTTAAACCTAATATTTTTTTAGTAAGGACCAGTAATATTTTCTTACATGAACTTGTTTTATAGGTTATATGTTGTGTATGTAAGAATATAGACCAATTTTTGGAGTTCCTTCTTACCTAAAATTAGTGATAAATGTTCTTTCCAATTTTTTAGACTAGAGGTGCCATTGAGGTACTGTTTTTTCTGAGTAGAACTATTAAATAATGAAAGGAATCCTCTATGTAGATGGGTGGTTTTCTAGTAAGTTCATCCTTAAGGTGGGTATTATTAAATCCATGTAACACTAATTAAATTATATTTATTATTAATTAAAGTGTTTTATACTTTCAGTGATCTTTACCCTATTTATATTCTCAATAATGATCATGGCCTAGTATCTCAATGTCTGGAAAGTGATTCCATTACACCTATGATGGTAGGTTTTAAAAATTTTAGGTTTATTATTTCTCTACCTACATCAGTTTTAACCTCTTAGAAAAGAGTATTTATATGCATTCTAGGAACCATGTAATAGATACCCTAGTGGGTTACAGTTCTCATGCTAGAGACCCTAGGTCTATGTGGGTAGACCTAAATTTCATCATGTTGACTCAGAACCTAGTAGGTCAATGATTTTGTTCTATTATACAAAATGTATGGAAAGGGTTTGAACGAGACTATGATTTCATTTTTTTTGTAAGTATCATTTTTTGTAAGTTTCATTTTACATTATTTTCTAGGATGATGTGTAGTAGGTTCTCAAGTGTTTTAATTCAGTCATGGTGATTCCCTTACTTTTGAAAGGAACCCTATGATTTTTTTTATCGAAACCAACATTAATGTGTAGGACCATTCATGTTTCTAGACTAGTCAACCAAGTGATTTATCTATTGAATATCTCTTATAAGAAATGATGTTGTTAGGAGGGCAGTCATTTAACAAGTCATGGAACATTTGGGGTGCCTAATTTTTATGGGGAGATACAAGGGAATTCCCAATGTATTCAAATACTAATGTGTCGCGTAGCATGGAATGTTTGACCTTATTAACTAATGAATCTTGGAAGCGAGTGTCAGGTTTTTGAATAAGGTGGTACGAGATTTAAAACATCCATATATGGAAAGTTTAACTGACAACTACTATGAAAAATAACTATTTATAATTGAAGGCAGATAAGCGGCCATGTAAGGGTTAAGGATTGATAGTTTCAAGGGTGACACTTATGGTCAAGGTGACCTAGAGCTTCAAGTAATTTTAGAGAAATTTCATGGGATTAGGTCTAATGTCAAATGGACCTAGAAATTCATGGATTAGAGAAATGGTTTTAGGCATTGAAAAATATAGGTGTGGATTAGTTGATGAAAGCATGGCTTGAAGATAGATATACACACCTATCAATAAAAATCTATGTGTACTCCAAGTAAGAAGCGATCATGCCCCATATCTTGACATTTCCCTGAGTATACTAAGAGGGAATCCTTTATATGGTGATCTAAATGAATTTATAGAATTAAATTTATGGTTTTATGGATGTAATCCTGGGGAGTTATGCTCAAGGAGTAGTTTAGGGGAGGCCTTATAGTGTGGATTCCACCTTTGGAATTTGGTTATAGCTTTTGTGAGATAAGGGTAGTGGTTTTCAAGACCAATCATTGGATAATAATTTTTCACTTCTATGTAATTTGATTAAAATAACTAGGAATGGTTAAATTAGGAGTAAAAACTATAAGTCAATTAGGGGCTTTGGTGAAAGTTCTTGGTGTGATGTTGATATTCCTCCACTTAAATGCATTTTTATCCAGGTTTTGAAAATAACTATCCATCTAAGACGATCATTTTTTAGCATAGTTTTATAGAGGTGGTTTTCATATATATGTCTTAAAATTTTATATACGATCATTTTGGAACCATTTCATTCTTGTCATGGGTTGAGACGAGTGTCGTGTAAGGGTCGTCTGGGACTTTAAATGAAATCTAGAGCATCCATGTTCTTCTTTGTCAAATAGAGTCCACTATTGGGATCATAACGAAGTCCGTAAGTTTTTTCCTCACCTATCATTTAGTGTATCATTTTTTTAAATGTATCAAGAATTTAATTATAATTCTATGGACATGCCTTAGTAGGAAATTTGGACAATTTTGGTGCCATAATTTAGAATTATCTATTTAAGGGTTAAGAACTATGGTGGGGAGATCCTTAGGTTGAATGATAAATATAATGATGATGTGATCATTACTTATGTTAAAAAAGCTGGGTTAGGATCTGTTTAGAGGTTTTGTTCTTGTTTCTTGGTGTTTTCTTGAGTTTTTTATGGTTTTTGTACTATTTTCTTAAAGTGAGTCTTGGTGGTGAATTGGGATAACCAAGACACAACACAAACATTTTAAGGGGACTTCATGAACCAAGTTGGTCTATTATTGTTTACTTTGTTCCTCAATGATTTTTAAGGATGATGACTTCTAATGTGATTAGATTGTAATGTCCCGTGTTTTGGACTGAGTTGTAAATTCCAAGTGAATTTATAATTTTATTTGGTGGAAAAGATGATTCCTAAATTTATCTTTAAAATGTAAATTAGAGGATTAGAACACTTAAAAGTGTTTTTTAGTTAATGTTTACACACAATGAGGTTCCATGGGAGTTTTGTTGAGTTTCAGAAGAGTCAGATTCTCAAATCACCTATTTTTTGACAAATAGAATGAGGCACATGGTTGGAGCATAGTAAGTTAAATTGTTTGACCCATATTCTTAAGGGGAATTGTTTTCTTAAACCATATAACCACCTAGGAACAAACATGTTACCTGGTGTAGGTATATAGCGGTGACCCATATGGGCTGTGGATGGATTTTCCAAACTGTGCGCTTAGCTCTCACCCTTAGTTCCACTTAACTAGTATCACTGCATAGTTGGTGCATGGTTAGACTAAACCATGCATCCAAACCATATGGGGTGTGGCTCTTTATCAATGAGAGATTCATAGTTGGAAAATATTTAGAAAAACTATGTGACCTAAATGTGAAACTCTTTTAAAGGGAAAATTTTACTATTTCCCCCCTCCTACCTTAAATAAGGGTTTCCCCCTTTTCTCCTTCATTTCATGCCCAAATTTCCCCCCCAAAATCTCATATTCTTCCCTCTTACATAGATATATCTCTTCCCTTTCATACCAAATTGAATGTTATTAGATGTGTTGGAAGCCCCTCAGTAAGTCTTAAACTCCTCATGCTTCTCTTATTCATTTATCTTTCCATACAGAATGATAAATCTATGTACAATAATTATCCCTATTTTCAAGGAGTTTGGTGAACATTACATTTTATTTAAATCCTAATAAAATTCATTCTTGATATTGGATAATTCGACCACCCAATGAATGAAGTATGTGGTCTATATGTTTTCCCTTAAACTTATGTTATTTATATAAAACTTTTATTGTTCCACACACTAGAATTTTTCTTATGTTGTCTCTAAAATATGAAATGTACTCTAATTAAATTATTATAGTTCAAACTTGATGTTCCTTTTAACTCATTTTAAAGGTTATAAGTTAACCATCTCAACTGAAACTACATCTTGAGGTGAGTTCGATTACATAATTTTTTTTCCATCAATGAATAATGATTTAACCACTCCACAGGCGTGTTCCTTAAATTACATGGAAGGTTTATGAATGACCCAATGAATTAAAATGGTTTATATTAAACTCTTTTCTCATTATAACTTATTTATTTCCTGATTATTATGAGTCGATCAACAGTTTTAATTTAGAAGAATTGTACTCGTGTATGTATGACATATTTTTTTATTGAAAATGTAACATTCTAATTATATGATTTCATTTTAATAAATCATGGATGATCACATGGTATATTTTAAGTAATAAATTAATTTTATTAAAGAAGATTCACTTCTCCTTGAGTTATTTCATTTACCTCTTTACAGAACATCAAGCTAAGGGATCATACGGTAAGAAGGATTACCTAATTTTACATAATTTTTGAGGGACACTGAGCAGGGCCATTGGCCATAACATGTAACAACCATGGGTCGATGATGTTGGCATGATTTTCACTTATCTTGAGTTTCTGGGCATGATATTCCATTCGCCCTTTTTTAAGATGATGGGAATGAACCTCCTCATTTTTGATTATGACACTCGGGTATGGAATACCTTATTGTGATACTCAGGAATGATGTACCTTACCTAAATATGACTCCTACTACAATATTTGAATATGTAGACATTGAGGTACAAATATATGGGTCATACCCAGTGCATGTATATTTATATATATATTAGAGTCATCATATATGCATATACACACATGATGGAATCTGTTTAGATACATTCAATCTTAGTGCGAAGTAGCTACATTTAGTTACACGTCTTGAGGAATAATATCCCAAAGAGTTTACAATATTATTTCCACCACTGATTTAATTTTGATATATCTTCACAATAAATTATATTATATTCATGAACTAGATGAAATTAGACACCGTTAAAAGTGGTATACTGAGTACATCTCACACCCTATTTAGGATTCCATTGCACTGGGGTGCCCAAACATACTTCATGATTACAGTATTAGGTTTTTTCTTGATTTTTTTCATCATTATGGGAAAGGATAGATCATGATAACATAGTACCAATCCTATTATCATGATGATTTTAGAGAAATATTTTTTTTATTTTACTCATTTACATTTTCTTCAGTGTTTCTATATACTTTGTATACCTACTATATGTCTATCTATACATTGTATCATGTTTATGCATGATTTATTTCAACATTTAAATTTATCATTGAGTTTAAATTTTTTAATTTCATTGTTTCTTATTCATTATTGCTTATACTGTATTTATTAATTATCAAGATGGTATAAAATCCCCATGGTACTTACATTAGGACCTTGATGCTAGTCGAAAACCTCTGACATACGAGGAGACACCCTTGAGACCTCATGGCCAACCAACTCAAGGAACCATTAAAGTGGACATCAATTTCGGATGCTACAAAATACCATTCTATATCTTGATTACCATACTTATATTGGTGTTGTACCGATGAAACTCTAAGGATAAAAAACCTTAGTTTTCAGTTGAATGATTCTTACGATCAAGCATCCACATATTTTGACACATTATAAAAATTTTATATGTATTACCTAAAAAATTATAAAAATTTAAACTATTATATCATTTTTTTGTTCCATATATGTGAACCACCCTTTTTAATATGGTACAGACACACACACACACACACTCTCCCTATCTCTCTCTCCAATAAATGTTTTTAACTAAAAAGAACATGGGGCACATTATCTTCACAATTAAAATATTATCTCTAATAAAAAATATATTATGAGGTGAAAAATCATTTTTATCCTCATTCAGTCAATCAAATAAGAATACATCATAGGAAAAATTAAGTTAGAATAAAAACCAGTTGGCATAATACCAATTAATAAGTGTTTATTCTATAAACCCAGTCAAGTGTTGTTATCTTTCAGATACACCATATCATTTAATGTATATAAATAAAAATGTTTTATCATTCATTTATTTATGTTTCTTAGAACATGTAATATGACATGATAAAAACCCCCAAAATATATGTGTTTTTAGGTTTTCCATATTTAATTATCACTATATTGGTTTGGGATAATCTATTATGATCAATATGATTAGGATCACATGCATACAATTGCTCCCTCATGGGAGATATGTTGAAGATCATGTTTTTATATTGGTCAGTCTAAAGTACACCACATGGATTTCCATATAGACACACACACACACACACACACACACACACACACACACACACACACACACACATATATATTTATATTCTGTTGGTGTTACATAAGTGGACATTGGTTGTGATATCTTCATTTTGAGTTTTTCAAATAGGTTCCCTACTTATAATGTTTCATAAATGATACCTCTGTAAATTCATTAGATAATTTGGATTAATAAAAGGTAATTGGGTATCACACTAATCAAGAAAAGATATTAGACTAACCATTATGGGATATATCTACCCACATGAAAGGTTATGAAATCATTAACATCAATTGAGTTTTGACTAAGTGAATGAACATGAGAGATAATTACATGAAATATAATAAGAATTAATCAACTTTGGAATTGAGAAAAATATATAATATATATATATATATATATATGAGATTAACATTATCCATTTTATGTGCTTAATAATGATGTCAAGGAGAACTGAACATCACTAATGGACATGTGGGGTAAATTACCCTACAATTTGAAACAACAATAATTATATTTGTGATCAATATTATGTAAGTTAATGTGTGATAAATAAAGAAGTTTGAATGGATATATGGGTTCTATACACCGTGTATAAGAGATATAATATATGTTGGGAAAGAAAAAGGAAGTAGAAGGTTCCCATACATTAGTAGGTAAAATAGTTTGGAGTTGTATTCCCTATAATAACTAGATGAATAGATTCAATTAGAGGCCCATATGAAATTAGGAGATTGTAGAGATGATTATTACACCAAAGAAAATTTCCAAATCTTGGATAAAAAATATCTACAATATCCCAATGTTAAACAGCTGAGGAAAGATTATTTTTAAACATCTGTTATATAGATAGCTTGTATAGATTTTCATCATAAGTATTAAATAATAATAAAGTTGAGGAGGATCCATACTATAAAATGGATATAGGTGTATTATAGGATAAACATAAAATATGAAACAGTCTTAATCAAAATTATGATTTCAAGTCCAAAGGGATTGAACATGTTTAATGAAAACATTCAGAATTTGGTAAATTTGGACAACACCTAATTCACCCACTCTTATGTGTGTCTTCACTGGTCTGCTGGGACATAGTATTAGCATGATAGAATATGTTTTTCATTATTTTTTTATATATTATTCAATTATAACTAAAACCATATCATAGGGTTCTATATTTTATTGGACGGAAAATGTTTCCTTGAAAATTTGACTTTTTATTGAGGACATATAAAGTGTGGATTTGAAGTCATATTAGTAGAATGTTTAGAAGTGACTAAGATGGAAGATGCCACATCCTTCCCTATCAAAATATATTTGTAGGTTTCACTAAATACTTCTATAAATTAGTATAATAATGAGGCCAATAATATTAGAAAAAGTGAAAAGGAGGATAAAAGGCCATTAGTTGAAGGTTATAAGAATGATAAGGATTTATTAGTTAAATATTTTTATCATTTCCTATAGTGAAAATTGTTCTAGCTATGATTATGGTTCAATTTAATATTCTAAATAAATCTACCATGAGTTTAAGAACTTTTTGAAGAATGTTTCTATTGAGGTGGTGACCTATATTTTCAAACTCATCACGGGTCTTCATGAAGATAGTTCACAACATAAAGAAGTGGCTGACCCAATAGAAGAAGCATTAAAAATAAAACGATTTTCTAAAACAATCATAAAAATATTTTAAAATATAAGGAAGAATCAACCAAAATTTTCAATGAAAGGGTTTATTTATTTGATGAAAATTTTTAAAGAGTTCATTATAAGAATGATGTATTTGAAAATGTTTACAAGGAGGTTTTTTATGCATTGTAAAAACATTATAACGAATAATTGGATGTAAAAAATGATCAACTATAAATCAAGGAAAACCTCCAGAAAGGGATTAAGAAACAATTATAATAATCCACTAGAAATTATGAGGATTAGTTAAATAATTTTATGATATATTTTAAATCATGTTTGAAAAGAAAAAAAGATTAGGATGACATTCTTGATGTAAATTTTGTTAAGTTATAGGTAAAGATGAGAATTTGAGAAACCAAAAAAGATAGAAATTTACTATATTTTGATAAAACATTTTATGACACAAAAATATCATAAGATAGTGTTACATTTTAACTCAAAAATAATAAGGTATGAAATCCTAAAAAATGGGATAAATTTCCCCAAAAGTGAAAAAAATATTGATTAGAAGAAAAAACTCCAATAAGGGACTTGGGTATAGGGTTGTTGAATATTGGAACAAAATTTAAACCTATGAATATTTTATAAGTCCAAAATAATGGGGTAGAAAAACTAAACATTGAAATAAACCCACTAATGTAAATAAGTCCTTAGAGAAAAGAAGAAATCTCCCCATAAGTCATAGATTAGAATATCTTGAGAATTTCTATGTTATGTGAAACATAGTTGGCCAAAAAAATGATGAATACTAGTAAAACCATTATAGGTATCATTTATAAAATTAATATTAGAAATAAACCCCAAAAACTAGGTTATGTTAAAGAAACATGACATGTCTACCATTGGATATAATGAAAAGTGACCAGTGAAGAAAAATACTCCAAAGAGAACAGTAAAGGAAGATAACATTGATTATAAACCCAATGGGAGTAAGTTATTCTATTTTGGTAATATAAGCCACATCACAGACCCATATAAGATGTCTATGAATATCAAAGTAAATGAGATCAAGCTAGAATCCAATTGGGAATTTTCATTACAATAAAGAAAAATTAAGATTAGCATGGTGGTGGAAATCCCTAATAAAGAATATAAAAGGGTTCAAAATATGTTAATCTAATAGTCGATGAAGATGTTTGTGGGAGGTAAAATATGGTTGTTCATATAGCCATCAAATTTATGAAATGTATTTTTCAATAAGAAAAATTTATGAAATCACGAGGGAAATCACCTGTGATCTTATATTTGAAAAATATTCTTATAATGAAGAAATACACACTAAAGAAGAAAGATGAGAATGATCCTAATGATATAATAATCATAAGGTATTAATAGTTAGAAGAGTATATAAAAATGGATAAATTTGAACAAATCAAAATTTATATAGTTTCTAAAGATGATAATTATATTATAACTATGGAAAAATCAAAAATGAAAAGAAATTCTAGGTTAATTGAGGGTGAATATATTTAAATATGTCTACAGACTTTAGAAATTTAGAGAAAGGATTTTATGGGATAAGAATTATATGTTATCCTTTTTGTTGAAGATAATTAGATATTTTATGAACCACCTTATTATGACCTCAGATTGGTTATTCAAAAACTCTAGAAGTTAAACGTGATGATGGTTAGAAAGAATCCATTGAGGGGGACCTCTTAAAATAAGTGATGTTTCTAGTGACTTAGCTTTTTTTGTTATTTTATAAATCAAAAGAGAACATTTAAAATTTTATTTATGAGGTAGTATTTGATTACCGCATCTATAAATATTATGTTTATAAAGGGGTTATTATATAAACAAATAGAGAAATTATATGGGACTTGAAATAGTTTTACATATGTGTTCAAGTAAGGTCAAAGTTTATGAATCCTATTAAAAATCTATTTAGAAAACCCCTTGAGAGAGTGATTTTCAAATGTTTTATCACATCGATGTTGGTTATTGTATATAATAGTTAAATAATTTAACTACTATTTTGTTTTTCTATAATGGGTTATCCCAAGTGGATATATAGTTAGTTGTTTGATGAGTGTTTTTTAAGAATAATGTAGTATCAAAATTATCCCATGGATTATTTTGGGGAACTTAGAAATTAGATAAATTAAATATTTATAAGATTGATTTATTAAATTTATAAGTTTTATTTTGAAAAGGGACGATATTACCTTGGAATTTTGAGATAGAAAAATAAAAACAAGATAATCCACAAATCTTACCTACCATGTCACTAAGGGGGAGGATATTCTCTGTCTTTTATATTTATTGTTAATTGGGGGAATAAAAGATACATTTTACCTAGAAGAAAATTTTGAAATTACAACAAATAAAAAGTGGGAGATTAAAGTTACCTTATATTTTAAGAGTCCTTATTTTTATTTTTTATTTTAATTACCTTATTTTTACAAGAATTTATAATTCAAGGGAAAATTTGAATATTCAAATTAGAGGACATTTTAGACTCTAAGTTGGGTTTTGTAATAGAATTAAAATTTTATGAGAATAAATAAGAAGTTTTTTTATGAGGAATAGGGCCTATAAAGTGGTCGGGGGTTTAAGAGGGAATAAGAGGAACATAGGTGGCTCAAGGCTATAGTCTATAGACAACGGACTTAAGAAACTTCATGGCTCCTCAGCCAGCCCACTGGTTTTTTAAAGGGGGTAATTTTACCAAATTCCCCCTCAATATTTTAAAAGGGAGATTCCCCATTTCCTATCTTTTTCGGTGTGCCTGACCAGGGGTTTTCTCTTATTCTCCCTAATTTCCACTCTGTTTAGAATTCTACTTTATATTGTTTACCTGATATTTAAGGTAAATCATTTCCCATGTAGTCCCCCTTAATCTACCCATCCATCTCCTTTAATTATATCATTCCTCTATTAGATATTTATTGATATTTCACCAAATGATGGGGGAAGTAATCATTTTTGAAGGGGTTTTCTTAAAGTTTGTGTTGAAAGAATCTCAATATGACGTTCATTAGACTTAATCCATTTATCCGATAAAGGTATGTCACACAATGATTTTTATTCAGTTTTTTAATTTAAATTATACTAATTTAATGTTAGAATCGGTGACATATGATATGTATTTTTCTTAAGTTATATTTAGGGGTCTAATGTGGACCTTCCAGTACGATAGTTTTTTAGTTGGGGTTCAAGTATGACGAGTCATTCAGGTGAAATTTCAGTGAATATGATTTGAAAAATTAAAATGTTAATTAATTTTAATTCATTTAATTATTTATAAATGATTATAATTAAAAAAATTAAATATATTATGATTTATTTGTGGCCTCACAAGGATAGTCTATGGATGATAATATTTTGAGGGGCCTTGGAAGTATATGCCAACCCTTAGAAATAAATGAGAAAATCATTTAATAAGGTATGGGGTCCACAGTAATTTTTTACGACTTAATAAATGTTAGTTATGTTGCGCATGACGCACCATCTAAAAAAATGTATTGGATAATGTTACTAATTAATCAATGTTTTTAATCTAAGATAAATGTTTAATATAAAATTTTATTCCATAATGATTGGATAAGTCCCACGACCACCTTGGCCTTGTGAACTAGCTTGTTACCCTCATTCATTGACATCCAACTTCATGATACAAATAAAATTCCATTGAGAATGGGAACCCATTTAGGGGTGCACCTTAATTATATTATGATATCTATGACATAGTTTCCCTTAAAAAATATTCTTGGAAACCATTAAGAGTGGGGTTTGACGGGGCTTGAGATTAAGGACCTAGGTTTTCTGGGTGAGGACCTTTGATAAACCTTAGAGCCACATGGCTAATTGATATGGGTTGGGTGAGTAGACTAACATAGTATGGACTATGTTATGAGATTAACCATTGTACATATCTTTAAATAATTTCTATAGTACTCTTCTATAGAGTCCCACAAGGCCTTGATATACTGTGACTCTAACAAGAAGCATGACATCCTCCATGTGATGTGTTATGACTTGAGTGGTTTTCTTAAGACTGATGACCCCTAGTGGGGTGCCTCGTCCTATTTTTTGACAATGGGGACTCCAATGGGTGAACCATGAGTGATTAAACACCAGGTGGGAATATATGGTATTTGATTGATGTGATGGGTTTGGGAATTCAGACAACATTCTCTATTTATTTATTATGATTGTTGTGTTTGTTTTGTTTGGTAAAACCCCATTAGGGGTGATATTTCATTTATTTATTGAAAATTCTTGTGGGGTTGTATGTGATTCGTGTATAAGAAAAATATCATAGGAAATATTTGTAATACATAGATAAAAACTTCCATTGGGGAGTTCTATGAATCTAAAGAAATATTTACTAGGAGGGATGAACATGATACAACTATTTTGAGATTCCATGGATTTGGTACTGAAATACCATTTTTGATTCCATGGGATTTATACTTGGATTCATTATAATTTTATTTAAGTATTACATGGATTTTTTTCTTGTATTTTTTTTTGGGATAACATTGGTTTTATCCATAGAGTTGTTAGGACACTGTTTGGGGATTCCATGGATTTGACTCTTAAATAATTTTTTGGATTTCATGGGATTTATCACTGACTTGTGATGATACTTTTTTATCTATCATGGTTTTATCCCTAGATTAATGAGGATTATGTTTAGTTATTCCATGGATTTGGATTTGAGATATTATTTGGGATGTTTTAGGTTTTATACCTAGAGTCCTCATGATACTATTTGAGGCTTACATGGATGTGGGACTCAGATACCATTTGGGTCACTCTTGGTTTTATTACCAGAGTCATATGGATACTATTTGGTATTCAATGGTTTTTATTCCTATCTCATGAGAATATTATTTAATAATACCATGGATTTGGATCTCAGATAGTATTTAGGCTATCATGGGGTTTATTCATAGATCCATGAAGATACTTTGCGGGGATTCCATGTATTTGGAGCTCAGATAGCATTTGGGATGCCATGGATTTTATCCCTAAAGCCATGATGATATTTTTTGGATTCCAGGTATTTATATCTTGGATACTATTTTGGATTCTATGGGTTTTATTTCTTGAGTCATAAGTATAGTGTTTTGTCTGCCTTGGGTTTTATCCCTAGAGTTATGGGGATACTATTTAGGGTTTCCATGGATTTGGAACTCTGATACGATTTGGGATTCTAGGGGATTTATCCTAGTATTCATATAGATACCATTTGGTATCCCCTATGGTTTATTCTTAATGTCATGAGGAATCTTTTTTGGATATGCCTTGGATATGAATCCTGGTTGATATTGGTTAGAATGGGCTACATGAAAAGCTTAGAGACAGTCTGGAATTGGTTAGAAAATTACATTCTTTTTGGGTCTTGGACATAATTAACAATGGTGTTTATTTATTTATTTCTAAAATATTTTATTTATTATTTTGAGCATGTCACATGAAAATTTCTCTACATTTTTGATTATATAGGAGACCAAATTGTTGGTTCCCTACTAAGTTTTTTACTCAAACCATACTTAGACCATAATTACTATTTTTTACCCTAGAAGACTCTTAGTTATTGAAGGAATAATTTTGGAAAAGGTCCAGTGATGTTGATTTTCAAGTTAGGTAGCTCAGATCAAAATTGATTTTGGAATGAGGTATATCATGGAGTTGAAGTTTATCTTGCGTGTTTTTATTTATTTATTTTATTTTGTATATATAATTGACCCAATGAACTTTCCGCATTGTATACCTATATATCAATATTCATTTACTATCACATTTTCCCACTACATTATTATTTACATAATTTTATGGTTATTTATTTGTTATAATACTTGGTTATTTATTTTATGATTGGTCACTTTGATACATGGGGTATACTGTATTTACAATCCCAACCTAGACCCACATTAGTAGTCAGAAGCCTTCGGTATATAAGGTGGTGTGCTTGAGATCCTTTGGAGAACTAGTCTAGTTACTATTCAAAGTGATCTTGGATGAGGTGTTACAAAATGGTATAAAATATAATTTATTTTTATTATGATGGATAATCCATTAAATATCACAAATTTAACCTAAAAAATACTAGATAAAAATAAGTTAGATATCGAATCCATAAGGAAGACAATTATGAGTACAATCCAAGATAGATTAGTAAAAGAAATAAGTGCATAAAGAAAGAATTGTGAATATTTTTCTTTGAACACGATGAAAAGGAGATGATGACGTGGAAGAGATGAAGTGATAACAAATCAATGAAATATTATGTGTAGGATATGAACAATAATGAAAATCAAGGGGAATTTCATCTACTTAGTTTAAAAATATTTTTCTTATTTCATAAAACATAAATTTCACGTGCAACCAAAAATTGATTAAGGTAAACTCTTTTCCCCAAAGATTAACTTTCTATGGGATGATTCATACAAATCACTAATTATAAGTAATTTACAACGGAAAACATTTGTGGAAATTTTCATCAAAACAATATATTCAAGGATTCTAATGTTTTAAAAAACAATCGCAAGTGGCACATAAAATTTTCCAACAAGAATTTAAATCAATATAAAATTCTTAAGTAACAAAAATTTCATGAAGATGTAAAATATAAAACAAAAAATTATAATTCCCCAAGAACTTTTTTTAGTCAACAATAATTATGAAATAAAGAAATAAAAAATCACACATCAAGAACAAATAAATAAGAAGATAATGAGAATTATTTTATTGATCATTTACAACTGAATGAGCACATTCACTGCCTTAAGTTCCTTCTGTAACACCCCAAGCTTCCACGGTACGTTTCCTTTTGAATAATGCAATGTCGTGCATTGTACGCAACTTCGAGATTTTAACACACCATAACCAATCAAACCAGCCGTTATGAATAGTAATACCTACTTTTTGAAATTTTATAAATTCTATCTTTCAAAATGTAGTTCATTTTTCGTTTCGGAATATCAAAATTAGCCTAGGGTGAAATTTTGGTACTTTTCGGATAACTTTCTTATTTTGATGAATAGTGAAAATTACTAAATTTTAATTAAAAACAACTTTTTTAATCAAAATAAATAATAGTGATAAATTATGAATTTGAGTGGTTTTAAAGTATATTTAGAATATATTTTTACCATGTAATACAATGTGGGTCATTGAACATAATTTCACATTTAAACCAGACATAAACAAGTTCCAATCATTTGATAGTTATTATCTCTTAAAAACACGCTTTTTGTTTTAACAACAGGAATTAATTTTAAATTAATTTCTTCCACTTCTGTGTTTTGAATTTGGAAAAATGGATTCCATATTTTTAATAATGATGTTCAAATTGTGTAAATAGGTAACTATTATTTTTAGACATTTTGGATAATTCGGTAAATATTTTATTTACCATGGTTAAAGGGTAAATCTAGCAAACAAGGGTTACAAAAATAATATTATAATAATACTAAATTACCCTAAAACGTGTCTTAAACCTATTGGTTGATACTTGGTCGACCATGGGAATCTTTGGGTCGATTTTGGGACCCCATGGATCCAATTGTAAGTGATAATGACACTTTATTTTAATTAAGTTAAAATAAATACAAAAATGACACAAGCATATATCTTTTAGAAAAACAATTGTTACATAGGGTTATATATGTTGTATTTTAAACTATAAATATTAATTAGAAATATAAAACGATTTCCTACATAATGATATTTTATTTATAATTTTTAGACATTAAATAAGTTAATTTATTTATGACACAATGGTGATGCAGTAATTACCATAATAGTGAAAAATTAGAATAATTGATATTATAAATACCCAAATAAATAAAATTTGATACTAATATTGAATTAAACAAATTTTATAGGATAAAATGACATATTAAGATTGATTTAATTAACATTTTTCTAATTAATCATTCTGTTATGTGTTTCACAAAAATCAACTATTGAATAGTGTCAAAATTGACATAAAAGAGTTTTTAAAACAAATATTATATTATTAATTGATATTAAATTCCTAAAAATTTAAGGATCGGCCAAGAGACTTATATCATGATAGGTGTATCATTAATGGACCACTTGGGGGTATCTTGGATGTATATGGTAAGTTTATTAACCATATAATATAAAAATACAAAGAGACATTGTAAAAGTGAAACTAATTAACTAAGAGTTAATACTTAAAGATAAGGTTAATATAATGACCCAAACCTGTATAAATTCTATTTGTTGAGTTGTTTTAGAAGAATCCCCACATTAACCATTAAATAATCAACTTTTGAGCTATTATAAACCGAATATGAATTTATTATAAATTAATATTTCTAGCTTTTGCAAAGGTGCCCCTCACCCCTCTTATAAAAGGGCACTCTTCTTTCTCATTTCTTCACACCTTAAAATCACTTTGGTTCGGCCAAACACTGCCCAAATACTCTCTAAACTTCCATCACTACAACCTAGAGGCCTTAGTTTGATCATAATTCCAACCTAAGGAGCCCTTTTGATCAAATCAAAAGGAAGAACCCGAAGAAGAGGTAATGTTTTCACCACCCCTTTTCAAGTTCCTTTCTTCTTTCACTTATTCTTTCTCTGTTATTACCATTATAAAATAATAACTCCAATATCATATATATACCGTGATGTTATTATAAATATGGTACAACCATATTCAGTATTCTATCCATCCTTTGAATAACATGTCACCATACGTGCGTACGTACGGATTACCGTCTCCACGCCGTGGTGTAATTGTTATTAAATATATTATTATTTGGATGGGTATAATAATGATGTTTAACTCATGTAAATAATAAATATAACTTGATAAAGATTCTTTATATATGATATACCATCCAATTATATATTATTTTAATATCAAAAGAATGATATTGTCGCCCATGCGTACGTACGGACTACCGTCTCCACGAACACGATGATCTTCATTCTCCGTCGTATCTATTCAAGTATAATTCTCATTTGATGATTAATAATAATGTGTAAGGACTTGATATCATTATGGATATGAATAATATACATCCCATTAAAAACAAATATGGCTCACATAAAAAATAATATAAAGTAAAATGAACCCGTTAACACTCGAAATGACGATAATTCTATGATATTATTAAAAAAGCAACGTTAAAAGATCATATATGATATCATATTAATGTATATGATTCATGAATAATTTAATAAAAATTATTTCAACATTATAAAGGAGGTTAACCTACCAACAACCAAGGAAAAGTACAAGGTAAGGGATTTTCTTATCTCACTTTCAATTCCGTGAGATTTCCATTGTTCGCCACTAATTTATTGAATGTGGTATATTGTGTACTGACATTTGATATATATTATCATTATTCTCTTTATATTCATGTTATTATGTAAATAATTTGGTGGTTATTAACTTTTGGTCATACGACTCAGTTGATTACAACGTGGTAAGGGGTTTCTTATCTCACTTTTAATTCCGTGAGAATTCCATTGTTCACCACTTATTTATTACATGTGGTGTGTGTACTTCCCATGTTTGTATTCATTGTGTAATATAGTTTAATTCATTTATATTTACACCATCATTGTATGATCCTTATTTCATGGGTGTATGTTTTGTATGTTACCTAATCGATAAGGGAATTTGAAATTTCAATTTCCATTTATTCAGCTTTACGCAAACTTCATTGATTATTTTACTCCGAGATTATGTGTGGAATAACTATTCATTTTCTTATTTCATAATTTCCACTACCCTTTTTTGTGGATATACTTTTGATACACATAATCACTCCATTGATAATTTCTCAAGTCATCGATATGAATTTGATAAGAGTAATTTTAACTCATTCTCCATTTGTTGAGTTAAACATCCAATTCATTGGTGTTGTTTTTACAAGATTATGTGTGAATATACTTTGATTGTTTTACACTGAATATCCAATAATATTTAGTGTATTTATATTTTTCACACATCATTATGTCATTGATTTATCCTTAACCTAAGGATACGACCTTTATGATAGATTTCATCTCAATTTACATTCCATTGAGGCTTCTTTGTTGTTATACACCAAATCACTTTTATGTGGTGTATATAATGTACTTTGACATAGTATATCATGAATCCCTTTATTCTAATGATATTAAAAAGTTTTGATTACCTCAATAATTTGTATTCAAGTGTCTCTCTTTTGGTTAGAAACTCTAACTAAAATACCATTTTTTAAATGTTTTAAAGACTTATTCTTCTAAATATTGCTCATTAATATCCATGTTTTAAAAAGTGGTTTTAAGGATTTATTTATATGGACCTTAAAGATTTAAAATTAAACCTCATTTTAAAAGTATCAAAGTGGTATGGGACACTTTGATTCAAAAATCTATTTTAAATGGATTCTTGACAAATAGTGTGACTTTTAAATGGTTTCAAGAAAAAGGGGGATATTTCCCTCAAATAGTTTTGATGATTATTTTCATCTATGTCAACATACTTCATTATTATTGATTGAGGTTAATGTGATATAATACAATCTTCCATATTGTATCGAATGAGTTATGTTTGACTATGGATGTGTTATTTTTATACAATTCATGGTTTGTGGTTAAAGTATTGACATTTCGTATGCTAGTTTTAATACGAATGTTTTTGTTATGTTTAAACCTGTTCATATGAGGAATGAATTGGACTTAATAAGTGACGGTTAGAGCCCGCTATAGCTCCTCGATGCATCGGTAGGTCTCATGATACAAACCAGTGTCTTGGCACAAGGCCTTAGCAAAATCTTATTTGTAGTCTTGGCACAAGGCCTTGGCTATGTGGTTATGATAGTCTGGCATTATGCATTCCATCATTATGAAAGTGGTTATTGATATGAAATGTGATCATTGGACTAGTAGAATATCCATGTGAGTAAGTAAATGGCATTTTTTCATTTTACCTTTTCCATTTTATGCAGATGTTCATGTTTAAAAGGCTTTTGTTTTAGTTATAAATTTCCTTAAGTGTTTATGATTATCTATGAAATCTTCTGCTATAATGGTATCCTTACTTAGAATCTGAGCTCACCCCTTCCAATGTTTTATTTTTCCCAAGATTATGAAGAAGTAATTTATGAATGACCTACAGGGACAGTATGAGGGGATATAAAGACAATATGTTTTTTTGATGTAATGTAAAATTTTATGAATGTATCTAGTGTTTCCAAGGCTACTAAACTAATCGGTCATTCAAGATTGGATATTTCTAGTGATCATTCCAATGTTATGTAATAATGCACCGACCCTAGATACCCAGAGTCGGTGCATTATTACATAACATTTTCATGATAAAAAAGGATCAAGTCTCGAAAGACCGATTAGTTTAGTAGTCTTGGAAACACTAGATATATTTATAAGTCTTACATTACATCATAAGGTAAAAAAAACTACAACAACATCTTTTCTTCATATCCCCTCATACTATCTCTGAAGGTCATTCATAAATTACTTCTTCATAATCCTGGGGAAAATAAAACATTGAAAGGGGTGAGCTCAGATGCCCAGTAAGGATAACATTATAGCAGAAGCTTTCATAGATAAGCATAAACACTTAAGGCAGTTTATAACTAAAACGAAAGCCTTTTAAACTTGAACTTCAGCATAAAATGGAAAAGATAAAATAAATTAAAGCCATTTACTTACTCACATGGATATTCTACTAGTTGAATGATCACATGCAATATCAATAACCACTTTCATAATGATGGAATGCATAATTCCAGACTATCATAACCACATAGCCAAGGCCTCATGCCAAGACTACAAATAAGATTTTGCCAAGGCCTTGTGCCAAGACACTAGTCTGTCTCATGAGACCTACCGATGCATCGAGGAGCTATATAGGGCTACACCCGTCACTTATTATGTCCAATGCATTCCTCATATGAACAGGTTTAAACATAACATAAACATTCGTATTAAAACTAGCATACGAAATGTCAATACTTTTACCACAAACCATGAATGGTATAAAAATAGCAAATCCACATTCAAACATAACTCATTAGATACAATATGGAAGATTGTATTGTATCACATTAACCTCAATAAAGAATAATGAAGGATGTTTACATAGATGAAAATAATCATCAATACTATTTGAGAGAAATACCCCCCTTTTCATGAAATCATTTAAAAGTCACACTATTTGTCAAGAAGCCATTTAAAAATAGATTTTTGAATCAAAGTGTCCCATACCACTTTGAATCTTTTAAAAGGAGTTTTAATTTTAAAACTTTAATGTCCATATAAATAAATCCCTAAAACCATTTTTTCGAAACATGGACATTAATGAGAAAGATTTAGAAGAATACGTCTTTAAAACATTTAAAAATGGTATTTTAGTTAGAGATTCTAACCAAAAGAGAGACACTTGAATACAAATAATTGAGGTAATAAAAACTTCGTAATATCATGAGAATAAAGGTATTCATGATATACTTTGTCAAAGTACATTAAATACACCACATAAATGTGATTTGGTGTATAACAACAAAGAAGTCTCAATGAAATTTAAGTTGAGATGAAATCTCTCATAAAGGCCGTATCCTTAGGTTAAGGATAAATCAACATCATAGTTATGTGTGACAAATATAAATACACTAAATATGATTGGATATTTAGTGTAAAACAATCAAAGTACATTCACACATAATCTTGTAAAAACAACACCAATGAATTGGATGTTTAACTCAACCAATGGAGAATGAGTTAAAATTACTCTTATCAAATTCATATCAATGACTTGAGAAATTATCAATGGAGTTATTATGTGTATCAAAAGTATATCCACAGGAAGGGGAGTGGAAATTATGACATAATCAAATGAATAGTGATTCCACACATAATCTTGGAGTAATATAATCAATGGAATATGCGTAAAGCCGAATGAGTGGAAATTGAAATCTCAAATTCCCTTATCGATTTGGTAACTTATGAAACATGCACCATGAAATAAGGATCATACAATGATGATGTAAATACCCATAAATTAAATTATATTACACAATGAATACAATCATGTGTAGTACATACACCACATGCAATAAATAAGTGGTGAATAATGGAATTCTCACGAAATTAAGAGTGAGATAAGAAACCCCTTACTTTGTACTTTTTCCTTGGTCGACGGTAGGTTAACCTCCTGTATAATGGTGAAATAATTTTTATTGAATTATACAAGAATAATTTACTTTAATATGATATCATATATGATCTTTTAACATTGATTTGTTAATAATATCTTAGAATTATCGTCATTTCGGGTGTTAATGGGTTTATTTTACTTTATATTCTTTGTTATGTGAGCCATATTCGTTATTAATGGGATGTAAATTATTAATATCCAGAATGATATCAAGTCCTTAGATACTATTTTTAAATCATCAAATTATAATTATACTTGAATGGATATGATGGAGAATGAATCTCATCGCGTTCGTTGAGACGATAGTCCGTACGTACGCACGAGCGACAATATCATTCTTTTGATATTAAAATAATATATAATTGGATAGTATATCATATATAAAGAATAATTATAATTTTATATTTATTATTTAAATGAGTTACACATCATTATTATACCCATCCAAATAATAATATATTGAACACCAATTACACCACGACGTGGAGACGGTAAGCCGTACGTACGCACGTATGGTGACATGTTATTCAAAGGATGGATAGAATACTGAATATGGTTGTACCATATTTATAATAACTTCACAGTATATATATGATACTGGAGTTATTATTTTATAATGGTAATAACAAATAAAGAAGAAGTGGAAGAAGAAAGGAACTTGAAAAGGGGTGGTGAAAACATTACCTCTTCTTCGGGTTCTTCCTTTTGATTTGATCAAAAGGGCTCCTTAGGTTGGATTTATGATCAAAATAAGGCCTCTAGGTTGTAGTGAGGGAAGTTGATAGAGTATTTGGGTAGGGTTTGGCCGAACCAAAAGGCTTTTAATGTGTGAAGAAATGATAGGAGGATTTCCCTTTTATAAGTGGGGTGAGGGCACCTTTGGAAAATCTAGAAATATTAATTTATAATAAATTCATATTCGGTTTCTAATGGCTCCAGAGTTTATTATTCAAATGTTAAGGTGGGGATAGGTATAAAACAATTCAGCCAATAGAATTTAGACAGTTTGGGTCACTATATTAACCTTATCTTTAAGTATTAACTCTTAGTTAATTAGTTTTACTTTTACAATGTCTCTTTGTATTTTTATATTATATGGTTAATAAACTTACCATATACATCCAAGCGACCCCAAAGTGGTCCATTAATGATATAACTATCATTATATAAGTCTCTTGGACGAACCTTATATTTTTTAGTAATTTAATATCAATTAATAATATAATATTTGTTTTAAAAACTCTTTTATGTCAATTTTGACACTATTCAATAGTTGATTTTTGTGAAACACATAAAAGAATGATTACTTAGAAAAAAGTTAATTAAATTAATACTAATATGTCAGATTAACCTATAAAATTAATTTAATTCAATAAAAGTCTCAAATTATATTTATTTTGGTATTTATAATATCAATTATTATAATTTTTCACTATTATGGTAATTACTGCATCACCATTGTGTCATAAATAAATTAACTTATTTAATGTCTAAAAATTATAAATAAAATATAATTATGTAGGAAATCGTTTTAGATTTATAATTAATATTTATAGTCTAAATTCCAACATATATAACACTATGTAACAATTGTTTTTCTAAAAGATATATGCTTGTGTCATTTTTGTATTTATTTTAACTGAATTAAAATAAAGTGTCATTATCACTTACAAGTGGATCCATGGGGTCCCAAAATCGACCCAAATATGCTCATGGTGACCATGTATCAACCAATAGGGTTACGACACATTTTAGGGTAATTTAGTATTATTATAATATTATTTTCTTAACCCTTGTTTACCGGATTTACCCTTTAACCATGGTAAATAAAATATTTACCGAAGTAATTATCCAAAATGTTTAAAAATAAAAGTTACCTAATTACACTATTTGAACATCCTGATTCCAAATATGGAATCCATTTTTCCAAATTAAAAATACAGAAGTGGCAGAAATTAATTGAAAATTAATTCCTGTTGTTAAAACAAAAAGCATGTTTTTAAGAGATAATAACTATCAAAAGATTGGCACTTGTTTATGTCTGGTTTAAATGTGAAATTATGTTCAATGAACCACATTGTATTACATGGTAAAAATATTTTCTAAATATACTTTAAAACCACTCAAATTCATAATTTATCACTGTTAATTATTTTGATTAAAAAAGTTGTTTTTAATTAAAATTTAGTAATTTTCACTATTCATCAAAATATGAAAGTTATCCGAAAAGTACCAAAATTTCACCCTAGGCTAATTTCGATATTCCGAATCCCAAAATGAAGTCCATTTTGAGAGATAGAATTTATAAAATTTCAAAAAGTAGGGATTACTATTCATAACGGCTAGTGTGATTGGTTATGGTGTGTTAGAACTCGGTGTTGCGTACAACACATGCTATCACATTATTCAAAAAGAAGCGTACCGTAGAAGCTTGGGGTGTTACATTCTCCCCTCCTTCAATAAATTGCATCCTCGCAATTTTTAAAATTGTGCTTGGGAATATAATGGAAAGTCCCACATCGGAAAAAGAGTCAATAAAACTATCACTTTAAAAGAAATAAAGAGAGGTATAAAGGTCATCCAAGATAACCCATACTCGGATTCCATGTAGGAAAACATGGATATGGATGATAAACTAAGTGTCAAGTTCTAATGGAGAGGGATAGAAATCATGATCAGGAGAAAGTTAACAATAAGAAAACCACAAACTTGTGTTGGGACAAACGACCATTAGTCTTCTAGTAGGAAAGTAAACGGACAACATTTTTTTTTGTTTTAAGTTACATTAAATAAGGATGAGGAATTCATTTATGATATTGACTAATAACATAAGGAAATATACTTACTTTTTAAGTAGATTTTCATTATTTAATCACTTTTTACCACTAACTTATTTTTTTTGAACAATGAGTATTCAAGAAGACTTGGTCATAATAAAAGAGCTAGAATAAACATCTATAGAAATACATGATCCATGTAGGATAAACTATATATTTAACTTGTCTTTAGAGATTAATCAAAACCAAAATGGTTAGTATAAGATCTGATGATCCCCTAAATGTATATTCCATTTGAGAAAGAAAAAAAATACTAATCTTAATTTCTAAAATTAAACCAACAATTCCCCAAAGTTAAATAAATACCATTCAATAACAAATTTTACTTAAAATCCTTCAATATAATCCAAACTAATATTGAAACCCAAAACTTATAAGAACGTAGTCTTTCACGTTAAATTGTATCTCCAAATGACATCATCTACTCTTAAAGTCACATACTTAAAAGTAATTAACCTAATCACATATTCTTTATTATAGGTTTATAATTTCCATAAATAACCTAAATCACTATAGATCCACAATAAAAACATAGATAAAAATCCACCATTACTCCTCTAATGACATCCCATAGTATTCTATTTTCCTTGGACATATAGTGTTCCCAACAATGTGAACATCTTCCAAAACAACATTTATCACTTAATCACCAAATCATTTTCCTATACAAAGGGTATTCATTTGATAAGACATAAGAACCCAAATAAACATATTATTGATCAATAAAATCATTTAACTAAAAAAAGTCACACTAACCAGGGACTTCACGTAGTCCAGTGGTAAGCGATACATCCCAATCGCACTTTGGTTGTGGGCTCGATTCCCATAGCGTTGTCCGACGCGACGGGTTGTCACCCGGTCTACGTGTTGTCCTTTTTCAAAAACTATATTTTATAATATTACCAAAATGAGATAAATTCCTCAAAATAACATAATTTAACCACAATTGTTATATCATACCTTACATTTTCATCCCAAATTATAATAACTTATAATTCTCTCAAACCCCAATGATCATATAAAACCAAATGGTTATTTATACCTATATCCACAAGAGAAGAGACAATTCTTCCTCAAATATCATTCTCACATGGAAAACTGCGGGGTTACAAATACAAGAGAAAATTATTCCAAAGTAAACCCATCAACTAGGAGAGCTAATACTTTTTAAACATTTCTCTCACCATTTATTTCCACATAGCTTCTTCTTTGACCAAGATAATATCCTATAGAATAGTACATTCACTCGGGTAATGGCCAGGTCCCCTACATTTACAGAAAATGACTGTAAATGGACTCTTGGGACCATTTTTATCTTCTTCCATAGTACTCTTCATTTTTGTTCGGCAATTCTTCACTTTATGTCCTTCCTTCCCGCACGTAAAGCATTTCGTTGTCCCATTGAGACACTTTCCTGGGTGTCTCCTTCCACATTTCCTGCATGATGAAAATTGAGGGTTCTTTTCTCCATGGTCTCCATTGCTGGAGCTCTTATCATTTATCACCTTTCTCTTCCTTGTTGAGTCTGGGAGTTGGTTAATATATATGTTGTTGATCATATTTTTGGAAAACTGATTTGGCATAAAGACTATATCTTTTACACCTATCAACATTCCATTTTTTTTCTCATTGCCACCACCGTTCCCACCTTGTACATCACTCTCAAAGTCACTATGACTTCCTTGGAATCCAGCCATTGACTAAAACCAGAAAGCATTATGTGAGTAACAGTAGTTGTAAAATCATTTAGAGATTAACATGTCACCATATTCTCAATTTGAAACATATTAGGATTAACCAAGGTCATTTACTCTCATCTTATATATATATTACTTAAATCGGTTTGTAAAGAAAATGTAAATTATCCTAAGCATTTCCCCCAGGAGTGTCGTAACCAAGAGTGCAGCAAGGCCCATTGTCATGCACCAGTTCCCGTTCGAGTCTAACTCAAAGAGGTGTTTTCGGGTTTTACCCCTAGGTACATCTGTGCCGGAGCCACCTCTACCTGCTTGTATCTAGACATTGATGTATTTCTTGGAAAACTCACAAAATCTCTACAATACCAAAATTCTAGGATGTTCTTCTATACTAATCCTTAAATTTCATCTCAGGTCTACATGCTCTAATCAGAGTTGATCTAAATCTAGCTTCCAAGGTTTGTACTAAACCTCCCTATGATACCAACTCTAACGCCCCGACCCTAGATACCCAGAGTCAGTGCATTATTACATAACATTGGCATGATCACAAAGGATAAAGTCTCGAAAGACCGATTAGTTTAGTAGTCTTGGAAACAATAGATATATTCATAAGTCTTACATTACATCATAAGGTAAAAAAAACTACAACAACATCTTGTCTTCATATCCCCTCATACTATCCCTGCAGGTCATTCATAAATTACTTCTTCATAATCATGGGAAAAATAAAACATTGAAAGGGGTGAGCTCAGATGGTCAGTAATGATAACATTATAGCAGAAGCTTTCATAGATAAGAATAAACACTTAAGGCAGTTTATAACTAAAACGAAAGCCTTTTAAACTTGAACTTCAGCATAAAATGGAAAAGATAAAATAAATTAAATCCATTTACTTACTCACATGGATATTCTACTAGTCGAATGATCACATGCAATATCAATAACCACTTTCATAATGATGGAATGCATAATTCCAGACTATCATAACCACATAGCCAAGGCCTCGTGCCAAGACTACAAATAAGATTTTGCCAAGGCCTTGTGCCAAGACACTAGTTTGTCTCATGATACCAACCGATGCATCGAGGAGCTATATCGGGCTCCACCCATCACTTATTAAGTCCAATGCATTACTCATATGAACAGGTTTAAACATAACGTAACCATTCGTATTCAAACTAGCATACGAAATGTCAATACTTTTACCACAAACCATGAATGGTATAAAAATAGAACATCCACAGTCAAACATAACTCATTCAATAAAATATGGAAGATTGTATTATATCACATTAACCTCAATCAAGAATAATGAAGGATGTTGACATAGATGAAAATAATCATCAAAACTATTTGAGAGAAATATCCCCCTTTTCTTGAAATCATTTAAAAGTCACACTATTTGTTAAGAAGCCATTTAAAAATAGATTTTTGAATCAAAGTGTCCCATACCACTTTGAAACTTTTAAAATGAGTTTTAATTTTAAAACTTTAATGTCCATATAAATAAATCCCTAAAACCAATTTTTCCAAACATGGAAATTAATGAGAAAGATTTAGAAGAATAAGTCTTTAAAACATTTAAAAATGGTATTTTAGTTAGAGATTCTAACCAAAAGAGAGACACTTGAATAAAAATAATTGAGGTAATAAAAACTTTGTAATATCATGATAATAAAGGGATTCATGATATACTTTTTCAAAGTACATTAAATTCACCACATAAATGTGATTTGGTGTATAACAACAAAGAAGTCTCAATGGAATTTAAGTTGAGATGAAATCTCTCATAAAGGACGTATCCTTAGGTTAAGGAAAAATCAACATCATAGTTATGTGTGACAAATATAAATACACTAAATATGATTGGATATTTAGTGTAAAACAATCAAAGTACATTCACACATAATCTTGTAAAAACAACACCAATGAATTGGATGTTTAACTCAACCAATGGAGAATGAGTTAAAATTACTCTTATCAAATTCATATCGATGACTTGAGAAATTATCAATGGAATTATTATGTGTATCAAAAGTATATCCACAGGAAGGGGAGTGGAAATTATGACATAATCAAATGAATAGTGATTCCACACATAATCTTGGAGTAATATAATCAATGAAATATGCGTAAAGCCGAATGAGTGGAAATTGAAATCTCAAATTCCCTTATCGATTTGGTAACTTATGAAACATGCACCCATTAAAGAAGGATCATACAATGGTGATTTAAATACCCATAAATTAATTTATATTACACAATGAATACAATAATGATCAGTACATACACCACATGCAATAAATAAGTGGTGAATAATGGAATTCTCACGAAATTAAGAGTGAGATAAGAAACCCCTTACTTTGTAATTTTTCCTTGGTCGACGGTAGGTTATCCTCATGTATAATGGTGAAATAATTTTTATTGAATTATAAAAGAATAATTTACTTTAATATTATATCATATATGATCTTTTAACATTGATTTGTTAATAATATCTTAGAATTGTCGTCATTTCTGGTGTTAACGGGTTCATTTTACTTTATATTCTTTGTTATGTGAGCCATATTAGTTATTAATGTGATGTATATTATTCATATACAGAATGATATCATGTCCTTAGATACTATTTTTAAATCATCAAATTATAATTATACTTGAATGGATATGATGGAGAATGAATCTCATCGCGTTCGTGGAGACGGTAGTCCGTACGTACGCACGAGCGACAATATCATTCTTTTGATATTAAAATAATATATAATTGGATGGTATATCATATATACAGAATCATTATCATGTTATATTTATTATTTACATGAGTTACACATCATTTTTATACCCATCAAAACAATAATATATTGAATAACAGTTACACCACGACGTGGAGACGGTAAGCCGTACGTACGCACGTATGGTGACATGTTATTCAAAGGATGGATAGAATAATGAATATGGTTGTACCATATTTATAATAAATTCACAGTATATATATTATACTGGAGTTATTATTTTATAATGTTAATAACAAAGAAAGAAGAAGTGGAAGAATAAAGAAACTTGAAAAGGGGTGGTGAAAACATTACCTCTTCTTCGGGTTCTTCCTTTTGATTTGATCAAAAGGGATACATAGGTTGGCTTTCTGATAAAACTAAAGCCTCTAGGTTGTATTGAAGTAATTTGAGAGAGTATTTGGGCAGGGGTTGTCCGAACCAAAAGGCTTTGAAGGTGTGAAGAAATGAGTAGGAGGAGTGCCCTTTTATAAGTGGGGTGAGAGCACCTTTGTAAAAGCTAGAAATATTAATTTATAATAAATTATTATTCGGTTTCTAATGGCTCGAAAGTTGATTATTAAAATGTTAAGGTGGGTATAGGTTTAAAACCATTCAGAAAATATAATTTAGAAAGTTTTGGGTCACTATATTAACCTTATCTTTAAGTATTAACTCTTAGTTAATTAGTTTCACTTTTACAATGTCTCTTTGTATTTTTATATTATATGGTTAATAAACTTACCATATACATCCAATAGACTACAAAGTGGTCCATTAATGATATACCTATAATGGTATAAGTCTCTTGGCCGAACCTCAGATTTTTAGGAATTTAATATCAATTAATAATATAATATTTGTTTTAAAAACTCTTTTATGTCAATTTTGACACTATTCAATAGTTGATTTTTCTAAAACACATAACAGAATGATTACTTAGAAAAATGTTAATTAAATTAATCCTAATATGTCATATTAACCTAGAAAATTAGTGTAATTTAATAAAAGTCTCAAATTATATTTATTTGGGTATTTATAATATCAATTATTCTAATTGTTTACTATTATGGTAATTACTGCATCACCATTGTGTCATAAATAAATTAACTTATATAATGTCTAAAAATTATAAATAAAATATCATTATGTACTAAATCGTTTTAGCTTTATAATTAATATTTATAGTCTAAATTACAACATATATAACCCTATGTAACAATTTTTTTTCTAAAAGATATATGCTTGTGTCATTTTTGTATTTATTTTAACTTAATTAAAATAATGTGTCATTATCACTTACAAGTGGATCCATGGGGTCCCAAAATCGACCCAAAGATACCCATGGTAGACCATGTGTCAACAAAAAGGGTTAAGACACGTTTTAGGGTAATTTCGTATTATTATAATATTATTTTCTTAACCCTTGTTTACCGGATTTACCCTTTAACCATGGTAAATAAAATATTTACCGAAGTAATTATCCAAAATGTCTAAAAATAAAAGTAACCTAATTACAATATTTGATCATCCTGATTCCAAATATGGAATCCATTTTTCCAAATTCAAAATACATAAGTGGAAGAAATTAATTTAAAATTAATTCCCGTTGTTAAAACAAAAAGCGTTTTTTAAGAGATAATAACTATCAAAAGATTGGCACTTGTTTATGTATGGTTTAAATGTGAAATTATGTTCAATGAGTCACATTGTATTACAAGATAAAAATATATTCTAAATATACTTTAAAACCACTCAAATTCATAATTTATCACTATTAATTATTTTGATTAAAAAATTTCTTTTTAATTAAAATTTAGTAATTTTCACTATTCATCAAAATATGAATGTTTTCTGAAAAGTAAAAATATTTCACCCTAGGCTAATTTCGATATTCCAAATCCAAAAATGAAGTCCATTTTGAGAGATAGAATTTATAAAATTTAAAAAATTAGGTATTACTATTCATAACGGCAAGTGTGATTGGTTATGGTGTGTTAGAACTCGGTGTTGCGTACAACACACGCTATCACATTATTCAAAAAGAAGCATACCGTAGAAGCTTGGGGTGTTACATTCACACATAACTATGTAGTTGATTTATCTTTAACCAAAGGATACAACCTTTATGAGAGATTTCATCTCAATTTACATTCCATTGATACTTATTCATTGTTATACACCAAATCACTTTTATATGGTGTATATAATGTACTTTGACATAGTATATCATGAATTACTTTATTCTCATGGTATTAGAGTGTTTTGATTACCTCAATTAATTGTATTCAAGTGTCTCTCTTTCGGTTAGAAACTCTTACTAAAATACCATTTTTAAATGTTTTAAAGACTTATTCTTCTAAATCTTGCTCATTAATGTCCATGTTTTAAAAATGGTTTTAAGGATTTATTTATATGGAAATTAAAGTTTTAAAATTAAAACTCCTTTTAAAAGTTTCAAAGTGGTATGGGACACTTTGATTCAAAAATTTATTTTTAAATGGCTTCTTGACAAATAGTGTTACTTTCAAATGATTTCAAGAAAAAGGGGGATATTTCTCTCAAATAGTTTTGATGATTATTTTCATCTATGTCAACATCCTTCATTATTATTGATTTAGGTTAATGTGATACAATAAAATCTTCCATATTGTATCGAATGAGTTATGTTTGACTGTGGATGTGTTATTTTTATACCATTCATGGTTTGTGGTTAAAGTATTGACATTTCGTATGCTAGTTTTAATACGAATGTTTTTGTTATTTTTAAACCTGTTCATATGAGGAATGCATTGGACTTAATAAGTGACAGGTGGAGCCCGCTATAGCTCCTCGATGCATCGGTAGGTCTAATGAGACAAACTAGTGTCTTGGCACAAGGCCTTAGGAAAATCTTATTTGTAGTCTTGGCATGAGGCCTTGGCTATGTGGTTATGATAGTCTGGAATTATGCATTCCATCATTATGAAAGTGGTTATTGATATGGAATGTGATCATTCAACTAGTAGAATATCCATGTGAGTAAGTAAATGTAATTATTTCATTTTACCTTTGCCATTTTATGCTGAATTTCAAGTTTAAAAGGCTTTTGGTTTAGTTATAAATTGCCTTAAGTGTTTATGCTTATCTATGAAAGCTTCTGATATAATGTTATCCTTACTAAGCATCTGAGCTCACCCCTTCCAATGTTTTATTTTTCCCAGGATTATGAAGAAGTAATTTATGAATGACCTATAGGGATAGTATGAGGGGATATGAATACAAGATGTTTTTTGATGTAATGTAAAATTTTATGAATGTATCTAGTGTTTCCAAGGCTACTAAACTAATCGGTCTTTCGAGATTGGATATTTCTTGTGATCATGCCAATGTTATGTAATAATGCACCGACTCTAGGTAACTAGGGTCAGGGAGTTACAGTTGGTATCATAGGAAGTTTAGTACAAACCTTGGAAGCAAGATTTAGATAAACTCTTATTAGAGCACGTAGACCTAAGATGAATTTTGAGGATTAGTATAGAATAACTTCCTAGAATTTTGGTATTGTAGAGATTTTGTGAGTTTTTTGAGCAATACATCCCTGTCTGGATACGAGCAGGTAGAGGCGGCTCTGGCACAGATGTACCTAGGGTTAAAACCCGAAAACACCGCTTTGAGCTAGACTTGAATTAGAACTAGTGCACGACAACGGGCCTTGCTGCACTCTTGGTTACGACACTCACGGGGGATATGCTTAGAATAATTTACATTTTCATTACAAACCGATTTAAGTAATATATATATATATAAGTTGAGAGTAAATGACCTTGGTTAATCCTAATATGTTTCAAATTGAGAATATGGTGACATTTTAATCTCTAAATGGATTTACGACTACTGTTACTCACACAATGCTTTCTGGTTTTAGTCAATGGATAGATTCCAAGGAATTCATGGTGACTTTGAGAATGATGTAGAAGGTGGGAACGGTGGTGGAAATGAGCAACAAAATGGAATGTTGATAGGAGTAAAATATATCATCTTTATGCAAAATCAGTTTTCCAAAAATATGATCAACAACATATATATTAACCAAATCCCAGACTCAACAAGGAAGAGAAAGGCGATGAATGATAAGAGCTCCAGCAATGGAGACCATGGAGAAAAGAACCCTCAATTTTCATCATGCAGGAAATGTGGAAGGAGACACCCAGGAAAGTGTCTCAATGGGACAACGAAATGCTTTACGTGCGGGAAGGAAGGACATAAAGTGAAGAATTTCCAAAGAAAAATGAAGAGTACTATGGAAGAAGATAAAAATGGTCCCAAGAGTCCATTTACAGTCATTTTCCGTAAATGTAGGGTACCTGGCCATTACCCGAGTGAATGTCCTATTCTATAGGATATTTTCTTGGTCAAAGAAGAAGCTATGTGGAAATAAATGGTTGGAGAAATGTTTAAAAAGTATTAGCGCTCCTTTTTGATGGGTTTACTTAGGAATAATTTTCTCTTGTATTTGTAACCCCGCAGTTTACCATGTGAGAATGATATTTGAGGACGAATTGTCTCTTCTCTTGTGGATATAGGTATAAATAACCATTTGGTTTTATATTATCATTGGGGTTTGATAAAATTATAAGTTATTATAATTTGGGATGAAAATGCAAGGTATGATATAACATTTGTGGTTAAATTATGTTATTTTGAGGAATTTATCTCATTTTGGTAATATTATAAAATATAGTTTTTGAAAAAGGCCAACACGTAGAACGTGTGACAAACCGTCGCGTCGGACAAAGCTGTGGGAATCGAACCCACAACCAAAGTGCGATTGGGATTTATCACCTACCACTGGACTAAGTGAAGTCCCTGGTTAGTGTGACTATTTTCCTTAGTTAAATGATTTTATTTATCAATAATATGTTGATTTGGGTTCATATGTCTTATCAAATGGATACCCTTAGTATAGGAAAATGATTTAGTGATTAAGTGATAAATGTTATTTTGGAAGATGTTCACTTTGTTGGGAACACTATATGCCCAAGGAAAATAGAATACTATGGGATGTAATTAGAGGAGTAATGGTGGACTTTTATCTATGTTTTTATTGTGGATCTATAGTGATTTGGGTTATTTATGGAAATGATTAACCTATAATAAAGAATATGTGATTAGGTTAATTACTTTTAATTATGTGACTTTAAGAGTAGATGATGTCATTTGGAGATACAATTTAACATGGAAGACTACATTCTTATAAGTTTTGGGTTTCAATATTTGTTTGGATTATATTGAAGTATTTTAAGGAAAATTTATTATTGAATGGTATTTATTTATCTTTGGGGTATTGTTGGTTTAATTTTAGAAATTAAGATTAGTATTTTTTTTCTCTAATGGAATATACATTTGGGGGATCATCATATCTTATACTAACCATTTTGGTTTTGATTAATCTCTAAAGACAAGTTAAATATAGAGTTTATCCTATATGGATCATGTATTTCTATAGAAGTTTATTCTAGCTCATTTATTGTGACCAACTCTTCTTGAATACTCATTGTTCAAAAAATAAGTTAGTGGAAAAGTTATTAAATAATGAAACTCTACTTAAAAAGTAAGTATATCACTTTATGTTCTTAGTTAGTATCATAAATGAATTCCTCGTCCTTATGTAATGTAACTTAAACCAAAAAAAATGTTGTACGTTTACTTTCCTACTAGGAGACTAATGACCGTTTTTCCCAACACAAGTTTGTGGTTTTCTTATTGTTAACTTTCTCCTGATCATGATTTCTATCCCTCTCCATCAGAACTTGACACTTAGTTTATCATCCATATCCATGTTTTCCTACATGGAATCTGAGTATGGGTTATCTTGGATGACCTTTATACCTCTTTTTCTTTTAAAGTGATAGTTTTATTGACTCTTTTTCCGATGTAGGACTTTCCATTATATTCCCAAGCACAATTTTAAAAATTTTGAGGACGCAATTTATTGAAGGAGGGGAGAATGTAACACCCCAAGCTTCCAGGATATGTTTCCTTTCGAATAATGCAATGGCGTGCATTGTACGCAACTTCGAGATTTTAACACACCATAACCAATCAAACTAGCCGTTATGAATAGTAATACCTACTTTTTGAAATTTTATAAATTCTATCTCTCAAAATGGACTTCATTTTTGGATTCGGAATATCAAAATTATCCTAGGGTGAAATTTTGGTACTTTTCGGATAACTTTCATATTTTGATGAATAATGAAAATTACTAAATTTTAATTAAATTTTTTTTTAATAAAAATAATTAATAGTGATAAATTATGAATTTGAGTGTTTTTAAAGTATATTTAGAATATATTTTTTCCATGTAATACAATGTGGGTCATTGAAGAAGTAATTTATGAATGACCTACAGGGATAGTATGAGGGGATATGAAGACAAGATGTTTTTTTTGATGTAATGTAAACTTTTATGAATGTATCTAGTGTTTCCAAGGCTACTAAACTAATTGGTCTTTCGAGATTGGATATTTCTTATGATCATGCCAATGTTATGTAATAATGCACCGACTCTAGGTAACTAGGGTCAGGGCGTTACACCTTTCTTTTCTATACTCCATAAGTCTCTAATAGATTTACATCTTTTAATTATGTATGAATGAATGAATTACTCCCTTTTATGTATTGGAAACTCCATTTTTCCCCTAGTGATATAAAAATATCACATCCCAAAATTCTAGGTGGAAGTAACAAATACATCATTAATCCGACTTACTCGTGACTATCATGTGATATTTATTTCAACATTGTAATAACAAATTAATTACTGCACATGTTTACCATATAGAATGAAGTTGGATAACCTATATGTAAATATACTACATTTATTTAATATATCAACTACAACATCACATGACACTTAAATCTCAAACCATTAGTGCTTCTAATGTAGGAAATTCCAATTGATCTTGACATGGGTGAAAATTCATCAAGGCATTGATTTTTTTTTCTGTAACTAAATTCACCAAGGAAAAATTCTCATTTTAATCCATTAAAACTCAACTATCATATTTAAAACTCATCTCATTCCTATGAGTTTTGGTTATTATCGATATTTCTTACTCCAATAATAGATATAAAAATAAAATTCTCATTAAGGAATTTTGAAAAATATCCTTTTAAAATTCTCTCAGACCTTAAAAACTGTGATGATGGAGATAGCTGAGTCCCTATCAAACCTGAAAATAAAAGACAATAGAAAAATAAAAAAACTCTTTAATGAAATGATTTCAGATGTCCTGATATTTGATTAAATAAACTATATATAAAGGAGCAATAGTCCCAAAATTGATTTCTTCATGCCTTGATTCCTAGTTTATCTTTATAGGGGATCTCAGTAGGCCTGATGTCAAAATCTCTACTATAATTATCATCACCGAATGAATTTTCAAAAATTTATTAATAAAAATATAATTCATCCAAATCCAAAAATCACCCCATCATCAAAATCCCAAATCCAAAATTCTACATTGTGTGAGCTCAATGATATCAATGGTGAATTAGGATTAGTTTTCCTAGGTGAATCACATTATTAGTAGACTACATTATTCAAATTCAAGTATCAAAAAACCTTGGGTCCAAGTTATCAACTCACATCTGATTCAAAGGTTGAATCATGGTTCAACATTCAGAACATCTGTGGTGAATTTCTATAAACATTGACTCTTCACCTCAAAACCATATCCAAAGTGAAATTCTTCATCTAAAGAGAGGAATCAAGAACCAGTTTCCATATACACCAAATTTATTATTTGTTTTTCTCTTCCATAATGACTTTTATCTAAATACATCAGTTTTTCAATCCTCTTTGGTTTTTCGAATGGAATCCGAGATTTATACCTACTTGGATCTCTATCATCTAAGATCGATTTTGTGTTTCTTCTCTAATAGATAAATGTTGATACAATGTTAGTTCTTTAAGATAATTTATCTCGATGGGATCTATTTCCTTCATCAGATTATATGGTATTATTCAAGCTCTTTCAACTACCTTCTTCAAAAAAATAAGATCAAAATTATTATGGTATGGGAACTTTCATCAAGTATTGATATGATATGGTTGAGTCATATATAGATTCGACATAATGGTACACAAATTAGGATCTCATTATTCATCAAACTTCAATTAGTGATCTAACATGAACATGCATAGTATGATTTCTACTTCTTGTTTTAAAAAATAGAAATTGGTTTACTTCATTTGATGGGCAGTGTAGGATAAATTATATTACATGATCAAATTTTATCTTCTAACCAAATTATCTTACACTAACCAGAAGTGAATTATCTTACCCAAATTTTCTATGGGAATTATTTTATGTGTCTACCCAAAATTTATCTTATAGAGTTTATTTTTATTCAATTAACTTCTTTAAAAAAAATAATAAAGAATAAATATTGTAAAAATTATAAAACACATATTTGCATTAAAAATTCCAAGAACAATTGTTTGGAAAAAATAGAAACATTGAAAAATAATTTCAAAAAAAATATAAATCTTAGAATATTGAATTTTTAAAAACTTAAGATTCATCAAAAAAATAAAGGTATTTAAAAGAAATTTTTTTAATTTAAAATATAAATTTCAGCAGACCAAAGTGTTCTAAAAAAATCATTTCCATTTAAATTCACAAGACAGACATATATTTATTATATAATTTAATATAATAAAATCATGGTTCATTTTAAAAATTATTTACATAAACATATAATTTTAATTAAATATTCGAAGAAAAAAATATTCATTGTAAGATCATAAATTTACTTTAATTAACTCATTCAAGCTCAAAATTTCTTCAAAATCTCCTTGAAAAAATGTGGCATTCATATAAAAAAACTGAGCCAATTCAAATCAACCGCACTTAAGAATTTATTTTCCTTAATAAATTACTAAACTTCTTCAGTAGAAAAGAATAAATTTCATAAATGAAAAACTTGAATTCCATGTGAATTTTTCATCAAATAAATTTTAACCAAGTAATTTATCATATTGAAAATGTGATTTCACCCCTTTAATTAATGGTTTAGTGAAAAATAAATTTCATGATTTAAAAAATTATTGAAATTGAAAATTTGGAAAACAATTAAGCAAACAATAATTTTCATCCAACATGAAATTCCAAACATTTGATATCCCTTGTTTTTCTATGTACATTGCTCTTTGAGTTTTGGTGAATCATATTTTTTTGGGTCTTCCTTAATCATTGAACCATGGTGGTTTAATTACTTATAAGGATAGACAAATTTTTTATGTGGAAAATAACATAAATTTTGGGGATGTTTGTTGGTTTGAATTAAAGGAGTTTTGGGTTATTCATGCAAGAAGGTATCATGAGAGTTTTCCATGGTTTGAAAGGATTGAAAGGTGTTTTAGGATATTATTTTAGAAGCTAGGATGATAGTAATCTCTTGGTCATCTACACATCATGAACATGTTATACAATGTGTTAATGTTTCCAGGAAGACATCACAAACTAGTTCCGGAAGTAAAATGATTACACTATGTGAAATTGATTCAAGATGTGAAATGGAAGATCATGGTTATTTTATCTTGAGGCGACACATTTTTCGATTTAACTCATAATTTTAGAAATAAATTATGTGAAAGGATTTCACATCATGAGTTTTGTTAGATCAGATGTTTAAACCATGATGTGTGAATCATTGTTATTTCATTAGAATGAAACTCTTCTCTCTTGAAACCTAGAAAGATTCTATGTAATTTTGGAGTTATTCCTTCCATTTCGGGCATCCAAATCAAGCATCCAATCCTCAATGATTTGTTTCGCTTTGGTTTCCCCCTATCTTCTTCTTGTTCTCTATTTTATTAGTTGAAACCTATTGAACACTGTTGAACTATGTTTGATCTTGTGTGGCCAAGGCTTTTCTTATGATGTTCTTCACCTTCATTCCTTACTGGTGTTTTGGTTGAGAGAGCTGCTTGAATCAGCAGATAAAAGTATGTGGTATAGAACCAAAAACTATGGACTATTTCTAATTTTTTAATCATGTGAAAAATTGTGTAATTGAACTGAAATAACATGAATTTTAATTAACAGAATAATGGGTAATGATAATCAAGTGTTTATACTACTCCTTGGATCCTTTTGGACAGAATTTAATTGAGATATTGCTTGCTTCTACACATAGAGTGAGTCTACCCTTGATTGATAACATATTTGATAATAAATTAAAATATGTTTAGGATGACATGAGACCTCTGGTGATTTCTTGTGAAAGATTAACTTTGGAAAATAGACTAATTTTTTATTATAATGATTAGAAATTTTTTATATGATATGGTTGTGTACAGTAGCATGAGAAGGGTTTAAGAACAACTTGATAAATAATAAGGTTAATTGGATGAATTAAACCTTATGTCATATGTTGTTATTGATGTTATTGTTGATGCTATATGTTGTGCTGTGATTTTTATGTAAATGTTTATACCAAAGGGTTTTTTCGGTGATGCTGAAATGCTTATATAAAGGCCTTAGCCCAGTTAGGATGTAAGTCTTATAGGAGTTGACCTGTTTATCCTATAATTATTATATGATTTGGCCTGGTGATGCTGAAATGATTATATAAATAGATTGGCTCAATAATTTTGTAATTCTTATCAATATTTTTTTTGATTATGATGAAATTAAAGTACAAAGGGGTTTTCTCAGTTATGTCATTATTACATGGATTTTTGGTTATAGTTGTCATGGTTATGCTATATGATTGTAGATATTACATCATGGTTCCAAATATGGTGGATTATTGTATTATATTTATTGATTAATTAATAAAAATGTTTATCACTTTATTATATGTACTTATTTATCATATCTATTTTATTTATACATAGTAGTGTCGACCTACTGAGTTTTACTCACACCATATTTGGGATTCCATTTGGTACTAGAGCATATTACATGAATATAGGTTTGGATAAGGGAAATGTACCTTACTATTGATTATTGATTTCTGATTGAGTTGGATCTTGGAGACAGGACCGATATGGAGTTTGAGACTGGGGTATTTTTAGTTCATTTTTGTCATCATGGTATTTTATCTATTTCAATTTCAGTTTGTCATTTTGAAACATTCCATCCTAGAATTACAATGTCTATTATAAGATTTACTTTTTTCATCCTTTACCTTCCAGTTATATGATTTAATATTTCCACTATTTTATATAACTATGATATTTGTTTACTTCCCCTATATTGAAAATATGTTCCACGGGGTATAGTCTCCACGCTATTCTCTTTACACCCCTACTGCAAGTCAAAAATATCTACTATACAAAGAGGCACTATTTAGGTCCGGTGACACACCTAAATTTTTTACATGATAGAGTGTCGGATCACAGGATGTTACAAAGTGGTATCAAAGGAGAAGGTTGTTATTTTCTATTGGTTTACTATGTTGTAAAGATAAGAAGAATTAATGGATGTGTCAATACTTGGTAATGGGATTTTTCATGGGAGTAGCTATCCCATGTATGGGGATGAATCCAAGTACCCAAGGATGGGACTATTTTTATGTTGTTCATTTTTATGGTTGATGTTATTTCACCATGGGTTATTCCAAGGTTATGTGGTGTTATATTTTTATGATATTTATACTCATGGATATTTATGGAATGATATGAGTATTAATGCATCATTATTAAAACACATGGATGTATCTTGACATGTATTGTTCATGATAGTGACATATTTATTGCATGTGATATATTTTCATGTATGAAATGTGAAATGAGATAGCTGTTATTCCTAATAAATTAAATAAAAGAATTGTTTTATCATGATAATTCACTTGATAATACATGTTTATATAGTAAATGAGCAAGTGGTTATCTATTGTAGTCACATGTTGAGTTTGACCATGTTGTTATCCAGTGTTCTAAGAAGTGTATTTTTCTTGTAGAGAAAATGTATCCTTGTATTCTTTGAATTGAGAAACATGAGAGTAGAAACAAAAAAAAATCCTAACACTAATAAAATAGATATTATAGTAGATATTTAGTATTAGATGGATCTTCATCTTCATGACAACTTCCTGATGGTCATGTGATTCCAAGAAAAAAACACTGTTCACACTATGCCTTTGATGTCTGAGCTAAAAAGATATTTTCAGTTGTAGCATCTTCCAATGTTTACTAGGGGGAGGCCCCTTGGTAGTTGAGCTCTAGATCAAGTCATTCTAGGTTATCTACAAGAACCTTGATACACCCACATATAGAAGGGTGAAGATTTATGTATACATTATTCTTAGAATAGACAAGCATTAGTGGGATATTTTAGATCAATATAGGTATAAAGATGATTTATCATGGATATAAATCAATTTGATGTTCTTGATACACTTATATCCTAAGACATTGAGGGATGATAAGGCTTTTGAGTTTATAAATATGACATAAGAGGTCATGTTAGTGATGGATTATACTGGATGTTTCACCCTCTTGTAGTGATTTGCGCCTTCTTTAGCTGTTGATGAGATATCATGGGTGAGACATTATTAGGATGGGATTCTCCATGATATTAGGTTATAGGTGAAATTTTTTCTTTTGTTCTTTTTCCAGAAATTATGAATTATTCTCTCATAATGGAAGGAAATCTGAGAGTGTCCCAGAGAAGTGGTGAGGCTATTCTAGTAGGGTCAACTAGGAGATCTTATTTTGGAAACAAGAAGCATCGTTAAGACATTTATCTCCAAGGAAAAAATGGGAAAAGTTGTCAATGCTTTGGGAAAACATCTCTGGACCATGTTCCATTATAGTGATATAATTGTGAAATGTATGGTCACAGGTGGATTTAGAATCTCTACTATTATTTGGAGTGTTTTTCCGATGGTAATATGGGTTACCTATAAATTTTTTCCAGGGGAATGCCTTAGCAGAGTAGTGGAAGGGGAGCAGATATGCACTAGAGTCTAGAATGAACTCAGCTACCCCTCAGAAGGCTAGTATCTAGATTCTTAATGGATGTTCAGGTCGGGGTAGGGTATGTGGTAACCCATCGTAGGAGTATAATCTCCAAGCATAGGTAACATCATAGGGGAGTTATACCAAAGCCCAGGGAATAGGGGGAAATCAACTGAATTTTATGTAGTCTACTTCGACTAGTTTGGATGTAGGATGTTCTACCATCAGAGGTAGGATTCTTGTATCATCTACATTAACTTGTGTTTTTTTGATATAGGGGCATCAAATTACTTTATACCTTCTATTTTTGAATTTTTTTTTGGGTTGGTTGTGTAAATCCAAGATGATGTATTGAAACTCAATACACCATTCAGAGTGTGGTCAGAGGATATCAAATGTTGTGAGGCATGTTCTCTAGAAATTAGTGGTTACAATTTCTTTTGAGAATTATTTATATTTGAAAGGATTGTTTTCAATTTTATTTTTGGTTTTAATTTGTTAGATCCATACTAGTCTCATATCAACTTTTATAGGAGGAGAGTCACGTTTCTATTTCTATACATAGGAAACTGTTATCAACATAGTGAGTGAGATCTTCATGCTAGTCACACATGAAAAATTTAATGAAAATTGGATTGTCTAATGACTCAGATAGTAGTAATTTCTCTAGATGACGGAGGAATTTAGTAGAATACAATTCCTCTAGTTTTATACCATTTTCAAAATGTCTTTCTGGATGAGTTTTAGTGATTACCACCTGAGTGGGATATTGAGTTCATGATCAAGTCGGTGATGAGAGTAGAGTTAGTTTCTACTCTTCCTTATAGGATGTAACCACAATATTTTTAGGGAGTTAAAAGTTAATTTAGAATATATTGATGCTAAGGGGTTCTTATTTCCTAGTACATCTCTATGGGGTTCTCCAATTATTTTTTCCAAAAAGGATCATGGGACATTGCACTTATTTCTTGATTATTGGAGATTAAACTAGATAAATTTTAAGAATTTATATCTCCTACCATGAATAAAAGAACTATTCAATCAGGTAGGAGATGATTAGATTAAATCTATGATTGACTTATGATTAAGGTATCATCAATTCAGAGTGAGACCTCATGACATACCTCAGACTAATTTTAGGAGGTGGTATGTCTTGTATAATTTCACAGTGATGTCTTTTGGTTTGAAGAATGAACTATCATTATTCACAGCCTTGATGAATAATATATTTTATACTTTTCTAAAATAGTTTAAAGAGGTTTTTACTAAATAAATTCATATGTAATCTCAGTCTAAAGATGTTCATGTCTAGCATCATGACACCATATTGAGTGAATTGAGAGGTTATCGACTTTACATAAAGCGAACCAAATATATTTTATAGATTGATTAATTGCACATCTTGGGTCATGTCATATCAAATGCTAGAGTATTAGTGGACCCATATAATATTTCATACATGGTATCTTGGGAGAATCCCAATAATATATTCAAGAAATAGATATTTCTAGGTTTATCATTCTATTATCAACATTTCATCCAGGACTTCTCCCATCAAGAAACACTGATGTATGATATGACCATGAAAGGGGTGAAGTTTATTTAGTTGTTTTTATATGAGAGATCATTCCAGGTGATGAATGGAATGCTAACCTCAGTAATGATACTCACTTTACCAATACCAAGTAATTCATATACCATGTACTATGATTCATATAGATTTATAATCAATGTATTTTTTATACACTAGGACCAAGTGGTATCTTATGGATCCAAACAACTGAGACTGTATGGGAGAAATTATCCTACTCATGATCAAGAGTTTTCTTTGACGTGGTATATTTTATGAGATGATGGAGACAATATATTTTAGGTAAGAGGTTTGTGGTGTATATAGACCAAAAGATCCCTAGGTGAATCTTTTCTCAACAATACCTAATGCTTTAGTAGAAGAGGTGGGTCAAGTGTCTACAATCTTTCAAAATTGAGAAGGCATATACACTAGAAAAGGGAAGCATTTTTGTTGATGTATTGATCCATAAGGCACATAAGAAATCACTTCAGGAGTCTTGTTATGAGTAGTGGAGGGTGGAACTCTTTGTATACAAGCATCTAGATATTTATGAGTCATAGGGGTGCGTATCTATGACTTCGATAGATGTTAAAACAATGATTTTTGAATGTATAAATACTGAGAAATTATCTAATCTTGGGGGATTATATGTGGGATATAGCTTATATGGTGGGGGAATCCAATAGGATGGTCCCTTGTTATTGAAAATTGTCTTATTTTTTATGGATGAGTATGGGTTCCTATGGGATTTCTTGAGAAGAAGATTAGAGAGTTTCATGATTATAGATCAGTGGTATATCCAAGGATGACAAAGATTTATTGTTATATATTTATATTGTACAGGTGGTCAAGAATGAATAAGGACATAGCTGGCTTTGTGGAGAGATATTTCACCTATCACTGGTTAAAAGTTGACCATCAAAGGCATGTTGGATTGTTGCAGCCTCTTCCCATTATGGAAATGGGATAATGTCACTATAGATTTTGTAATAGTATTACATAGGAAACCTTTCTATAATGATGCAATATGGGTGGTCATAGATCAACTATTGAAGGCATACCACTTCTTTCCTATTAGAGAGATATTTATTGTTGATGGTCTGGATAGTATTTACATGTATGAGATAGTTTAATTTTATAGTATTCTAAAGATTATGATTTCCTATTGGGATCATCATTTCACATATGATTTTTGAAAGGGTCTTTAGAAGGATCTAGGTTCATAGGTTCAACTGAGAATATCCCATCACCCTTAGATTAATGGCTAGTATGAACCGACTATTCAGATTCTAGGGGATATGTTACAAGTTTATGATTTGAATTTAAATTATTCACGGAAGAATCATTTAGCACTCATGGATCTCACTTATAATAATAGTTTCTAGGAATTGATCAAAATAGATCATTTTTAGGATTTTCTTGGTAGGCCATTTTGTTCACCTCTTTGGTGGTTAGAGGTGGGTGAGTAAGTGTTTTTTGGACTTAGTCTCATACAAAAGTCATCTGAGAAGGTTCAACTAATCTATAATTGGTTGGTGACTGCACAGAGAAGGAAGAAATATTATTCTGAAAATTGAAGTTTAACTCTAGAGTTTGTGGTTGGGAATCATGTTTTACTTCGAGTGTCACTTATGTTAGGGAAACACTATTTTTGGAATCAAGGATAGTTATCACCATGTGTTTTTGGGCCATTTGAAATAGCGTAAATGTTTAGTCCGGTGGAATAATAATTTACCCTTCCACAAAGTTACAGTTACAAGAATGACATGTTTCATGTGTTGCATCATCAGAGATATAATCATGAACCTTTACATGTTGTATATGATGATTATATCAATCTTGGTGTAGATGAATCATTTGAGGAGCATCCAATATTGTTTGTGGATCATGGTGAGAAGTATCTATGAGGAAAATCTATACCACTAGTTCTAGTACAATGGAAACAAGGGAATGTTCAAGAGGAGACTTGGGAGAGGGATTCGATATGTGATAATAGTGGATAGAATTGTTCATCGAGACTCCATAGTGATGTTTGAAGCAGTTGGTGGATGATGTTTTATATATTGGTGAGGTTCTCAGATCCCGTATTTTTCTATGTACTCCCCTCTTTGAGATTTGGTTAAACCTATTTTGTTTGGGGTTTCCTTCATCTTTAAATCATGGTATCCGAGTTCCGTTTATTGTGTAGATATTTTTCTTAGTAAAATGAACTAATTTTTGGAATATATATTTTTTGAATTAAAGGAGTATGTGTTTAATCATGTCAAAAGGGATTACGATGATTTTTCATGGTTTGGAAGGCTTTAGAGGTATTTCAGTATTTTTTGTAAAGGATTGGACAAGAGATATCATCATGACATTACACACCATTAAAATGTTTCATGATGTGTAAATTTTTCTAGGAAGATTCTATGAACTAATACAGGATGTGAAATAATTAAACATCATGAAATCGGTTCACGATGCGAAAAGGTTGATTGAGGTTATCTTAACCTGAGGTGATGCATTTTTTGGCATAACTGGTTCACGATGTGCGAAAGATTTTTATTTCTTTCTTGTATAACCATTCTCTCTCAAACTCTAGGAAGAATCATGGGGACTTTTTGAAAAATTTATTCCATTATAGACATATGTATCAATCATATGATCCATAGTGAATTGTTTCACTTTGGTTTCCCCCTCTCATCCTCTTGTTATCTATTGTTATGGTGGATATAACTTGACTTCTGTTGAACTTGTATTGATCTTGTAGGATCAAGGTTTTTCATTTTGATCTTCTTTACCTTTTTCCCCATTGGAATTTTTTTGTTCAGAGTGTTTCTTGATTTTCTGGATAATGTTTGGTGGTCTAGAACCAAGCCCTATTGTGTGTTTCTAATTGTTTAAGTATGGACAATATTGTTTGATTGAACCAACATAACATACGTGTTAATTAAAAAAATAATTCATAAGGATAATCATGTGTTTAGACTAGTACTTAGATCCAATTTGATCCAATGGTGTTGATATTTATCTTTCTGTTACCTATAGGGTGAGTCTACCCTTGATTGATAACAAACTGGCTAATGTCTTAATATATTTTTATCATAAAATAAGACCTTATGTGAATTTTTTAATAGATTCACCTTGGAAAATGGATTAATTGTTCATTGGTATAGATAAAAATGTTTGATATGATATGGATGTGTAAACTAGAATGATAATGGTTTAAGAATAACTTGATAAATAAATGGGGTAATTGAATGATAAAGGGTAATTGAATGAGTTGACACTTGTGGCGTATGATGTTATATGTGTTTATCTTGCTATTATGTCTTCTGTTGTGTTTTTTTTTCTAAAATGATTATACAAATGTATTTTCTCAGTGATTCTGGAATGATTTTATAAAGGTATTGTCTTAGTTATTCTATAATTATTCTAGGTCTTAACCTACTTATAGTGTAATGCTTTTATAAAAGGATTGGTTTGGCTCAGTTATGCAAAATGCTTATATAAACAGCTTTTCCTGATTATTTGATTATTCCATGATTTTTTTGGTTATAGTTAGCATTATAATTTGATATGCTCAGAGGTATTATGGCATGGTTATGAATTAGATAGATTCTTTATTTTATTTGTTGATTAATTAATACACATGTTTGTTTCATTATTTCATGCACTTATTTATTATATTGGTTCTGTTTAGTCATTGTGGTATTGAACTATTGATTTTTACTCACACCCTACACTCGAGTAGATTTGTTGGATGTATGTTGGGACAATGCAAATATACCTTTTTCTTTATTATTTATTACTATATGGGTTAGATCTTGTATAGAGGACCAAGATGAGGTTTAGGACCAGGGTCTTTTGAGTTTATTTATGTAAGTATGGAATTATATCTAGATCACTTTCACTATGATATTTAGATACATTATATATTTATAATACATGGATTATTATTTTATTTACTTGATTTGTACTTTAACTTCTATATGTATGATGTAATATTTATTCCATTTTCCATTAATTTGATATTTAGTTAATTCCATTATTTTAGAACTCTGTACCAGGGGTTACAGTCTCCCTACTTTTCTCTTTACCCACTAATACTAGTTGGAAGCTTTTGAAATATGGGGATGCATTATTTAGGTCTAGCAACAAAGTTGGGTTTTCCATGTGAGAGAGTGCCAAATTAGAGGATGTTAAAAAATTATCTCTACCTTAAATTGAATGCCTCACATAAGTAAAAAGAATAAAAATTAGACACTTTTTTTGGATGAGAAAACCAAATAATCACAATTTAGTATAATTAAATCATCCAATAACATGAATAATAAAATAATTAATGAATATAAGGTCATCATGGATTTGGATTTTCATTTCATAGCCCATTTGGATGCATTTTTTATGAATTTAATAAAAAAAGTTCATATCCAATGATAGTTGTAATACATTTATCCAAATCATTACCAATGACAAAATATCTCAAGAGGGAAATAAAAATGGCATGATCAATTAAATCCATGGAGTAATAGTGATTATCCTCTTCAAGGTGTAATGACGACTTTCAAACTCATGAATTATTTTGACCGAATGAAAATTAAAGGTAAAATTTTGACAAACTCACAATTTTTAATATTTAAGAGGGGTACTTGACTCGTACAATAGTGAATATAATTTATCACAATAAATACCCCTCCCTTACACATAAAACCAAAAACTGTTAGAAATTTTGAATTCTAAATTGGTGAAACCAACTAAAATCAATTAAGATCAATTATATTGATACAAATTAGTTCAAAATCATGTTTTAGGGGCATAATTTTCTTCAATCACTGACTTCCATAATTTTTAGTACATTTCCACAATAGATTTCAAAATGTACATGCATTTTCTTCTTTATAGGTAAAGGAAAGTTCAATTAAGTTCAAGATAAAACAAGTTTTTAATTGATTCCAATAAACAAAAACTTTTTGAAAAGACATAATAATTTCTTAGGTTGTTCAAAAAATTTATTATATTAACTTGATTTCAAGGAACTTCAAAAAAAATTGCAATTGTAAATATATAATCCTGAAAAAATCAACAAAAAATTATAGCATAATTTACACTTGTAACCAATTTGAGAAACATGGAAAATTACCCAACACTTTATTCTAAAAAGTGATCAAATTTCAATAAAATTCCATTATCAAAGAACTATAAATGAAAAATCCCAATAAATACTATTTAATGAATTATAAAAAATAATAATCCCACTATAATGAAGAATTGTCTACTTTAATTTATTCAAAACTACCCTTTATTATTTGAGTTAGGATCTATAGTTAGTAAGTCATAAAAACTAAAAAATAAAAATATGAACATGAGACTTAATAATTTAATGTTCAGGGACGATAATAATTGGAAAAAATTTTATGTGACGCTTAATCGAGAAAGTACCAAATAAAATCTCGTTACAACAATGAAAATTATCTGAATTCCTCTCAGAGATTTAAATTTTTTTTACATGAGGTACTTTTATATAAGTCTCAAACTTATGAAAAAATAGAAAAGAGCAAGTACAATTATGGCATAAATAGAATAATAATAATTATTATTTAAATTAATGAAAACAACAGAAGAACCATGGGTTTCTTCCCATGCAATATGAAATTTATATTCATTATCTAGACTGAAAGGCTTTCAAAATTTCATGAACATAGAAGGAATACATTCCCTTTGGATACCCTTTAAAATAATGTTAAATCATTTGTACATTACTTATAATTTTTCTATTCTCATCTCCAATAATTTAAAGAGCTATATTTTTAAGCACTATAAGAACAATGAATGGTATAAACCACTTAGATTTCAATTTATATAATAATAGTTTACGTTAGGAATTAATGAGAAGAATATTATGAACAACATTTTAATCTATCTTTTGAATAATGGAATCATGAAAATATTGAGACCTCTGTTTATAATTCTTATAGTTCTCATATGACTCTTTCTTAATGTCAGCAAGGTCACTCAACTCTAGCAGTCTTCTTTCTCTAGAAGTTTTAAAATAAAATTTAGGGACTTCACTACGCAAAAATATTTATGATAAATCTACATGAGAAAATGACATTAATTCCAAAAAAATCCCATATGGAGACATACCCATGGGGGATTAAATAAAGTTATATAATCCTATAATTATTTATCTTGTTTCAAGGACCAATCATTCCTAGAACATGAGGAATTTTTATCTAACATTTATTATAACTAATTCTTTTAAATTTATGGTTTTCCAACAGATTTTAGATGATACGAAGTTTTAATTTTAAGAAAATAACCATACTTCACCATTAAGGAATTGAACATATAATTTTTAAAGTGAGTTCCATTATTACTGATGAAAAATATAACCACTCCAAATCTTTTAATGATTTTTTAATGAATCTGATCACAATATTAGATTGATTATTTGAGAGAGCTACAACATAAACCCATTTGAAAACATAGTCTACATAAACCAAAATTTATTAATTTCTATAATAAATTGGAAATGGTTTAATAAAATCCAATCCCTAGACATAAAAAATTTCAGCTACCAAAATTATCTTTCAAGGAAGATCATTTTTTACCAACATTCCCTAACCATGAACACTTATACCACCTAATAACAAAGCTTATAGAATATTTGAAAAGTGTAGGTCAATAAAAATCATCTTGAAAAAAAATAATAATCAGTCCTCCCACCTCGTCCACCCTATAGTGTATAATGACAACTTTCAATAATGTGATGCATCTATTATTCATACACACACATCATAATAATTCCACCAACACACCCTCTAAAAATTATAGGGTCTTCCCAAAAATAGTATTTTATCTCAAAATTGAATTTATTACTTTGTATATGGGTTAAGTATTTTGGAATTATGACATCAACGATGAATTATGAAAAATATTCATACCAAATAGAGTGTTTGATAGACTTGGAAAACAATTTCTAATTATGAAAGGAATAATTTATCTCCCTGGGATCATCATTTTGTGTACTGGGATACCTATAAAAATAATTAACCACTATATTTTCACCATCATACTTATAGTTTATTTTTAAATAAATTTACCTTAGAAAATGTATCAATCGAATCAACCTAGGTTTCAACTATTTTATTAAAACATGTATTTCAAGGGAGAATGGTCTATAATAATTATAAATTTAAAACCAATTTTGTTCTACCTAAACTTTTCTATAGTAAACACTACCTCTAGAAATTCTTTCTTAGTAGTGGTGTAATTTCTTTGAGACTTATCTAGAAACTGGATAGGAAGTTTCCCCACATATAATTTATTATCCTTTAATAGTACTAAAAATTATCTAACAACCACATCAATAACATCACACATATTTTCAACTGACAACACCGAATCAGGTGCAATATTGATGGGTGGTGAAGTTATTTTCTATTTTTATATGTTAAAAAATTTATGATTTTTTTTCATAAAAAAATGAAATATGTGCCTTTGTCAAGAAATGAGAAAAGGTGACTAATTATTTTTAAAAAATATTTTATGAACCTCTTGTAAAAAATTGAATTCGAATAGAAAACTTATATCACCTTTGACATTAACAGGATGGGGAAGATCCTGAATGACCAATATATTAAATTTTATACCTTTATACCCATCCTAGAAACCTTATAACAAAGAATAATGCCTTAAAAAACAATGAATTGATATTTCACCCAGTTACGAATAAGATTGGTGTCTTAGAATCTCTCAAAAATTGGTTCCAAATTATGTAAAAAACATTAAAAAATTATTCTAACTATGGAGAATACAACCCTGAAAAATATAATGATTCTATCAATCATGACTGGAATTATTTCCATCATACAAATTTTAAAAGTATAAGGTTCACTAAATATTATAAATGGAATTATCCAGAAAGAAAATTTCATAAAGAGGCATGTGAAAGTGGTTTTCTTATGATCTTATGAGCCTACAAAAATATGGTTTTACCCATAATAGCCATCTATAAAATAAAAATAGTTAATTTTCATCTAGACTCCCAAAAATTTGATATAAAAATGTTTTTGGGAAATGATATTTTTCATTTACATAATTGATCTTTATATAAACTTTACATACTCTCTATTTTGTGACATTTCTAACTTGGATCTGTTCATTTTTCTCATTCGTAAAAATAGTGAAACCTCCATTATTGTGAACTAATTTGACCAAATTTATCCGAGAATTATCAAAACTAGTAATCTGCATGTGCGATGCATGAAACTAGATAATAATAATTATTATTATTAAGTACAAAATACTATTTATAAAACATAATAGTTCATATTAATATTTAAAATATTTGAAAAGAAAATGACACATAATAAAAAAAAAGTTTCAGAAATTGAGGAACAAAATTTACATAGTGAGTAGACTTCTTGAAAAAATACATAATCAAGGAACAATATTTACAGAAAGGCTTAATGACCAAGAATTGAAATTAATAAAATTGAGGAATAAACAGTGCCCTCTATAGATAGAAGTGCTTCTGAATTCTCAAATAGAAGGGATTTTGAATCCTCATTGGCATACAAGATCATCGTAGCTTGGAAAAAATTTCAAGCCACCATATATTGAGGGCTAGAGTGGCATTGAGGGTCATATTTCTCCATGGATGGGTGTTAGAAGGCATGAAACTATAACTTTCTATGCTGTCATATCACTTTCTTTTAGAGGAATCCCTCCCCCCGAACATCTCAAAGAACTCTTTGAAACTAAATAAGTTTTCACTTCTTTAGCTGCATGACATATTTGTGTAGGATTCATGACCATATACTTGTTATAAAATTTGTGGTATGAGCTATATAGATATAAACTTGAAAAACATTTCAATCAAAACTACAAGAACATAAATCATGGTAAAAGAGTTCCAAATATCATCAGTTCAGAAATGAATTATACAATCAATGTAATGTTATACACATGTAACAATAGACAACATAATAAAAATCTAAAGCAACATGAGTATGCCTCATAGAATTAGAAAGCAGTGAAATTTCCCCTCATCCGAATGGCTACCTTCTTCAATAAATGTAATAGTGTTGGATTGTGAGTTTTAAACCCCACATGAACATAGACAAAAAAAGGGCAAGCAGAGACTTCAACCAATTTAGAAGACCGAGAAAAATGAAATTGAATAAAAAAATGAAAACAAAATGAACCCTGATATATCATGTGTCACTATCACCATTCTATATAAACTTGAATCTGTATAAATTATAAGTGAATATAGAACATACAGACACATAAGTGCATACAGATTCCAGAAACATTATTTCGGTGTTCAACAAAAAATAATAAATGAATGTACAGGGAATAGTATAATGATTCAAAAAATTACATAAACACCATACCTAATATATACAAACATCCATCATTAACACTCTTATTGAAGGTGATGTTTTAAAAAGGGAACATTCATCTTGAACACTATTATGGAACATCTAAGAAAAATTATATATAATTACAAAATAAATTAAGATAAAAGTAAGATAATGTGAAGATTTTGAATATACAATGGGTAATAAAATAATAATTTTAAAAAATTGCTTTAGATTAGCATTAAAATAAATATGCACAGTAAGAAAAAAACCTTGGTAAATGGTAGACATCTGACTTTTCTTCAGTTCTGTAAGTATATGGCTGTCATGTCCCATATTTGAATTGGACGTTTGGTTTTGAAAATCAGAAAGTAAGGTAGTTGAGGTAAAAAAAACTTGTAATGAGGGTGATCAATTAAACAGAAAATATATCATGTAGACAGGAACCTGAAAAAAATTAAAATAATAATAATATGAATACCTCTAGATAGGAATAATACTCTTTCCGGCCTAGTCTTCAAGAAGCTTGCTTAATTTTTGGAAGGTGTGTGTGTCATCTCTGTACTCGTATGTTAAGATATTAAATAATAATATTTTCTAGTGAAGAATCTAATATTAAAAACAACAGTTAAAATGGGTTATGTTTTTAGAGTATGTGTATAGTGGTGTTAAAACTGTAGCTCCATCACATGTTTTATAACCATAACTACCAAATATGGAACCCTTATAACATTAAATGTTGCCAAATATTGAACATTATGGAATTAGAGAGGTGGAATGTATATTAAATATAATGAAACATGTGATTGGATTTTTTCATAATTATATAGGTGTATGAAATATAATGAAAAAATGAATTAGTAGAGAACAATAATATTTTAATTTTTTAATGTGAGAACAATATTATATTGTAATATTTGATCAAATTATTATCTTAAGGAAGATCATCCATTTTAGATTTCATGACTAATATATTATCCTAACAATATTTTTCGAATGATTATAATGATTGGATATATAATTACAAGCATTAGAACCAATAAAATTATACATGAAGTGTCATAAATTTCAAATAATAAACATTAGAGATTGATAATTGAAATTCTAAATCTAACATAAAAGATATTGTTTTGAAACAATTGAAACATAACAAAAATTATATAGATAATGATTTGTTTGATAAAATAAATGTGAAAACTGAAACAATAATAGCAATTGATTACTGTATCTGGTGTGCAAGTCGAACATACATATGCAGGTTCCTCCATCTTTCATCAAACCTTTCAGATGTGTGCATCTAGGCTACATTGTATGGCCACTTCTGGATAGTGGATGAAAGTAATGATGCACCCTGAAACTAAATAATTTAACTAATTTAAAAAAAATTGAGAAAACATTACACTCTATAACCTATAATAATTAGATAGGATTAGTGTGTGCATTATATGTGTTAGTACAGGAAACCTATATTCTCTAATAAAATTAATGTTAAAATTTGTAGTATAAATATATAAGATAATTTCAAAAAATCGTGTTCAATTAGGATGTTGCAGTACCTTTCAAATGCACAACCCAAATGGGGATGTCATTCATTGGAATGTTTTGTTAATGCCGCATCATCTTGAGAATTACTATTGTGATATAATGTGGTAAAAGAGGAATATGTCAACGCTGGTAAAGAATGCATATATTCAAAATGACCAAAATCATTTTAGTTGTTTTTTCTAAATCAGAAAAGTATATTTGTATTATAAATTTTTGGAAAATTCATATCAAACATGGATTAAATAATATTGGAGATAGTTTTAGAGAATTAATAAAAACAAAACAATACAAAAGTTTGAAAAAATATATCACTACATATGGATCTACCTGTGATTTTTTTTGAAATGATCCGATATGTATAATGGTGGAGACTAGTTATTGTGCAAGAGGTTTTGTAACTATAAAGGGGTTAGTAGAACATAGTTCATAATAAGAATGAATTGTAGTTTAGTTGTTTTTTCTGAATTAGAAAAATAAGATATATATTATAAATTTTACAAAAATTCATAGAAAACATGGATTAAAGAATATTAGAGAAAATTTTAGAGAATTTATAAAAATAAAACAACATGCAAGTGTGAAAAAATATTACTTCATGTGGATATAACCATTAATTTTTTTAAGGGATCAGATATGTATAATGGTGAAGACCAGTTGTTATGATAGAGGTTCTGAAGAGCTATTTGTAACTATAAATGGGTCAGTTGCATATTGGTCAAGATAAAAAAATCCTCAAAGAGATGGCCACTGTAGATGCAAGAGTAGATCACTGGTGAAGAAATGCCTATACTGGTTGTGGTGCATGGATGAGTTGAGTAATAGAGATAGGAGGTTTCTAGTATAGAGGGAGGAAAAAATATTGACAGAAGTGGATGTTTGTAAGGGTTATAAGTATTATAACAGAACCCTACTTTGGTATTTCTAGTATACATATAGTAGATTACTATGGCTACTTGAAAATATTTATAACACATACAAACTAAAAATTTATGTTCTAACAACACTAACTGAATATTCAATATGCAAACAATCTACAATAGGCAATATGCAAACAATTATGTATAAGAAAAAAATTATGTATAAGAAATCGTCAAACAAATATGTATAAGAAAAATGTTATGTATAAGAAATATAAAAATAGTTAAGTATAAGAAAAATGAAATCTGAAATCTAAAAAAATTCACTTATAAGAAAAATATGCAAACAATTATGTATAGAATTCTTTTGAGAAATCTTCAATATGAAAAAATTTATATCTAAGTAATTTGAAAATAGTTGTGTATAAGAAATCTATAAATAAATTCAAATTATACAAAATTGATGAGATTAAATGAATTTTATGTTTTAATTATAGAACAAATGGAAATTAGTATAACAAATGCGTATTAAAAAATTCAGATGTAGCTAAAAAATATATATATTAGAGAGAACTGAATAATTATCCAAAAAATATGAAAACCGACCTATTGTGAAGAACTTTATTGTATAAAACTCTGACAAAATCATATGAACAAAGAGAAATAGAGAACTACAAAGTAGATAAAAATAATACATAGAAGCTTCCGAGGAGAAAAGACCGTATGCCAGATGCAATAGTTTATTGAATATGCGCTTACAAAAAATTTGGACCCTTTTTCAATTTCTGTAAAAGAACTGGAAGAGTTATTTTAAAATAAAATATCTGATTTAGGTGATGGTGAATGGATTCTGGAAGCGGGTGCAAGGCATGATTTACCGTGGTAGGGCTCAGAGGAGATTGATAATGCCTAGAATCGTCATAGACAATGAGGGATTTCGCGACCAAGAGGGGAGGGGGTTGGAGTGATTGAGCACAGTGGGAGGAGGAGTAGAATATTGGATAAAGGATGCACATCTTGGAGGAGTCAAATAAGACCGGAAAACCTAGGAGATGGGATGCCGAAAATCTGTTTCAGTAATAGTAAGAGGATATGAGTAGATTCTTGAGGATGAGCAGTAGAAGAGGAGTAGTAAAATGGTGAGAAGGATACAGTCAGTAGTCTATGGGAAAATCCAGACGAGGGAAGGCGATACCGAAGTTGTACCCCTAGGAGTTTCCATGGAATAACACAATGGGATTCGTGTTTGAAGGGAGATACTCTTGCATAATTGCATGACGGGGAAGGAGAACCCTAAGATGGAGTGAAAAACTGAGGAAGTGAGGGGGGTAATGGGGTCACGGATGATGGAACCTCGATATTGTAGGGAGAACCTATAGGAGGGTGAACATGAGCGACATAAAACCTAGTAGTTGGAAGAAAAAACACGAGATGAAAAGGGAGAATGTGAGTGGTGGAATCCCTAGATGTTGTGAAGGAAAAACATGAGTAGTAGAGGGAGACAGTCGGGAGTTTCAAGTGGGGAAACTTGTTTTGGGTGACATGGAAGGTAGGCAGCAATGGAGTGTGGTTGGTAGATGGTAAGACACGTTGTAGGAAGGAAAACCTATGATTAGTATATTTCGTACATTGGGTATATAATTATAGAAACAAGAATATTTATACCATCCTCCCTCATAACACATTTTATGTTCATATTTAGCCTTTTTTGACCCCCAACACTTGTTTTATAATCAGGTTCTATAGTGATTCTATGAATGGAAAATGACAAACTATTTCCTTTTATGTCTAAAATGGCCCATCCTATATAAGATTCCTACTTCTTCAACACAAATAAAATCTTTCCCTTTTGGATTTTTCTAATTAAATAGAATGATGACTCGTAGTAAAGAGTTATCACTCTAAAATAAATATTTTAGTTATGTTGAAATATGTTTAAGATCAATGTGTACTTCTTCTTTATTGGATACTATACTCCTGGGACTAGAAGGTATAAAATCACCATCATGTTTATTAAAGTGAGAGTGAAAAATTGAAAAATTATCAATTTCTATTTTCAAAAACACACTTTTCTTTACTAACATCTAAACTGGAAAACTCACTATCTTAATTTTCTAGTTTTTATTTTAAGATTTTTTTTCTTATCAAATTCATCAGATTATTGCAATATATCTCCCTAAATTGAATCAAAATGTTACTCAAATTTTATTAATGTAGGAAACTCAACCTCAAGCTATCCTATAATCTTTATATGTTCTAGAACAAAAATATCATATTTTTGAATGATCACCAAATCTGGGATTGCCCTGCTATACAAATCTAGATGGTTTACTAGATTTTTTTTTAACACTTACGTAATGTTTGGAATTTTTTTCTCATCATCAAAATGAGTTTCCTCAGCTATAATTTGTATAAAAAATTATTCTTTATGATTTAATGAGTTCTTAAATTATAATATCTAAAATATTTAATAGTTCTTACCATATTTTGGTTCTTTAACATTCTTAAACACATGTAACTCATCATCTTATTCAAAAAATTTAAAAATAAGACTACCCTTTCCCACATTGATAAAAGCTCATCCAGTGGCTAAGAAGGGCCTACCCAGAATGGTAGGTACTTATTGGTCAGACACCAATTATAGGAAAAGAAAGTTAGTATGTTGTAATAGATTACCAACTCATACAATAAGTTCATAAAATCATCCTATGAGATGTGTGAAAGATCAGTCAAATAGTCATAAAACAACAACGTTGGGTTGTAAGTATTCCAATCCCAACAATTGAACTAGTTACAAAGGAAACTTATTTTTTCTCACACGATGTTAAATTTTTTTTCAACAGACCAATATTCCCTAAAGTGTAAGGAATTAAAAAAATACACAAATTTTTAAGATTTTTTGGAATTTTTTTAAGAATAGAACTGCACTCTTTAGTGAGTCTGTAAGTGGAAAATTATTCATATGTTTTATTGGTTGAAATAGTTTTCTTGAGAGACTTCATATATGAAGTAATTTTAACTAGGGCTTGGATTAGAAAAATATTCATTAAGATATTGTTGAAAATCCAAAGGATTTTAAGAAATTCATTTTTGTTGTCATTGTAATTTATTATTTTAGGGGAAGTTATGGATGGGAAAAAATTCTTATAAATAGAGTGTATTTACCCAGTTTCTTCTACAAGATTCTATTTTCCTTTATTATTTTTCAGTTTAGAGTCTTTTTCTTCTTGATTTTCAAATGAAATAGCTGGATATATTTTATTTTTAGTAGTGTTTTCCTTATTTATAGATTCATTATTACCCATAATTTAGGGTCCAGATACATCTAGAACTATGGCCTATAAAATTTAAGTCTTCTAATATTTGGTTAGTAAAATCAATTTTTGGAAAAAATTTAAAATTGTGTCTAAACATCCAACATTGAGGAGAATTATCTCTAAGAGATTGGTTTTTATTTTAACAACCCACTTAGTTTACATATAGTTTTACATTTTAGTTCATTATATATTGAAACTATTCCTTTATATAATCCAATTAAGAGTCCATTTTCATATTAGAGAAAGTGTTTTTTCCTCTTTTATTCACTCTTTTCCCCGTATAATTTTTTTGTTGAGAATTTAAAGCAATATTTTTTGATACTTTGTCTTAAATACTCATTAGTTTTATCATTATAGTCTCCCCTAGCAGATTGGTCAAATAAATTCTATCTTAAGGAGGAAAATACATTATAAAATCTATCTATATGGAGATGATATTCGAGATAATGATGGGGAATATTTGTAAGAAAGTCCCTAAATCAATCCCAAGACTTATAAAAAGCATCTCCATTTTCTAGATAAAATATTGTGATTTTGGTTCTATGATCTCCCTTAAGAATTTTTGGGTAGAATATCATGAAAAATTAATTGTAAACTTGAGCCAAGTTTTTAAAAATATTTCCATATAGACTTTGAAAACAATTTATATCACCCCTTTAAGAAAAATTGGATAAACTATTACCCTATGTTCATCTTTAGAGATTCCATGCATAGGAAACTACTGAATAATGTTATAAAAGCCTCTAATGAATGCCATTGAGTCTTCATTTGATAAAACATTAATTTAAGGAAGCATTTACATATGTGGTTTTTTAATCTCATAATATCTGGCCCTATGTGAAAATTTAATTGAAGACGGATTTATTGGTACCTAAGAGAGTTAAAACACCCTCATCCAAGGACTTTTATGTTTGTCTTGGATTATTAAATATTCCCATATCTATTCAGTTTAAACAAGATTTATTTCTATCATATTTTTTATTTTTTTTCTTTTCATAGAGATATAGTAATTTTTAAATTTCATGTTATATGGGCACTAGATATTGAGATTCTTATCATGGGTGCATACACAAAATAAATTTTGAACACTATTCAATAGTTTCTATATTTTTAAAAAAAAATATTTTTTTGACTGATTTTTTGACTTATTTAAGATATATATACATATTTGTATTTTTTTTTTATTTTTTTGGAAGTACAAAGCCATTCATGTAAATAGGGAAACAAATTTAAAGGATATTTAATTTAATATCCCAAATATTAACTTAAATACTACAAGGTAGTAGTGAGATTGTTATTGAATCCATAGGGATGAAAATTATGATTGTAGTCCAAGAAAGAAAATAAAAAAAAACAAAAATTCATGAACATGTAAACAACAGTTATGAATATTTTTCTTTGAAAAATTAAAATAAGTGTATGATGATTTTTACCAGATTAAGTGCTAAAATATAAATGAAAATAGATGTGTAGATGATGAAAAATAATTAAAAGTTTGGACAATTTCAACTACCTGATTTAAAAAATATTTTCCTTCTTTTATAGAAGGTTAATTGAAGATGTGTCCAAAAATTGATTAGGTTACCTTGTTTTACTAATTTATTAACCCATTAATTGAAAATTCTTATAGTTTTCCACTTACATGATTCTCACAACCATAAAATTTTGAATAAATTTCAATAAAAACAATCTAAAAAATGATTAAATAATTTTGAAAAAAATTCACAATAGGCACATACAATTTTATAACTAGAATTGAAATCATCATAATATTATTATGTAATAGAAATTTTAGAAAGATGTAAGAGATAAATAAAAATTCCTCCAGAATTTTTTATTTCAACAATCACTATGAAATCAAAAAATATAAAACTGAACACCAAGAACGAAGCAATAAGAAAAATATAAGAAGTATTACCATGATTTTATAATCTGGAATGAGAACATGTACTACTTGTATATCATACCTTTACTGTAGTCTAGAAGTCTACCACATATTTCCATTTCCAAATGACATCATAATGAGTGAATTCCGCTCCTTTTTGTACTAGAAACTCTTTTTTATTTTTATTTTTCTCTAGTGATAAAAAAATATCAGATCCCAAAATGCTAGGTGGTAACATCAAGTACATCATTCAACCCATTACTCACGAGGGTCATGTTATATTTATTTTACCCTTATAATAACTAATTAATTCCAACATGTGTTCCTTTCTTAGATTGAACCTGTAATACATAGAAGTAAAAATATAACCCTACCTTAATTAAATTATCTTCATCATCATACATCACTACAATCTAAAACATTCAATGCTTCCAATGAATACAATTCAACTTGACCTTCACCTAGGTAAAAATTCATTGAGTCTTCAAAAAATATTATCTTCAAGTCAAATTTTAAAGGACAGAGACTCATTAAAATTCCTTTAAACTCAACCATTAGATCTAAAATTTGGTTCTTTCTTTTGAGTCATGGTTAAACTCTATCTTTTTAAATCCAACATAGATAAATAAAAATAAACTCTCACTAAGTAATTTTTAAGGATTTCCTATGATCATCCTCTCACATCTTCTTAGAAAAAATTATGGAGATGACTGAGCCTTTATCAAACCTAAAATAAGGATCCAATAAAATTAAAAAACCACTCTTCAATACATTGATAAAAAATGTATCACTTTTCGATTGAATCGAATGTGTGGAATAAAACAACAATCCCAAAATTCAGTTCTTGAAAATTGGATTCATGATTATTTATTATAGTGGTTCTCAGTAGGCCTTGGGTCAAACTCTCTAGTATAATTGGCTTCACTAGTCAGATCATCAAAAATCTATTAATCAAAGGATAATTCAACCAAATATTCAAATAATTCCATTAATAAAAATCCCAATTCCCAAATTATTCTTTATGAGAGCTTATCAACTTCAATGGTGACTCATGCTTGGTCAACCTTGAAAAATTTCATTTTTGATTGACCGCCTTCTTCAAGCTCAGGACTTAAAAAACCTTTATTTCAAGTCATCAGCTCACATCAAATGCAAAGGATGAATCAAGATTCATATTTCAGACCATATGTGTTGAAAGTTAATCCAACATCGATATATCAATGAAAAATCCAATCCAAAATTATATTCTTCATATTTGAAGAGGTTTTTGATGTTGGTTTCCATTGCTCCCTAATTTCTTCATGATTATCCTCTTCAATAATTATTGTATTTGAACACATCAATCCATTGATATTTTTTGTTTTTTCAAATGACTTCAAATCTTTGACCTTACTCAGATCTTCATTAGTCAATCTCATCTTTGATTTTCTTCTCATGTATATCAAAGTTGATATGGTGTTGATATATCAATATTATATGTAACTTTGGGATCCAATTACTTTATCAGTTTCTATTAGTTTATTTAGTCTCATTTGTATTCCTTCTTTCTAGATAATAAATCCCAGTTATTATGATCTCGACACTCTCATGAGGTATAGACCAGTTAGGGTTGTTTCGTCCATGTATTTGACTAGATAATACCAAGATTGGGATCTCATTATTCATTTAACTTCAATTAGTTCTATAACATTAAAATTTATGATCAACTTTATATGGCTTGGTTTGGAAAATAGAAATCAGATTACTTCATTCCATGGGAGTAGGATAAATTATCTTATGAGAGCTAATTTAACTTATGGCCAAAATATTTTATAGAGAAAATAAGTGAATTATCTTACACCAGAGTTTCAAGTAAATTCTATTATGTGACTACCCAATATTTATCTTAAAAATATTATTTATAATCAATAAATGGTTGTACCAACAAAATAGAAAATAAATCTATTATAAAAAAATTTCTAAAACATATCTCAACATTAAAAAGTATAAGAATTTTTTTTGAAAAAATTAATCAGATTAAAAAAAGTTCACACCAAAATATTTAAATCATATAAAAACATAATTTTGAGAAACTAAAAAATCATCATCATAGTAAGAAAAATATTTCAAATAAAATCTCTCTTAAAGTAAAAAAATTCACCACACTCATGTTTTATTAAAAAATTATCATATCAATTTAAATCTGAAAGACATGAAAATTTTGATGCTATAATATAATAACATAAAATAAAGGATCATTTAAATAGTTTTGTACTAGAAACACGCGATTTTAATTAAATATTCAAAGAATAAAATATTTTGCGCAAGATCACTAAATCACTTTAATTAATTCATTTATGTTAAAAATTTTATAAAAAAAATCCTTTAAAATATGTGGTGAACATATAAAAAAATAGTTCCACATCATATTTTTATTTGGGTTTTGGTACTAGATTATTTAAGAATATGTCATATCCTATGATTGATACCAGGCTGGTGCATCATGAACACTTTTTCCGGTAGAAATTCCATGATACCAAGGGCTCTAAATTACTATTTTTTTTAATTTCATGTTATAATTTTTATATTATTTCACCTCATGTGATGAAGATTGTGTTCTAGATTTATGGTTAATTATGAATTTTGGCGCTTGTGTTATCCCAGATAATGGATAGTTGAAAACTCAATAGGGGTGAATTGAGTTCCTAATGTTTTACTCACTTTAAACCACACTCTTCTTAATATGAGAGTTGAAATATGTTACTTAATTTATATAGTCAGTATAAATTTAAAATTCCAAATGAAATTTTTTGAAAAAAATGTATTTATATTGGTTTGAGGAAACAAAATCCCCTAGTAAACTCCACCAACACTCAACTCCAAGAGATTGGGGTTTTCACAATAACAACCCTTTTTTCTAGGGGATCCCAACTATGTATAAGTAGCTTTAATTTACTATAATGGTATAAGATATTTCAATTAGACTCTCCGTTTACAATAACTATCCCTATCCTTAACACACTATTTTATAATGAGTAAAAATAAAAAGATATAAATCATCTTTTGAATAATTATTTTGGCACACAATTTCTAGAAACAACTGATAGTAGATGAAGATACATACCGATAAAATGATAGCTTTCAAGGTACAACTCTGTTGATCTTCAGTGAAACCGATAAACTTGTAATCACAACATGATATTATTTATATGAGATGTTTTCTATGTATAAAAATTCCTTGTTACTGTTATCAGAGTATTGATCAGTGTTTTCAAATCGTTGTAGATCTCTATTGTTTCTTGTATCCATGAATCAACTAACTTTTCTTTTCTATATATCATTTTTTAACATAATCATCAAGATAATAATCATGATAAAGTTGAAAATCAATTTAAAAGTTGATATTAGAGGCTTTTAATGGCATGTATCCATTCTTTAATAATATGGAATAAGCTTCTATAGTGGAACTATCAAAGATCTTATTCTTCGGATCTCTCTATTCTTAGGGAAATTATACTTCATATAAATCAATATTTCTTTAAATAGAAATACCTTTTTTTTTTATTTTCACAAAATGCAAGAAATGATTATAAATATATTATGAATGTTATCATGATATTTTTCATAACAGTTAATTCTTCATAAGATATCCAACTGGTATTATTGTTCTTGTAAGATAAACTTCCAAGAGACTTCGAAAGATAAAAAAGATATTTGAGTCATATTGTTCATAAGATAAAATAAATTCAACACTACATAGGATATTTTTTCATTATAAGATAAATATGTTACTAAGGTGTGATACTTATCTTTCACAACATCTTTTTATGTTCATAATATAATATTTTAAAAATTTCCTTTTTGTAAGATAATGACTTCCCATAGATTCATTGTATCTATAGTAACTAGATTTTAACATACAAAAACTCAATCATTCTCTTCATAAGATAATATCTTAAATAGTATGATAAACATTAAAAAGGAATCTTTCATGATTCTGAGTAGACGAAAGATAGTTTTTGATTCTATTAAGATAAAATAATTTTATTTAGAATAAATATTTTACACGACATAATATAAAATCTTATAGTCAACCTAAGATACATTCCTCTGATAAAATTATAATATGAAACACTTGAGATAAACTCAATATAATAAAATTATTGATTTTTTGCATTATAAAAATGCATAAAAATTGAGATATGTTAGAAAAAAATATGTTTTCCAATAATTCTACTATTTTTGATGATTAAAAAATCCATTGAATTTAAAAAAAATCTGTAATTATATTTTAAAAAAAATTTAAGATTTATATTATTATCCTTTTAACATACAACGTTTAAAAAAATGTATTCTTCATTTTTTATTCTCTAAAATTTAGAATAAACCTAGATATTAAATTTTCATTTTCTACATTTTCTTATAGCCAAAATAATTTTTTCAATATTTCATTTTTTATAGTCTCCTTTTTCTTATCCCCCTTTTTTGATATAAAAAATAAGTACAAAAATGGAATAAGATAAATATTGCACATGTAAATTTTTTAATAGTTAATACTACTGATTATGAACAGAATTTGGCATATAGTTGTGTTAAAAAATAGAGATTATTAAGTAATTAATGGAGATCAAATATAAAACGTGAATAAAGAATATAAACTAAAAATAAAAAATAAACATATTGACCATATAGTTAAATAGATTTAACCAAATCGTATGAAACAAATGAAAGAGAGAAAGAAATCATAAGACAATAATATTGAAAAGATGATAAAAAGAAGATAAAATCATATTGAAAACATATTATCCAAAACTTGATATAAAAGAGATAAATGCATTAAAAAATGGAAATTAAGAATTAAATCATTGAAATAATTTAAAAACACCATCCAACCAAACATGTTAAAATATTTATTAAAGTACCATCCAAATGAGCATCCAAAAATGAAAATTGGTAATTTTTGTAAATTTTGGAATATGAAATGATTTTTTGGAGGTGATTTCCTGAAATATAGAGGCCAGAAAGAGGATAAAGATATGAAGGAAGAAGATCATCATCCATTTGTCAAATAAAATCACCCAATATTAATAAAAATGCTACATGTACTGCTCAATCACTTTAAGCGATCCTTAGATAAGTGTATTAGATGTTGAGAGAATATTTCAGAGCTCTCACCATATAAAAGTTATATATAGGTGTAAAGGATATCTTAGAAGATGGTTTGAGTATGGGAAAAGATAATTTTTTTAGAAAATATAGGATTTTTCTTTTGATATGTTCTAGTAGGGTCAATTATTTTATTTAACCTTTGAGAAGAAGATACATAGTGATCAATAATGGGAGGTCCAATAAGTTTTATCCATCTAATTTGAAATAAATAATTAGAAATGTGTTAATCCTTTTTACTATGTCCTTCATGTTATAATGAAGTATAGTTTTAAAACCATTCTAGACCCACTACGAATGATTTTCGAAGAAATTTTGTACATCTCCCTTCTTAGAGAAACCAAACAATATCTTCCTCAAAACATTAAAATAATTATCTATCATACTAGCTCAATGATCAATGAAAAAAGTTCATTTCCTCTTGTAGAAACTTTTCAATACAGAGGCTCAAGAAATGCATCAATATTTTCCCATTATTTATCTTCTAATGATTCTAGATTCAAAATTATTACAACAATTTGATATTAAAACTCAAATAAATTTTACGAAAACATAAAAATTAATTTCAAAGTTTCAATCCATTATTTGTAATCCATTAATGATTAAACATATGTCCTTCTATACATGATATGGACTAATTGGAATTTATAGTGCCTTATATTTTAACAGGGTGCATATTTCAATTTTATCTTGATCAGTTGATACAATGAAACTTTAAGGAAATACATGTAACATTTTCATTTTACCTATTAAATCCCTTCTAAAATCCTGAAATATATCTCTATAGAGTAGTTAATTTTTCATTGATGTAATGGAAAAATTCATTGTATCTATTCTTTGATACAATTGTTTTAATCTATAAAGTACCTCCCCATGATTTCCAGCTTCTCCAGTAGGTTCTTTTGAACATATTTCGAATATATATTTATCCAAAAAATTTATTTCATTAAAATTATATTTTTAAATATCCTAACCATAGAGAGTCCTAATTTCATTTCTGGACTCTGGAAACTAATATCTTAGTGACTCCACTTCCAATATTTAAATTGAGCACTCTTGATCTCTTATTAGCTATATCTAATTTATTTTTAGTAATTTATGATCATGAATGTTGAAAAAAACAGGAGAAAAAGTGTCTTGATGAACATATATCCTTATAGTGTCATCATCTAGTTGATTTCTGTCAACATTGGTTATCTCATCATATGACAATTCTAAAGATTATGATCTTACTCTTCCACTTGAAACCAACTGAGTTACATTCCTTTATTCTTGATCTTTATTACTGGTGATATTTTGACTAACCAGGTCCACATATTTAGTTCTAATTCTTCAAATCATCTCACTAGATGAAGATATTTTAACCATAGGTATTACAATCAACACTACTTATATGGTTCATACTTGACCACAAATTATTAATATTATGATAGGTAAGAAAAAATCTTGTATGCTAGAACAAATGGGGATAAAATATCATTCAACTTATATAAAAACAAGAGTTGTACTAATTTTTGGAGCCAATTATTTTCTTAGACTGAACAACAACTCTTATGCATCTTCTTCTTTCCATGAGATTCTTATTACCAGGAATATCTCTTATATGAATAGATTAAATTGGCCTTTCTACTAAAATAATATCAATTATAATAACTACACCATTAATATAAAATACCATATAAAATGACTCCCCTTGAGACGAATAAGGGTATACTCTAATGTCTTATTCGAAGCATACTAAAACAAACATTTTTGAGGAATAATTCCAAAAAAACCACTTCTCCTTAAAATTATTTCGGTCAAAATTGTTAATATATTAAAATGGTTTGTGGTGTTGTCATTGTTCCATTAAGAAAAGCTAGGGACAACCATATAATAGTAATAAAATGATCCACTAATTACTAGTTGGTCTATCACTTTTATATTGTGAAGTATATTCCATAGTTGAATTCATTCACATTCGGTTCACCACATTTGTTTCATCGGAAATATGTGGTTTACTTGGAAAAAATGTCTTTATTATGGGGGGTTAAATGACTTATATAATCACTCAAGTTGGGTTTTACATTTTTTTTATCTCTAATAGAAACTACGAATGACTCCCAAATCCCTAATTGAGTACATTCCTTCTTTCTAAAGGAAAATTATTCATTGGGGTTTCATACCAAAAAATGCTTAGTAACACACATTATTCAATGGGATAGGAGGTCGGGCTCATAACACTCTTTTAGGGGTATTTTTTTTCTACTCTAATAACCTCTTATAGATTTAAGATACATTTAAGGATCTCTTTAAAATCCCAATATGAGACCGGTTACCATAACAAAATGATCATAGGTTTAATCCTTTTATATGTGAAGGTGAATAATATTTTTTAATACATCTATATGTATCTAAGGTTATTTATCCATTTTCCATTAGTGGGTAGATACTTATATTTTGAATCTATATAACTAAGAAGACCATAGTTTATTGTCCTCCATTGAGGCAGTTAATATTTTGGGGATGGGATTGATTCATTTTGAGGCATACTACAAATCCTAATTTATAATAGGAATACAAACCCACACAGTTCATTAAAACAATGTAGTTTAACATCAAATGGAAAGGACATATATGGGGGCAATTATGTACTATATATTGATCTCGAGCCCCAGGGAGGCATCCTACACATCCTGGTTATCATAGGAATTAGAGTTACCGCAGTTCAGTCATGCCCATGGGACTTACCCTAAGGTAGACTCCCTTATGTGGGGAAACTTATATAATGTCATTAATCATGGAACACACACTAATTTTTCCCAGGATAGTGTAAATTCATGATGCAAATGATATGATCATTGTAAATTTTTAAGCCCACATGATCAATTATAAGTATGAGAAACAAGGATAGTAAGTCAACAGTGTCACTGCATATGGATTTATGAATTATGCATTGAGACAACCATTTTTATGATTAATATGGACTCGATCCATAGAATAGAAAGCTATGAATCTTGGTTATGGAAGGAATCATAGTAAAAATAGTTCATTTTCCTACTTATTCTGCTAGTGGATGAGGTAGAATGATCATACCATGGGAGATATTGGCTCCCTATGGTTGAAATGTTGGAGAAATAGAGGGGATCAAACTGAGGTGAATTCCAATTTGATATCGGGCCTTAAGAACAAGTCCAATATATCCTAGTTATAGCTAGAATCATATTTCCAATAGTTCACTTGATAAGGGATTACACAATTATGTAATCCATTGAATACTTTATATGGAGATCGATCCTCAAAAAGGAATCATACATATCCTGATTATGGTAGGAATTAGAGTTCTCATAGTTTAGTTGATTGGGGATTACATTATGAGACCACCATTTAGGTATTTTATATATATATTAGGACTTAGTAATAAATCGTTTATATCCTGGTTATAGATGGAATTAGATTTATCATAATTTAGTTGATCGATACATACACTCTGAGGATATCCTTATATGTCCACATAAATTTTCTTTCATGTCATGGGATGCCAACTTGTCATGACTTGATTGTTTTCCTAACATTTCTGATTTCCTTCCTAATATTTTAAGGATGTATGAACATTCCCTAGTTTGACTAGTGTACATGTCTGAATATGATCGCATGATCCATCTAAGATTTGTGGAGGAATTTTAAAAACATAAAAGACATGACAAGAGACCATGGTATGATTGATGCTGACATATACAGAAGGTGTTGCAAGATCTGGCTGTATTGTCTAGAGGGAATCACAATATTTTGGTGGACGTGTCTGCAGGGTTCCACATGATCTGGCTGAGTTGTCTGGGTGTCATCAAGAGACCTGACTAACATGATTGGAAGGTGTCACATTCTAACACCTGATATTTTATGATAAATATTTTTTTATGTATAATGTTATATAAAGGAATATTTCACTACACACAACACTAGCTTGGATTGCTTTACACGCAATCACGACCTTCCTTTATAGCGTGTGTTGTACGCAATACCAAGAAACCCTAAAAAACAATATGCTATTAAAATATTATATAAACTAGCCGTTATGAATAGTAATACACACCTTTTGAAATTTTATAAATTTTATCTTTCAAAATTGACTTAATTTTAGGATTCGTAATATCAAAATTAGCCTAGGGTGAATTTTTGGTATTTTTCTAAAAACTTTCAATTTTTTTATGAATAGTGAAAACACTGTGTTACTATTTAAAAACTGACTTTTTATTTAAATAATTATTTATTTTATTTAAATTTATTTTAGGTCAAAATTGATATATAATACCTATATAAGATCAAAGTAATTCATTGGAGTCGTTTTATAATAATTTTAGATATATAAATTTTTTATTGAACTTTTCACCGTCTTTTACCCACCTCCTAGGAGAGTTTGAAAATTTACATAAAAATTAATTTTACCACTTCCGTGAGTGGAATTTTGAAAATCCGAGAAACACTGTTAATATCAAGGAGTAAAATGTGATTCAATGAGATAAAAATAATTTTTGGTGAATAGTAACTTTTTACTTTTATTTACCACAGTTAAAAGTAAATAGGTTAATTAAGGGTAAAAATGGTATTATTATTACCCTAACACATTCCTAATTCTATTGGATAAGTTTAATTTGACCAAAAACAACCTTAGGAATAAAATATGACCATTTAGGTTCACTTGGATTAGATTAGGACATTTTTATTATTTTATTTAAAGAATAGTTAAAAAAGTTAAAATCAATGTTTAATAACTAAAACATTTTTAATATAAGGTTATAAATAAAATATTTTAGACTATAAATATTCATTAGAAAGATAAATAGATTTCGTACATAATGGTATTTTATTTATAATTTTTAGACATTAAATAATTTAATTTATTTATGACACAATGATGATGTAGTAATTACCTTATTAATGAAATATTAACATAATTGATATTATAAATACCCAAATAAATGTAATTTGAGACTTTTTATGAATTAAAATAATTATATAGGTTAATATGACATGTTATTTTTTATTAAATTAACTTTTTTTTCGAACTGATCATGCTGTTATGATTTTCACAAAAAACAAATACCAAATAGTGTCAAAAAGTGACTTAAAATAGTTTTTAAAACAAATATTATATTATTAACTGTTATTTTATTACTAAAAATATAAGGTTCGGCCAAATGAATTAGATAAGGTTATATATATTAATAATGAAAAACTTGGGGTTCGTTTGGATTGTTATAGTAAGTATGAAAACAAGAAGACACGATAAAAGTTAAATGTTTTAACTTAGAGTTAAATCTAAATGATAAGGTTAAAATAGTGACCTAAACTTGTCTAAAGTCTATTGGTTGAGAGGCTTTAGACCCATCCCCACCTTAGCTTCTAAATAAATCAATTTTGAGCTATTAAAAACCTAATATGATTTTATAATAAAATAATATTTTAAGTTTTTCCTAAGGCTCCCCTCTCCTCCTTTATAAAAGGGCACCTCCTCCCTCTCCTCCTCACTCCACTTCAAGCTTTCAAGATCAAAAAAACCCTGTCCATTTACCTTCTAAACTACCCTAGAAACATCCTAGAGGTCCTGGTCTTCTTCAAAGACCATCTTTAGTGCCCTAAGAGGAGGTTAAGAAGAGGCGCTTCAAAGAAGAGGTAATATCTGTTACCGATTATTTCAACTTTATTACTTATTATACATCTTCTTCTTTAGTTGTTTCATTATGAAGTAATAAAATCAGTATCAATAATACACTTATATGTTATTATAAATATTAAAAAACCCTATTTCACCTTCTATCCATCCTACGGAAAACGAAATCACAACGCGTGCGTACGTACGAAATACCGTCTCCACGTCGTGGTGTAATATGTTTTCCACCACCACCTTACATGGATGGGCATAATGGTGTAAAGAATAACTATATATGATTATTGTAAAGTGATATTTATTCTGAAATGTTATACATACACTTCAATACAATTACACGATCATGGGAATAATATCATCGCTCGTGCGTACGTACGACCTACCGTCTCCACGATGTGATGCGACTCGTTCTACATGATCTTCAATGAATAATGATTATATAAATAAATTTAATGAATTAATATGAAATATATTACACTAATACCATTCTGGAAAGGAGGTATCTATAACCTAAAAATAATAATAATAATTTATTCGGCAAAACACGCATTGGAACAAAAAGCAATAAACACCCGAAAAACAAGTAGCAATGAAATATTACTAATAAAAAGCTAAGAATATGACCATATATGATATCATAACAATATGTAATATTCTGGAATAAGTAAATAACATTATTTAAATCATTATACAGGAGTTTCGGAAACGTATGAAGAAATTCGGACCTAAGGTAAGGGAAAATATCACAATATCATTTTTTTCTGAGATTGTTTATAATTCAGAATTTACTGGGGAATATTTATCATCCACATCAATGTTTCTTAAATATGTAATATTATTTCCATCCACCTAAAATTTTTTAAATCCAATTTTACCCATTGGTGAGTTTTTAGTAAAAGATATGAAATGAATCATTTGTCGTTTTTAGTACGCGGTACTTTTTGACTTTTCTGGCCAAAGTACAAGAAGAATGTTTTTTTAACTTATACATCCTGAATGGACTTTTAGAAAATTATTTCCATGAAGCCTCATTTACAAGTTTTCATGTTTATTTTTAATCAACTTATTTTAGTTTAAAATTATATGACATTTTAATAAAGGAAAAATGTTTTTGATGTAGAAAGGATATTTTTCTCAAGAATGGAGTTCAAGCATTTTATCAAAATTATTTTCCATTAAAGATAATATAGGGTTCTGTTTCTATCCCAATTTTTACATTAATTTTTTTATGTTATGATGGAATTATTTTTATGATGTCCTTTTATCTTATATGGATTATGTTATGATGGCATGATGTTTAAGAATCCCATTTTTATTACATGGGATATGCTATGATGTATGATTTATGATATTGTGGAACACATAAAAATGGTATCATTATGAGATGAGTGGTACCTATATCTCACTCAAATGCATTGGGAAAAGATTTATATCTCATTAGATATGCATGGATGTAACGGCAGGTTAATCCGGTTCAGTGATACATGACTGAAACGAGGAGTGAACTCGGTTCAGAAATAGACTTTGTCTGCTAGGATAGTCTTGTCAATGAGTCTTGACTACTAAGAAATGATTTTCTATGATTATGTGTGTATTCCACAAAGTTTCATGTTTTAAGTTATGATTATTGGGATGACATTTCACTACTATGATTTATCCCCTGTTATGAAATTATGATCTCTTTTTCAGGTTAAGATTTCCAAAATGTTATGTTATTATGAATATGATGTGATTGATATTTCTTTTGTTTACCCTTACTAAGAATTTGAGCTCACCCTTTGTATGTTTTCTTTTCCCCATGTCAGGAAGAAGGGTATTAAGTAAGATATTCCAAAAGGGACTCTAGATATGATAAAATAAAAGGGAGACAATGTAGATGATTTATGAACCAGTTGTTTATGTTTCCCAGTTTCTAAAGACACTATTCCTATACGGTCATTTCATGGTTTTGTTATATGTTGTAATAAGTGTACTTCAATTTTGAAGTATTAAAAATGTATGTAATGTATGGTTCATTAAAGTTGGTATTAGAGGAAAGGTATAGTAAACCTTTGAAAACTAGGATGTGAAAGCCTTAGTAAGAACCCTAAGGATAAGTCTAAGTATAGAACACAATCTCAATGTTTTAGAAATGGACATGAATAACCTTTGATAAGACCTCAAGTGTGAAATTGTATTCTTGATTATGTGGTTTTACTATTATAATTAGGGTTTCTCACACTATTATTCTTTGTTTTAGTGAATGGCTGGAACCCAAAGGAACCGTGTTAATGCAGAATGCGATGGGAAATGCAATGATTGTCCCCCTGAGTAACCGAACGTTATGGGAGCTCGAATGAAAAATCTTGTAGCCATGATCACACAAATTTCTCAAGATATGAATCCTGCAGGACTTCCAAATGAGCAAAGGCATGAGAAACACTCTGTTTAATCCTTCACAAGGAAGCGTCCACCCTCATTCAGCGGGTCTACTGATCCATTAGTTGATGAACAATGGATCAGTACTACTGAAAAGATATTTTCAGTTCTTCTATGTTCTGAACATGATAATGTTATCTTAACTGTATATCGTTCAGAAGGTGAAGATGATCATTGGTGGAATCTTATTAATAATATGAGGTAAAGGGATGATATTGAGTCCATGAAAGGGGACGAGTTCAAGAACTTATTTTTCAATAAGTAATTCCCTCGTATTCTTCGAACAAAGATAAAGAAGGAGTTTCTTGAACTAAAGAAAAAGGATGAATAATCTGTTGGTACCTACGAAGAAAATTTTACAAGACTTGCAAGGTATGCTTCTGGGATTATTATCCAACCAGAGAGTAAGATTGATTGATTCTTTAGTGGCTTAAACCCAAGTCTTTGAAGGGAATTATCCATAAGGGAGTTCAATAGCTACGAGGAAATCATTCGATGTGCTCTCAAGGTTGAGATGGAGATTCGAGTAACCCATCAGTCATATGTATTTTATAAGAAGAGGAAAATGGAATTCAAAGGGAAATATAAAGACCACACTGAAAAGAATATGATTTTTCCCTTATGCTCAAACTGTGGAAAGAAACATTGAGGGAGTTGTCTTAAAGGGACAGGTAAATGTTTGAAATGTGGAAAGGAAGGTCATCGGGCATTTGAATTCCGCAATGATGGGAATAAGATGTATAGTGATGCGAACAAAGAAAAGGCTACATAGAGTGCACCTCCTAAACTTCAATGTTATAAGTGCAAGGAAATGGGGGAATTATGATAATCAATGCCTTAATCCAAGGGTTGTTGATGATGATCGATGTCAACAAACTTGTAAGGATAAAGACAAAGGAAAGTCACATGCAATTTCTATCAGCGATGTGGAGTACGATAACGAAGTGGTGAAAGGTACACATACCATCCACTCTAAAGTAGAAAATGTTTTATTTGATTCTGGATCCACCCACTCTTTTATTTCTAAATAATTTTCTTAGGGTATTTCAATATTACTTCAACGATTTGATTTTGAGTTAGCTGTGACAACCCTTAATGGAACAACAGTCACATCAAAAGTTTACAATTCTTCTCTGACTGAAGTTTGTGGGAAAGTGCTTCCTATAAATCTTGTGATCCTTCCTATAGTGGAATTTCATGTGATTCTTGGAATGGATTTGATTTCTTTATATGGAGCTCATATCAATTTCCAAATAAGGGAATTCACATTTCATATTCAAGATGAATCTATGATTGTCTATCGATGCAAGGATGAACATAACCTTCCAGTGGACATTTCTTCCATCTTATGGGTCTTGATTCAACTAGATGAATGTTATTTATCTCAAATGGTTGGATAGAAACTCATGATTAAGAATTGCCCATTTTATGGGAGTTTGATGATGTCTTTCCGGAGGAATTTCATGGTCTTCCACCAAATCGTGAAGTTGAGTTTTCAAAATAACTCATACCGGGTGTTGTACCTATTTCAAAGAAACCTTATAGAATGTCCCCAATTGAGTTGTAATAATTGAAGAAGAAACTCCAAGAGAATATTGATAAGGTATTCATACGTCCTAGTGCATAACCTTGGGGAGCACCAGTTCTGTTTGTTAAGAAGAAAGATGGATCAATGAGACTTAACATTGATTATCGAGAACATAACAGGATCACTATTAAGAAAAAATATCCTCTCCCACGCATTGATGACATATTTGACCAACTACGTGGAGTTCAATACTTTTCCAAGATTGATCTTCATTCACGATATCATCAATTAAGGGTCAAAATGGAGGATATACCAAATACGTCTTTTCGTACAAGGTATGGACACTATGAATTTATAGTGATGACATTTGGTCTTACTAATGACCCTGGTATCTTCATGGATTTAATGAATAGAGTATTTAGAGACTATCTTGATCATTTTGTGGTAGTATTTATATAAGATATTCTTGTCTATTCAAAGAGCATGTAAGAACATGACGATCACTTGATAATTGTATTAAAGTCCCTGATAAAGGAGAAGATTTATGCCAAATTTACCAAGTGTGAATTTTGGATTCAGAAAGTTTCATTTTTGGGTCACATAATCTAAAAAGAGGGGATATTTGTGGATACAGCAAAAACAGAGGTTATCAAAATATGGTCGAGACCAACAACAGTAACTGAGATTCAATGTTTTCTTGGTTTGGATGGATATTATCGACGTTTTGTGAAAGATTTTTCATGATTATCTAATCCACTCACCAGGTTGACTCGAAAAGGTGTTAAGTTCATTTGGACAGAGGAGTGTGAAGAGAATTTCAAGGAGTTAAAAAGAAGGTTATCCAGTGCACTTGTGCTCACACTACCTTATAGTGGAGAAAGGTTTGTGATTTACTATGATGCATCCAAGAAGGGACTGAGGTATGTTCTCATGGAAAATGATATGGTGATAGCTTATGCCTCATGACAGTTGAAAATCCACGAGAAAAATTACCAAAATCATGATTTGGAGTTAGCTGCGGTAATATTTGCATTAAAGATTTAGAGGAATAATCTTTATGGATAAATGTGTGATATTTATACTGATCATAAAATTTTAAAGTATATTTTCACACAAAATGAGATGAATATGCACCAAAAAATATGGTTGGAGCTGATTAAGGATTATGACTACTCAATTAATTACCACCCTGGGAAAGAAAACAAGGGGGAAGAGGCATTAAGTCGACAAGACCATGCTAGCTTATCCATGATGAGGATCATAAAAGATCCAATATTTATGGATTTACAAAGGATGGATCTTGGAATTATAATGGAAGGGGAAAATCTTATCTTTCTCAAATGAATGTTCAACCATCTATATATGTGAAGATTAAAGAGGCACAAAAAGAAGATATAGAGTTACAAAAGAAGGTGAGAAATGTTCCTGAATTCGACCTTGATTGTGAAGGGATAATAAGGTTTAGGAATCGGGTTTGTGTTCCTCCCATCCTTGAATTAAAGAAGTAGCTGCTGGATGAGGCTCATAGTTCTTCATTCTCTATTCATCCTGGAAGCACGAAGATGTATAGGGACCTGAAAGAGTACTTCTGGTGGGATAGCATGAAAAGAGATGTTGCTGAATATGACTCTCGATGCTTGGTTTGTCATCAAGTTAAAGTTGAGAGACAGAAGTCTAAGGGGATATTACAACCATTACCCATACCCGAATGGAAATCGGAAAACGTCACTATGGACTTTGCCACCAGACTTCCTAAAAGATCCAAAGGCAATAATTCTATATAGGTCATAGTTGATCATCTTACATAGTCGGCACACTTCATTGCTATTAGAGAGGATTTATCTCTGGATCAGCTTTCCAGGATATATGTAAAGGAAGTGGTGAGATTTCATGCAGTACCACTTTCCATTATATCTGACCGGGATCTGAGGTTTACCTTGATGTTCTAGCGAAGTCTTTAACATACTTTAGATACAGAGTTGAGTTTCAGCACTGCTTATCATCCTTAGACAGACGATCAGTCTGAGAGAACAATTCAAACTCTAGAAGATATGTTGAGAGCTTTCTCTATAGATTTCAAAGGGGGTTGGGACCAACACCTACCTTTGGTGAAAATTTCTTATGATAATATCTTTCACTCCAGTATTCAGATGGCTCCTTATGAAGCTCTCTATGGAAATAAATGCCGAACTCCAACTTGCTGGGATGAAGTTGGGGAAATAAAGATATTAGGTACTGATCATGTTGATGAGATGGCAGAAAAAGGTTCGATCTATTCAACAAAACATAAGAGTAGCTCAGAGTGGACAAAAAAGTTATTCCTATAACTGAAGAAAATACCTAGAGTTTGAAGTGGGTGATGAAGTGTTCTTATGAATATCTCCTTGTAAGAGAGTAATGAGATTTGGAAAGAAGGGAAAGTTGAGCCCTAGGTATATCGGTCCTTTCGAAATACTGGATCGTGTTGGGAAGGTAGCTTAACGATTGGCGCTTCCACCGAATCTCTCTCAAGTTCACGATGTGTTCCATGTATCTCTCCTGAGAAAGTACATACCTGATCTTTCACATGTACTCAACTTAGAAGTTGTACCACTGGAGCAACATCTTTCTTATAAAGAACAACAGATAGAGATTCTGGATCGTAGCAAAAAAGTCCTACGGAACAAGACCACTCGCTTGGTGAAAGTTTTATGGAGGAACCACCAATTAGAATAAGCTAAATGGGAGCTTGAGGATATGATGAGGGAGAGGTATCCTCATCAGTTTGTTACAAAGTGATGAATTTCGAGGGTGAAATTCATTTTAAGGGGGGTAGAATGTAACCCTCGAGATTTTGTGAGAAATATTTTTTTTATGTATAATGTTATATAAAGGAATCTTTCACTATAGACAACACTAGCTTGTCTTACTTTACACGTAATCATGACCTTCCTCGATAGCATGTGTTGTACGCAATACCGAGTTTCACTAAACAATGATATGCTATTAAAATATTATATAAACTAGCTGTTATGAATAGTAATACCCACTTTTTGAAATTTTATAAATTTTATCTTTCAAAATGGACTTCATTTTAGGATTCATAAAATCAAAATTAACCATGGGTGAATTTTTGGTATTTTTATGAAAACATTCAATTTTTGATGAATAGTGAAAACACTTGGTTACTATTTAAAAACCGAATTTTTATTTAAATAATTATATATTTTATTTAAATTTATTTTAGGTCAAAATTGATACATAATACCTATATAAGTTCAAAGTAATTCATTGGATTTATTTTATAATAAGTTTAGATATGTAAAAATTTTATTGAACTTTTCTCCGTCGTTTACCCACCTCCTAGGAGAGTTTGAAAATTTACATAAAACATAATTTTACCGCTTCTATGAGTGGAATTTTGAAAATCCGAGAGACATGGTTAATATCAAGGAGTAAAATGTGGTTCAATAAGATAAAAATAATTTTTGGTGAATAGTAAATTTTTTACTCTTATTTTCCACGGTTAAAAGTAAATAGGGTAATTAAGGGTAAAATGGTATTATTATTACAATAACACATATCCTAATTCTATTGTACAAGTTTAATTCTACCAAAAATAACATTAGGAATAAAATATGACCATTTTGGTCCACATGGATTAGATTTGGACATTTATTATTATTTTATTTAAAGAAGAGTTAAAAAAGTTAAAATCAAACTTTAATAACTAAAACATTTTAATATAGGTTTATAAATAAGATAATTTCGACTATAAATATTAATTATAAATATAAAAATATTTCCTACATAATGGTATTTTATTTATAATTTTTAGACATTAAATAATTTAATTTATTTATGACACAATGATGATGCAGTAATTACCTTATTAATGAAATATTAACATAATTGATATTATAAATGCCCAAATAAATGTAATTTGGGACTTTTTATGAATTACACTAATTTTATAGGTTAATATGACATGTTATTATTGATTTAATTAACTTTGTTTGAACTAGTCTTGCTGTTATGATTTTCAAAAAAATCAAATACCAAATAGTGTCAAAAAGTAACATAAAATAGTTTTTAAAACAAATATTATATTATTAATTGTTATTTTATTTATAAAAATCTAAGGTTCGACCAAATGACTTAGATAAGGTTATATATATTAATAATGAATAACTTGGGGTTCGTTTGGATTGTTATAGTACGTAAGAAAAAAAGAAGACATGGTAAAAGTTAAATTATTTAACTTAGAGTTAAATCTAAATAATAAGGTTAAAATAGTAACCTAAACTATTATGAAGTCTATTGGTTGAGAGGATTTTGACCCATCCCCACCTTAGCTTCTAAATAAATCAATTTTGATCTATTAAAAACCGAATATGACTTTATAATAAAATAATATTATAAGTTTTTCCTAAGGTGCTCCTCTCCTACCTTATAAAAGGGAACCTACTCCCTCTCCTCCTCACACCACTTTGAGCCTTAAAGACTGGAAAAACCCTGCCCATTTACCTTCTCAACTTCCCTAGAAACATTTTAGAGGTCCTGGTATTCTTCAAAGACCATCTTTAGTGCCCTAAGAGGAGGTTAAGAAGAGGAACTTCAAAGAAGAGGTAATGTCTGTTACCGATTGTTTCAACTTTATTTCTTCTTCTACTTCTTCTTATTTAGTTGTTTGATTATGAAGTAATAACATCAGTATCAATAATATACTGATATATTGTTATAAATATGAAACAACCCTATTTCACCTTCTATCCATCCTACGGAAAACGAAATCACCATGCGTGCGTACGTACGAAATACCGTCTCAATGCCATGGTGTAATCTGTTTTCCACCAACACCTTACTTGGATGGGTATAATGGTGTAAAGAATAACTATATATGATTATATTAAAGTGAAATTGATTCTGAAATATTATACATACACTTCAATACAATTACACGGTTATGGGAACAATATCATCGCTCGTGCGTACGTACGGCCTACGGTCTCCACGATGTGATGCGACTCGTTCTAAATGATCTTAAATGCATAATGATTATCTAAATGAATTGAATGAATAAATATGATATATATTACACTAATACCATTTTGGAAATGAGGTATCTATAACCTAAAAATAATAATAAGAATTTATTCGATGAAACACGCATAAGAACAAAAAGTAATAAACACCCAAATAACAAGTAGCAATGAAATATTACTAATAAGAAGCTGAGAATATGAACATATATGATATCATAACAATAAGTACGATCTGTAATTACTCAATAACATTATTTAAATCATTACACAAGAGGTTCAGACATGTACGAAGCAAATCAGACCTAAGGTAAGGGAAAATCTCACAATCTCATTTTTATCCGAGATTGTTTATACTTAAGAATTTACTGGGGCATATTTATCTTCCACATCCATGTTTCTTCAATATGTAAAATTATTTCCATCCACATACAATTGTTTAAATCCAATTTTACCGATTTTTGAGTTTTTAGTAAAAGATATGAAAATAATCTTTTGTTGTTTTTAGTACGAGCTACTTTTTGACTTTTCTGGCCAAAGTATGAGAAGAATGTTTTTTTAACTTATACAGCCTAAATGTACTTTTAGAAGGTTATTTTCATGAAGCTTCCTTTACAAGTTTTCAAGTTTATTTTTCATCAAATTCTTATAGTTTAAAATTATATGACATTTTAATAAAGGAAATATTGTTTTTGATGTAGAAAGGATATTTTCCTCAAGAATGGAGTTCAAGAGTCTTATCAAAATTATTTTCCACTTCAGATAATATAGGGTTATATTTCTATCCCAATTTTACATTAATTTGATTATGTTAGGATTTAATTATTTTTATGATGTCCTTTTATCTTATATGTATTATGTTATGATGGCTTGATGTTTAAGAATCCCATTTTTATTACAAGGGTTATGCTATGATGTATGATTTATGATCTTGTGACACACATAATAATGGTATCATTATGAGATGGGTGGGACCTATATCTCCCTCCAATGCATTGGGTAAAGATTTATATCTCATGAGATAGACATGGATATAATGATAGGTTAATCTTGTTCAGTGATACAGGACTGAAACGAGGAGTGAACTTGGTTCAGAAATGAACTTTGTCCGCTAGGATAGTCTTGGCAATGAGTCTTGACTACTAAGAAATGATTCTCTATGATTATGTGTGTATGACACAAAGTTTCATGTTTTAAGTTATGATTATCAGGATTACATTTCACTACAATGATTTATCCCCTGTTATGAAATTATGATCTCTTTTTTAGGTTAAGATTTCCAAAATGTTATGTTACTATGAATATGATGTGATTGATATTTCTTTTGTTTACCCTTAATGATCATTTGAGATCACCCTTTTGAATGTTTTCTTTTCCCCAGGTCAGGAAGAAGGGTATTAAGTAAGATAGGGAAAAGGGACTCTAGATATGATAAAATAAAAGGGAGACGGTGTAGATGATTTATGATCCAGTTGTTTATGTTTCCCAGTTTCTAAAGACACTATACCTATACCGTCCTTTCACGGTTTTGTTATATTTTATAATAAGTGTACTTCAATTTTGAAGTATTAACATTGTATGTAATGTATGGGTCGTTATACACATGATCTAGTTGGAAAACTCAGAGGGATTCACAAGACCTAGATGACATACAATGGTGTTCCCACATAACTTGGGAAACATGGATAGAAAAAATCAATATCTAGATGGAAAACCATGAGGGCTTCATGAGACATAGGTGGCATGCCTATAGGGTGTCATGTGACTTGTTTTGACATGTCCAAGGGACATTTAATCATCCAAATAGTTCATCAAGGGAGCATCAAATAACCTAAATGACATGTCTCGATATTTTCACAAGATCTGGGTATGTCATGCGAAGCACATGAAGATAAACATATATTCTCCTTATAGAAGTCTCCCATATTTTAGTCATTATTCCATCTTTTATTGGATGTGTACCCAATATTTTCTCAGTGTTATCTTGTTTTTAGGTTTCACGTGACCCAACCGATTTTGCGAGATGTCCTTCACTACTCTATATAACATTCCAAAAGTCATTCACATGATCTATGAGTGATCACATGAAGTGCCTATGAATATTTTGTGATCCCTTAGGTTTCTCCCTATATATTTACATGGAGTAAGACCTTATATTCATGTGATTGGATACTCTGAGAATTCTGCTCATGTGCTCTCACATGTGATCGATCAATGGATGTTGGATGCCCTTTTTATGCTAGGGATGAAGGATTTATAGTACTCAAAACTCCTATTATATTATTCATTGCACAACATGTATCTTAAAAATTTGTACTGGAGTCAATGGAGGGATTTGGAGTCACAATCTTCATAAGATCCTATTGTAGGTAATCCTGGGGGCGTCACAAGATTTTTAGTAACCACAAGACCGTCCCATCAACACCTCACCTATTAGAAATTTTTGGATGAATGGGGTGTTTCCTAACCTTGTTGACATGGAAATGAGATTTTACAATGTGAGGACATCAAAACTAGGGGACTTAGAGAGATTAGGATTCCCGTTGAAATCCTTTTAGATGATCTGATATATCTCATCTGGAGTTCTCCGAGAGGCAAAGGCTAATTGTTTAGGATCATTCATGAGACCAAGTCATCTTGTAAAAAGGATTTCTGTGAGATTGTGCTGACATGTTGAAGGGGACTATAAAGTATTAATGGTGATTTCCTTGGGTTCATAACCCCTTTTATGATATGATCAATGTATCATCTCTTCTAAAAAAGATTCCATCATTTCCTATTTAATTTATTATTTATTTCACAAAGTCCTTGGATCTAATGAATATATATGAGTGTTATAAAAAACACTCAGCTTCACCATCGGTGATGCATCACATGACCAATAAAGAGTCTTCTAGCGATGAAGGAGCATCGTCATGGAAAAACCATTGAATTATATGTGGATCCAAAGTATTGTTATTAGGATCATGCTTGATAATATGTGCATGTATCCATGTATTCCACGTGGTATTATGAACCATGAGGTCACTTCACATGAATATCAATGAATATGAATGTATTTTGACTTTAGAATATTTCTTCTTTTTTTACAGTGATTTTTGGATCAATTCTTAGTGTCTGCTGGCGGATAAGTTGTGTGATTTGGGGGAGCTCATCTAGTAGCCACTGCATGATTAGTGAGTGTATTGGAAACCTAATCAATAATAAGTTTGTTTGTGAATGGGGTTCACATGATCTCATATAGGTCATTAAATACATATTTCCCTTTCACATGACCTTATGAAGGTCATGCGATCACTTGTCTTTTGAATGATTATGTGATCTGCATGATCTTAGAAACCTTATTTTACTTTGTTTTTGAGAGGAAAAATACCCATACTTCATATATTTATTCCCTGGTAGTGTTTTTGATGCTCATATAAAATTTACCAACAAATTACACCTAAGGAGCATTGTATATGAGGAAAATGGCTCAGTTATGAGGAAAGTGAATGCCCACTTGAGTATTTGGGGCTATCTCCAATCAATGTATTGGAAGAAGTTTGGTCATCCAAAAGACATTTGGTATTATATACAATTTCCTACAAAAGGGTTACATAGGGTAGCTCATTCAATGACTACTCTATCTTATCAGAGCTCTTGTGATTTTACTTTATCATGTGATCTTTTTGAAACACAACATTGCAAGATCCTACTCACATGACCTCTCCTGAATATCTTCCACAAGAATAGATCCTGAGATTCATCCACAAGACCTTTTCATGAGAACTAATCATAGGATCTGATTTTCAAGGATACCTCACAAGGACCCGCTTCATGAGATCAATTCACGAGACCAATCTTGCCTCAACATTCATTTGAGAAAACCACAAGCTAACTCTCAGCAACTTTTCTTGAATTCCTTGACCTAAGTCCTTGGTTGTATGGTTATCTTTTTAGGAATCAAAAGATCTTCTGGTTTGGTCATGTGATCACTCAACTATTATGTGGATCATGTGACCATGTCAATTTCACTTGATCATGGGTCTCATGGTAGGTCATATGGCCATGAGATTTACTATAGGTTAATTCGGTCTGTGAGATATTAGTGGGGTGGTTCATGAGACTTGTATCAGGTCATGTGATTCATATGATTCAACCAAGGATATTAATTTCATTAGATGGGATTTTCTCACTCATCTAACTGACATACGATTCTATCTTTTGTGAAAATGGCCTACATCTCCTGTGATTATTTGGTTGTAGCTAGAAGAAGGTCCATGATAAACAAAAATGATATTATTGATCCTTAATACCACATGAATTCTAATAATGATATTTTGAAGAGGCTTATCCTATTGGAACATAAAATTTATCCTCTATAGTATCGACTTCCCCTATATGGGTTCATACTACTGGATGAGGATTCAATTCATTCTAATTATTATTACCTGTCTTTGGTAGAAGCCTACTCAAGTGGTGTGGAAAATACTTTAGTCCTTAATGTGGACGAAACATTTTCCTCACCAACTCGATTAAGTCTTTGAAGATGAATTTTCATACATGTGATGTCCATACCATTATTAAGAAATAATAGTTGAGGAAGCTTGCACTTTGACATGAGAAACAAATGATGGGTTTGTTGAAAGATTAATTTACAAGGATTCCTCCCATGAATTATTATCAATACAACTGACTATTCCCTGTTCTAACACGCACACCCCAGAAGCTATAAAATAGGGTTATAAATGGTTTTGGATAATCTGGTGAATATTTATACGTTGGTCACTAAAATTCCCTTAGAAAAATTTCATGATTAAAAAAAAACTGCACCGACTCTTTCTTGACTTGGGGGAGGATGAATTTTACCACAGACCATTATATGAAATCATACGAAAAATCTTCTTAATGCACAAGGAGTTGGATACTAGTAATATGGACTTGTGTGATATTGAATATAATAATACACTATCCTAATAGATTAATGAAGCTTATGAGGCATTGGTATAGATATGTCAGTTCATATTTGAGTTTTATGCCTAAATGGAATTATTTACCACATAGATATGGGGATATGAGGAGATCTTATCTCTCTCAAGGTCAAACCTTTCAATATCATCGTCCTTATTAAATACAACTCATAAAAGAGTTTAAGAGCTGCATACTCTTTTTGAGACCCTTCATCCTAGGTCATAAGTATAAGAAGTGGGATGGGTGTCACTTCAGCGTTCTATCAACACTATTCACCATACTCTTGTTGAATTGGCTAGATCATATAATCAAATATTATTGTATTTTGAATGTTTATGAACATTTTGTTATAATAAAAATCCTAGAGAGACTTTGAAATGTGGAGATTCCTCATTTTTCATCCTATCAATGTATTTATCTTCAGAACATTATTTGTATTTGTCGAGCTTACATTTATTCATGATGTGCGTGATATTTTGTTGATCTAATGCTATATGGATCATCAGTTTCACCCATCCTTCAAATTATATCATGTAAACCTGAATGATTGGATTAGAATATTGTAACATATTTCCCTAGGGAAATTCACATGAATTTATACCAACATTATATTTCTCACTGATGTATCTGGTCCAGTTGTCTTGAGATTACATGATTAAAAAAGGGATAATTTGGGTAGAATTTTTATTCAAGAGGGTGAATTATCTACATTTGCATGAAGTCCTTGGACTCAATGATCGTATATTGATATTTTATAAGGTCATGTTATGGGCCTTATAATATTTATATATTTTTATTTATATTGACCAAATTTTTTTTCTAAGATTCATATAGGGGAAGTCTTAATGGGCATAGACACATCTTTTTCCCAGGATTCCCATATCATGTATTCAACCTTGTAGATTTTGTTCCTTTCTTCGATATTGAAAACTAAATCATTATTATGTTGTATATTAGGGTCTTTTAACTTGGACCATATATCCATGTAGTTTTAGGGTCTTTATGACCGGGTCTTTTATCACTATAGATTAGTGTCGTTTGGATCGAAACTTATATTTCATTAGTTTAAGACCTTTTATATTTGACCTTATATTAATGTAGGTTAAGGTATTTTTTGCACATACCATTTATTACAACATTTTATGGTCTTTGAACTTAGACCTATTATTTCATTAGTTTGGGGTCTTGTATCTTGGACCTTATATTACTGTAGTTTAAGGCCTTTTTAGCTCAGACCTTTTATCACTGTAGTTTATGGTCTTTTAGCATGGAACATATATCATTTTAGTTTAGGGTTTTTTGCTTAAAAATTATATCACAATAGTTTCAGGTCTTTTATCTTGGACATTATATCACTTTTTTTAGGTTATTTTCGCTAGAACCTTCTAATACTCTAGGTTATGGTCTTTTTCCTTGGACCTGATTGATAGATATGGAATATGGGGAATACATTCCAGTGACAACCCATAACACCATGAGGGGTTGAGTTCTGTCATGGTATTTTTAGGGATCATGAGTATTGTATTTCCTTTCTTACAAGGAGGAGATTCCTCATGTTGGTAGGTCAAATCCCTTATGCATTGGTAAAATCATCAAATAAAGGTGTCTCTAGTTTTTTCCAAGGGACATGAATGATTTTTGGGTCCAATATTGGATAAGGTTAGAATAATATAGAGGTCGAATCCACCTGAATAGTTGAAGCATGGGTTGAGTATGTCATAAAAAAACATTTTTGTTGAGGAATATGGGATAGATAAGACATGATGGGAAAGACCCATAACACTTCGTGGTTTCAAGATCCACCACAGTGTTACTGGAGTTCCCAAGGATTGGAGTTACTTTCTTACAAGGAGGAAGAACCTCTGGTTGGTAGATTAAATCCCTCATGATTTGGTATAATGGTAAAATAGAGGTTCCTACACTATTTCCCAAGGGATATGAAAAATTTGTGAAGACTTTAATGTCTAGGAAATAAAGTTAGATATGGAGAAAAATATGTCTAGGGAGGTTTTTGGCACTCTATGGTTGTTTAACTTTTAATTGTAAAGTTTAGGACCTAAAACCTATGGTTTTGATTCATGAGGTATGGAACATCCAATGGTATAGGAACAAAGTGTCACATTCCTTCATTGTGAAAGGGTAAATAATATAGTTACATATCATTGAGGTTATCATATCTACTTGAATATTTACCACATTTACTATTCATAATGAAAAATAATAATATGAACCTATTTACCAAATTTGAAGATCATTATTAAAAATATGGAATTAATTTTTCTAAATTTAGTTTCTAGAACACATAGAAACAAAATTTAACATAAATGTGTAAAATTCAATGAATTTTTTTTTAGAAAAATGCTTTTTATGACCAAAAATATGATTTTTCCAAAATCAAGTACAATGATGATTCATATGCAATAAATTAGATTATTTTTAATAAAATTATAATTATTTTTCTTTAATATAAAATTAAAAACATAAAAATACTTTTAAATTAATTGATGTAATGATAAGAAATGTTTGTTTTACATAAATCTGTATTTCTCACTATTCACTTAAAAATAAATTTTTTCAAAAAAATCCAAAAAATATCCCTGATATATTTTTGAATTGTTTATTTAAAAAATGATATTATTTTTAATAAATAAATTTCTTAAAATGGTTGTAATTAATTATAATTTCCACATAAAAAATAAAAAAAAATTTTTTGATGAAAAAATATATTTTTCAAACTATAAAATGAATTTACAAAAAATTGAATTCTTATTTATTATGAATAAATAAATAAATTTTAATTTTGTAAAAAAATTATATATATATATATATGTCATAATGAGGTTAAATCTATATATATAAATCAATTTAACAACTAGTTTATAATATATTATAGTTCATTTTAAGTTTGGTGTTGTGTGTTAAGAAAGCTATCAAACACTTATAATTTATTTCAAGAGAAATATATTCTAAATATTTGTGGTGTTACACACTAGCTATATTCATTTACTCATATTTTTAGTTGAATATTTATAAATTTAATATATTCCATGATTTTAAAATTGTTATTCCAACTCTACTAGACTGATTAGCCCAGAATAACAACCATTTAAACATAGAAATATGATTTGAGATGGGTCATATGCAAAATATTTTACAACATTAATGAACTATTTAACCCCATCCTCATACTAATATTTCATATTATTGAAATAAATCCATTTTCAATTCATATTCATCATATTTGATTTAGTAATATTCATATATAACAAAATAAATAAATACACTGAAGGTATGAAAATTTGGAGGGTGCCTTGAAGAACAAATACTTATAATTTTTTTTATTTCTTTCACATCTATATATCATATAGAATATTTTGAGTTTTCATGAATATAACTTTGTTAACTGTGAATGTTATTGTTTATAGACAATAATTTCTAATTAATATAAGAATCTATATGTTAAATCAACATTGGTTTAACCAATTTTAACATTGTTTTTTCTTTTAATACACAATTTTATTATAGTATTTTCAAATGAGTGGGTAATGATACAATACCAAAACCCCTAAAATAGTTGTCAAACCATTCCATTAAGTATTTACTCCCTCAATTTGGTTAAAATAATTTAATAACACTTCCAAGATTATGTTTGTATACTTATTGTATTTTTTACAGTATTTCAAATATTCAATAATTTTGTTTCATTAGAAATACATATTTATACATACTAACATCATATATAAATGTAAAAAGTACCATAAAATACCACTATTTTATGTATTTTTTAATCTAAAAACACATGTGATGCTATAAAAAAATCATATGTTTTTTAAACAATTAAGCCTTCTCTTCTGGTGAATTTTAATTTACTAGTGTGGTCTAGGTAATATCATGATGCTATAATTTGGTGATTTTTTTCATGAAAGTTTAATGATTTAAATATATTATAGTCTAATATTAAGAAATAAATAAATTAATGAATTAATATTTATAAATATACACACATCGATATATAAATACTCAAACACACATAAATAGAAATATATATTATATTGTATGTATATATATAAAAAATGAAACACATGCACACAAACACACATATGTAAAAATCCTCATATCTCATATAATGTTTCTTTAAAAAACCATTAGTCATACTATATGATAATTATGTGTTCAAATATAGTTATTAGTTTGAAAAAACCCATAAACCAATGAATAATATAAAATCCATTAATATTTATAATGCACAAACTTATTTATAATATTACCGAAAATGATTTCCTATCTAAAAATTAACCAAGCTATTAATTTTCAACATAATCAATAAAAACCACTTTCAATCCACTAAGCCCATTTTAAATTTTAAATTAATATAAAATAACAAAAAAACACAATTATTTTATTGGATCTGTAACATCCCATTACCATATTTATGGTATATCCATTTTCATTACTTATTTTCATTTTTTTAATTGAGCTTGTCTGGGGACTCAAAAAGATAAATAGATTTTTCTGGGAAAAATAAAATTATGTTATAGGGTATAATTTTATTTTAATTAATAGAGTTCGCGTATAAACATGTAATGGATTTTTGGTATTTTCCTTGATTTCAGAGAAGGCCCAAGGTGGTTTTGGGTTTTATGCTGTAAACTGGTCTTTTTGTAGTCTACAAGATAAATATATGCTATTTTATGATATTACATTTCATGAAAATTTTGCACGGTAAATTACATGAACCTAGTATATGGCATATAAATATTACACACCATGTAAAGGTTGTACGATGTGTAATATTAAAAATTGAGTTTTAAATAAAAAGGTGATCGATTTTTGGTGTATACCGAATTTGTGGATTAGATAATGAGTAATGTGGTTACACACCATGTAATGTATATGACTAGGTTTTTTAGAGTTTCATATAATTTATTATTTATTCATTCAATGTGAAACCTCCTTGATCTTGAACTAGAACTCTCCTATGGTGATTTTGGGGACCTTTTCTCCATCTAAATCATTTCATTCACTGATTGATCACCACTGCGATTGGTTTGCATATCTCGATGGGAGTAATAATTTCTATTTATTCTTTTCCTTTTATCATGGTAGCACTATTTCATTTCATTATCAGATTATTTGAACCATGGGGTCGTTTATCTTGATTTATTTCTAGATCTACCATGTGATCCTGTTTAGGGGGATGATTCCTTGTTGGTAGTGGTGCAGAGGTTGTAATTTCTTGAGTAATGTTGTAATATTTACAATTCAATAAACCTTTTTTTTAAATTTAATCAATTCTAAGATGTGTGGATTAGTCATAGAACACTAGTTGTTGTTGTGTTTCCTTCCTTGTTAGCGGATCCTGTTGAGGGTATTTGCGACCCAAGTTTTGAGGTAAGTGGTTCATTCTCTAGCCTATGTTGGTGAATTGCATTAATCCAGTTTTAGATAATTTTTTTACAAATGGAATTACATGATTGACTAATTTGAATTTTGTGTGTGGAAATGGTTTTTTTGATAAAATGTGGTTTCCCCTAGTTTTGGTAAATGAAATGTTTTTTTCAAAGAATTGTGTAATGGATTTTTAAAATAGGGTTTAACGATGGTTTGATGAAAATGGTGTGATGAATTATATTAGAAAATAGGGTACATGTAAATCCTTCGGTACTTATTTGGAAGGTATAGTAATTGGAGTCATCCACTTTTATGGGGTTTTCTCATGTGGATTTCTTCTACACCCTAATCCATTTGTTCTAGGGAATTGTTAGACCCATTGGGGAGGGGGGGGGGTCACTTCCAAGGGTGTTCCTCTACTCTCTAGATTGTATTCATATCTCTGAAGTCTTGATGCACAAGGCTATCAATGTTAGGTATGAGTTTCCTAGATATCCTGAACTAGTGTGATCCTTGGTGTGATGTTACCTCTGATTTTGGCCAATTTGGGATGTTTTGGGCCGTAATGTATTGGTTGTACTACTATGGATTTGATATGACATATAATACATTATTTGGTTTCTTTTGATATATCTGATTTGATATATTCATATGAAATGATTTGAAATTGATTTAATTTCTTTTTTATGAAATATGGAAACAAGGGAAATTAAATAGTTTCTCCTAGATTTTGATATAAAATAACTAAACTATATATCATGAATTGTTTTCTTTAAGGTTGATCATGCTTGTATTATTATATAGATACTTTTTATAGAACACCTGGGTGTGACCCTACATAGATTTTTAGCTCACACTTTGTGCACCACTTCGTTAGTGTGTAGACCTTGTTATATATTTTAATGTAGGGAAAGTAATAGTACTGTAGTGATGTAATGAAGTTTTCTATCAAATGGTTTTGGGTAGCTGGGGGTGAGATGGTGGGAATTTTCCCATTCTCACGTGGTATTTTTGGAGTTTCTATTTTGGTTTATTCATCCTTCTCTACTGGACTTATCTCTTGGTGATTGTTTTTCTACCATTCATTTGAATAGATTATATTTTTATTTAACTTTTATAGAATATATTTATCTATTCTGGTGTTTCTCTCTACTATGTGTATATATTAAATGTTTTTGTCACTTTTGGGTTGGTGAAATCATTCCCTTTGGTTGTTGTTTGATACCCAGGTGCTATTCGTCATCCCATATAGATCGGGAATTCCCTTTAGGTATGGGGAAAATCAGTTAAGGTGTTAGTATTGAGAGGATATACAGGTCATATTGTTACATAATGGTATCTGAGTCAGGTTTTTACTCAATAGTTCTTATCTTGTGACATTTTATAGACTAGAGATATGATGTTCAAGATAGGGGAGGTAGATTTTGGTGAGTGCATGTTTAGCTCATCCAACAATACAGTAGGTTCCCATACTCTACCATAGAAAAGAATATAATTTATACCACCAAGAGACCATCCCAATGGTATATCACCACCATATAATCTATCTCTCAGATCTATGGAATACTAATCTTATAACTTCTTGGTCTTGATCTGGTCCATATTCATGGGTATAACCGATATCAAAGTCTGAGCTACTAATCCTCGAGACTCCTGGACATCTAGATGCATGTATGCAAAGATGTCCATTTCCCACCACTCATCTCAAGACTCATGTACTACCTTTATCTGTTTATCTCTTCTCAATTAATTGAAAATGATGTCTCCTTAGCCTAGTTTATAATCTAAGACAAAGTTAAAAGACTATAGATACTTGACCCTCCTCCTCTAATGAAGGTTCAGGTCACACTAATAAAAGATGTACCTGAGGCCCTTGTGGGGCATGTATACCACAAACATCTCATCCATGAGATAACACCTCCTATATATCAGGGCATGTACTTCTACACCTATCTCCAAACCATGAGTTAGGTAGTTCCTCTAATACAATATCAACATTATAGATCTATAAGAAACCACTCAATACTCTTGCATCTGAACTACTTCTGGTCCAACTTTGGATACATCATAGTACATAAGGTATTATTTAAATGACATAGGTAATGTGAGGATATGTGTTGAGGTCATCCAAGCTTTTAGCTCCTAAAAATCTATCTCACAAGTATATGACTAACAAAATTCATTCATTTTTTGGATAGTGTTAATATTAGTGCTTCCAAAAGGGATAATTATTTGATAAATCATAGATAATAACCTACTAAACCAAGAAAACAATTATTTTCAAATAAATTTTTGGGATTCTCCCAATAAACCATGGTATTAACTATCTCTAGGTCCACTGAAACCTCTTCCTCTGTGACGACTTGGCCCAAGAAGTGAAATTTATCAATCCAGAAACTACATTTGGTTAGATTGGTGTAAAAACAATGCTCTATCAATGTACATAGTATGATCCTAAGATGTTTCTCATGATTATCTACTAGTTAAGAGTACACTAATAATTCATTAACAAAAACTATGAGAAACATATCCATAAATGGATGAAATATTTAATTCATCAAGTCCATGAATACTTCCAGTGCATTGGTCAAACCAAATGTCATCACTATAAACTCATACAAGCTATATCTACTTGTAAAAGGATTTCGAGGTATTCTCGTTGGTCTCAACCTCAAATTATGGTATCCAGATCTTAGGTCAATATTGGAGAATATCTTTGCACCTCTTATTTCATAAAAATTATCATCGATGCATAGAAGAGGATACCAATTCTTGTTCATCATCTGGTTTAATCTCTGATAATCCACATATAAGTGAAAAGTACCATTATACTTCTCAGAAAAGAAACTCGATAACCCCAAGGCGATGTACTTGTTTGTTTGAGACCTTTAGATTCTAGATATTCCAAATCAAACTTCAAATCCCAAATCTCTGTTAGATCCATTCTATAAGGTGGGATAGAAACTGGCTCTGCTCCCGGCACTAGCTTGATCATACATTAAATATTTCTCTTGGGAGTTAAGCCATAGAACATTTCATGAAAGAGATCATAAAAATGGTATAAAACTTTAGGAAAATAATCATGCTACATTCCACCATAATCTAGAGAAAGAACAAATATCTGAGATGTGATACAATATCTAAACTGTTTTTTGCTGAACATCAAATGAAATAGTAGGATTGTCCGAACATGGATTGTAGAGCATAAAAATACGTAGCATTCCTTTTTATGCTGAACTTCAAGTTACCAGGAAGTTGGGTACATAAGTGTTTTGGAGAAACTTATAGGATAACAAATTTCATTATCATGGGATTAGCCAATGAGATGAGAATGACATGCATTAGAGTAATGACTTCCCACTAGGAGTGAATATATCATTTTGAGAAATGGATTATGGTTTGATGCAAAAGCATGATTTCTGAAAATTTTAAACTTGTTTTCAAATGAAATATTTTGAAAAGAGAATGGTTGATGTATTTTGAAAATAGATTTGTTTTCAAATGAAAGAAAAGATTTTTTTTTAGAAATGGGTAATTGTGGAAAATCTTGATGGTTGGAAATCAATGTTGTGATAGTGATGGGATAGAAATTGAAATTCTAAGCCTTCAGTTTCTAGGAAGTGAGACTAACGTCGTGCATTTTTTGTATAGAAAATGGCACCTTCTAGGCATCGTAGAAACCAAACAGAAGAGGCCATGGAGAATGTGGTCGCACATGAGCCATAGGTGAACCAGAAGATAGCCCAAAGTACAGTTCAAGAATTTCAGGCTATAGACACGGGGAATCGGAGGGATGAGTCAAGGCATGTAGAACATTCCATCCAGTTCCAGAAGCATAATACACCCATCTTTTGGGGTGATTCTGAACCAAAAAGGGCGGAAATGTGGCTGAGTAGGATGAATTGTATCTTCGATTTCATCAGCACATCAGCAAAACTAAAAGTAAAGTTGGCGACGTATATGCTGGAGGATTGTACATGATAATGGTGGGAGCTAGTGGTGCAGGCTAAGGTGGATCAAGGCCTGGGCTGGGAGAAATTTAAGGAATTTTTTAATAAAAAATTCTATCCTTGCACATTCAAGATCCAGAGGATGACAGACTTTTTCAGGCTGAAGTAGGAGAATCTCTCTTTCATGGACTATGTGGCTAAATTCATCAATTTAGTGCGCTTTGCACCGGAAGTTTCTGCAAGTGCATCCCTGAAGGTACGCATCTTTGAATCAGGGTTGTGACAGGATATTCACTCGAAGATAAATGTTCTCTGTATTATGGATTATACAGATATGGTAAATAGTGAAACAGTAGCTGAAAGAGACATCTCAGGAGTTATGGGAGGAGGAAGTATGATGATACCCATGAGAGTAGGTGGGAACTCTAATGCTGGAAACAAGATGAAGAGGGAGACCTACATCCAAGGTGGGAGTGTGAATTAGAATCAGACTGCTGGATCAGTGAATCTTCCTCCATGACCCATGATGAAAGCCATGTGTTTTCAATGTGGCTCGATTGATCACATGAATCGATAATTTACACCACCACTAAGAGCATGCTGCAATTTCAACAAGATGGGGAATCTTCAAAGATATTTTTGTAGTTCTCCACTGTCAGGTGTTCATGACACTTCTCCGATGTCGCAAGCATATTATGCTTTGATAGGGTGAGGACAAAAAAATCAGTCTTTCCAGCATAATAGAGCTAGCTACGGTGATTCTAGGAATACCATGACTCCTTAGGAAGAAAAATCTCAACAAGGCAATAAGTAGAAAAGTGCAGCAACAACCACATTGTATGGAGCGGAATAGCTGATTGTGGATGACTAATCTGGACCGTCTACGGTGAGAGGTACAATTATTTTGAGTTCTACCCTCATGTATGTGTTGTTCGATAATAGTGCATCACATTCTTTTCTTTCTTCTCGTATTACTGATTTTCTGAACTTAAAATGTCAAATGATGCCTTCTGTGATAAAACTTCAAAATCCTATCAGTGAAAGAGAATGTAGAGCCTTCCTGTGTAGATCATGTTATATAACTATTGATGGAGTTGAGCTGAAATGGGATTTATCTATGCTGGAGATGAATGTCTATGATATAATCCAGGGTATGGATTGGTTGACATAGTTCAGGGCTCACATCGATTATTATAGTAGAATAGTCAGTTTCGAGACTGAGGATGGCGTTGAGCATCTCATTAAAGAAGAATGAGTGGTGAAGGCAGGTGTAACAGGCTTGTTGACACCAGAAGTAGAAATGATCTCTTACCAGTTGGCTGCATTAAACTTGGAATCGATGGATGATATCCCGAATAACAGTTTTCTAGTAGTCATGGATCAATTTCCAGATGTTTTTCCTGAAAACTTCTTAGGGTTACCACCTGTAATAGAAGTAGAGTTTACGATTTATCTCTTTATAGGGACCAGTCCTATCTCACTTCCATATTATAGGATGGAACCAATGGAGTTAAATAAATTGAAACTATAGTTGGAATAACTGGAATGCAAAGGTTTTATTCAGCCAAGCGTGTCTCCGTGGGCATCACCAGTTTTGTTTGTAAAGAAAGGAGATGGAACTTTGAGGCTAGTGTGAATTATCTTAAACGTAACCATGTCATGATAAAGAATAGATATCCACTTCCACACATTGATGACCCGTTTGATCAATTTTGGGGAGCTCAGTGGTTCTCTAAGATTGACTTGTGGTCAGGATATCAGTAGTTTTGAGTTCGGAAGGAGGATATTTCGAAGACAGCCTTCAGAAGTAGATATGGACACTAAGAATATGAAGTCATGCCTTTTGGTATTACAAATTCACCATCAGTCTTTATGGGATTGATGAATCAGATATTTCAGCGATATCTGGATGTGGTTGTTGTGGTGTTTGTGGACGACATATTGGTGTATTCAAAAACAAGGTCTGAGTATGAGAAACACTTGGTGATAGTGTTATAAATCTTGAGAGACCATCAGTTGTATTCCAAATTATCAAAGTGAAATTTTTGGATACAATAGGTACAATTTCTGGGCCATGTTGTTTCTAATAAAGGTGTTTTAGTGAATCCAGAAGAGATATAAGCTGTTCTTTCTTGGAAACCACCGAACAATGTCTTTGAAATACGAAGTTTTCTTGGTCTAGCTGGTTATTACCGATGCTTTGTGCGTGACTTCTCATGACTAGCTTCACCTATGACAATATTGAAAAAGAAGAACAATGTATTTCAATGGAATGTGGAATTTCAGAGATCTTTTCAAGATTTGAATGTTTTCCTTACATCATCACCCATCTTGATTTTTCCAGTATCAGGACAGGGGTACGTGGTGTATTGTAACGCTTCAGGATCTGGGTTGGGATGTGTTCTCATGCAATGAGACCATGTTGTTGCTTATGGCTCAAGAAAGTTTAGAGTGCATGAAAAGAACTACCCAGCACATGATTTAGAGTTAGCTGCAGTTGTCTATGCCATGAAGACTTGGCGTCATTATCTGTTTGGTGATAAATTCACGATGTTTATAGATCATAAGAGTTTGAAGGAAATTTTCTCACAACGATATTTGAATCTAAAGCAGAGGATATGGATGGGGTATCTTCAAATTTTCATCTTTGACTTGATGTATACACCGGGTAAGGGAAATTCGGTGGCCGATGTATTAAGCAGAAAGTCGTATGTTCAGTTGGCGTAAGAAGCTTCAGATGAGTGGCAGTTGATGTCAGTCCTATCCGACATGCATATAGAATGTGAAGACTGAGATGATGTTGTAGTTTTCTTTCCATTTGCGCTTGTTCCTGATTTTTCGAGATAGTAAATGAGGCCCAAGCATCTGATGTAGACTATGTTTCAATGAGTTCAAAACTCAATGGTGGGGAGACCATTGAGGGATGTAAGCTAGATGGGAGTTAATTTTTGCGGTTTCGAGATCAGATGGATGTACCTTTAACTACTCAGGAACAACTCCTTCATGCTTACCACCATTCAAGATGGGTTATACACCTAGGTTCACCGAAGATGTATATGGAATTGAAGGCACAATTTTGGTGGAGGGACATGAAAAGGAAGGTGGTTGAGTTCATCTCATGGTGCATAACTTTTCAGCAAGTTAAAGAAGAGCATCAGAGACCAGCTGGTATGTTACAATATTTACATGCCCCTATATGGAAATGGGATCATATTGGAATGGATTTTGTTACAGGTCTTCCCAGAACAGTTAAAAAACATGATTCCATTTGGGTGATAGTGGATCATCTAACCAAGTCCATCCATTTCATCCCTATTCGTGAAACTCATACGGTGGAAGATCTTTCCAAAATCTATATCCAAGAAGTGGTAAAAAGACATGACATTCCAGTTTCAATTGTTTCAGATAGAAATATGAGGTTCACATCTCATTTCTAGCGATCCTTATAGAAATACCAGGGAGATCAGTTGAATATGAGTACAGTGTATCATCCTCAGACAGATGGAAAATCCAAAAGGATGATATAGATATTGGAAGTCATGTTTCGGTCTTGTGTAATGGATTTTGGTGGCTCGTGATAAGATAATGTTCCTTTGGTGGAGTTCTCATAAAACATCAGTTATCAGGCCTCGATGCACATGGCTCCGTTTGAAGTATTGTATGGGCATCCTTGTCTTTCTCCTCTTTGTTGGGTGGAAACAGGTAAGACTTCACTAGTTAGGCCGAGCCTTGTCCAAGAAACAACGAAGAAGATTAAATTGATAAAAAAGAGGATGAAGACAACACAGAGTCGTCAGAAATATTATGCGGACCATCGCTGAAGACCGTTTTCATTTGCGGTGAGTGATCATGTCTTTTTGAGAATCTCTCCAAGGCTTGGACATTGTCGTTTTGGGAAGTAGTGAAAATTATCTCCTTGATATATTGGCCCTTTTGAGATACTGGAACAGGTTAGTGATGTGGCATATCTGTTGGAATTACCACCACGGTTTAGTGCAGTGCATAATGTTTTCTATATATCTTAGTTTAAGAAGTATCAGCCCGATCCTGACCGTGTGATCAGATGGGATCACGTTGACCTAGAGCCAGATTCTTTGTTGGTACATATTCCGAGGCAGATTGTGGATAGGTAGGATAAAGTCTTGTGTGGAAAAAACATTGGTCTAGTGTAGGTTTAAGGCAGCATGGTTAGATTCAAGAAAAGACTTGGGAACGCGAGAAATAAATGAAAGACCAGTGGCCAGAACTCTTTCAGGCAAGCGATGGTTTTCTACTTTTTAGGGATGGAAAGGCCAATTGTGGGGATAATTTAGTACCCCTGGTTTCTAGTAAGTAACCCTTATTTAATTCTTTTTAAGTACATGAAGCATATGGGAAATGGTTGGGAAAATTTTGAGACTTTTAAATTGTCAAAGGGAAAAAAGTGGTGACACATGGGCTTCACATGGTTTTCTAAAACCGTGCGAAAGTCATACAGGGGTGGTTACTTTGGATAGAGGAGACCACACGATGTGTGCACAGTTTGGGAAAACCGTGCGAGGAGGCAGTGTGGAGTGCCCCTTCCATGTAGTGACTACCGCATGGTTAACACACGATTTGACTAAACGTGCTGACTAACCATGTGCGGAGTCAACATAGATCATAATTTTAAGGATCTAATCCTTTTTATCTTTAAACCCACTTTTTTTTTTGCTTCTATATGGCCCTAACTTGGGATTTATCTCTGGTGATGGTGGGAGAACACTTACCAGGCATTTTGGAAGCAATCTAGAGGCTTTCCATGGCGTTGAGAGGTCGGTTGATCGAGGTAAGTATCGTTTCCTTTAGTTTTCTTAGATATCCTTCTTCCCTCTTGATGGATCCTTAGATCTATGCCCAAGCTGGGTAGACCTAAGGTAGTCAATGAATTTTAAGTTGGGGTTTGGTTCTGTTGGTGCTATGGGAAGGAATATAAGGAGGTTTTAGGGAGTAGTTGACTTGGTTTTGTTGGCGTTCTTTGTCTATTGTTGGTCTCACCTAATTTGTTGAGGTAGGTGGATTCAATTCTGATTCCTCTTTCTTAGAACTTGAAGGCTTAGTTTCGAATTGTTTTCCTTGATTGAAATGGTTTTTTTATCTACTGTGAAAGAATTGTTGAAACCTCTTTTTTAGTAATGGGTGATGGAAATTGTGTGTTTTTGGAAAATAGTTTTTTAAAGTGAATTTAAAATGGTGATTTTAAATTGGTTATGGTTTTGGTGCTATGAGGAAATGGTTTTCAATAAAAGGTTTGATTCTTTATTGAATATTTTTGAACACACTTGGTTTTGGCATGGATTTTCATGGGTTTTGGTGTGTGTTCATATGCATTGGGATAGATAAGGGCGAGAATTACCCCCATCAAAAGGTTGAGATGGATAAGGGTGAGAAGTACCCCCATCAAAAGGGATGGATAAGGGCGTGAAGTACCCCCGTCAAGGTAGTCTACTGATTGACAGCTTAGTGGAAGGATAACTCACCACTTGCGAGTATAGGGAGGTCTAGGTTACATTCATGGTTGGTTGTGCGGATTTTTGAAAAGTAATGAATGTTCCAAAATGGAAATGAGAATTTGATTGGAAACTCTTCTTGGATTCTTTTCTTGAGAAATGTGATTTTCATTGGAAAATGGTTTTGACATGGAACTTGTTATATTGGGAACCGTTTTGGAATCATTTTATATAAATTGTTTTATATAAATGTTCTAACATGTTTTATACTAGAGGCATGGGTTGGGAAGTCATCGGGGAAAACCTACTAAGTTTCATTACTCACCCCATTCTTTGGTACGTTGGTGATTTTAAAGATTTCATATTCTAGGATGTTGGAAAAGGTAAAGTGTCACATGTTTATAGCACTAATTTGTGATACTTGGGCTGGTTTGTGATGTTAGAGCATAGAGCTTGTGGAGCATGGAGTTGGGTTGTGGTCTTGTAGTATTTTAAATTGTCTTTTTTCTATTTACTCTGATTTAGTGTTCGTTTACACTGTGGTACTCCTGGTTGGTTTATGACAAAATAAATGGTTGAGATGTCTTAGATTTTATCGTGAATCATTTATTTTATTAGTTTGGTTATGGTTGTTGGTTCTGTGGTACGTTCTAAAAGGGTAAATCGTCCCCCACTTGTATTGAAACCCTTCGACATTTATTTCCAGCCTTTGTCACCTTGGTGATGTCGCTTAAGGCCAAGTAATGACTTGTTGTATTCTCAAGAAAATAAGGATAAGCGGGTAATTATAGGTTACTATCCTACGGTTACAATAGATATGAGTCCAATATAGAACTAACCAATACATACCAAGAATCAAATCGAAGCTTGTCATTTCTATCATGAATGGTTCCCAAAAGAAATGGTAACCACCAATATCTAGAGAACATGCTTTGAGATGTTTTATATTCTATGACCACACTCCCAATGGTGTGATGATGGTAAAAACACCATATGATATTTCTACTTCTAATCCCAAAACATTTTCAAAAAAGAGCATATAGAATGGAATGAAATGCCATTTTATCAAACAAAACACAAGAAATGGAAATTGATAAAAGAATCATTCCTCAGATGGTAGATGGTGTTACATCCATAATATCTGGAGTAGTCTTTATAACATGCTACTAACCATCCCCTATTCCATGGGATCCAGCCTGAATCCTCTGAGCTATTAACTATGTCTGGTACGATCATTCCTCCACTTGGGTACCATGTCCCCATCCTCGACCAGAGTATCCAGTAGAACTCCAACCACCTTTATGCTGAGGAGTAGCTTATTCCTTCATATAATTTGGTGTGCATTATGTTCCTCTTCCACTGATCAATTACTAAAAGCCCTTAAGAAACTCTTATTGTTGGTCTATTATAACATAAGCACAACAATCCATAGTGGGGTAAGGACACTGAGGCAACTTATGTCCCATCTTTACATAATAATAGAACTATAAAAACATGATCCTAATATGACTGACCAATTCCCTGACTGCTTCTTCCACTATTTACCTAGTAATTTTTTTATAATGACGATTTTTTCTTCTATAAGAATAGTTCACAGTTTTCCCAGGTGAAATATCATGGCTACTTCTTGGGGCCTCTCTCATATTTCCTCTTGTGATGAGTTCATAATTTATCACATCAATAAAAATGCTCAAACAGAACACATTCACCTGTGACATGATCTCATAGAGAAGACCATCCTAAAAATGCCTCACCATAGATATCTCATCAGCTACCAAAGATGGTGAAAGGCACTGCAGGTTGGTGAAACGTACATTGTATTCCAGCATCGACATGCCCTCTTATGTAAGGATCATGGAATCACAATCCTTCTCATCCCCCATCATATTGGGATAGAGGTGGCTTAAGAAATTCATTTAAAATTCCTTCTAAGAAAACTCCTATTTCATCCCTACCTGGTCATGAATTTCCCACCAATGCTTGGCTGGTCCTCGAAGCATATATTAAGAAAGATTCACCCACCTATCTGTGGGTGTCTCAAGATTCTTAAAGATTATATGGACTAACTCAATCTATAACTAGGATTCTAGGGGGCCTCCCTACCTAGTGAATGTAGAAAGATTCTTAATTTGGAACTCTCTTATTAGCTCATACATCGATGGCATGATATAAACATTATCCCTTTACATAGATATTTTGACCCTTAGTAAGTTCTCACAAGGTGAACATCCAACTGATCCTTAGTAACTACATGATGATCCATATCATCTGATTTAGGAGTGTGATGATTAATACTATCTTGATGCTAAACATTAATTGGATGAGATGTAATTTTCTCTACAAGAAAAACACACTCCTTACCACACTGTCTATCAATAAGGTCAACTCAACAAGTGAAAAAAATAGAGAACTACTAGCTCTTAGTCTCTCCAAAAACGACTTTGAAGTTTTTTAGAATGACATATCAATTAATTAATTAATTTAATATATTAGTTTTAATAGATATTTCATATCATAGTTCAACATGCAAGTATATATCACATGAAATAAATATATCCCTATCATGAACAATAAATGAAAATATATATCCCTACATGCCTAGTTTGATGAATGTATACTCATATACTGTCATACCAGTCCATGATTATAATATCAAGAATCAATAATTTGATAACACAACAACACCACACAATATGGGAACCACCCTAGGTGATAAAACATCAACTATAATAAGAAACAATCATAAATAGAAATCCATCCCTATGTACTCGGATTTCCCCCTGTGCGTGGGCTAGTTAATCCCATGATCAAGCTCTTTAGAAAGTCCCAAAACATCATAGTCTCCCTTCAACATTTCCTGAATAATAAATAAGTCGAAAAGAAACCAGCAGTCCTCTGATATCACTTTGTAATGTCCATTGATTCGAGACTTTCTCATGTGGCCAGAAAGGGTTGGTTATGAGATATCAAGTGTACCTCCTTGTATTACAAAGGATTCCAACTAGTAGCGAGGGAGTGATAATTATAGTGGGGATATTATAACCATTGGATTCATAGTTTTAAACATAGGATAAATATAAATATAAATAAATGAATAAATATCCAAGTGCGGTTGTAATGGAAACAATGAGAAAAAGTGGAAAACCAGCAATAAATCTAACTGAATAATCCATCAAAAAATAAAGGAATAATGTAACGACCTGCTAGAATATAACTAGAATTCAAGAAAGATGTAATACATAATGAAATACTAACAAACTCAAAAGACCCCTATCTTGAATACCATGTTTGTCCCGTCTCCAAACTCGAGTCCATATAGTATGAAAAAAATCAACCTCAAGGTCCTTTACCCTTGTCCAGTCCTATATACACATAATCTACTTGGGTTCCAAATGATGGCCAAAATAAGACGTGAGTATAACTTAGCAGGTCAATGCCATTGTGTGTAAACATAACCAGTTTGACTAAACAGACAATAAATAATTAAATAATCAAGTGTGTTAATTAATTAAGAAATTAAATTAATACACATTAACCCACTTCAACTTTATGCCATAATATCTCTTAGCATGTCTCACAACCTCGCCAACCATAACCATATAACCATGGTAAAACATAACCTGCATCTATGCTAGGATAGAATGTATCTGACCATGTATTATGATAATTCAAACCATAAACTTAACACTGATGTATATAAATTACACAAATTAGGGCCAAGCCTGATATATATGCATTTTAGCAATCAATCAGGGTCGAGCCCAGTGTATCAACATGTTATTATGTCTTAGGGCCGAGCCCAATATATAATAATTTCAACATGTCTTAGGGCCTAGCCCGGTATATAACCATTTCACCATGTCTCAAGGCTATCCTAGTGTATAATTATTTCTTCATTTGAACTTTTCTAATTCCTCATATAAGCATTACAACATTTAAATCACATCACATGTCATAGAATAAATAATAGAACTATATCACATCATCAGGATCGGTGGTAAAATATTAAAATTACCATTTTTCTTTTAATTACACATTTCATTTACACATTCTTCATAAACCAACAACAATCCAATCATTTGAATAATTAGTCCAAGCCAAGATGAGTATATATCATGCAAACACCCAAATCCCATGTCATGCGAAACACACTTTAAACCATTAAACCATTCATTTATAATCAAGGGTTCACTCACTGGGATAGTAGCCACAAGCCAAGTCAAAATCCAATTTGATCCAAAGGGACTCTAAGGAATAAAGAAATTTAATATTTTTAATTTATTTAGTGCATGATATGTTGGATCAATTAAAATATTTCACATACTTGACAATTATCAAACCATAGGGTTAAGGTTTAGACCCCTACCTTTAACTGAAAGTCACACAACACTTCCAATGGAAAAATCCCTCATGGAAGAAGGTGCAAATGATCATTAGAAGGATCCTAAATAAAAATAGATCATGATCAAAACCAACAAAGCACACGATCAAGAAATTACACAGAAACAACTGGGGAACTATGGGAGAGAAGGTAAAACCTAACTAAAACCACATACTAGGGATTAGATCTGTAGATAAAACATTCAGAATCAAGAGAGGTAGTCTAAAATTTCCTGGAAGGTCACCCTAGGTCGAGAGAAGGAAGTTGTGGATGAGTTGGAAATAAAATCAACCGCACGGCAAACTAAAAAACTATAGGTTGAAGAATTACACATCATGTAATATAATCACACAATATGTTATTATTTCTAGTGGGATGCATTGAAAAACCCATCGCAGCGGATGAATATTAAATTTTCATGAACATTACATGATGTGTAACCCATTTACACTGCGTGTAAATGTTTTGCCGATGGTTTTCAACATATTTCATTTATAAAAACATCCCAAATAACTTTTAAGTCTTCTTAACATACACAGAACTCGTGGTAACATTTTACCCATTTATACCTGAACTCTATTAATTAAAACAAACATACATCCCTAGACTTTAAGTCATTTTCCCCAATAAAGGCTCTCTGCTTGGATCCTCACTATTTTTTCTCAAGTTTCCTCACAACCCATGGTTGTGTTTATTAAAACAAGCATACATCTATCATGAAAACACAACTACAAAGGTTTAAAGGTGAAGCACAACACAATCAAAAAAATATAATGAAAAAATCAGAGAGACGCATGCCTAGTAAAAGATGGGATCTCACAGAATATATAAAAAATAAATAAAAACGAATAAATAAATAATATTAATTATAAAATGAACGAAATTATTGAAAATAAATAATATTAACTATAAAAATTATAAAAATATTAAAAATTCTTTTTAATAAATTATTTATATAAATTTAAAATATATTAAAAATATTAAAACTTAACGAACAAAAAAGAATAAATACTAATCATATAATTTACAAACCGATTAAAAATATTAAAAAAATGTAAATAAATATGTATAGATAAATATTAAAAAATGAATAAATTCACAATAAAATATAAAAATTAGTAAATATTAAATATGAATAAATAATATTAAATGAAAGAATACTTAAAAATAATAAATAAAATTTAATAAATCACAAAAAAATTGAAAAATTGAATTCATAAGATCAGTTACATGAATAGTGAACACATAAAAATGAATAAAAATGAATAAATAAAGAATATAAATTAAAAAAAATAAAAAAATCATTAAAATAAAATTATATTAAATATTTAAATAAAATAATAATAATAAATGCATTTAAATAAAAAATTATATACATTTAAATAATTTAAAATTATGAATGCTTAATAAATAAAAACGAATTGATATTAATCATATTAATTAAAAATAAAAGAAAATATTAAATCATAGTTATTAAATACGTTAAAATAAAAATTTAAAAATGAATAAATTCTAAAATATAAAAAATTAATAAATAAAAAATGAATGAACTATAATTGTATTTGAAATGTGAACTCATAGAAGTAATTACATAAATTATAAACACATAAAAAAATAAAAACGAATAAATAAAAAATACTAATTATATAAATAAAAAATTATTAAAAATTAATTATACTATCATTAAAAAAATTCAAATTAAAATGAATTTTAATAAATCAAATATATAAATTCTGAACCTATTAAAAATATTAAAACAAAATAAATACAAGTGAATGAATATAAATCATATAAATTACAAACAAATTGAAAATATTAAAACCAAGTTAATAAATATAAAAAATATTAAAAAATAAATAAATTCCAAAAATATAAAAAATTAATAAACATCAAAAATAAAAAATAATATTATATAAAAGAATATTAAAAATCAATGAGTAATATTAAAAAAATTAAAAAAATATATTTTGAAAAAGTGAACTCAGAACATTAATTATATGATTTACAAACACCTAAAAAATGAATAAAAATGGATAAATAAATAATAATAAAAATTTTATTGGATGATGTATATATTTTATTGATTCCATATAAAAATTAAAATTAATTATTAGCAGTCAGATGTTTTAATAATAATTAAAAATATTATCATTTAATTAATTTTATAAATATTTAAAAATGTATAAATAATTATTAAAATTGAATATATTACAAAATATTAAACGAATAAATGTTAAAAATTATTAAACTATAGAAAATATTTAAAATAGTGAAATATTAAAAATGAAAAAAATAATATTAAATAAACATACATACATACATATTACATACGCACACATGCACATAAACATTCTCATACATACACAAACATATGAACATACACATACACATACTTATACATGCACATACATAAATATAGACATACATACATGTATACATATGTACACACACACACATACATACAATTACATACACATACATACTCATACATACACAAACATATGCATACATACACATACTAAATAAGCATACACATGCTACATAAACACACACACACACACGTACAAATATACATACATACAAAGACACACACACACTCACACACACACACAGAAACACACATGCACATACATTCACATGAAAACACATACAGATACAGATACAGATACAGATACAGATACAAATACAGATACAGATACACATACACATACACATACACATACACATACACATACACATACACATACACATACACATACACATACACATACACATACACATACACATACACATCCACATACACATACACATAGACATAGACATAGACATAGACATAGACATACACATACAAAGACACATACACATAAACAGACACACACACACACACACATACACATACACATACACATACACATACACATACACATACACATACACATACACATACACATACACATACTCATACACATACACATACACATACACATACACATACACATACACATACACATACACATACACATACACATACACATACACATACACATACACATACACATACACATACACATACACATACACATACACATACACAAACACATACACATACACGTACACATACACATACACATACAAATACACATACACATACACATACACATACACATACACATAAAAATACACATAAACATACACATACACATACACATACACATACACATACACATACACATACACATACACATATACATACACATACACATACACATACACATACACATACACATACACATACACATACCCATACACATACACATACACATACACATACACATACACATACACATACACATACACATACACATACACATACACATACACATACACATACACATACACATACACATACATAAATACACGTACATATTCACATATATATGCACACATACACACATAAACATACACCTACACAAACATACATCTATATAAATGCACACATGCACACACACATTCCAAATATATATACATAAAGTAAAAAAAATCATGTACATGTAAATACACACACACACACACAGTTAAACATACACATACATCCACATACATGAACATGTGTACACATTCATATAAATACGTGTATATTTTAAATTATTTAATTTGAATATAAATATATAAATTCAAATATAAACTATATTTGAGTAAATATAAATTCATTTATATATTTATATAATTGTATAAAAAAATATTCGGTTAATATATATATACATACAAATTTTTTGATTAATGTATATAAATATGTAAATAAATATTTTTATTGATAAATACATATTTTATATTTTTATATATATAAATTATGAATATAAGATTGATAATAATTTTTTTATTATAAATTTTTATATAAATCATGTTTATATGTTATATATACATATATATAAAAATTGTTAAATAAATCATATTTAAAAATATATAAATATGTATATATAAGTTAAATTATTTAATGTCCCATTTATAAATGTTTGGCTCACGCTATTAGGGGGGATTTTATTAGTGCTATGAAAAATATTGAGATAGTGATTCCTTTATGAGTGCTAAAAAAAGAACAAGTAAAAAGGTATCATTTTATTAGTTCTTTTAGTTAGCACTGGTAAAATTCCCCCATTTATCTTTTTTTTTGTATATCAATGATAAAGGTTAGCACTGAATATAACAGAATCGGGAGTAGTGCATCTTTCATTATCTCTTAGAAAATCAACTCATGAAAAAATTTCACCACATGAAGATCAATTCAAAATACACAACAAGATGTTATTGTTTCCTCTTGGTTTTAAGAATGACTATGTAATATCCTATGATTTGGAATAGGTTAAAAATTCTAATTGAATTTGATCCTTTTCATTTAGTGGATGGTCCAAATATTAAATAGATCTTTGGAATGTAAATCTGATCATTGAACCACATAAAAATAATTTTTTAGTTAATTTTTACACCACATGAGGTGTCCCATGAGTTCCATTTAGTTTATAAAGTGTTTGGATCTACACAAAACAATTTTTGGAGAAACAATTTTAGGTACATAGTTGTTTCACGATTAGATAAATTGTTCACATCAAATATGAAATACCTTTTCTTGAGGGAAAATTTTTGTTCAAATCTTGAAACCTACAATAAATAATAATACGACATGGTGTAGGTATGTAGGGGTGACCCGAATGGGATATGAATGGGATTCCCAATACTTCTAACTAGATCACACCCTTAATGCCACTTAACCAATAATACCACATGGTTGGTGCATGGTGATACTAAACCATGTTGCCAAACCATGTGGGTTGTGGCTCTAGAGTAGCGAGACCTACGTGGTTGGCACAAAGTTAGCCAAATCATGCGGCCTAATAGTGTACCTCTTTTAAAGGAAAAATTATGTTTTTTTCATAACCCTTAAATGGGTTTTCCTCCTTTTTATCCTCTAATTCATGACTAATAGGTCCCCCATGCATTCTCATCTTCCCCACTCTTTCATGAATGGATATCCCCTATTCCTTACCTGAATTGAATACCATAAAATGCATTAAAATCTCATTGAAATGTTTAAGAATCTTCATGCTTATATTAATTATTTATGTTTCCATATATAATGATAAAAAATTCAAGCTAATTCTCTTTATTTTTAGAGAGTTTGTCTAATATTATGTTTTCTATCAAACCGTCTTGAATCAAATCTCGATATCAGACGGGTGGACTATCCTAATAATGACGTAGGTGTATTACATGATTTTAATATAAAGTTACATTATTTATATAGTATTTTAATTATTCTACACAGAGTACATTTCCATGTGTTTCCTATAAAAAGTGAAATTCCCTTTTATTAATTTGTTGGAGTACAACCTTGATGTTACTTTGAATCCCTTATCACAGATAGAGGATGAACACCTCATCCTAAAACACCACTTGAGGTGAGTTAAATTAAATTAATTTGTACCATCCCAGACTGGTGATTTAACCACCACTCATGATCGTTCTTTATGTGCCTTGTCTCATTTATGAATGACCTGATGAAATAAAATGGTTTATATATGCCTCTTTGTTCTTGAGTACTTATTTATTTCTTAATGAACATGAATAAATCAATTATTTTAATCAAACATAATTTTATTAGGGTATATATTATTACATGGACCACTTTATTTTTAAAAATAGTTTGATAATGAGATGTATATTGAATGGGTTATAGAATGGGTTCTTCCCATGGCCTTCTGGTTTACTTAGAAATTTAACATTCTAATTATATGGTGTGGTTATATTAGAGCATGGATGATCACATGTCATATTTAAAATAATAAATTAATTTTATTAAAAAGGATCCACTATGAATTTAGTGATTTAGGTTTCCAATTTATGAAACACTGGTCTAAGGACTAATTTGGAAAACAGGATTACCTTATTCTTAATAATTATGAAGGGACCCCGAGTAGGGTCGTTGTCTATTATGTGTCACACAACCTTGGGAAATGATGTTTCCATGATGTTCACATGTTTTAGATTTATGGGAATGATGTTCTGGATCTCCTTTACTAGGAGGTTGGGTAAGACCCTCCACATTTTTGATTATGACACTCAGGAAGTGCATCCCTTATTGTGATACTCTGGAATGACATCCCTTACCTAAAGATGCCTATAACTATTTTATTATTATATGTGTACATAGGGGTACTAAGACATAGTTCATAGATGATGCATGTATATATATATGTAGATATTGGTTCCTATGTTTATGAAAATATATAGATGATAAAATCTGTTCAAAGAAATTTAGGCATAGATCAAAGTAGGTACAACTAGAAAAGTGTTTGGAGGAACCTAATCCAGATGTGTTTATATTATTATTTCCAAAAATAATTTACTTTTGATATATATTCATAATGTATTATTTTATATTTATGTACTAGATAACATTACAAACCATTGGTGGTGGCCTAATGAGTATATCTTGATGGATCGGATCCCTCGGCCCAGCAATATTGTCCGCTCTGGCCCAGTTGCTATCCCAGGCCTCACGGCTTTAAAACGCGTTGCTGAGGGGAAGGTAGGCACGGGAATTTCAAGCACCCACCAATCTCCCTCCACAACCGATGTGGGATTGGTTACCGGGGCATAGGCGCCAACAATCCTGGCGGGGGCCCAACAATCCTGGGCCCAGGACACAACATCCCCCCCCCAAGCCCACACCGGTCCCGAGACCAACCACCCTCTGATACCAATTGATAGGCCGGAGAAAAACGGGAAGGATGGCAAGAGGGGGGGTGAATTGCCTTTTAAAAAAAGATTAACAAATTAAAATCAAAGTTGAAAGTGCAGCGGAAATAAAGAGGCAATCACACAAGCAATTGTTAACGGAGTTCGGCCAAAAACCCGGCCTATGTCTCTGCTCCCAACTCAACCGTTGAGAGATTCTACCGCTTGATTTTCAATGGTTTTAGCAAGAAACCCACTAGGCTTTGAGGTAGCACTAGGACCTATTACAGCTTGCTTTTGATGGTTGAGCAAGAACCCACTTTCTTTTAATGGTTTAGCAAGAACCCACTATCCTTCTTACAGGTGAAGGATAGCTTACCTATGTATCAAGCTATTTAAAGGAAATCTTGACAACCTCTTCACACCTTAATGGTGATGTGAAACCCAAAAGAAAGAGGGGATGAGAAATAGAGTGGTTTGTAGACACAAACCCAAATTAAGCTCAAAATAAATAAAACACTAAAAACCGTATTGGGAGAATCCTTGGGCGCCTTTGATTGATTGGAGATGTTGAAGGCCGCTTCCAAGCTTCTTTGGAGGAGCTCCTTTGATGTGGAAGTTGTTGGAGCAAGGTGGGTTCCTTGAAGGAAGTCCGCCGAAGGTACGCCAAATGATGAACAACGTGTCCGTGGGCTTTGTATATGATCCGGTTGGTGTCCGGGGCTTCCTCAGCCTTTATTTATAGGCATGGAACCCATTGGGGGCCTTCGGAGCCGTTGGAGAAGTCTTCGGAGCCGTTGGAGGCCAAAAGAGGGTTGACTGGTCAAAGCCAACGGCTAGTTTGACTGGGCTACCGGCTGGCCGGTACAGCTCCACCGGCTGGCCGGTGCCTTGGATGTTGAGAAGACCTTCTGCCCAGGCAGCACCGGCTGACCGGTGACAGATCCACCGGCTGGCCGGTGGTGAGGCAGTAGCCACCACTATTCATCTGGGTGCCACCGGCTGGCCGGTGACAGAGCCACCGGCTGACCGGTGGAACCTGGCAGTGGGCAATGCCTCTGCCAGGTCCACCGGCTGGCCGGTGCTATCACACCGGTTGGCCGGTGGACTGAATTTCAGTCCACTTGATGTGCTTCATGGCCCATTTCCTTGGAAATCTTTTGCCTATAAAACAAAAACACTTAAAACAATGTTAAACACATATGAAAGTGATTGTGATCATGAAAATCAAAGAGTGTGGGGTACAACAATCTCCCCCTATTTTGATGATCACAATCACTTATCTAAGCAATGTAAAAACTTAAATTAAAGGCATGCTTTAAATGATAAATTGAAAATAAATACTAAGCATGAGAGAAAAGATTCTCCCCCAATCAATCAAGAACTTTCTCCCCCTTTGTGATTATCAAAATAGAATGGGGTATAAAACTTAATTGAGGGAAAATAGATTTGAAAAACAAGATTTGAGATTTGAAAATCAATTGAAATTTTGGAAATTGAAAGATTGAATAACAGTTTGAATTGAAAGTTTTGAATCTAAGACAAGGTTTTGAAAATTCTCCCCCTAAATAAAAACAATGAATCACCGGGGAGAGGTGTTTGAAACCGAGACAAATTTCAGTCCGGTGAGACTCGCTAAGAGGGATTTTTCAATCCATACTTGTCTAGTGGCGGGTCTTCTCCTATAAAATTCATCATTTAAGAAAATAGACTTGGGCCTACCATACCGGGAATTTTTGCAATTGCACTCATAAATGAGGTGCCCGGGTTTTTTACAATAATTGCAAAATTTAAAACTAGAGCTCCCCCTTACAAAAACAGTTGGAGCATGGGAGGAGGAAGCTACATTGGTATATCCTAGCCCTTGGGTGGTTCTTGAAATTCGTTGGGAACCAAGCAGTTTTGAAAGGTTTTGTTCTCCGTTGGTGAATTTAGCAAGAGATTCCCTTAGATATTTGATTATTGATTCCAAGGAATCAACATTGGGAATGTTTTGTAATTTGAGGGACAACTCCTCCTTCTCTTTGAGAAGTTGTTCCTTTTCGGAAGAGAGTTTTTTGAAATTCTTTTTCAAAGCAACGAATTTTGAATAAAGCTCATGAAAACCATTTTCTAATTGGTCTCGCACATGTTGAAGTTCTTCATATGATAAATGATTAAAAGAATTTGAAGATGAGGATGGGGATGAGGAATCGGAAGAAGTTACCTCATGTTTTGCCATTAGGCAATTATTACCATTGTCGCTCGAGGAGAAAGAAGAGAAGGAGGAGCTATCACTCCAAGTTTTCTTTAAAGCCTTCTTCTTTTTCTTCTTGGCCCTTTTCTTGTGAGGTGGGAAAACGGGCTTGATCTTTTCGTCGGGTTCTTGCTTTTGATCGGATTCTTGCTTTGGAGCCTCGCTAGTACCTTCATAGGTTAGTTCTAAAAATTTCCAAAGATCGTAAGAAGTAGAGCAAGAAGAAATACAATTAAATACATTTTGGTCAAGACCACAATGAAGAGCGTTCATGGCTTTGCCATCAAGTTCAAAATAAGCAATGTCATTGGGGGTCCATTTAGACTCATCGGGAGAGGAGAGGGAAAATCCTTGCCCAGCAATATTGTCCGCTCTGGCCCAGTTGCTATCCCAGGCCTCACGGCTTTAAAACGCGTTGCTGAGGGGAAGGTAGGCACGGGAATTTCAAGCACCCACCAATCTCCCTCCACAACCGATGTGGGATTGGTCACCGGGGCACAGGCGCCAACAATCCTGGCGGGGGCCCAACAATCCTGGGCCCAAGACACAACTTATCTCACTCCCTGTTTGGTCCTTCAGTGCACTGGGGTACCTAGACTGACTTTAAGATTGCAGGATCTGGTTCCTGGGTTGTCCTTTCCTTATATTATCCTTCTAGGGTAGAATATAGTATGAGAGTAGTGGACCAATCCTATTCTCATGAATCTATTAGAGATAGCTATTATGTCTTTTATTCATTTACTTTTGTTGTTAGTGTTTCCACATGATATGTATACCTTCTCTATGTATATATATACATTGTAGCATGTTCATGCATGACCCATTTCATCATTTATTATTATATGTAAATTTATATTATTTCCATATATTATTTCTTATTCATTATTGCTTCTAAGTTATTTGTTACTAATCTAAAGGGTATTTTCTCCCCATTGTACTTCGATTTGACCATCTCTATTAGTTATAAAGCTTTTTCATGAGGGGAGGTGCACTTGGGGAATAATGTCCAAACGGATAGGGGGAACCATTGAAGTGGCTCTCGGGTTAGGATTTTATATTTTTTATTAGAGGTTTATTTTTCTATTTAGTATTATTATTTCTTGAATTATATAAATGAGGCTAGGAATGTGTTAAAACATGTTAAATATCACATTTTTGGTTTCATCCAACCAATTCATGTGGGATGGATCAACTTTTCTGGGAAGGAAAAAAGGATCAGAGTATAAGCAAGTTACCCAACCCATACCCCAAAAATTTATTAAAAGAAAAAGTAGAAACACAGTGATAGTAAAAGGTGAAATAAATTTACACCAATAGGGAAACTGGTGATTACAAAATCACGGAAAAAATAAATCCAAGTCATTATCCAAGAGAGTGATTGTATATCTTCATATACAATAGTTAACATCACAGTGGAAACAAATAAGATCTCATCTTGTGGCTCTATTCCATTGTGGTTGTGTTCAACATATTCTAACCTTTTCTCAATGTAAAACCATTTTCATGTTTGTGCTATCCGTTCCCTAAATATTTATGGATCCTGAGAAGTATATAGAATGAAATAGTTATTAGAATACCAAGGATACTATGAAACTAATTTCATCCAAGGGTAATAGAAGATCTGGTGACAAATTTTCATAACATCCAAAAGATTATATTTTATCCACACATGATGAACTTGATAATTCTACTTAGATAAACCCCAAATTTATGATTGAATGAATTTTCAATCTTAACAGAGACATTGGAAGGAAACTCAATAATCTCTTTGTGAGTGTATACCAAAACCTTCACTGAAAACTTCATGGATGGGATTGCAGTTCAAAAAATGAAAAAAATCTCTATAGTTATTATAAAAAATAACTTCCTAAAAGAGAAAATGTTATATTACACTATCCCATATGTTCATAAAATTCATACAAACATAGAACTCAAAATCTAGATCATTAGATCCACAACCATCATCACCATCCATTTCTAGCTCCAATACACTAATTCTAAGAAGTGTGAAGAACACCCTTCTATTAATTTTGGTTGTTTTTAGTATCTGGAAACATTATATCAAAGGAAAAAATTCCTCTAGACTTCATTAATATCAACAAATAGTGGCTGGTAGAAAATATAAATCATGATCTATAAAAAACACAACAATAAGGAATGTAGTAATACTAACTATGTGAGAGATGGAAAAAAATTTATAACCCATCCCATTCATCTCCTGCCTCAGGCACATGACCTATTACCTGAACTATAGGATTAAAAAACCAAAAGAGGCCAAAACTATCCTACACTATAGTCATGAGAACACTATAAACCATCACATCACTTTGAATCACCATTTTACATTAATTAAACAATATTTACAATAATATATGATCCCAATAAACAATTGATAATAAAACAACTCAATATGAAAATGGATGATGGAAATAGTATGACAATTACAATTGAAGAAAATAAATCATAACCACATATATTGATCCACATCCCTATAAAGACACATCTAAGTACAACTATTCCCAAGGAAGGTGTAATAAATCAAAATCAGGGTTTTTATCTAGTTCAAATTCCACCTTATCAAACATTTTCTCTTTGATACTTAGAAATAATATATAGATATATCCTCATTAAGATACCTAATTAAAAAATTCCACTATTTTCCTCCAATATAAGAATAAAATTCCTCCTTTTAACCCTCCTTAATAATATGGGTTCAATTATTTATCTTAATGTAATCCTCCTACTATTCTGTATCCAAGGACAAGGAGGAATCCTCTTCCTCCAATGAGGATGAGGGATCCCTGTCAACTCCTGATTGAGGGGGGACCATATATTTTTACAATTTAATTCTTGAGGATTTAGTGACAAAAGATCCATCCAACTTAGAGTAATCGATATGTTTCTGGGTCTTCTTAGGGTGGGGGGGGGGTGGAGAAATAAATCCATCCCGAATGGTTATCTTTTTTTCCCTTGAGTGTAGGTTGTAATACGTGATTTGGAATACTTGATCAAGAGAATCTTTGTTGGATTCAATATAGTTATATTGTGTCTCATGTTTTTCTTTCAGAATAGAAGTTTCAAATTTTGGGTTAACAAAATCATGCTGAGAATTATGAAAAGCATCCAAGAAGGTATAGAAGGAATCAAAAATAGGACTCAAAGGATGAGACTCTTTAAAATGACCATAAAAATTCCCATTGAGTGTGATTCTCATTAGAGTCTCCTTAACAACCACTTCAGGGTTTGGATGGGAAATATCTATCAACACAATCTAATGAGGAGGCTAGGTATCGACAGATCAAACAAGGGCTATAGGTTTCCCTTAGTTTCTATAATCACGCTCCTTATATTCTTTGGGAAATAATTTCTTCTTAAACTTTTCCACCCATAGTGGCTTGTTATTAGTGAAAGGATGTAGGATAGTTGGTTCATAAATGCATGATTTGGAGGAATGACCAATATTGTGACAGATATTACAATAGGATGGTATATTTTCATAATTTATATTTTGATAAATGCCTGAATCACTATTTTGAATCAAATCATCAGATATAATATGTTGAGATAAGTAAATTTCATTGAAATCCAACACAACTAAGGGTCTTGAATGTTTTTTGGTGGCATAGTCTATTATAAGATGTTGGAAAATTAAGTTTGAAATTGGAATAAGGGATGCTCATTTTAACCGTGGAAGAAGAAGTCCAAAAAAATCCTATCCCAATTGGAATAATAGGTGGTTTGATATGGGGATCAAAATCTCGGGTCCATTTAATAAAATTCCTAGAGAAACCCCCAAAAACCCACGAATTACTCTTCCAAAAATGATAGTAGTCATGTTAAAAAGACAAATTAAAAACAAAATTTGAGGAGTTCAACAAGAAAATATGAAAACCAATGATCCCAATTACTTCATGTATATTTCTTAAGTAGTTCAATGAGGGCCTACACTTGAATTTTTTTACAATAAGAATGAATCATAGATACAATGAGAGGATAAGTAACTCATTCAGATAAAATGGTATTTATAAGTGACCTTGATGTCAAAACATTTTTATTTTATTATAAGGATCAATAATCAGGTCAATGGGAGGCTTCGTCAACTCGACAGATCATCTAGAAACAACATCTGAAAATTATTGAGCATCGAAATATGAGTTTATTGAGTTATCACCCGGAGGAGTTATCTCTAATGATCACAATTAAATCTTTCTAGGGATGGTATTATTTATTATTCTATTTTTACAATTGATTATTACTTCACCCTGGGTGATTTTTGTATTTTTTCTAGTTAATGATTTATAGATTTTTTCCTCATGTCCCCATATGGAAAGAGAAGTGAGGTCTGTTCATGCATCATTATAAGCCCATAGAGTTTCAAATTTCATGTATATAACTTCCCATATAGATTACCTTTATAGGATATCTGTGACTTTTTAATGTGCTTTGTGTGTTTATTAACAAACCTGTTATTATACGATGTGAGTTATTTTAGTAACATGTTTAGTTGAATACATTTTTAGGTATGGTATTTTACATGGTTTTTTCTCATGCGTCTTTAATTTATTTTAGCATTAATGATTTTATTCCATTCTTGGGTGTTTCCTTACATACAAAATATATTTTTATGATTATTTCAATTTTTAATGGTATATTTTCTTAATGATAATAAGCCTTTTTACAATTAAAATAATCAATTGTTTATTAATGTGACTATATAAATCTATACTGTTTTATTCCATGTAGATTTATGTTGGAACCTTAACTAATCAATTATGATATGTTTTATTCATAGACCATTGGTGTGATAGATTAAAATGTGAATATTTTCAATTAAAAGAATGTCTATTTTTCAATTTATAAAGATTAGGTGAAGTTTTTAAACTAGAAATAGACATTCTCATAATAGTAAAAATATGAATAATTGTTTATAGTTATAAAAAATCCAATTATAACATATAGAGAAAATTATATTTAAATTTCATTAAGGGCAGTTCAACTAACTAAACCATGACGTATAATGTGAAAGTGTTGAATTTCAAGTTGTATAAAAATTATTTCTTTTAAATGAATGTTAAATTGTGACTTATGAGGCTTATACCTTTGTATTTTGGGAAAGATGAACCATATGGATAAGTACATAATTGAAAAAATGGACCCAAGAAGGACAATTGGGGCATGTTGATTATGATATAACTAGAATTTAAAAAATTTGGTCAGTGAAGATATGTTATTATTATGTTTAAAACCCAATAACGGTGTTTGAAAAATCATGAATGAAATAGTGAGACCCTCATAGGTCACTGTAATATTTATATGTCTTGATACATAAATACATGGGGGTATTATTGTGTTAATGGGATGGTTACTTAAAGTGTTTTTATATTATTATAGTGTTCTACATATAAAAATATGGTGAAATTTTACTTGACCACTCTATTTAATTAATAATTTTTTTATCTATGTTAGGTATTATATAACGAGTATGGGTTTTCTTTAAAATTAATTTGAGTGGGAACACAAGAATTTCCCATTGGCCACAATCTCTTTAAAAAATAACTTCATGAAAGATATTGAATAAAATATATGGTTAAAAGAGAAAATGTAGGATAATTTTTCTTGAAATGATGTCTGATATAATCTAAATAAAGGTATTAGTGAAACTATTTTTAAAAATTGGTACATGAAATCCCTTATACATAGCTGTTAAAGTGTTGAAATAAATAAGGTTAAATTACTTAAAAATGAAACCCTCTATAGGATTTTATATCATGAATTATCATGTAAGGTTTATCTTTAAAATTACTCTGAGGAGGAATATGAGCATTTCTTATAGGCCATAATTACCTTCTGACATGATTTTGCTTGAACCTAATGTTTTGTTAGTGAGGCCCAATAATCTTTTCCATCATGACCTTATTTTAGAGGTTATATGTTGTGTATGTAAGGAGATAGACCAATTTTTTCATCACCATATTACCTTAAATTAGTGATAAATGTTTCCTTTCAGTTTTTTAGGCTAGAGGTTCCATTCAAGTACTGGTTTTTCTAAGTAGGAATATTAAATATTGAAAGGAAACCTCTATGTAGATGTGTGGTTTTATAGTAAGTTAAACCATAAGGTGTATATTATTATATCCATGTACCACTAATTACCTTCTCTTTATTCTTTATTCAAGTGTTTTATACTTTCAGCGATCTTTCCCCTATATAGATTCTCAGTGATGAACAAGGCCTAATAGCTCAATTTTTTGAAAGTGGTTCCATTACACTTTTTATGGCAGGTTTTAATCTTTGTAGGTTGATTATTTCTCTACCTAAAATAGTTTTAACCTCTTAAAAATTATTATTTATAGGCATGATAGACCCCATGTAATAGATATCCAAGGGGTTTATGGTTCTCATGACAGAGACCCTAGGTCTAGATGGGTGGACCTAGATTCCATCATATTGACTCAGAATCTAGTAGGTCAATGATGTTGTTTTATTAAGGAAAACCTATGGATAGGGTTGGACCGATAATAATATTTTTTTTGTGGTAAGCCTTATTTGAAGTTATTTTCTAGACCGATGTGCAGTACGTTCTCAAGTGTTTTAATTCAGGGATGGTGATTCTTGTATTTTTGAAAAGATCCCTATGTGATTTTTTTTCAAAATTGGATTTAATGGATAGAACTATTAGGGTGCCTGGACTAGTAAACCAAGTGCTTTATCTATTGAATATATCTTCTATGAAATGATGTTTTGATTAGGGAGGTCATTTAACAAGTCATGGAACAATTGGGATGTCTAATTTTTAAGGGGAGATCCAAGGGAATTACCAACGTATTCAAAAACTAATGTCTCATGTAGCATGACCAGTTTGACCTTATTCACTAATAAATCCTAGAAGTGTGTGTCGGGTTTTTGAATAAGGTGGTACGAGATGTAAACCTTTTACATATGAAATCTTAAACTCACACATACTATGAAAAATATCTATTTATAATTGAATGTAGATAAGCGGTCGAGTAAGGGTTAAGGATCGACTGATTCAAGGGTGACACTTGTGATCAAGGTGACCCGGATTTTTAAGTAATTTTAGATGAATTTCATGGGATTAGGGATAATATAAAATGGACATAGACATGCATGGATGATGGAAATGGTGTCAAGCATTGAAAAATAAAGGTGTGGCTTAGTTGACGAAATCATGGATAGAAGAGAGATATACACACCTATTAATAACAATCTATGTGTACTCTTAGTAATAAGAGATCATGTCCTATATCTTGACATATCCATGAGTATGCTAAGAGAGCATCTATTAGATGCATTGGTATTTAGATTTTGAGAATAATTTTCTATCTAAGATGAGCATTTTTTAGCATAGTTGGCTAAAGGTGTTTTACATATAGATCTCTTAAAATTTGATATAAAATCATTGTGAAACCATTTCATGCTTGTCATGGTTTGAGAAGAGTGTCGTGTAGGGGTCATCTAGGTATTTTAATGAAATCTAGAGCATCCATGTTCTTCTTGGTCAAATAGAGTCCACTGTTGGGATTAGAATGAGGACCATATGTTGTGTCCTCACCAATAATTTAGTGCACCATTTTGGGAAATGTATCAGGAATATAATTATAATTTTATGGACATGCCTTAGTGTAAAATTTTGACATTTTTGGTAACATAATTTAGAATTATCTATCTAAGGGTTAAGACCTAAGGTGGCGAGCACCTTAGGTTGAATGATAAATGTAATGATTAAGTTATCGTTCCATAGGTTAGAAAAACTAGGGTAGGCTCTGTTTAGAGGCTTCAGTCTTGTTTATGGGTGTTCTCTTTTGTTTTTATGGTTTAAGTACTATTTTATTAAAGTGATTATTGGTGGTGCATTAGGTTATCCAAGACACCAAACAAACATTTTATGGGAAATTCATGACCCAAGTAGGTCTATTATTATTTATGTTGTTCCACAATGATTTTTGAAGATGAATAATTCTAAGGTAGCGGGATTGTAATGTCCTGTGTTTTGGAATTAGTTGTAAATTCCACATGAATTTAAAATTTTTATTTGGTGGAAAATATTAATCCTAAATTGATCTTAAAAATTTAAATTAGGGAATTACAACACTGAAAAGTGTTTTATTTAGTTAAGTTTTACACACAATGAGGTTCCTTGGGAGTTTGGTTGAGTTTCATAAGAGTCAGGCTCTGAAATCACTTATTTTTTGAGAAATAGAATGAGGCTCATGGTTGGAGCATAGATAGTTAAACTGTGTAATCCATTTTTATGGGGAATTGTTTTCTTAAACCATGTAACCACCTAGTAATAATCATGTGACCAAGTCTAGGTATAATGCGGTGACCTGTATGAGCTATGGATTGATTTTCCATACCATGCAATTAGCTCTCACCCTTAGTTCCACTTGACTAGTAGAACTACATAGTTGGTGCATGGTTAGACTAAACCATGCAGCCAAACCATATGGGGTGTGGCTTTTTATCAGTGAGAGATACATAGTTGGCACACAATTAAACAAACATTGTGACTTAAACATGCACCTTTTTTAAATTGGAAAATTTACCATTTACCCCCTCCTCCCTTAAATGGATGTTACCCCCTTCTCTCCTTCATTTCATGACCAAAAGTTCCCCCATACACTATCATCATCATACATATTCCATGGGTAGACATCCTCCCTTTCTCTACATGAATTGAAATTTATCAGATGCGTTGGAAGCCCCGCGGTAGGTCTTAGACTCCTCATGCTTCTCTTCTTCATTTATCTTTCCATACAGAATGATAAATCTATGTGCAACAATTCTTGATATTTTTAGGGTTTTTGTTTAACATTGCATTTTATCTTGATCCAACAGAAATTCAATCCCGGTATTGGATATGTCAACCACCCTTTTAATGAAGCTTGTGGTCTATATATTTTCCCTTAATTTTATGTTGTTTATATAATATTTTTATTGTTCCACACAGTAGAATTTTTCATACGTTGTCTCTAAAATGTGAAATGGCCTTTAATTAAATTATTAAAGTACAAAATTGATGTTCCATTTAACCCCTTTTCATGTTTATAGGTTAACCACCTCAACTAAAACATCATCTTGTGGTGAGTAGGATTACATAAATATTTACCATTAATGAATAGTTATTTAACCACCCATATAGTGTGTTATTTAAATTAGAAGGATGGTTTATGAATGAAATAACGAATTAAAATGGTTTAGATAAGCCTCTTGGTTCTTGAGAACTTATTTATTTCTTAATTATTATGGATCGATCAACTATTTTAATTGAGAAGAATCATACTAGGTTATGTATGACTTCTTTTTTTCTTAAAATGTATCATTATAATTGTATGATTTGATTTTATTAAATCATGGATGATCAGATGGTATATTTTAAATTATAAATTAATTGTATTAAATAGAATCCAGTTCTCCTTGAGTAATTCCAGTTACCTCTTTACAGAACATCAACCTAAGGGATCATAAATTAAGAAGGATTACCTAATATTACATAATTGTTTTGGGACCCTGTGTTGGGCCATTGGGCATAACATGTCACACCCATGGGTGGATGATGTTGGCATGATGTTCACATATCTTGGTTTATTGGGAATGATATTCCATGCCCCTTTTATTAGGATGATGGGAATTAACCACCTCATTTTTTATTATGACACTCTAGTATGTAATACCTTATTGTGATACTCAGGAATGATGTACCTTACCTAAATATGACTCTTACTACAATATTGTAATATGTGGACACCCGAGCACAAATAAATGTGTCCTAGATGGATCATGTATATTTATATAGATATTATATTCATCATATATCGATATATATAAATGATTTAATCTATTTAGATGCATTCCATCTTAGTGTGATGTAGGTATAGTTAGTTACACATCATGAGGAATAAGATCCCAACGTGTTTACACTATTATTTTTTTCACTGATTTAATTTTGATATATATTCTCACTGACATATATTATATTCATGAACTGGATAAAATTAGACACCATTCTAAGTGGTATAATAAGTACATGTCACACCATATTTAAGATTCCGTTGCGCTGGGGTTCCCAAACATACTTCATGATTATAGGATTAGTTTTTTTTTCTTGATTTCTACCATCATTTGGGTCTAGGATATAGAATGATATCAGAGGAACAATCCTATTATAATGATGATATTGGAGATATATTTTTCATATTTTACTCATTTACATTTATTTAAGTTTTTCCATATACTATGTATATCTACTGTACGTCTATCTATACATTGTATAATGTTTATGCATGAATCATTTCCTCATTTATAATTATCTTTCAGTTAACATTTTTTTATTCCACTATTTCTTATTCATTATTGCTTATAATATATTTATTAATGATCAAGAGGGTATAGTCTCCCCATTGTACTTCAATTAGGCCCTTGATGCTAGTCGATAGCCCGTGACATATGAGGACACAGCCTTGAGGCCTCATGGCCAACCAACTCAAGGAACAATCTAAGTGGATATAAATTTGGGATGATACAAACTACCATTCTATATCCTGATAACCATACTTATGTTGGTGTTGCAACCATAAAACTCTAACGATCAAACACCGTAGTTTTCAATTGAATGCTTCTTACGCTCAACCATCCACTTATTTTGAAACATTATAAATATTTTCTAATTATTACCTAAAAAATTATAAAATTATAAACTATTTTATCCCATTTCTTATTCCATATATGTGAACCACCCTTTTTAATATGGTACACTATCACACTCTCTCTCTCACACACACACACACACTCTCTCTCTCTCTCCAACAAATTTTTTAAACTAAAAATTACTTGGGACAATTTATCTTCACAATTAAAAAATTATATCTAATAAAAAATATATTATGAGTTGAAAAATCGTTATTATCCCCATCCATCCAATCAAATAAGAAGACATCATACCACAAACTTAGTTGGAATAAAAACTAGATGGCATAATACCAATTAATAAGTGTTTATTCTCTAAACCCAGTCATGTGTTGTTATATTTCAGATATATCATATCATTTAATGTATATTAATAAAAATGTTTTATCATTCATTTATGTTTTTGCTGTAGAACATGTAAGATTACATGATAACAACCCCCAGAATATTTGTGTTTTAAGGTTTTAAATAATTATTTATCACTATATTGGGTTGGGATAATCTATTATGATCAATATGAGTATGATCACTTGTATAGAACTGCTCCCTCATGGGATATATGTTGGAGAACATTTTTTTTGGATTAGTCTGTTTAAAGTACACCACATGGATTTTCATATATATATATATATATCTGTGTGTGTGTGTTTGTGTATGTTCATTGGTGTTACATAAGTGGACATTGGTTGTGAGTCCTTAATTTTGAGTTTTCTAAATAGGTTACCTTATTATGATGTTTCATAAAGGACACCAATGTAAATTCATTTGAGAATTTGGATTAATAAAAGCTAATTGGGTATCACACTAATCAAGAAAATTGATTTTATTAACCAATATGAGATATATCCACCCACATGAAAGGTTATGACATCATGAACATCAATTGAGTTTTGACTAATTGAATGACCATGAGAGATAATTAAAAGAAATATAATAATAATTAATCAACTTGGTAATTGAGAAAATATATAATATATATATATACATATATATATATATATATGATATTAACAGTCTCCATTTTATTTGCTTAATCATGATGTCAAGGAAAAAAACATCACTAAAGGACATGTGTGGTGAATTACCCTTTGATTTGAAACAACATTAATTATATTTTTGGTCAATATTATGTAATTTTATGTTTTATAAATAAATAAGTTTTAATGAATAGATGGGTTATATAAACCATGTATAGGAGATATAATATATGTTGGGAATGAAAAAGTAAGTAGAAGCTTCCCACACATTAGTAGGTAAAATAGTTTGGAGTTGGATTCCCTTTAATAACTAAATTAATAGATTCAATTAGATGCCCATATGAAATTTAGAGATTATGAAGATGATTATAACAACAATTAAACTTTCTAAATTTTGGATAAAAAATATCTACAATATCCCAATGTTAAACAGCTGAGGGAAGATTATTTTTAAATATGTGTTCCATGGAAAGCTTGTATATCTTTGATTTATAAGTATTAAACATGAATAAAGTTGAGGAGTATCTATACTATAAAATGGATATATTTGTATTCTAGGATAAACATAAAAGATCCAATAGTCTTAAAAAACATCAGGATTTAAAGTCCAAAGGGATTGAACATGTTTAATGAAAATATTTGGAATTTGGTAAATTTGAACAACACCTAATTCATCCCCACTTGTGTTTGTATTCACTGGTCCATTGGGACTTTGTATTAGCATAAGAGCATATATTTTCTATTATTTGTATATATTATTCAATTATAACTAAAAACAGAGTACATGGTTCTATATTTTATTGGACTGAAAAATGTTCCTTGAAAATTTGACTTTTTATTGATTACATATAAAGTGTGGATTTGAAGTCATCTTAGAAGAATGTTTAGAAGTGACTAAAATGGATGATTCCACATACCACCCTATCAAAATATATTTGGTGGTTTCTCTAAATTTCTCAATAAATAGGTTTATTAATGAGGCCAATAATATTAGAAAAAGTGAAAAGGAGGAGAAAAAACCATTAGTTTAAGGTAATCAAGATGATAAAGATTTATTAGTTAAATATTTTGATTGTTATTCCCCTAGTGAAAAATGGTCTAACTGTGATGATGGTTCCATTTAATCTTCCAAATAAATCTACGATTATGTTAAGAACTATTTGAAGAATGTTCTTATCGAGGTGGAGAGTGATATTTTCAAACGCATCGATGAACTTCATGAAGATAAGTCACAACATAAAGAAGAAGTTGATCCAATGGAAGAAGCATTAGAAAATAAAATGAGTTCATATAACAATAATACAAATATTTTAAAATATACGGAAAAATCAACCAAAATTTTCAATGAAAGGGTTTTTATTTGATGAAAAGTTTTAAATAGTTCATTATGAGAATGATGTGTTTGAAAAACATTTCATGGAGCTGTTCAATGCATCGGAAAAACATTATAACGAATAATTGGATGTCAAAACTACTCAAATATAAATTAAATAAAACATCATTAAGGATACTATGAAACTATTTTAAATAATGTTTGAAAAAAAACAAAGTCTGACATTCTTGATGTAAATTTTGTTAAGTTATAGGTAAAGATGAGAAATATAGAAACCAAGAAAGATATAAATTTACTATATTTTGATAAGAATTTTAATGCCACACAAATATCATAAGTGATAGTTACATTTTAACTCAAAAATAAAAAGGTATGAAATCTGAAAAAATGGGATATATTTCCTCTAAAGTGAAAAAATCATATTGATTAGAAGATGAAACTCCTATTAGAGTTTTGGGTATAGGGTTGTTGAATGTTGGAAAAACATGTAAACCTATGGATATTTTATAAATCCAAAATAATTGGGTATAAAAACTAAATATTGAAATAAACCCACTAAATTAAAAGAATTCCTTATAGAAAAGAAGCAATCTTCTCATAAGGCATAGATTTGAATCTCTTAAAAATTTATATGATCTGTGAAACATAGTTTGACACAAAATATCAATACTAGTAAAATAATTATAAGTATAATTTATAGAAATTATGATAAGAAATAACCAAAAAAAATGGTCATGTTAAAGAAACATGACATATCTTCCATGGGATATAATGAAAAGTGACTAGTGAAGAAAAATACTCCAAAGAGAACAATAAAGAAGATGAATTTTATTTCAAAACCAATTGGAGTAAGTTATTCTATTTTGGAAAGAGAAGCCACATCACAGACCCATGTAAGATTTCTATTAATGTCAATATAAATGAGATCAATATGGAATCTAGTTGAGAAATATCAATATAATAAAATAAATTATGATTAGCATAGTGGTGGAAATGAATAATGAAGAATAAAAAAGGGCTCCCAAAATGGTAATCTAATAGTCGGTGAAGATTTTTGTGGTAGCTATAATAAGGTTGGTCACATAGCCATCAAATTTATGAAATGAATTTATCAATAATAAAAATTGATGAAATCACAAGGGAAAGAACTAGTGATCTTACATTTGAAAAATATTGTTATAATGAAGAAATCCGCACCCAAGAAGAAAGATGATATTGAGCCTAAATATATAATAATCATATGGTCTTAATTGTTAGAGGAGGATAGATAAATGGAGAAAGTTTAACAAATAAAAATTTCTATAGTTTCTAAAGATAATAATTATATTATAACTATGGAAAAATAAAAAAATGAAAGGAAATATAGGATAAATAAGGGTGAATATATTTAGAAATTGAATTGTGAACCAAGCATAAAGATGTCTACAAACTTTAGAAATTCAGATAAAAGAGTTTATTAATTAAAAAATATATCTTATCCTTTTTGTTGAAGATAATTAGATATTTTATGAACCACCTTATTAACACATCAGATTCGTTGTTCATAAATTCTATAAGTTGAAGGTGATGATGATTAGAAAGAATCCATTGAGGGGGATATCTAAAAATAAGTGACATATCAAGTGACATATCTTTTTTTGGTTATATTATAAATTGAGAGAGAACATTTAAAATTTGATGTATGAGGTATTATTTCATTGTCACATCTATATTATAACTTATAAATATTATTTTTATCAAGGGGGAGTGATTATCTAAACAAATGAAGAAAATACATGGAACTTGAAATAGTCCTACATGGGTGTTCAAGTAAGGAGAATGTTTATAAATATTATTAAAAATATATTTAGACAACCCCTTGAGAAAGTGAGTTTAAAATGTTTTATCACATCCAGGGTTGTTATTGTATATAATAGTTATCTAAATTAACCACTATTTTTTTTCTATAATGGGTTATCCCAAGTGGACAGAGAGTTAGTTGGTTGATGAGTGTTTTTAAGAATAATGTAGTATCAACATTATCTCATGGATGATTTTAGGGAACTTGAAAATTAGATAAATTAAATATTTAGAATATAGGTTTATTAAATATAGAAGTGTTATTTTGATAAGAGATCATATTACATTGGAATCTATGATATGGAAAAATAGAAACAAGATAATCCACGAATATTCCCTAATATTTCACTAAGGGGGAGGATATTATCCATCGTTTATATTTATTTTTATTTAGTGGGATAAAATATACATTTAATCCGAAAGAAAATTTAGAAATTACAACAAATAAAAATTGGGAGATTAAAGTTACCTTAGATTTGAAAAAACCTTATTTTTATTTTTTATTTTAATGAAATTTCTTGTACAAGCATTTTGAATTCAAGGGGACATTTGAATATTCAAATCATAGGACTGTTTAGAATCTGAGTTGGGGTTTAGAATAGAATTACAAAATTATGAGCATAAATAAGAAGGTATTTTTTTTATAAAGAATAGGGCCTAGAACGTGGTTGGGGGTTTAGGAGGGAATCAGTGGAAGCTGGGTGGCCCAAGTATATAGTCTATATAACGTGGACTAAAGAAACTTCATGGATCATCATCCAACACATTTGTTTTTTAAATGGGGTAATTTTACCAAATTTCCCCTCAATATATTAAAGGGGGGAATCCCCATTTCCTCTCTTTTTGGTGTGCATGACCAGGGGTTTTCCCTTATTCTCCCTTTTTCCCCTTGGTTTAGCATTCTATTTTATAGCGTTTACCTAATATTTATCTTAAATAGTTTCCCTTATGGTCTCCCTTGATCTCCCTATACATCTCAATTAATTATATAATTTCTATACTAAAATTTCTAGGGAAATTTCCCCAAATTATGGTGAACTTAATCATATATGAAGGGGTTACCTGAAGCCTGTGTAGAGGGAATCTCGAAATGATGTTCATCAGACTTCATCCATTCATCCGATAAAGGTATGTCACACCATAATTTTCATTTAGTTTTTTTATTTAAATTAGACTAATTTAATGATGGAATACGTGACATAGGATTGGTATTTTTATTAAGTTAGTTTTAGGTGTTTGATGTGGGCCTCCCTGTATGATAGGTTGTTGGTTGGTGTTCTAGTATGATGAGGAATTTTGGAGCGATTTTAGTGAATATGATTTGATAAATTAAAATGTTAATTAATTTTAATTCATTAAATTGATTATAAATGATTATAATTAAAAAAATGAAATATATTATTATTTATTTTTGGACTCACAAGGATGGTCGATGGATGATATTATTTGTAGGGGCCTTGTAATTATATTCTAACCCTTATAAATAAAGGAGAAAATCTTTGAAGGAGTTATGTGGTCCTCAGTAACTTTCACATGACTTAATACATGTTAGTTATGTTTCCTATGATCTATCATTTAAAAACAAAAGTAATTGGTTCATGTTACTAATTAATCAATTTTTTTTAATACATGTTTAATATTTTATATAAAATTTAATTCCATAATGATTGGATAAGTCCCACGTCCACCTTATCCTTGTGAACTAGCTTGTTACCCACATTCATTGATATCCAAGGTCATGATTCAAATAAAATTCCATTGACAATGGGAACCCATTAAGGGGTGTTCTTGAGTTGTATTATGATAACAATTACATAGTTTCCCTTAATTAAGATCTTTGAAACCATTAAGAGTGGGGTTTGGTTGGATTTGACATGAATGGACCATGTTTTCTAGGTGATAACCTTTTAGAAACCTTAGAGCCACATGGCTCATTGAGATGGGTTGGGTGAGTAGACTAACATTGTATAGAATATGTTATGAGATTGACCATGATACATATCTTTATGAAATGTCCGTAGGACTATTCTATAGAGTCCCACAAGGCCTATCTGTACTATGACTCTAATAAGAATCATGACATCCTCTATGTGACGTGTTATAACTTTTATGGTTTTATTAATATTGAGGACCCCCAGTGGGGTGCCTCCTCCTATTTTCGGACAATGGGGACTCCAATGGGTGAACCATGAGTGGTTAAACACTAGGTGGACATATATGGTATTCGATTTATGTGATGGGTTTGGGAATTCAGACAACCCACTTTATTTATTTATTATGATTGTTGTGTTTGTTTTGTTTGGTAAAACCCCTTAGGGGTTGTGTTTAATTTATTTATTGATGATTAATGTGGGGTTTTCTGTGATTCATGTATAAGAAAAATATCATAAAAAATATTAGTAATACCCAGATAAGAAAACTCACATTGGGGAGTTCTATTAATCTAAAGATATATTTACTAGTTAGGAGGACCATGATACAATTATTTTGAGATTCCATGGATTAGGTGCTCAAATACGATTTTTGATTCCATGGGATTTATCCTTGGAGTCATGATAATTCTATTTAATTATTACATTTATTTTTTATTAGATATTGTTTCAGATAACATTGTTTTTATCCTCCGAGTTGTGAGGATAATATTTGGAGATTCCATGGATTTGAATCTGGAATACTTTTTGGGATTTCTTGGGATTTATCCCTAGACTAGTGAGGATAATTTTTGACATGTCACGGTTTTTAACCCTAGATTCATGAGGATTATTTTTATGGATTACATGGATTTGGATCTAAGATACTATTTGGGATGTTTTAGGTTTTATACCTTGCGTCCTAAGGATACTATTTTAGGATTACATGAATGTGGGACTCAGATACCATTTGGGTCACTTTTGGTTTTATCACCAGAGTCATTAGGATACTATTTGGTTCTCCATGGTTTTTATATCTATATCACAAGGATATTATTTCGGAATACCATATATTTGGATCTCAGATAGTATTTAGGCTATCATGGATTTTATCCATAGATCCATGAAGATACTTTTTGGGGATTCCATGTATTTGGAGCTTAGATACCATTTTGGATGCCATAGGTTTTATCGCCAGAGCCATTAGGATACTTTTTTTGGGATTCTATGTATTTATATCTAGGATACTATTTTGGATTCCAGGGGTTTTATATCTTGAGTCATGAGGATAATGTTTTGTATGCCTTGGGTTTTATTCCTAGAGTCTTGAGGATACTATTTATGGTTTCCATGGATTTGGAACTCTGATACTATTTGGGATTCCGTGGGATTTATCCTAGTATTCATGTGGATACTATTTGGTATCCCCTATGGTTTATCCATAAAGTCAAGAGGAATCTTGTTTGGGGATACCTTGGATATGGATCATGGTTGATATTGGTTGGAATAGTCTTTATGAAAAGCTTAGAGACAGTCCGGAATTGGTAAGAAAATTACATTCTTTCTGTGTCTTGGATATAAGGATCAATGTGGCTTATTTATTTATTTTTAAAATATTTTATTTATTATTTTTGAGCTGGTCACATGGAAATTTTCTTAAATTTTCAATTATATATTTGACCTCATTGGTGGTTCCCCAATATTTTTTTACTCAAATCATGCTTAGACCACAATTGAACTTTAGTACCCTTGAAGTCTCTTACTTATTGAAGGAATAAGTTTGGAAGAAGCCTAGTGATACTGACTGTTGAGTTGGGTAACTCAGATCTGGATGGATATTAGAATGATGTATATCTTGGATTTGATATTGAGCTTGTGTGTTTTTATTTATTTATCTATTTTGTATATTTAATTGACCCAATGGTCTATCAGTATTGTATACCTGTATGTCAATATTCATTTACTATCACATGATTACACTACATTATTATTTACATAATTTTATGGTAATTTATTGGTTACGATACAAGGTTATTTCTATTATGATTGATCACTTTGATATATAGGGTATAGTCTCCTTACAGTACCAACCTAGACCCCCATTTCTTGTCAGAATCCTTTAGCATACGAGGTGATGTGCCTCAGATCCTTTATAGAACTAGTCTAGTTACTATTTAAAGTGATCCAGGATGAGATGTTACCAAATGGTATAAAATATTATTTATTTTTATTATGATGGATAATCTATTAAATATTGCAAATTTAACCTAAATAATACTAGATAAAAATAAATTCAATATTGAATCTAGATGGAAGAAAATTATGATTACAATCCAAGATAGATTAGTAAAAATAATTAAGCATATAAAGAAAAAAATTATGAATATTTTTCTTTGAGCATAGTGAGAAAGAGATGATGATTTGTAAGATATGAAGTGGTAACAGATCAATAAAACGTGATGTATAGGATATGAAAAATAATGAAAATCAAGGGGAATTTCATCTCATTATTTTAATTTTTTTCTTCTTTCCCAAAATGTAAATTTCATGTGCAACCCCAAATTGATTTGGTTAAATTATTTTTCTGAGAGATTAACTTTCTAAGGGATGATTCATAAAACTCACCAATTATAAGTAATTTCCAACTGAAAAATTTAGGAGAAATTTTGATCAAAACAATATCACCAAGGATTATAAAGTTTTAAAACACAATCCCAAGTAGAACATACAATTTTAAAACAAGAATTAAACTCACCATAAGATTCCTAAGTAAAAAAAATTTCCCTAAGAATTAAAATATAAAACGAAAAAATTATAATTCTCCAATTATTTTTTTGTCAGAATTCATTATGAAATAAAGAAATAAACATCATACATCAAGAACGAATAAATAAAAATATAATGAGAAGTATTCAATTGATATTCTACTAATGAATGAGCAAATTTACTAACTAATTTTTTTTCCTTTTCTCAACTCCATAATTCTCTAATATATTTTAATCTTTTAATCATGTAACAATGAATGAATTCCTCCCTTTTATGTATTAGAAACTCCATTTTTTATTTTTTTCTCTAGTGATATGAAAATATCATATCCCAAAAATCTAGGTGTTGGTAACAATTACATCATTCATCCCCCTTACTCATGACTATCATGTGATATTTATTTTAACCATGTAATAATTAATTAATTACTACACATGTTCACCACTTAGAATGAAGTTGGATAAAATATAAGTAAATATAATACATTTCATTAATCTATCAACTCCAGCATCACATGACACTTAAATCTCAAACCTTTAGTGCTTATAATGTAGGATATTACAATTGACCTTGACATGGGTGAAAATTCATCAGGTCATTGAAAATTGTTGCCTATAACTCAATTCACAAAGGAAGGATTCTCATTTGAATCCATTAAACCTCAAACATCATATTTAAAACTCATCTCCTTCCTATGAGTTTTTGTTATTATTGATATTTATTACTCCAATAATGGATATAAAAAGAAAATTATCGTTAACTAATTTTAAAAAATATCTTATGAGAATCCGCCCACACATTCAACACATTGACGATGGAGATGAATAAGACCCCATTAAAACTGAAAATAAAATCCAATTAAAAAATAAAAAAACTCTTTATTGCAATGATGTTAGATGTCTCGATCTTTGATTGAATAGAATATGCAGAAAAGAACCACAGTACCAAAATTCAATTCATTATGCCCTGATTCTTAATTTATCTTTATAGTGGATCTCAATAGGCGGTTGAAATCTCTAGTACAATTATCCCCGCTGAACAGATTTTCCAAACTATATAAATAAAAATATAAATCAACCAAATCCTAAAATCACCCCATCATCAAAATCAAAATCCCAAATTATACTTTCTGTGACCTCAACAGACTCAATAGTGAATTTAGATCATTATTCCTTGGTGAATCACATTTTATGTAGACTAAATTATTCAAATTCAGGTCTCAAAAAACCTTTGGTCCACGTTATCAACTCACTTCAGATTCAAAGGTTGAATCATGATTCGGGATTCATTTAATCTATGGTGAAAGTTTTATGATCATTGATTCTTCACCTCAAAATCATATCCAAAGTGAAATTCTTCATCCAAAGAGAGGCATCAACTACCAGTTTCTATAGCTACCAAATTTATTCTATATTATTCTCTTCCAAAAAACATCTATCTAAATCCACCAGTCATTGAATATTCTTGGTTTGTTGAATGAAATCCAAGATTTATACCTACTTGGATCTCCATCAGCTGATATCGATTTTCAGTTTCTTCTATGATAGAAAAATGTTGATACGATGTTGGTTCTTTAAGATAATTTATCTCAATGGGATCTAGCACCTTCATGAGCTTCTATGGTATTTTTAAAGCTCTTTCGACTACCTTATTCAAAAATATAAACTCCTAATTATTATGGTCTTGGAACTTTCATCATGTATTGATATGATAAGGTTGAGTCATCCATAGATTCAACTATATGGTACACATATTTGGATCTCATTATTTATCAAACTTCAATCAGGGATATAACAAGAACATGTATAGTATGATTTCTACATCTTTGTTTTGAAAATAAAAATTGGTTTACTTCATTCCATGGGCAGTGTAGGATATATTATATTACATGATCTTATTTTATCTTCTAACCAAATTATCTTACACTAACCAAAATTGAGTTATATTACCCATGTTTTCCATGGGAATTAATTTATGTGGAAACCCAAAATTTATCTTATGGAGTTTTTTCAATCAATTAACTTATTTACAAAAATAGTAAAGAATAAATCTAGTAAAAAAATTACAAAACACATCCATTCATTAAAAATTCTAAGAACAATTGTTTGGAAAAATTGACCACATTGAAAAATAATTCCAAAAAATATCTAAATCTTAGAACACTGAATTTTTTTAAAAATTAAAATTCATTCAAAAAAAGAATTGTATTTAAAATATTTTTTTAATTTAAAATATAAATTTCATCACACCAAAGTATTCTCCAAAAAATTACATTTCCATTTAAATTCACAATAAATACAAATATTTGTTTCTATAATTTAATATAATAAAATCATGGATCATTTTAAAAATTATGAACTCAAAACACAGAATTTATTTAAATATTCAGAGAAAAAAATATTCACCATAAGATTAGAAATTTAATTTAGTTAACTCATTTAAGTTCAAAATTTTTTCAAAATATCCTTGAAAAAATGTGGCATTCATATAAAAAATTGAGCCAATTTAAATCCACCACCCATAAGAATATATTATACTGAACAAATTTCTAAACTATTTCAGTGGAAAAGAATAAATTTCATGAATGAAAAACAGGAATTCCATGAGAATATTCCTTCAAATAAAATTTACCCATGTAATTTATCATATAGAAAGTGTGATATCACCCTTTAAATTAATGGTTCAGTGAAAAATCAATTTCGTGTTTTAAAAAAATGATTGAAATTGAAAATTTTAAAAAGAATTAAACAAAAAATAATTTTCATCCAATTGGAACTTCCAAACTTCTGATATCACTTCTTTTTCTGGGTAAACCACTCTTTGAGTATTGGTGAATCATATTTTTTTTTGGGGTTTCCTTCATCTTTTAACCTTGGTGGTTGAATTCCTTATAATAATGGAGGAATTTTTTATGTGTAAAATAACATAAAATTTGGGGATTTATGTTGGTTTGAATTAAAGGAGTTTTGGTTTATTCATGAAAAAAGGTATCTTGAGAGTTTTCCATGTTTTGAAAGGCTTGAAAGGTGGTTTAGGATATTCTTATAAAATATGGTATGACCGAAATATCTTGGTCATTTACACACCATGATCATGTTACACAATGTGTTAATGTTTCCAGGAAGATATCAAAAACTAGTTCATGATGTGAAATTATTACACTATGTGAAATTGGTTCATGATGTGAAATGGAATATCATGGTTATTTTAACCTGAGGCGACACATTTTTGGATGTAACTCATAATTTAAGAAATACATGATGTGAAAGGATTTCACATCACGATTTTTGTTAGATTAGGGGTTTAAACCATGATGTGTGAATGGTTTTTATTTCATCATCATGAAACTCTTCTCTCTTGAACCCTAGAACAATTCTAGGAAAATTTTGAAGGATTCATTCTATTTCATGAATCCAAATCAAGCATCTAATCCTTGATGAGTTGTTTCACTTTGGTGTCCCCTTCTCTTCTTCTTGTTCTCCATTTTATCAGTTGAAACCTATTGAATATTGTTGAACTATGTTTGACCTTGTGCAATCTAGGTTTTTCTTGTGATCTTATTCACCTTTATTCCTCATTGGTGTTTTGGTTGAGAGCGGTGCTTCAATCACTAGATAAAGGTATGTGGCCTAGAACCACAACCTATGGACTATTTATAATTTTTGAAGTATGTAAAAAATTGTGTGATTATGCTAAAATATTTTTAATTTTAATTAATGGAATAATGGGTAATGATAATCATGTGTTTATACTACTCCTTGTATCCTCTCGACCCAATTTTGTTGAGACATTCCTTGCTTCTACCCACATAGTGAGTCTACCCTTGATTGATAACAAACTAGATAATGGATAAAACTATGTTTAGCATGACATTAGGCCTTAGGATATTTCTTGTGAAAGAGTCTCCTTAGAAAATAGAATATGTTTTTATTGGAATGATTATAATTTTTTTTATATGTTATGGTTTTGTACAGTATCTTGAGAAGAGTTTAAGAAAAACTTGATAAATAATAGTGGTAATTGGATGAATTTAACCTTATGTAATATGATGTTATTTATGTTATTCTTTATACTATATCTTGTGCTGTGATTTATACTAAAATGTTTTATTTAAATGGATTTTTTCTAGTGATGATGAAATGATTATATAAAGGGCTTGGCCAGGTAATGATGTAATTATTATAGGGGTTGTCCTAGTTATTCTATAATATTTATATGTCCTATCCCAATTATTCTTAAATGATTATATAAAGGGATTGGATCAATTATGTTGTAATGATTATCATGATTTTCTTGATTATGCTAAAATTCCTATACAAAGGGTTTTTCTTGGTTATGTGATTATTACATGGATTTTTGGTTATGGTTGTCATGGTTATGCTATATTATTATAGATATTCCATCATGGTTCCAAAGTATGTTAATTGTTTTATTACATTCATTGATTAATTAATAAACATGTTTATAACATTATTATATGTAATAATTTATCATATATGTTTTATTTACACACAGTAGTGTCAACCTACTGAGTTTTACTCACACCATATTTGGGATTCCATTTGGTACTTGAGTAAATTACATGAATATAGGTTTGGATCAGGGAAAGGTACCTTGTTATTGAATATTGATTTCTGGATGAGTTGGATCTTGGAGATGGGATGTATATGGGGTTCGAGACTGGAGTATTTTGAGTTTATTTTTTCATCATGGTCTTTTATATATTTCAATTTTAGTTTGACAATTAGATACATTTCATACTAGCATTATAAGGTATATTATTTGATTTACTTGGTTCATCCTTTACCATCCAGTTATTTGATTTAATATTTCCACTATTTTATACAACTATGATATTTGTTTACATCATCTATATTAAAACTATGTTTGATGGTATATAGTCTCCAAACTATTATCTTTAAACCCCTGCTGCTAGTAAAAAATATCTACCATACAAAGAGGCACTGTTGAGGTCCAGTCAGACACCTAAATTGTTTACCTGATTGAGGGTCAAATTCTAGGATGTTACAAAGAGGTATCAATGAGAAGGTTGTTATTTTTTTGGTTCACTATTTAAAAAAGATGTAAATAAGTAATGGATGTGTCAATACTTGGTAATGAGATTTTCCATGGGAGTAGCTAACCCATGTATGGGGAAGAATCCAAGTACCCAGGGATGGGACAATTGTTATGTTGTTCATTTTTATGGTTAACGTTATTTCACATTAAGTGATTACACAGTTATGTGCTGTTATTGTTTCATGAGATTTATACTCATGGATCTTTATGAAATTAGATGAGTATTCATGCATCATGATTGGAACACACAGATATATCTTGACATGCATTGTTCATGATAGTGACATATTTATTTCAGGTCATATATTTTCATGTAATAAATGTGAAATGAGATAGCTGTTATACCTATTAAAATAAATAAAGGAATTGTTTTATCATGATAATTCACTTGTTAATCCATGTTTATATAGTCCATGAGCAAGTTGTTCTCTGTTGTATTCACTTGTTGAGTTTGACAATGTTGTTATCCGGGGTTCTAAGGAGTGCATTATTATTGTATAGAAAATTCCTTATTGTCTTATTTGAATTATGAATCATGAGAGTGGAAACAAAAAAACTCCTAATACTAATAAAATAGATATTCTTGTAGATACTGAGGGTTAGATGAATCTTCATCTTCCTGACAACATCTTAATGGTGATGTGATTCCTATAAAGGGATACTTTTCACACCATGATTTTGATGTCTGATCAAACATGAGATTTTCAGCTATAGAATCTGCCTATGTTTACTAGGGAGGGAGGACCCTTGGCAGTTGAGTTCTAGATCGAGTCATTCTAGGCTATCTTCAACCACATTGATACACCCACATATATGAGGGTGAATATTTATGCATAAATTATTTTGGGACTAGAAAAGAATTAGTGGGACATCTTAGAGAAATTTATTTATAAAGAGGAGTTATATTGGATTGAAATCATGGTGATGTTATTGATACACTTATATCCTTAGACATTGAGGGATGAGAAGGCTTGTGAGTTTATAAATATGACATAGGAGGCCATGCTAGTGATGGAATATACTAGATGTTTTACCCAATTGTAGTTCTCAATGCTATCTTTAGCTGTTGATGAGATATCTTGGGTGAGACATTTTTAGGATGGGATTATCCATGAGATTAGGTCATAGGTAAAAGTTTTTCTTTTGATTAAATTTTCAGAAATTATGAATCAATCTCTCATAATGGAAGGAAATATGAGAGAGTCCCAAAGAAGTGGTGAGTCTATTTCAGTAGTTCCAACTAAAAGATCTTTATTTGTTAGTAAGAAGCATCATTAAGTCATTTATCTCCAAGGAAAAAATTGGAAAAGTATTCAAGGTATTGGGAAACCATCTCAGGACCATGCTCCATTGTAGTGATATCATTGTGAAATGTATCATCACAAGTGGATTTTTAATCAGATCCCTTATTTGTTGTGTTCTTCCTATGGTAATATGGGTCACCTATAATTTCTTTTTCAGGGGAATGGATTTGTAGAGACTTGGATGGGGATCAAGATAGGCCCTGAATTCTAGAATGGACTCAGCTACCCCTTAGTAGGCTGGTATCTAGAGTCATAATGGATGTTCAGGTCGTGGTAGGGTATGTGGTAAACCATAATAAGAGTAGAATTTCCAAGCATAGAGAACATCATAGGGGAGTTAAACCAGAGCCCTGGGAATAGGGGAAAGTCAATTGAAAATTATGCAGTCTACTTCGACTAGTCTGGATGTTGGATGTTCTACCGTTAGAGGTATGATTCCTATATCATATACATTATCATGTGTTTTTTGATATAAGGCCATAAGAATCATTTATATTTTCTATTTTTAAAAATAGTTTGGGCTTGGTTATGGAAATTCAAGATGATGTATTGACACTCAATACACTATTCATAGTGTGGTCAGAGGATATCAAATGTTGTGAGGCATGTTCTTAAAAAATTATTGGTTACCATTTATTTTGTGAATTATTTATATTTGAAATGATTGGTTTCAATTTTATTTTTTTGGTTTTAATTGGTTAGATCTATACTTGGCTCGTATCAGCTGTTATAGGAGGAGAGTTACCTTTCTATTTCCATAAAAAGGAAACTATGATCAATATAGTGCTTGAGATCTTTAAGTAAGTCATATAGGACCAATTTAATAAAAATTGGATTGTCTCATGACTCAGATAGTAGGAATTTCTCTAGATGATGGAGGAATACAGAAGAAAACATTTTCTCTTGGGGTATACCTTTTTGAAAATATCTTTCAGGATGTGTTTTACAGATTACCACCTAAGTGGGATATGGAGTTCATGATCGAGTTGGGGATGAGAGTAGAGTTAGTTTCTATTCTTCCTTATAGGATGGAACCAAAATAATTTAGAGAGTTAAAAGTTCATTTAGAAGATCTAGATTCTAAGGGATTCATATGTTCTAGTACATCTGTATGGTGTTCTCGAGTTATTTTTTCCAAAAAGGATCATGGGATATTGCACTTATTTTTTCATTATTAGAGATTAAACTAGATAATGTTTAAGAACTTATATCCCCTACCATGCATCAAAGAAATATTCAATAAACTTGGAGGTTACTAGATTAAATCTATTATCAACTTAAGATTAAGGTATCATCAATTTAGAGCGAGACCATATGACAAACCTCAGACTGCTTTTAGGAGGTGGTATGGCTTGTATGATTTCATAGTGATGTCATTTGGTTTGAAGAATTCACTATCAATACTTATGGACTTGATGAATAGGATATTTTATCCTTTTATAAAATTGTTTTTAGAAGTTTTTACCAAATAAATTCTTATGTAATCTCAGTTTAAATATGCTCACTTTACCAATACCAAGTAATTTATATACCATGTACTATGATGCATATATAGTTAGAATCAGAGTATATTTTATGTAGTAGGACAAAGTGGTCTCTTATGTATCTACAAAACTGAGACTGTATTAGAGGAATTATCCTTCTCATGATCAAGAGTTTTTTGAGGTGGTACAATCTCCGAGACAATGGGGATAATATTTTTTACGCAAGAGTTTTGTGGTGTACAGAGGCCAAAATATCACCAGGTACATCTTTTCTCAGTGATACTTAAAGATTTAGTAGAGGAGGTAGGTCAAGTGTCTACAGTCTTTTGAATTCGAGCAGTAATATACACTGAGAAAGGTAAATATTGTTGTTGATGTATTGATCCATAAGGCATATACATAAGTACTTCAGGATTCTTGTGATGAGTAGTGGAGGGTGGAACTCTTTGTATACATGAATCTAGAGATTTATGAGTAATAGGGGTGAGTATCTATGACTTCGATATCTATTAAAACCATGATATTGGAATGGATAAATATTGATAAAGTATCTAATCTATAGGTATTATCTGTGGTAGATAGCTTATTTGGTGGGGAGCCTCCATCAGGATGGTCTCTTTTTAGTGAAAATGGTCTTATTTTTTATGGATGAGTATGAGTTTCTATTGGATTGCATGAGAAGACGAAGATAAATTTTCATGATTCTTGATGGGTGGTACATCTAAGGTTGACAATGATTTATTGGGATATCTTTATATTGTACTGGTGTTCAGGAATGAATAACAAGATAACTATATTCATGGAGAGATATTTCACCTATCAGTGGTTAAAAGTCGACCATCAGAGGCATGTTGGATTGTTGCAGCCTCTTACCATTATATAATGGAAATTAGATAATGTCACTCTAGATTTTTTAATAGTATTATATAGAAAACCATTCAAAAATGATTCATTATGGGTGGTCATAGATCAAATAATTAAGGTATACCACTTCTTTCCTATTAGAGAGAGCTTCATTGTTGATGATCTGGGTAATCTTTAAATGTATGAGATAGTTTAATTTTATAGTGTTCTAAAGATTATCATTTCCTACAAAGATCCTCATTTCATGTATGAGTTCAAAAAGGGTCTTTAGAAGGATCTAAGTTTATAGGTTCAACTGAGAATATCCCATCATCCTTACATTGATGGCTAATCTAAACTGACTATTCAGATTCTAGGGGATATGTTTCAAGTTAAAGTTTTGGATTTCAATTGTTCATGGGAGAAGCATTTAGCACTCATCTAGTTCTCTTATAATAATAGTTTCCAGGAATCGATCCAAATGGAACATTTTTAGTATTATCATGGTAGGCTATTTTTTAACTCTTTTTTGGTAAGAGGTGGGCGAGTTAGTGTTTTTTGGACTTAGTCTCATACAAGAGACATCTAAGAAGGTTTATCTAATCTGGGGGTGGTTGGTGACTGCCCAGATAAGGTAGAAATATTATGCATAACATTGGATATTAATTCTAGAGTTTGAGGTTGGAAATTATGTTTTACTTAGAGTGTCACTTATGTTAGGGAAACACTTTATCAAGAAACCAGGATAGATATCATTCTGGGATTTTGATCCATTTAAAATAGTGTATAGGTTCAGTTCTATGGCATATCGATTAACCCTTACACAATGTTATAGTGACATGAATGAAATGTTTTATTTGTTGCAGCATCAGATATATATTCATGAACCTTATAATGTTTTAGATGTTGATGACATCAATCTTGGTGTAGGTGCATCCTTTGAGAAGTATCCAATATGGGTTGTGGATCATGGTGAGAAGTATCTATGTGGAAAAACCAGACCACTAGTTCTAGTACATTGGAAACAAGGGAATGTTCAAGATGATACTTGGGAGAGGGATTTGATATGTTAAAATAGCGGCTAGAATTGTTCCTCCAGACTCCATAGTGATGTTTTGAGCAGTTCGAGGATGATTTTTTATACACCAGGGGGGTTGTGAGATCCTATATTTTTCAAGTTATGACCCTCTATGAGTTTTTGTTAAACCTATTTTTTGGGGGTTTCCATCATCTTTGAACCTTGATAGCCGAGTTCTATTTGTGATGGAGATATTTTTCTTAGGAAAATGATCTAATTTTACGGAATATATATTTCCTTGAATTAAATGAGTCTGGTTTTAATCATGTCATAAGGGACTTGAATTATTTTTCATTGTTTTTAAGGATTCATAGGTAGTTTAGTATTTTCTTTTTGAAGATTGGATGAGAGCTGTCCGAAATACATTTACACACCATGAAAATGTTACATGATGTGTAAATGTTTCTAAGAATATGCCATGAACTAGTTTAGGATGTGAAATAATAACACATCATGAAACCGATTCATGATGGGAAAAATTGGATTGAGGTTATTTTAACCCAAGGTGATGCATTTTTTGGCATAACTGGTTCACGATGTGCGAATGATTTTTATTTATTCCATGTACAACCATTCTCTCTCAAACCCTAGGAAGACTCAATGTGATTTTTTGAGAAATTTATTCTATTATAGACATATTTATCAATAATATGATCCTTAGTGAGTTTTTTCACTTTGGTTTTCCCCTCTCATCCTCTTGTACTTTGTTGTGATAGTGGAAATCCCTTGACTGCTGTTGAAATAGGATTGATCTTGTACGATCAAGGTATTTAATTTTTATCTTCTTCAACTTTTCCCCGTTGAAATTTCCAGTTGAGAGTGTTTATTGATTCTCTAGATAATGATAGGTGGTCTAGAACCAAACCTTATAATGTGTTTCTAATTGTTGAATTGTGGACAATATTATGTGATTTCACCAACATAACATACATGTTAATTAACAAAATAATTTATAATGTTAATAATGTGTTTATTCTAGTACTTAGTTCCATTTGGACCCAATGGTGTTGAAATGTAGCTTGATGATACCTATAGAGTGAGTATACCCTTGATTGATAATGAACTGGATAGTGTCTTAATATATATTTATCATGACATAATACCTTAGGTGATTTTTTTTGACAGATTCACCTTGGAAATGGATTATTTGTTCATTGGTATAGCTAAAAATGTTTGATATGATATATATGTGTGAACTAGAATGATAATGTTTTAAGAAAAACTTGATAAATAAAAGGGGTAATTGAAAGATAAAGGGTAATTGAACGAGTTAAAACTTGTGGTGTATGATGTTAAATGTTTTTATCTGGTTATTATGTCTTCTGTTGTATTTTTTTCTAAAATGATTATACAAAGGTATTTTCTTGCTGATGTTGGAATGATTATATAAAGGGATTTTATCAATTATTCTATAATGCTTCTAGGTCTTTGTCTGATTATAGTGAAATGCTAATATAAAGGGCTTGGTTTGGACCAGTTATGCTAAACACTTATACAAACATATTTTCCTTATTATGTGATTATTCCATGTTTTTTTTCATTATAGTTTGGATTTTAATGCTATTTTCTCAGAGGTATTATGGATTGGTTATGATGTAGTTTGATTTTTTATTATATTTGTTGATTAATTAATACACATGTTTGTTTCTTTATTTCATGCACTTATTTATTATATTTGTTTTTTAGTCAAAGTGGTATTGACCTACTGATTTTTACTCACACCCTATACTCGATTAGATTTCTTGGATGTATTTTTGACAATGGAAATAGACCTTATTGTTGATTATTTATTACTGGACGGGTTAGAGCTTGTAGACAGGACCGACATGGGGTTTGGGACCAGGGTGTTTTGAGTTTATTCGTGTAAGCATGGAATTATATCTAAATCAATTTCAGTTTAATATTTAGATACATTCTGTCATTATAATACATGGATTATTATTTTATTTACTTGATTTATAATTTAACTTACATATGTATGCTGTAATATTTATTCTATTTTCCATTACAATGATATTTATTTAATTCAATTATTTTAAAACTCTGTACCAGGGGTTATAGTATCCCAACTATGCTCTTTACACCCCTACTACTAGTTGGAATCTTTTTAAATATGGAGAGGTATTCTTGTGGTCTATCAACCATGATTATTTTTCCATGTCAGATAGTGCCGGATCGGGGGGAGTTACAAAACTTTTCTTTACCTTAATGTGACTGACTCACATAAGTAAAAAGAATAACAATTATAAACTTTTTTTGGATGAGAAAACTTAATAATCACAAGTTAGTATAAATAAATCATCCAATAACAAGATTAATAAAATAATGAATGAATATGAGGTCATCATGGATTTGATTTTTTATTTAATATCCCATTTGAATGAATATCTTATTAATTTCATTAAAAAAAGTTCATATCCAATGATAGTTGTAATACATTCATCCAAAACATTACTGATGACAAAATTTCTCAAGAGGGAAATAAAAATGGGGTTCTCAATTAAATCCAGGGTGTAATAGTGATTAACCTCATTAAGGTGTAATGACAACTTTCAAACCCCTTATTGATTTTGATCGAATGAAAAATAAAGGTACAATTTTGAAAAACTCACAATTTTGTAACATTTACAAGGGTTTCTTGACTCGTACAATAGTGAATATAATTTATCAAAATAAAGACCCCTCCCTCACACATAAAACCACACATTATCACCAAATTTTAATTCCATATTGTTATAAACAACAAAAATCAATTTAGATCAATTATATTGATACCAATTCAACAGTTTGAAATCATGTATTAGGGGTAGAAGTCAGTTCAAACACTGGCTACCATAATTTTCAGTACATTTCTATAGCAACCCGAGCCTTTTACATAAAAAATTTCATGATTTAATGAATAATTAATCATCAGAGTACAATCCAACGATCGTTAAGTCTTATGTCTTGGACGACTAGGTACATATAACATAAAACATGGGACTAAAAAAAACTTCTTTACTTAATCTACATAAAGATCCTCGAACTTATTTTGAGCTATTACATCTGCATTGGGTACCCTGGGGAACACATGAACAAAGGGATGAGCTAAAAATCCCAGTAAAGGTATGAACATAAGGATACATCTCAAGAACATGAGTTATGAGGCATGAAATAATGATATCCAAAGCATGGAACTTATAAAATAATTTAATATAATAATGGGATCATATAAACATGAAAACATATAAATGTGGTAGAATCATAAATCATATCTTTAGTACAGGTCATGGCTAACCGCCAACCCCATTTCCCATTTTAGTACGGGTCAAGGCTAACCTCCAATCCCGTTTCACATCGCATCTCAGGAGACTTATACTTACCTAATACATTGGAGAGCTATTTGGGAGCACCCATATCATCATATTCATGAATATTCTTTCCTCATAAATAATCTTTCCTCATAAATAACCATACATAAACATAAGGTTACCCATGGAAATAATTGGGTACCACAATCATGACGTAAAACATATCCAATGGGCGTATCACGAAAGTGTCCATGAAAGGAAGGGCTTAGAACATAAATGGAAATTAATAGGGTAAAATAGAAATATAAAATGGAAAGTGGTGTCAAATATAATGAAAACATATAAAAAATGTATTTTATAATCATTACCATTAAAACATTTTTGTACGGTTTTAAGGAAAACACTCTAGAGATTTTCAAATACAAAAGATGACATTTTTTTATATAAAACAAAAATTTAATAAAAGAATATTTTTATAATAAAAATACTTATTTTATAAATAAAATGGCGTTTTAAAACATAAGATAGAGTGCACTTGAAATTTGGGTAAAAATTTGGGAATTCCCCTTAAAACAAGTTGGCTTATTGGAAAGTTCTAAGGAGGGAATCTTTCAAAGTCATGTATATCCCTGAAAGAATGTGATGAAAGTGTATTGATATAAGAATCTTGTACAACTAACCATAAGTCATAATACGAAAAATATATAGATAAGATAACACCATTTTGAAATAAATATAAGGCAACCCGAAAGAATAAATAATGCTCAGGTAGAATTCGTTACGATTTTATCAGTATGATGTCGGGTATGACCAAGAGGGATTGATGAGAGAGAAATTGGGTTTATCATTACTTATAAATCTAGAAGGAAGTATGAGGGAGGTTATTAAACATACCCCATCATTTTATAGTACACATATTAAGTCATAGTATAGAGGACAATCTTGATTATGAGAGAAAAGGAGAGTATCCCTTAACTCAAATCCGGTGGTGTTCTCCACTTATTATTAATGACCTGAATAAACAAATTAGGATTATTAATTCATAAGTCCATAAACTCTTATATATGTAGTTTATTTATTATAACCCTTTTTAGTTCATTAAAATCCTTTTTTATTAGTTATAATGTTCAATTTCATTGTTCGGGCTCATTTGTTTACTTGTCTTTAAAAGATCGAATCACTTATATTCATGTTTGGAATATATGTAAGATGAAAGTGGTCATCCAGAATTGAAGTTACATTATTTAGTTTCTATCCAGTAGATTAAATTATTTTTATTTTAATTAGGTTACTTAGAGTGATGTTGAATTATTATATATATAACCTTAGTGATAACCGTTTTTGTTAATTGGTGGATTTGGTTACAAAGAATGTGTTTTTCATTATAACTTAATTCCATTTGTAACAAGAGATTACAGAAAAAATAGGATATGTTAAATATATAATAATCTGGTTCAACCATAACAAAAATGGTTTCATGAGCAGAATTAAATACAAAAATAGAAATTGATTAACTGTTGTCCTTGAATGTGCTAAATTAGCACATCTCAAACGATGCTTTCATTTCTTTCAAATAAAAAGGGTGGGGAAAGGGAGAAGATAACAAAATATACCACTAGAATGAATATATTCTAGTAAATATATTTTACTGGATTGATCATATTATTATGGTGAATGGAGGTGAGGAAAGAAATAAAAAAAAGAAAAGAACTTAAAAGAAAAGAAGAAATTTGGGAAGAGGAATTTACCTCTTGAGACTTCCTCCTTTGAGAACCTCGTAAAGAGAGAGGTTTTGGTATTTTTAGGAGGCCAAGAGCTTTTGTATGTTGGGGAGCTCCTTGGGGAGAGATTTGGGAAGAATTTAGAGAATTCTTGGAGCTTGAGAGGAGTGGAGAGACGAGGGAGTGAAGGGGGTTTTTATAGTGGAGGAGAGGAAAGATTTTATGACATTATAATCCTTAATTTATTATTTCTTCACAAGACAAAGAATAGTAAGTATTAAATTTCCAAGAAGAGTAAATGGGTCATGTGAATTCAATCCAAGTGGTATTACATCAGCAGAACATCATCGATGACTCAATTAATCCAATATTTATCATTTATTGCAAATTATCGGATTCTACTATTCATAAAAAATTAATGTATTTTAGAAAAATACCAAAAATATACCCCAACCATTTTTCAACATGTAGAATCCAAAAATGAAGTCCATTTCTCAAAAATAATTTTCTAGATTTTATTATTTTAAAGTTTAATTAAATAATAATTTATTATCAAAACCAATCTTAAAACATTCATCAACTCATTCTATAATATAGGTATCTCATACTTCCAACTTGAATATTATTTTTATAACATCATAGGGGAGTTTACTATTCATTATGGTATATCACTATTCATAAGGGTATGATACTATTCATTAGGGTAGGTTACTATTCACCAAAAAATATTTTTGTTTCATTAGACTCCAAAAACCATCTTGAACATAACCGTGTTTGTCGGATTTTCAAAATTCCAAACACAGAAGTGACAAACTTATGTTTAAAGGTCACTTATCACTTATTAGTTAATTATTATGTGATTTTATGGCATATTTATAAGAAGGGAATTTCCATTAAAAACATTGGGTCATTATATTCTCCCCCCGTTAAGAAATTTTTCCCTCGAAATTTCATTTTACATTCTAGGCCAAAAAAAGATGTGGGTACTTTTCCTTCATTGCTTCCTCCAGTTACCATGTTGCTTCTTCAAACTTATGGTTCCTCCACAACACTTTGAAAAGATGTGTTGTCTTGTTGTGTAGAACCTTATCTCTCTGATCCAGAATCTTTACTGGCTGCTCCTCATAGGAGAGATCATCTTCCAGATGCACCACCTCTGAGTTTAGTACATGTGAGGGATCAGGTATATACTTTCTCAAGAGTGATACGTGGAAAACATCATGAACTAGATCTATATTTGGTGGAAGTGAAAGCCGATTGGCCATGGATCCTATGCGGTCAAGGATCTCAAAGGGGCCAATATACCTTGGACTTAGTTTCCCTTTCTTCCCAAATCGCATGACTCTCTTCCATGGAGATATTTGAAGGAAGACTTTATCTCCAATGTTGAACTCCAAGTCCCTTCGATGGTTGTCAGCATAGCTCTTTTTCTGACTTTGAGTAGCTTTGATGTGTTTCTAGATGACTTGAACCTTCTCTGTCATCTATTGAACAAGATCGTGTCCAAGTAGAATTCTCTCTCCAACTTTATCCCAACATGTTGGAGTTCTACATCGCATTCTATACAGATCTTCATATGGAGCCATATGATTACTCGAGTGGAAGATATTTTTGTATGAGAACTCAACTAATGGGATATGTTGATCCCATCCACCTTTGAATTCTAGAGAGCTGGCTCTAAGCATATCTTCAAGTGTTTGAATAGTTCGTTCAGACTGCCCATCAGTTTGGGGTGATAGGCCGTGCTAAAATTCAATTCAGTACTCAAATAATGTTGAAGGCTCCTCTAGAATTTATATGTGAACCATGGATCATGGTCATAGAAAATTGAGAGTGGAACATCATGCAGTCTCACCACTTTCTTCACATATAAATTTTCATGTTGTTCAAGCAAGATATCTTTCCGAATAGCGATGAAATAGGATGTCGTTGTGAGTCGGTCAACCACAACCCATATCACATTATTTCCATTCGCAATTTTCAGGAGACCCGTGACAAAGTCTATAGTAACATTTTCGCATTTCCACATGGTTATAGGCAATGGATGCATTATACCTTTGGACTTTTGTCGCTCAGCTTTAACTTGCTGACCAACCAAGCACCTTGATATATATTCCGCAATCTCCTTATTCATGTTAACCCACCAAAAGTGTTCTCAGAGATCACGGTACATTTTGGTACTCCCAGGATGGATAGAGAAGGTCGAGCTATGTGCATCATTCAATAGCTCCTTCTTTATCTCTAGATCAAATGGTACACATAATCGTGTCCCAAATCTTACAAATACTTCCTCATCAATTTTGAAGTCGTAGGATTTCCAATTTTTAACAACTTCCACTCATTTTCTGAATTTCCACATCCTTTCCTTGAGAAACCATTATTTTATCCATGATGGATGGTTGATCAATCATTTGAGAAAGGATTGATGATGTTCCTACCTAAATGATTCCCATGTCCATCCTTTTCAAATCCAAGAAGATCAGATCCTTTTCAATTATTATCATTGATAAATATGCAGGATCCTTTATACTTAGAGCATCCACCACCTTGTTTGCCTTACCACCATGGTAGTGGATTGTGTAGTCATAATCGTTGATGAGTTCTATCCATCTTCGCTGGAGCATATTAAGCTCTTTCTATGTGAATATTTATTTGAGACTCTTGTGGTCAGTATATATCTCACATTTTTCCCCATAGAGATAATGCCGGAAGATTTTCAATGCAAAGATCACAGCCGCCAACTCCAGATCATGCGTGGGATAGTTTTGCTCATGGATTTTCAGCTACCTTGAGGCATAGGCTATCACTTTATCATTTTGAATTAGCACACATCCAAATCCTTTCTTAGAATCATCACTATACACCACAAAGAGTTCTCCTCTTGAAGGGAGTGAGAGTACCAGCGCAGTGATAATCCACTTTTTCATCTCCTTGAAATAGTCTTCACATTCCTGTGTCAAGACGAACTTTACTCCCTTCAGTGTCAGCTTGGTCATTGGGTTTGACAATTGTGAAAAGTTCTTCATGAATCATCAATAATACCCATATAGACCTAAAATGATGCAGATCTCTGTTACAGAAGTTGGCCTTGGCCACTCTTCAATTGCCTTTGTCTTGGAAGGGTCCATAGATATCCCTTTCCTGGTGATAACATGCCCCAAGAATGATACATCCTCCATCCAGAACTCACATTTACTGTACTTTGCATACAACTTCTCCCTTCACAAAGTCTTTGACACAATTTCCAAATGGTCCTCATGTTCACCCTTGCTCTTTGAGTATACCATAATATCATCAATAAAGACCACCACAAATTTGTCAAGGTAATCTCTAAATACTTTATTCATTAAATCCATGAAAATTTCTAGAGCATTAATGAGTCCGAAGGGAATCACTATGAACTTATTGTGTCCATACCTGATTCGAAAGGCAGTCTTGGGAATATCTTCCTTCCTCACCTTTAGTTGGTGATAACCTGACCGAAGGCCCACCTTAGAGAAATAACTGGCCCCACGAAGCTGATTGAACAAGTCATATATCCGTGGAAGGGGATACTTGTTATTTATAGTGATTTTATTGATCTCATGATAATCAATGCAGAGGTGCATTGATACACCCTTATTCTTGATAAAGAGGACTGAATCACCCCACGGTGAAGCACTCAGACTTATATAACCTTTCTCCATATTCTCTTGTAACTGCTTCTTCAGATCTTCCAGCTCTACGGTGGCCATTCTGTAAGGTTTCATTGAGATTGGTGGAGATCCCGAGATAAGTTCAATTGATAACTCAACCTCTTGGTCAGGATGAAGACCAGGAAACTCTTCAGGGAATACATCAGTGTAATCTCTCACGATGGGCATGTCTTCAAGAATTATTCTCTCCTTTTCCCCAATCATTTGAGCTAGATATGCATGCTCATAAGGAAGAAATATCCACATATGAGACGATGATTCGAAAAGATATTCATCTTCCTCCTTGCACTTGAAATGAATCAGAGGATGATTCGGGATGTGAAGAGTGATCTCCCTTTCCCGGAAGTCGATATTGGCTTTGTATAATGACAGAAAATCCATGCCTAAGATAGCGTCAAACTCCACTAATGGATGTATGACAAGATTTTTTGGGAGGTTCAGTCCACAAACATTAACCGTGGAGTAGTTGTAAACCATGGACACAACGATTACCCCATTAGCTGTTCTCACAGATAACTTTTCCTCCAAATTTTGAGGTGGTGTTTGATTAGTTATACTAAACTTGAATGATATAAAAGAATGCGTAGAACCAGAATCAAATAGTACATTCGCTATTCTTAAATGAATGAAAAGAATACCTATCACTACATCATTTCACAGCTCCACCTCAGTAGTAGTGATAGAATAAGCCCTTTCTTGTTGCCTTGGTGGTTATTGATGATTGCCTCCGACAACCCTCATCTTAGGGATTTTTTTTGCATAATTCCCAAGATCCTTACAGTTATAACACTGCACTGTAGGCTGGGTGTTGATCTAAACCTTCCTTTCTTCTTCAACATTAACAAGATTTTTCATATCCCTTCAGCAGTTCTTGCCCATATGACCAAACTTTCCATATGTGAAGCAATTCCTGGTTCCCTTGAGACAGTCACCACGATACTTCTTCCCACAATTCTTGCAAAGGGGAAAGTGAGGCTTCTTTCTATCATGGGATTTGTTTGATGAACCACCCATGTTGTTCTCCATTTTCCACATCTTGTCACTAGGCCCATGAGACCACTAAGAGTCTCCAATCTCAATTTCAACCTTGAGGGCTCAACAGACAATATCTTCATAGCTGTCGAGGTCTCAAATTTCCAACAATTTTCGTAGACTCGGCTTTAGTCCACTAAAGAAGCAATCCACCTTGCTTTCAGTGTTCAGGACAAATCCAGATGTGTACCTTGCAAGCTTTGTACAGTTTTCTTCATACGCCCTGATGGAATCATCTTCCTTCTACTTGATTCCTAGGAACTCTCTTTCCATATTGAGACGGAGGGTTCAAGGAAAATATTTGTTGAAAAACATCCTCTTTAATTCCTCCCAATCTATGGAATCAATTTCATCCTAGGACTTTGTATTCCTGATGAGTGTCCACCACTAATCATCTTCCCCATCAAAATGATAGACCGCTAGTACAAATTTTTCTTCTTCCAAGAACTGGAGTACAAAGAAAATATTTTCAATGGAGTTCATCAATTGTTCTTCGAGGACGGGATTAGAAGACCCGCTAAACATGGGAGTGCTTTTCCGCATGAAGGATTATATGGAAACTTTATCATTCCTTGGAGGAGGGGGACGTTCCACTTGATTCGAGTTATTATTCATAACTCGAGCAAGCTGAGCAAGTACTACTATGATGTTTTAAGAACCCACTTCCATCACATCAGGAATGTCATTAGGGAAATCATCACACTGCCTTTCACATTGGTTTTTGGAACGTGTTCTTCTATTTTTCGCCGTTAACTAAGAAAAATAACATATAATTAGAGGTCTTTAATACTTAGCTATTAATCATAAAAAGGAAACTTTGAACATTAAATGATTAAATTTATAAAGAAGAAGTACATCCTAACTTGTGATTCATTGGTTTTATATCTAGGTTATCATTGATCATTTTCTCAACTTATATTCTTATGGGATTTTTTCCCTTAATAATGGTTTTTACTAAGCTCGTGAATCTACCAAAGAATATCCTCCAAGAGTGTCGTAACCAAGAGTGCAGCATGGCCCATTATCGTGCACTCGTTCTCGTTCGAGTCTAGCTCAAAGAGGTGATTTCAGGTTTCACCCCCAGATACATTTGTGCCAGAGCTGCCGCTACCTGCTCGTATTCAAACAAGGATGTATTTTCTTGATAAACAAATTACTTTATAATCACCAAAATTTAAGAATGTTTTATTATACTTAGTCTCATCCTTAAGGTTCTCAATAAGGTTCTCTATTCCTAATCTCCAAAAATAAATAGACCATCCTCTAATACCAACTATAGAGACCCGATACATTTATATAAAACATTTCATGATTTTAAGCATAATTAATCATCAGAGTATAAGTCAAGGATCGTTAAGTCTAGTGTCTTGGAAGATTAGGTACATATAATATAAAACATGGGACTAAAAAAACACTTATTTATTTAATCTCCCTAAAGAGCCAATAACTTCCTTTGATCTCTTATATCTGCATAGGGTACCCTGGGGAACACATGAACAAAGGGATGAGCTAAAAAGCCTAGTAAAGGAATGAACATAAGGATACATTTCAAGCACATGAGTTAGGTTTCATGACATAATGATATCCAAAGAATGAAACATATAAAATAATTTAATTTAAGAATGGGATCATATAAAAATGGAATCATATAAATGTGGCAGAATCATCAATCATATCTTTATTACGGGTCAAGGATAACCACCAAACCTATTTCCTATTTCAGTACGGGTCAAGGCTAACCACCAATCCCGTTTCACATCGCATCTCATGAGATTTATCCTTACCCAATGCATCAGATCACTATCTTGGAACACCCATCTCAAATAATCATGAATATTCTTGCCACATAAATAATCTTTCCACATAAATAATCATACACAATCAACCATATATAAACAAAAGGTTACCGATGGAATGAATTGGGTACCACAATCATGACATAAAACATATCCAATGGGTGTATCACAAAAGTGTCCATGAAAGGAAGGGATTAGAACATACATGGAAATTAATAGGGTAAAATATGAATATAAAATGGCAAGTGGTGTCAAATATAAGTGATAACATATAAAAAATTTATTTTAGAATCATTAGCATTAAAACATTTTTGTGCGGTTTTACGGAAAAAGCTCTAGATCTTGTCAAATAGAAAAGAGGACATTATTTTATATAAAACCAGAATTGAAACAAGAATTTTTTCGTAATAAAAATAATGATTTTATAAATACAATGGTATTTTAATAAATAGTATAGAGTGCACTTAAAATTTGGGTAAAAATTTGTGAAGTCCCCTTAAAACAGGTTGGCTTATCGGAAAGTTCTAAGGAGAGAATCTTTCAAAATCATGTATATCCCCGAAAGAATGTGATGAAAGGGTATTGAAATAAGAATCTTGTACAACATACCATAAGTCATAATAATCACATAGATAGATAAGATAACACCATTTTGAAAGAAATATAAGACAACCTGAAAGAACATAGACGGTTCGGGTAGAATCCGTTACGATTTTATCGGCATGGTGTCAGGTGTGACCAAGAGGGATTGCTGAGAGAGAAATAGGATTTATCATCACTTATAAATCCATAAGGAATTATGGGGGAGGTTCTTAAACATACCCCATCATTTTATAGTACACATATAAAGGCATAGTATAGAGGACAATCTTGATTAAGAGAGAAAAGGAGAGGACCCCTTACCTCAAATCTGGTGGTGTTCTCCACTTGTTATTAATGACCTGAATAAAAAAATTAGGACTATTAATTCATAAGTCCAGAACCACTTATATATGTAATTTATTTATTAGAACCCTTTTTAGTTCATTCAAATCCTTTTTGATTATTTATAAGGTACAATTTTATTGTTCGGGCTCGTTTGTTTACTTGGCTTTAAAAGATCGGTTCACTAATATTCCAGTATGGATTATATGCCAGATGAAAGTGGTCATCCAGAATTGACGTTACATTATTTTTTTCATATCCAGTATATTACATGGTTTTAATTTTAATTAGGTTACTTATAGTGATGTTGAATTATTATATATATAACCTTAGTGATAACCATTTTTGTTTACCAAAAGATTGAAGAACATAAAATAGGATATAGTAAATATATAATAATCTGGTTCAACCATACCAAAAATGGTTTCATGACTCGAATTAAAGACAAAATTAGAAAGTGATAAATCGTTGTCCTTGAAGGTGCTAAATTAGCACATCTCAAACGATGCTTTCATTTCTTTCAAATAAAAGGGTGGGGAAAGGGAGAAGATAACGAAATATACCACTAGCATGAAGAAATTCCAGTACATGTATGTTACTGGATTTATCATACTATTATGGTGAAGGGAGGTGAGAAAAAAATTAACTTAAAAGAAAAGAAGAAATTTGGGAAGAGGAATTTACCTCTTGATATTTTCTCCTTTGAGAACCTCTTAAGGGAAGAGGTTTTGGTATTTTGAGGAGCCTAAGAAATTTTTGAAGTGGGATAGGACCTTGGGGAGAGATTTGGACAAACATTAGAGAAGTATTGGTGCTTGAGAGGAGTGGAGAGAAGATGGAGTGAAGGGGGTTTTTATAGTGGAGGAGAGGAGGGATTGCATGATATTATAATCCTTAATTTATTATTTCTTCATAAGACAAAGAATAGTAAGTATTACATGACCAATAATAGTAAATGGGTCATGTGAATTAGAACTAAGTGGAATTACATCATCTGAACACCATCGATGACTCAATTAATCCAATATTTAGCATTTATTGCGAATTATCAGATTCTACTATTCATAAAAAATTCAAGTATTTCAGAAAAATCAAAAAAATTTACCCCAACCATTTTTCAACATGTATAATCCAAAAATGAAGTCCATTTTTCAAAAATAAAATCATAAATTTTTTAATTTTAATATTTTATTAAATAATAATTTATTATCAAAACCAGTTTTAAAACATTCATTAACTCATTAAAAAATATAGGTATATCGTACTTCCAACTTGAATATTATTTTTATACCACCATATGTGAGGTTACTATTTATTATGGTATATCACTATTCATATGGGTATGTTACTATTCATTAGGGTAGGTTACTATTCACCAAAAATTATTTTTGATTCATTAGACTCCAAAAAACATCTTGAACACAACATTGTATATCAAATTTTCAAAACCCCAAACACAAAAGTGACAAACATATGTTTAAAGGTCACTTATCACATTTTAGTTCATTATTATGTGATTTTATGGCATATTTATAAGAAAGGAATTTCTATTAAAAACATTGGGTCATTACAATTTCCAAAATAGATTTCAAAATGTAAATGCCTTTTTTTATTCATATGCAAAGGAAAGTTCAATTAGGTTGAAGATACAATATGGTTATAATTGATTCCAACAAACAAAAACTTTGTGAAAAAACATAATAATTTCTTATGATATTAAAAAAATTATTATATTAACTTGATTTCAAGAAACATCATACAAATTTTCAATTGTAAGGAAATAATCAGGAAAAAACAATAAAAAATTGTAGCATAATTTATACTTGTAAACAATTTGAGAAATAGGGAAAACTACCCAAAAGTATATTCTAAAAAGTGAGAATATTTCAATTAAATACTATTATCAAATAACTATACATTAAAATTCCAAATAAATACTATTTAATAAATTATGAAAATAATAATCCCCCAATATTGAAGAATTGTCCACTTTAATTTATTCAAACACTCCCCTTTTTTATTTGATTAATGATCCCTATTTAGTAAGTCACAATAAAAATAGAATATAAATATGAACATGATACTAGAAATTAATGTTCAAGGAAGATAATAATTGGAGAAAAAGTTAAGGGATGTTTAATCGAGAAAGAAACAAATAGAATCTCTTTATGAGAATGATAATTATTTGAATTCCTCTCCTAGATTTTAAAATTTCTTCACATGAGGTATATTTATAGAAGTGTCATCCTTACAAAAAAATAGAAATGAACAAGTAAAATTATGGCATAAGAAGAAGAATGATTATTATTATTTAAATAAAATATAGCAATAGAAGAACCATGGGTTGCTTCCCATGGAGTAATATATTTATAGTCATTATCTAGAATAAAAGTATTCCCAAATTTAAAGAACATAGAACGAATACAATCCCTTTGGATAACCATTAATATAATTTTTAATCATTTTTACATTACCTATAATTGGTTTATTCTCATCTCCAATAATTTAAAGGGGTATATTTTTAAGCACTATAAGAACAGTGAATGGTCCAGAACACAAAGATTTCAATTTACCTAAAAATAGAATATGTTAGGAATTAAAGAGAAGAAACTTATGGACATCCTTGTATTCTCTATTTTGAATAATGGAATCATGAAAATCTTGATACCTCACTTTATAAATCCTAGAGTTCTCATAGGACTCTTTCTTAATGTCAGCAAGGTCACTCAACTCAGGCAGTCTTCTTTCTCTCACTGTTTTAAAATTAAATTTAGGGACTTAACTACCCAAAAATATTTATGATGAATCTACATAATAAAATGGAATGAATTCCCAAAAAATACTATAAGGATACATACCCATAGGGGTTTTGAATGATGTTATATAATCCTATAATTCTTCATCAAGTTTTAAGGACCAATCATTCCTAGAACATGAAGTAATTTTCTATAACATTTATTATAACTAATTGTTTAAAATTTATGATTATCCAAAGGATTGCAGATTATAATAATTTCTACTTTAAAGAAAACAACCATACTTCTCCATTAAGGAATTGAACATATAATTCTCAAAGCGAGTTCTGTTATTAGTGACGAAAACTATAACCACTAAAAATCATTCAATGATTTTTTAATGAATATGATCACACTATTAGATTGATTATTTGAGAGAGCCACTACTTTAAACCTTTTGAAAAAATAGTATATAAAAACCAATATTTATTAGTTTCTATAAGAAATTTTGAAATGGTACTATAAAATCCAATCCCTAAACACAAAAAATTTCCTCTACCAAAATTACCTTTCGAGGAAGATAATTTTTTACCAACATTACCTAACATTTAAAACTTATAACAACTAACAAAAAATCTTATAGAATATTTGAAAAGTGTAGGTCAATAAAAACCATCTTTAAAAACATTATAATCAGACCTCTTACCCCATCCACCCCATAGTGTATAATGACAACTTTCAATACTGTGAATCATCTATTATTCATACACACACATAATAATAATACCATCAACACACCCTTTAAAAAGTAAAGGGTCTTCCCAAAAATTTTATTTTTTCTCAAAAGTTAATTTATTACTTTGTATATGGGTAAAATATTTTTGGAATTATTGCATCATCCATGAAGAATGAAAAATATTCATAGAAAATAGATTGTTTGATAGATTTAGCCAACAATTTCTACTTAGGAAATGAATAATTTATCTCCCTAGGTTCATAAGTTTGTGAACTAGGATACCTATAAAAATAACATACCACTAGATTTTCAGCATCATGCTTATATTTTATTTTTAAATAAATTTACCTTAATAAAGGTATCAATCTAATCAACCTGGGTTTCACCAATTTTATGGAAACATATATTTCAAGGAAGAGTGGCCTATGAAAACTATGAATTTAAAACCAATTATGTACTACCTATACTTTTCTTGATAAAACAATACCTCTAGAAATTCCTTTTTAGTAGTTGTGTAATTTGTTTGGTACTTATCTAGAAAATGTATAGCATGTTACACCAGATAAAATATCTTTTCATTCAATAATACGAAAACTTCTCTAAAAGACACATCAATAAAATTACACATTTGTTCAAATGACAAAATCAAATTAGGTGCAATAATGATGAGTGATGAAGTGATTTTCTCTTTATGTATGTTAAAAGATTCATGTTTTTTTCATAAAAAACAAAATATGTGTCTTTATTATGAAATGAGAAAAAAGAACTAATTATTTTAGAAAAATATTATATGAAAATTTTTTAAAAATGGAAATTGAGAAGAAAAAGTATATCACTTTGGACACTAATAGGATGGAGAAGCTTCTGAATGACCAATATATTAAATTTTATACCTTTATACCCATACTAGAAACTTTTTACCATGAATAATGCCTAAAAAAATGAAATGATATTTCACCTAATTAAGAATAATATTGGTGTCTATAAATGTCTCTAAAATTGGTTCTAAATTATGTAAAAAACATTCAAAAATTCTTCTATCTATGGAGAAAAAATCCATAAAAACCTCAATGATTTTATCAATCATGAGTGGAATAATTTCCGTCAAACAAATTTTAAAATTATATGGTTCACTAAATATTCTAAAGTGAATTTTCCAGTAAGAAAATGATATAAAGAGGCATGTGAAAGTGGTTTTCTTCTGATCTTATGGGCCTACATGAATATGGTTGTACCCATAATAGACATCTATAAAACAAAAAATAAATAATTCCCATTTATAATCCCAAAAATTTGAAATAAAAATGTCCTTGGGAAATGATCTTTTTCATTTACATAATTGATCTCTATAAAAATTAATAATAATATCAATTTGGTGACATTTCTTACCAGGATTTGTTTTTTCCTCATTCCCAAAAATAGTGAAACCTCCATTTTTGTGAACTAATTTGACCAAATTGATCCAAGAATTATTAAAATTAGGTATATAATTACATAAATAATAATATTTATACCATCCCCTCCTAACATATTTAATGTTAAAATTATCATTTTTTGACCTCCAACTATTGTTGTATGATCAGGTTTTTTAAGGATCCTATGAATGAAAAATGACGAAATAATTGCTTTTATGTCTAAAATGGCCCATCCTATAGAAGCTTCCTACTTCTTTAACACAAATAAAATATGTCCCTTTTGAATTTTTTCTAATTAAATATAATGATGACTTCTATTAAATAGTTATCACCCAAAAATAAATTTTTTATTTATGTTGAAATATGTGTAATCTTAATTTGTGTTACCTCCTCATTGGTTGATATAATCTTGGGCATTGGAGGTATAAAATCATCATCAAGTTTCTTAAAGTGAGAGTGAAAATTTTAAAAATTCTCAATTTCTTATTCAAAAACACACTTTTATTCACTACTATGTAAACTAGAAAACTCACTATATTAAGTTTCTAGTTTTGATTTAAGATTTTTTATTTATCAAATTTATAATATTATTGAAATATATCTCCCTAAATTTAATCAAAACTTTATTCAACTTTTATTAAAGTAGGAAACTCAACCTCAAAATATCCTATTAATTTCATAACTTCTAGAACAAAAATATCAACTTTTTGAATCATCACCAAATATGGGATTGCGCTGCTATCCAAATCTAGAAGGATTACTAGATTTTCATTTTTAACACTTACATAATGTTTGTAATTTTTTATTCTCATCATCAAAATGAGGGTCCTCAGATAATTTTTTTTAAATTCTTATTGACGATTTAATGAGTTCTTAAATTATAATATTTCCAATATTTAATAGTTCTCACCAAATGTTGGTTATTTAATATTATTTAACACATGTAACTCATCATCTTAGTCAAAAAATTTAAAAATAATACTACCCTTTTCCACATTGATAAAATCTCATTCAGTGATTAAGAAGGGCCTACCCAGAATGATAGTTACTTCTTGGTCATACACCAATTCTTGGAAAGGAAAGTCAGCATGTTGTTATATATTACCAACTCATACAATAAGGTCATCAACTAATCCTATGATATGTGTGAAAAATAGGTCAACCAGTTGTAAAACAAAAATTTTGGGTTTTAACCATCCCAATGCCAATGATTGAACTAGTTATAAAGGATGCATATTTATTCTCACACCATGTTCAAAAATAATTTTCAACTAACCACTATTCCACATAGTGTAGGGAATTAAAAAAATAAACAAAAATTTATGATTTTATGAAATCTTATTTTTATGAATAGCACTGAACTCTTCAGTGAGGCTATAAGTGGAAAATTATTCATGTGTTTTATTTTTCGAAATATTTTTCCTTAGAGTCTTCATATATGAAAAAATTTTAAAAAAATATTGGATTAAAGGAATATTCATATATATCTTGTTGAAAATCCTAAGGATTTGTAGGTATTCATGTTTGTTGTCATTTTAATTCAATATTTTAGGGAAAGGTATAGATGGGAAAATTTATTATGAATAAAAGGTATTTACCCAATTTCTTCTACAAGATTATATTTTCCTTTATTATTTTTCATTTTAGTGTATTTTTCTTGTTGATTTTCAAGTAAAATAGATGGATATATTTTAGTTTTAGTAGTGTTTTTCTCATTTTGAGATTAATTGTTACACATATTTTGGTGTCCAGATATATCTACAACTATATCCTATAAACTTGGAGTCTTCTTATGTTTGGGTAGGAATATCAATGTTTTGAAAAAATTTAAAATTATGTCTAAACATCCAATATTGATTTTACTTATCTCTAAGAGATTGGTTTTTATTTTAACAACTCACTTATTTTATGCATGGTTTTACATTTTAGTTAATAATATATTGAAGCTTTCCCTTGATTTAATCTATTTGAGAGTTTATTTACATAGTAGAGTTACTGTTTTTTCTACTTTATTCACTCTTTTCCCCCTAGAATTTTTTGTGGTTGAGAATTTAAAGCAATATTTTTGAAACATTGTCTTAAATACTTGTTATTTTTATCATTATTGTCTCCCTTAGAAGACTGGTAAAATATGTTCTATATTAAGGAGAAAAATATTTTATAAAATGTATCTATGTGGAGACGAGTTTAGAGATAATGATGAGGAATATAAGTAATAAATTAGATAAATCAATCCCAAGCCTTATGAAAGGCTTCTCCATATTATTGATACAATATTTTGATTTTTGTTTTAAGATCTCCCTTAAGAATTTGTGGGTATAATATCATGAAAAATTAATTGTAAACTTGATCCAAGTTTTCAAAAATATTTTCATCTTGACTCTGAAAATAATTTATATCACCCCTTTAAAAAAATTGGAAACACTATCACCCTATGTTCATATTTAGACATCTAATGCATAGGAAACTACTGAACAATGTTATAAAAGCCTCTAGTGAGGGCCATTGAGTCATCATTTGATAAAACATTAAATGAAAGATGCATTTACATATGTGATTTTTTAATCTCATTATTTCAGGCCCTATGTGAAAATTTAATTATAGATGGATTTATAGGTACCTAAGAGAGTTAAAACACCCTCATTCAAGACATTTTAAGGTTGTCGTGGATTTTTAAATCTTCCCATGTCTATTCAATTTAAACAAGATTTATTTCTATTAGATTTTTTATTTAATTTTTTTTCTTAGAGATCTCAGTAATTTTTAAATTTCATGTTGTATGGGCTCTAGATATTGAGATGTTGATCATGGGTGCATAAACAAAATAATTTTTCAACTGCATTCAAGAGTTTCACATTTTTTTAAAATAATTTTTATTTTATTGATTTTTGGACTTTTTTTCAATATACACACAGACACACACACATATATATATATGTATTAGTATATTTGTAGATTTTTTTGGATGAAAAAAGGCCTCCATATAAATTGGGAAAAAAGTTAAAGGATATGTCATTTAATATACCAAATATTAACCTATAAACTAAAAGGTAGTAGTGAAAGTGTTATTCAATCCATAGGGATAAAAATTATGAGTGTAGTCCAGGAAAGAAAATTAAAAAACAAAAATTCATGAACATGTAAACAATAGTTATGAATGTTTTTTGAAACATGATAAGATGTGTATGATTATTTTTAAGAGATGAAGTGAAAAAATATAAATAAAAATATATTTGTAGGTGATGAACCATAATTTAATGTATGGAAAATTTCAACTAATTGATTTAGAAAATATTTTTCTTCTTTCATAGAAGTTTAATTGAACGTGTGTACAAAAATTGATTAAGCTACCCTCCTTTACTAATATATTAACCCATTAATTAAAAATTATTATAGTTTTCCACTTAAAATATTCTCACAACCATAAAAATTTGATGAAATTTCAATCAAAACAATCTCACCAAAGATTAAAACATTTTGAAAAAAATTCCTAAGAGGCATGTACACTTTTATGACTAGAATTGAACTCATCAAAAAATTATTATGTAATAGAAATTTTATAAAGAAGTAAAAGATAAAAAAACTAATTCCCCAAGATTTTATTATCCAAAAATCATTATGAAATCAAAAAAGTACAAAATTGAACATCAAGAAAAAATTAATAAGAATAATATGTTAAGTCTTACCTTGATTTTATACTCTTGAATGAGAACCTATACTACTTGTATATCCTACCTTTTCTATAGTCTATAAGTCTCCCACATATTTCCATTTCCAAATCACATTGTAATGAGTGAATTCATCCCTTTTTGTACTATAAAATCCTTTTTTTATTTTCCCCTAGTGATCAGAAAATATCGGAGCCCAAAATGCTAGGATGTAACAAAAAGTACATCATTCAACCCCTTACTCTTGAGGGTCACGTTATATTTATTTTACCCTTATAATAAATAATTTATTACAACATGTAATTCTTTCTTAGATTGAACCTAGACAACCTAGAAGTAAAAATATAACCCCACCTTAATTAAATTAGCTTTAGTATCATAAATCACTACAATATAAAACCTTCAATTATTCCAATTCATACAATTCAACTTGACTTTCACCTAGGTGAAAATTCATTGAGGATTAAAAAAATATTATCTGCAACTCAAATTTTCAAGGACAAAGACTCATTAAAATCACTTTAAACTAAACCATTAGATCTACAACTTGTCTCTTTATTTCGAGTCGTGGTTAAACTCTATAATGTTTACTCCAATATAGATAACTAAAAATAAAATCTTACTAAGTAATTTTTAAGAATTTCCTATGATAATCCTCTGACATATTCTTAGAAAAAATTGTTGAGATGACTAAGGCTCCATCAAACCTAAAAATAGGATCCAATACAAAAAAATACTTTTTAAAACATTGATCACAAATGTATCAATTTTTGATTGAATCGACATTGTAGAATGAAACAAAAATCCCAAAATTGAGTTCTTCAAAATCGGATTCATAGTTATTCTTTATAGTGGTTCTCAGTAGGCCTTGGGTCAAATACTCTAGTATAATCGGATTCGCTAGTTAGATCATAAAAAATCTATTCATTAAAGTATAATTCAACCAAATCTTCAAATAATCCTCATCATTAAAATACCAAATCCCAAATTATTGTTTTTTCAATCTCATCAGCTTCAATGGTACTCATCCGTGGTATTCCTTGTAAAATTTCATTTTTTATAGACCACATTCTTCAATATCATGAATTAAAAAACCTTTAGTCTATGTCATTAGCTCACATCAAATTTAAAGGGTGAATCACGCTTTAGATTTCAGTCTATATGTGTTGAATGTTCAGTCAACATCGATTTATCACTGAAAAATCCAATCCAAAATCAGATTTTTCATCTTTAAAGAGGTTTTGGAAGTTGGTTTCCACTGATCCCCAATATCTTCATGATTTTAATCTTTAATAATTCTTGTATTTGAACCCATAAATCCATTGATATTCTTTAGTTTTTCAAATGAATTCCAAGAAGCAACCTTACTCTGATCTCCATTAGTCGATCTCATCTATAATTTTCTTCTATTGTGGATCAAAGCTGATATGTTGTTGGTACATAAACATTATATGTGTCTATGGGATCTAATTACTTTATCAGTTTCTATTAGTTTCTGCAGTCTCATTCGAATTCCTTCATTCTAGACAATAAGTCCCAGTTATTATGAAATCGAAAATTTCATGAGGTATAGACCAGTTAGGGTTGTTTAATCCATGTATTCGACTAGATAATACCAATATTGGGATCTAATTATTCATAAAACTTGAATCAGTTCTATAACATGAACTTGTTAGATAAAACTTATATGGCCTGGTTTGGAAAATTGAAATCAGATTACTTCATTCCATGGGTGTCCGGTAAATTATCTGATGAGAGCTAATTTAACATATGGCCAAACAATTTTAAAGCGAATAGAAGTGAATTATCTTACACAATATTTTCAAATAAATTATTTTTTGTGACTATACAATATTTATCTTACATAGATTACTTCTAATCAATAAACAATTGTACAAACAAAATAAGAAATAAATCCATTATAAAAAAATTCTCAAACATATCTCAGTATTAAAAATTATAAGAATATTTTTTGAATAATGTAATCAGATAAAAAAATAATTTGACCCAAAATCTTTAAATCTTAGAAGAAATTAATTTTTAGAAACTAAAAAATCATCAACACAGTAAGAAAAATATTTCAAAAAAAAAATCTCCCATAAAGTAAAAAAAAATTCACCACACTCATGTTTTATTAAAAAAGTATCAGGTCAATTTTAATGCACAATCCAAGAAACATTTTATACTAAAATATAATAAAATAAAATAAAGGATCATTTTAATAGTTATGTACTAGAAACACACAATTTTAATGAAATATTCAAAGAATAAAATCTTCACCACAGGATCACTAATTCACCTTAATTAATTCATTTATGTTCAATGTTTTATAAAATAATAATAGAAAATATATGGTGAAAATATAAAAAAATAGTGCCAAATCATATTTTTAATTGGGTTGTGGTAGTTAGAAGATTTATGAATGTGTCATATCCAGTGATGGATAACAAGTTGGTGCATCATGAACAATTATTCTAGTAGAAATTTGACGTTACCAGGGGTTTAAAATTACTATTCTTTAAATTTTATGTTACAAATAATTTTTATATGATTTCACCACATGTGATGAACATGGTGTTATAGATTTATGGTTCATTATAGATATTTTTTTTCAATTGTGTTATCCCAGATAATGGATAGCTAAAAACCCAATAGTGGTGAATTGAGTTCCTAATGTTTTATTCACTTTAAATCACAATCTTCTTAATATGGGAGTTCAAATATGTTCATTAATTAAGATAGTCAGTATAAATATAAAATTTCAATGGAAAAATATTTAATATAATGGATTTATAGTGGTTTGAGGAACCAAAACAATCATTAAACTCCACCAACACTCTACTCCAATAGTTTTCTGGTTTTCACTATAACAACCCCTTTTCTATAGGATCCCAACTAAGTATATGCAGATTTAATTTACTAAAAAGGTTCAAGAGATTTCAATTATACTCTCCGTTTACAAGACCTATCCCTATCCTTAACACAATATTTTACAACGAGTGAAAATAAAATGATATGAATAAACTTTTGAATAACTGTTGTAGAACTCAGTTGTAAGAAACAACTGATAGTAGATGAAGATACATTCTGAGAAAATGATAGACTTCAAGGTAAAACTATGGATGATCTTCAGTTCAACTGATAAAATTTTCATCACAACATGATATCATTTATCTGATATGTTGTCTATGTACAAACATTCTTTGTTACTCTTATCAGAGTATTGATCCGGGTTTGCACATTGCTGTAGGTCTTTTCTGTGTCTTGTATCCATGCATCAACTAAAATTTACTTTTTATATATCCTTTTTTTATTTTGAACATAATCATCAAGATAATCATAATGGTAAAGTTGAAAATCAGTTGAAAATTTTATAGGACATGCTATAGATGGTATGTATCCATTCTTTACCAATATGGAATAAGATTCTATAGTGGCACTATCAAATATCTTCTCCTTCAAATCATTCCATTCTTAGAAAAATGATTCTTCATATAAATCAATATTTCCTTAAGGGGAATTTTTTTTGATATAAAATAAATGCAATAAATTATTATCAAGAGATTATAAAAGTAATCATGATATTTTTCATAATAGTTAATTCATCATAATATATCCAACTGGAAGCACTGTTCTTGTAATATAAATTTCTAAGAGACTTTCTAAGATAAAAAATATATTTGAATCATATAGTTCAAAAGATAAACTAAATTTAACACTACATAGGATATTTATTTAGCATAAGATAAATATGTTACAAAGGTGCAGTACTTAGATTTCAAAACTTCTTCTTATATTCATAAGATAATATTTAAAAAAAATCTTTTTATAAGATAAAGACTTATAATAGCTTCATTATATCTGTAGTAACTAGATTTTAACATACAAAAACTCAATAATTCTCTTCATAAAAAAATATCTTACATAGAAAAATAAACATTCTAAATGAATCTTTCTGATTATGAGTAGACGAAAGATATTCTTTGATTATATTAAGATAAAATAATTTTATGTAGAATAAATATTTTACACGGTATAAGATAAACTCTTATAGTCATCATAAGATACATTCCTCTGATAAAATTATAATCTGAAACACTTGAGATAAACTTAATAGAATAAAAGAAGTGATTTTGTGCATCCTAAAAACGCATAAAAACTAAGATATGTTGGAAAAAATAAGTTTTCCAATAATATTACCTTTTTTTTTATCACAAAACCCATTAAATAGAAATAATTTTTTTAAGTATATTTTAAAAAAAATTAATATTTATATTCTTATCCCTTTAAAATATTAATTTTAAAAACATGTATTCTTCCTTTTTATTCTCCCTATTTTAGAATAAATCTAGATATTAAATTATGGTATTCTCCATTTTATTCTTACCAAAATATATTTTTAAATATTTAATTTTTTATATTCTCCTTTTTATTCTCCCCCTTTTTGTATATAAAAAATAACAAAAACAAAGGAATAAAATCAATACTGCACATGTATAATTTTGAATAGTTAATACTACTAATTATGAATAGAATTTGGCATGTAGTTTTGTTAAAAAAATACAGATAATTAAGTAATTAATGGAAATAAAATATAAAACATGAATAAATAATAGAAACAAAAAAAAAGAAACATATTGACTATATAGTTAAATAGATTTAACAAAATGGTATGAAACAAATGAAAGAGAGAAAGAAATCATAAGACAAGAATAGTGAATACATGATAAAAACTAGATAAAATCATATTGAAAATATATTATACAAAACTTCATATAAAGGAGATAAATGCATTAAAAATGGAAATTAATCATGCAAGCATTGAAATATTTTAAAAACACCATACAACCAAACATAATTAAATTTTTTATAAAAATACCATCCAAATGAGCATCAAAGCACAAAAATTGGTAAATTATACGAATTCGGGAATGTGAAATGATTCATTAGAGGTGGTTTCTTGAAATATAGAGGCTGTAAATAGGGTAAAGAGGTGAAGGAATAAGATCATCAGTCATATCTCAAATAACATCACCTAATATTAATAAATATGCTCCATGTACTGCTCGATCACTCTGAGAAATCCTTAGATAAGTGTATCAGATGTTGAGAGAATCTTGCATATATCTCACCATATAAAATTTATATTTAGATATAAAGGATATCTCTGAATATGGTTTGATTATGGGAAAAGATAATTCTTTTGAAAACATAAGATTTTTCCCTTGATAAGTTCCAGTAGGGTCAAATATTTCATTTAGCTTTTGAGAAGTAGACACATGGTGATCAATAATGGGAGGTCCACAAATCTTTCTCCCTCTAATTTCAAAAAAATAATTCAAAAAAGTGTTAATCATTTTTACTATGTCATTAATACAGTAATTAAGTATAGTTTTAAAACCATTATCGACCCACTATGAATGATTTCCGACGAAATTTTTTACTTATCCCTTCCTAGAGAAACAAACCACAATCTTCTTCAAAACATTAAAATAGTTATGTATCATACCTGCTCAATGATCAATGAAAACATTATCCTTTCCTATTATAGACTCTTTTCATTACAGAGGCTCAATAAATGCATCTAGTTCTTCTTATTATTTATCTTCTAATGATTCCAGATTCAAACTGATTACAAAAAATTGATGTAAAACCACAAATGAATTTTAAGAAAGCTTCAAAATTGATTTCAATGCTTCTATCCATTATTTTTAACCCATTAATTGTAAAACATACATCCTTCTACACATTCGATGAATTAATATGAATTTATAATGATTTTTATTTTAACAGGGGGCTGATTTCAATTTCACATTGATCAATACATATAATGAAACATTAAGAAAATATAGACAACTATATTAATTTAGCAGTTAAATCCATTTTAAGATACTAAAATATTTCTCTAGATAGTAGTTAATGTTTCAATGATGTAATGTAAGAATTCATTGAATATATTCCTTGATAAAATTGTTCTAATCTATAATGTACCTCTACATGATTTCCAAATTCTCCAGTATGTTCTTCTTTACATATTTCTAATATATACTTATCCAACAAATTTTTTTCACTAACATTATATTTTGATATATCATGACCACATAGAGTCCTAATTTTATTTATGGACTCTGGAAATTGAGATTTTAGTGACTCCACTTCCAATATTAAATTTGAGAACTCTAGATCTCTTATTAGATATATCTAATTTATTTTTAGTAATTTATGATCATGAATGCTGAGAAAAAATAGGAGAAAAAGTGTCTTGATGAACATACATGCTTATAGTTTCATCATCTAGTTGATTTCTATCAACATTGGTTATCTATTCATATAACATTTCTAATGATTCTGATCATACTCTTCCACTTTAAACCAACTGATTTACATTCCTTTCTTCTTAATATTCTTCACTATTGATATTTTGAATAACTAGGTCAACATATTTAGTTCTAATTATTCAAATCATCTCACTAGATAAAGATATTTTAACCATAGGCATTGCACTCAACACTATTGATATGGTCTATACATAACCAAAAATTACTAATGTTATGATAGCTAAGACCAACTCATGTAATCCCAAAGAAATATGGATAACATAACATCCAACTAATATAGAAACAAGATGTTTACTGACTTTAGGATCCTCTTCTCTTCTTAGTTTTAACAAAAAATCTATGCATCTTCTTCTTTCCATGAGATTCTTGTTACCAAGAACATCTCTTATGTCAATAGATTGAATTGGCCTTTATAATAAAATAGTAACAACTATAGGAACTAAAAAATTACTATAAAATACCATCTAATATGAATATCCTTGGGTCGAAGAAGGATATACTTCGATTTCTTATTCATAGCATAATAAAACTAACATTTTTAAGGAATAATTCCAAAAAAAATCCACTTCTCTTTAAAATAATTTTTCTCAAAATTGTTAGTCCATGAAAAGGGGTTGTGGTGTTGTCATTGTTCCATCAGAAGAAGGTAATACCACCCATATGATAGGAACAAAATGATCCACTGATAACTAGTTAGTCTATCCATTTTATATTGTGGAGTAGATTCCATAGATAAATTCATTCACATTTGGTTCACCACTATTGTTTCATTAGAAATATGTGTTTTACATGGAAAAATGGTTTTGTTGGGGGGGGGGGTAAATGTCTTGTATAATTACTAATGTTGGGTTTACCAGTTTTTATCTCTAATAGAAAATACCAATGACTCCCACATCCCTAATTGAGTACATTATTTCTTTCCAAAGGAATATTTTTTGTTGGGGTTTCATACCAAAAAATGATTAGGAACACACATTGTTCAAAATGATAGGAGGTCGGGATCATAACACTCTTTTGGGGGGATATTTTCTTATTCCAAGAGTCTATTATAGATTTGAGATACATTGAAGGATCTATTCCTAATCTTAATACCGAACCAGTTACCCTAACAAAATGATCATAGGTTAATTCCTTTTATATTAAAGGGGAATATTATTATTGAATACATTTGTATGTATCTAAGGTTATTTATCCATTTACCATTTTTGGGTAGATATTAATACTTTGAATCTGTATAACTAGGATGTCCATTATTTATTGTCATCCATTGAGGCAGTTAATATTATGAGGATGGGATTGATCCATTTTGAGGTATACTACATATCCTAATTTATAACAGGAATAAAAACCCCCATCGTTTATTAAAACCATGTAGTTTAACATCATATGGAAATTAAATATATGGGGGAACTTATGTACCAGATATTGAGCTCAAGCCCCAGGGAGGCATCCTACATGTCATGGTTATGGTATGAATCAGAGTTACCATAGTTCAGTCTTTCCCATGGAACTTTCGCTAAGGTAGAATCCCTTATGTGGGGGAGCTTATATCATGTCACTAATTTGGATGTACACACTAAGTTTTCCCTGGCTAGTGTAAATTCATGATTAAAATGTAATTATCATTATAAATACCTATGCCCACATGATCAATTCTCAGTGTGAGAAACTGGGATTGTAAGTAATCAGTGTCACTGCATATGGATTCAGAAATTATGTTTTGAGACAACCCTTTTGATGATTAATATAAACTCATTCCATAAAATGGAATCTTATGTATCTTGGTTATGGTAGAAATAATAGTAAACATAGTTTATTTTCCTTCATAGTCTACTGGTGGATGAGGTAGAATGATCAACCCATGGGAGAGATTGGTTCCCTATGGTTGAAATGTTAGAGACATAGAGGTGCTTAGAATAAGGTGAATTCCAATTTGATATTTGGCATTAATAACAAGTCCTACATATATTGGTTATAGCCAGAATAATATTTCTCATAGTTCAGTTGATAGGGGATTACACACTGAAGTCATCCTTTGTATATTTTATATGGAGATCGAGCCTTATAAAAGAATCCTACATATTATGATTATGGTAAGAATTAGAGTTCTCATAGTTTTCTTGATCATGGAATACAATATGAGACCACCATATCGGTATTTGATATAGATATAAGGCCTTAGGAATAAATCCTATATATCATAGTGATGGATGGAATTAGAGTTCTCATAATTCAGTTGATCGAGTATTACACTCTGATGATACCCTTATATATCCACTGAAATTTGTTTTCATTTCATGGGATTCCAACTTGTTGTGGCCTGATTATTTTCTGACATTTCTAATTGCCTTCCTGTCATTTTTAAGGATGTATGGACTTGCCCTAGTTTGACTTGTGTACACGTCTGAAGAGAATCCCATGATTTAGCTGACATGTTTGGAGGAGTTTTCCAAACTTGAATGACATGTCAAGAGACCATCGTATGATCGATGCTGACATATCTAGATGGTGTTGCATGATCTGGCTGTCTTTTCTAGAGGGAATCACAAGATCTAGGTGGATGTGTCTGCAGGGTGCCACATGATCTAGCTGAGTTTTCCGGGTGTCATCAAGAGACCTGACTGAAACGATTGGAATGTTTCACATGATCTAGTTGGCGTAAGACCTTGCATTCATGTGATTGGATACTCTGAGAGGTCTGCTCATGTTCTCCCACATGCGATCGATCAATGGATGTTTCATGACATTTTTATGCAAGGGGGTGGGATTTATAGTCCTCGAAACTCCTATTATATTATTCATCACACAACATGTATCTTATAAATTTGGACTAGAGTCAATAGAGGGATTTGGTGTCACGAGATTCAAAAGATCCTATTGTAGGTAATCCTGGGGGGTCACAAGATTTTTAGTAACTACAAGACCATCCCATCAAGACCTCACCTATTGGAGAATTTCTATTGAATGTGGTGTTTCCTTACCATGTTGACATGGAAATGGGATTTTACAATGTGAGGACTTCAAAAATAGGGTCCTTTGAGAGACCATGATGCCCATTGAAATCCTTTTGGATGATCTATGATATCTCATATGGAGTTCTCCGAGAGGCAAAGGATAATTTTTTGGGATCATTTGTGAGACCAATTCAGCCTGTAACGAGATTTTCTATGAGATTGTGCTGACATGTTTAAGGGAACTATAAATGATTAATGGAGATTTCCTATGGTGCATAACCCATTTTATGTGATGATCAATGTATCATATCTCTGCAAGACGAATCCATAATTTTCTATTTAATTTCTTATTTATTTCATAAAGGCCTTGGATATAATGAATTTGTATGAGTGTTCTAAAAAAAACTCAGTTTCCAAATCGGTGATGCATCACATGGAAAATAAAGAGTCTTCTGGAGAGGCAAGAGCATCGTCATGGAAAATCCATTTAATTGTATGTGGATCCAATGTATTTTTATCATGATCATTCTCGATAAGATGTAAAATCCTTCATGGATTCCATGGTGTCTTGTGAACCATGAGTTCAATTAACATGAATATCAATGAATATTAATTTCTTTTGACTTTCAAATATTTCTGAATTTTTTTACAGGGATTTTTGGATCATTTCTCCGTGTTTACTGGTGGAAACATCATGTGATTTGGGGGAGCTCATCTAGAAGCCATCGAATGATCAGTGAGTGTCTTGGAAACCTTGTCAAGTAAAAGGATGTTTGTGAATGGGGATCCACATGACCTCTTATAGGTCATCAAATACACATTCCATTTCACATGAATATATGATGGTCATGCGACCACCTGTCGTTTGAATTATTATGTGATCTGCATGATCTTAGAAACATTATTTTACTATTTTTTTCAGAGGAAAAAATAACAATACTTTTAGATATCTATTCATTTGTAGTGTTTTTTGATGCTCATATAACATGTATCAACAAATTACCACCTAAGGAATAGTATATACAATGACAAGTGCTCAATTATGAGGAAATTGAATGCCCATATGAGTCTTTGGGGCTATCACCAATCAATGTATTGGGAGAAGTTTGGTCATGCAAAAGACCTTTGGTATTATGTAAAATGACGTACAAAAGGGACAAAATGGGTGGATCATTCAATGGCTACTACAACTCTCCATATCTCTTGTTATTTTACTCTATCCCATGATATTGTTACAACAAAACATTTTAAGAACCTACTCTCATGACCTATCCTCAATATCTTTCACAAGAACTAATCAGGAGATTCATCCAAAAGATATCTTTATGAGAACTAATAATAGGATCTGAATTTCTAGGATGCTTCACAAGGAACCTCTTTATGATATATATTCAAAATACCTATCTTGCCACAACATTAATTTGAGAAAACCACAAGATAACTCTCAACAACCACTCTATAATTCCTTTGTAAAGACCCGGAATTTACGTGTAATTTTTTTTAAAAAAATATATGGGAATTTTATGAGTCCGTGAAAATTGATGGCGTGTGATTCCGAGGACCGGAGAACCTGGAATGAATTTATGATCTTTTTTTCTGGGTATATTCAGTAAATGTGCGAGTGGGTTTTTCGAAATTTTGAAACTGTGCTCAGAATTGAAATCCGAGGGCACCGTTGAACTCATAGTGCCGATATTTTCTTAAGAAGACTTTCACCTCAAAAACATTTGGTCAAGGGTGAAAGTTAATTTTTGGGGTTTTTGTGGAAATAATAAAATAAAATAATCACACATTTTATTTTATTTGTTGTAACCACCCATGTGGATATTTCACAAGTGGGGACCACCTGAACTAAAAACCACCCAAGAGAGGTTTTGGAGGAGGGGACCACCAAACCTTACCTTCCATGAGAGGTTATGGTGGTGGGGACCACCTGAGGTTTGAAACCTCTTGAACTCCCTTTTAAGTTGGGAGAAACATCTTTAGCTCCCCATGTAATTATGCGAACCCTCCCCATAATTTATTATTCCACCCACCAATTAATTAATAAAAACCTTTTGAAATTATGCCAACATAATTTAATTTGAAAACATAAATTAAGAAGTTGGATATATTTTCATTTTGGTGGAATTGGGGAAAAGGGTTGGCAAAGGAGAGAGCTTTGGTGAATTTTGGGAAATCTCTCCAATGAAGAACGCTGACACACAACATCAACGTTCATCCTCAGGACATCCTCTAGCATGGGACATCTTCAATCAATGATCGTCTTTACCTCCCCAATAATGTCTTCTTCTCCCTTACGATACCCATAAATAAACAATCCAAGGTAGATGTTTATTTGTGTATGAATACTTTTACAATGTTCTTCCCTTGAATTTTTTTTCAAGATTGGGAATAAATCGTTGCGGGAGGTTGTAAAGATTAACATTATTCTCCAAGTTATTATTGGGCTATATGATCCACCATAACGTGGAGGGTACATGAAAAACAAACATGGAATGACCCCTACGCAAATCTTTTGATGATTTGTGGTGTCGAATGCGATGAAGGTGAGGGTGGAACGACACCGCCCTGCGGCCACCGCCGCCTCGCGACCTCCACGCCCTCGTAGTACCCCAGCGGACAAGCCGCTCCATGGCACCCATGGCCACCATGCCCCGTGAATCTGCCAACCGCGGAACTGCAGCACCCCCCATGGCCTCCACCTTCCGGTCCGAGCCGCTGACTAGGCCAATCCGCCACCGCCGTCAGCTAAGCTGCCCCCACCGCTGACCGGATTGGGCCACCACCGGCGTCCGCCGAGCAGCCATCGGCGTCTGCCGAGCTGCAGCCGTCCTGCCCCGCCGCCGGCCGAGCCTACCCTCCGTGCCACCCGCGGCCATCTGAGCCACTCCGGGTGAGACGACTGTGGCCGAGCCACTCCAGCCGAGCCAAACACGACCGATCACCTCTGGTCGAGCCGCCCCGCGGCCCCGAGCCTCTCCTGCTGAGCCACCCCAGTCGAGCAGCCCTACGACCCCGCGCTGTCCATGGCCGAACCCCTGAGGCACCTCGTGGCATGCCAGACTACCCAGAAGGTCGGGCCAGACCCAACAAGCTAGGACAAACCCAATGGGCTGTGCCTCACTTCGTACCGAGCTGATCGAGTTGAACCGGACCTGGGCCCACTATGACCCATTTACTTAATTTGGCCATAACTTTTCACCGAATGTCCATTTGACAAACCGTCGGTGGTGTTGGAAATATTGGAGCAAGATGGTCCCTTTGAGTATACCCCACTGGTGTTTTGGATTAAGATGGAGAACACTCAAGTTGGATCAAGCACAAATCCAACTAGGCCCTCAAGAATAAAAGGATAATAACTTACAGACCGGACGTACGATTGACGCGTCGTCTATTGCATTGAGACCCCTATGATGTGGAAGACCTTTGAGATTATTCTATGTGGGACTTCGTGGCAGTTTGAATATTGACCAGTAGCTTTAGGAGCGGATCTTCCCGGAGACGAGCGAGCATAGTATGAGAGCCCATTAGCTGGATGAGACTTGACGACTGCTGACCATTTTGACTCAGAGTGACTTGACAGGCCCATTGGGGAGCGTCTCTGTGTGATGTGGTAGACCCAAGATACTCGACAAGAGGAGTACCTCAACAAGTCACGAGGGGGAGCTCCTCTGTGTGATGTGGAAAACCCATGGTGGGGAGTTCCTCTGTTTGACGTGGAAGACCCACAGTTCCCGACCGGAGGATTACCTCAGCAGACCAAGGTTTGTGGGAAGTGCCTCTCTGTGTCGCGGCAGGGCAACTATACTCGATAAAGGAGGGGATCCCCAGTAGCTGGTGTGTTCGACGATGTGACTGGGAATGTTACATGTTACTACCCCTAGAATAAATATTGGTGTGAGATGAGTCAGTATCTCTGTGTTTTCGTCATGATTGAGATGGATTACTTGATAACTTAGGTATATGTATGGGCATATATCTAAGTAGAGTTATCTGTTGATTTCATACTTTTTGGTTTATCCAGGGTGTATTTTTTGAGACCTTGAGTGTCTCGGGTTCCCTATTGAGTATCTTTATAGTCACCCCTGCACGGGCTATGCCCACACATTGTTGTATTGGATACAGACGACGAACATCACTGACTGAGGTAGGGAGTACCGGGACTAGACGGTGCACAGAGGTGGACCATACGACGTGTTGGTACACAGTGAATATGGGTGAACGTGGAGTGCTGAGGAGGTGATCTGTACCTACCCTTCAGGTAGGAACCATAGAGGAAGATCTAGTAGTAGTCTTTTTCTCTTTCTTCAGTTGTATTTTATTTCAGTTGTACTTGTACCTTTACTATTGTGTTTGTATTCCGACCCCTCTTACTTTTATCACTCTTCTAGTTATACAGTTTTCTTGTGTTCGTATCTTGTTGTGTGCTTGGTAACATGAGTTACATGTTATAAAGGAAATACCTTCATAGTTTTAAGGAAAATGCCTTTTGGTTCTTGTCTCCATCCCCTGGCCTATGGAAGGCAGGCTTGGGGTAGTCACGACATGGGCCCTAGGGGACAGGTCGTGACACCCTTGACCTAAGTCCTTGGCAGTATGGTTATATTTTAATGCATCAAAAGATCTTCTAGTTTGGTCACGTGATCACTCAACTATTATATGGATCATGTGACCATGTCAAGGTCACTTGATCATGAGTCTCATGGTTGGTCTTGCGGTCGTGAGATGTATTATCAGTTTATACAGTCTGTGAGATATTCCTTGGGTGGTTTATAAGACTTGTATCAAGTCATGTGATCAAGAAACCCTCTATGGGACATGGGATTCATATGATGCTACCAAAGATATGAATTTCATTGGATGTGATTTTCTCACTCATCTAACTGACATATGATTCATTCCTTTTTGAAAATGGCCTCCTTCTCCCATACTTCTTCGGCTGCAGCAATAAGAAGGTCCATGATCAATGGAAATGATAATTCTGTTCCTCAATACCACATGAATTTAGACAATTATATTTTAAATAGGCTTCTTGCATTGGAACATAAAATTTTTCCTCTATAGTACCAAATTCCCCTTTTATGGGTTGATACTACTGGATGATGTTTCCATTAATTCTTATGATTATTACCAGTCTTGGGTAGAATCCTACCCATGTGGTGTGCTAAATTGATTAGTCCTTCAAGTGGACAAACCATTTTCCTCACCAACTCGATTGAGTCTTTGAAGAAGAATTTTCATAAAAGTGATGTATATACCATTGTTAATAAATAATCTGTTGAAAAATCTTCCACTTTTACATGAGAAACAGATGATGGGTTTGTTGAAAGAATAATTTATAAGGATTCATCCCATGATTTATTATTAGTACAACAGACTATTCCCTCTTATGATGTGCCCACCCCATACTCTATAAAAGAGGGTTAAACATGGTGTTGGATAATATGGTGGAATATCTATACCTTGGTAACTACAATTCCATTAGAAAATGATCATGATCCAGAAAAAAAACTTCACCGACACTTTGATTACTTGGGGGATTATGACTTTTACCTCCATCCATTATATGAAATAATACAAAAAATCATCCTAATGTAGAAAGAGTTGGATACTAGTAAGATTTACTTGTGTGATATTGAAGATGATAATACACTAGCCAAATAGATGAAGGAAGCTTATGAGGTGTTGGAATAGAGATGTCAGTTCGTATTTGGGCAGTGTGACTAAATGGAAGTATTGACCACACATATATGGAGATATGAGGAGATCTTATCTCTCTCAAGGTAAAACCTTTCAATGTCATCAGCCTCATTAGATACCACTCATAAAAGATTTTAGGAGCTATATAAACTTTTTGAGACCGTTCATCCAAGGTCATAAGTATAAGAAGTGGAATGGGTGTCACTTCAGCCTTCTATCAAGACTTTTCATCAGAATCATGCTGACATGACCATATTATCCAATAAAATATTATTGTAGTTTGAATGTTTATGTACATTTTGTTATAGTGAAAATCCTATAGAGACTTTGAAATGTGGATATTCCTCATTTTTCGTGCTACCAACGTACATATCATCATAACATTATTTGTATTTTCAAGCTTACATTTATTCATGATGTGCATGATACTTCATTGATCTAATTATAAATAGATCATCAATGTCACCCATACTTCATATTATATCAAGTAAACCTGAATGATTAGATTTTAATATTGTAACATATTTTCCATGGGAAATTATGATGAATTCCTACCAACATGAGATTTCTAACAGATATATCTGATCTAGTTTTCTTGAGATTACTTAATTCAAAAAAGTTTAATTTGGGTAGAATTTTTATTCATGAGGGATAATTATCAACATTTTGATGAAGTCCGTGGACTCAAATATCATATCTTGATATTTTCTAAGGCCATATAACAAGCCTTATAATATTTATATCTTTTTATTTATATTTAAATAATTATTTTCTAAGATTCATATTGGGTAAGTCTTAGTGGGAATAGACTAATCTTTTTTCCAGGATTCCTTTATCATATTTTCAACCTTGCAGATTTTGTTCCTTTTTTTCGATATGGAAAAATAAATCATTAGTATGTTTTATATTAGGGTATTTTATATTGGACCAAATATCACTGTAGTTTTAGGGTCATTAAGATTGGGCCTTTTATCACTATATATTAGTGTCTTTTATATTGAACCTTACATTGCTATAGTTTAGGAACTTTTAGATTTTACCTTATATTGCTATTGGTTATGGTCTTCTTAGCACATAACTTTTATTAAAATCGTTTATGGTCTTTTAACTTAGAAATATTCATTAGTGTAGGGTCTTGTATCGTTGACCTTCTATTTATGTAGTTTAAGTCCTTTTTTAGCTTATACCTTTTATCGCTATAGTTTATGGTTTTTTAGCATGGAACTTCTATCATTTTAGTTTTGGGTTTTTATCTTTAAAATTCTATCAAAAAAGTTTACGGTATTTTAGCTTGGACCATCTATAACTTTTGTTTAGGTTATTTTAGCTCAGACCTTCTAATACTGGAGTTTGGGGTCTTTTATATTGGACCCGATTGATGGATATAGAATATGGGGAAGACATTCCAGTGAAAACCCATGACATGCTAAGGTTTTGAGTTCTGTTGTGTGTTTCGAGGGATAATGAGAAATTTATTTTCTTTCTTATAAGGAGGATATGCATATGGTTGGTAGGTCAAATCCCTTATGCATTTTTATATCATCAAAAAGAGGTGTCTCCAATTTTTTTCCAAGGGACACGAATGATTCATTGGGCCAATATTGGCTGAGGGAAGAATACTATGGAGGTCGATTCAACCTATATAGTTGAAGCATGGGTTGAGTAAGTCATAACCAAAAAATTTTTGTTCAGGAATATGGGATGGTGAAGACATGATGGGGATGACCCATAACACATTGCGGTTTCGGGATCCGCCATGGTGTTACCAGGGTTCACAAGGATTGGTGTTCCTTTTTTATAAGGAGGAAACACCTCTGGTTGGTAGGTTAAAGCCCTTATGAGTCGGTATAATGGTCAAATAGGGGTGTCTTCACTATTTACAAATGGATATGAAAGATTCTTGAGGACTTGAATGTCTAGGAAATGAAGTTAGATATGGAGAAAAAGCTATCCAGGGAGGTTTCTGGCACTTTATGGTAGTTTAGCTCTTAATTACGAAGTTCAGGCCCTAGACCTTATGGTTTTGAGTCATGAGGTGTGGTCTATCCAAATGTTTTAGAATAGAGTGTAATATTCATTCATTGTGAAAGGGTAAATACATTGTTACATAACGTTGAGGTAATCATATCAACTTGAATAGTTTACCACAATTACTATTCATAATGAAAAATACTAATATAGACTTATCTACCAAATTTGAAGATCATGATTAAAAATATGGAATTAATTTTTCAAGATTCAGTTTCTAGAATTCATAGAAACAAATTTTATCATAAATTCATAAAACATAATGAAAACAACTTTTAGAAAAAAAAATTTTATGAAAAAAATTTGATTATTCCAAAATCAAGTACAATGAGGTTTCATATGTAATAAATTAGACTACTTTTAATTAATGTATAATTATTTTACATTAATATAAAATGAAAAACATAATAATACTTTTAAATTACTTGATCTAATGATAAGAAATGTATGATTTAAATAAATCTGCATTTCTCAATATTCACTTAAAAATAAATCTTTTCAAAAAAATATCAAAATATATCTCTATGAAAAAATAAATTTACAAAAAATTATATTTTGTAAACCATAAAATGAATTTACAAAAAACATTGAATACTTATGTATTATGAATAAATAAAATAAATTTTAATTGTGAAAAAATTTATATATATATATATTTCATAATGAGGTTAAAGCTATATATACCCATCAATTTAAAAACTTGTTTATAATATATTATAGTTCATTTTAAGGTGGGGGTTGCGTGTTAAACAATCACTTATAATTTGTTTAAGTAGAAATATATTCTAAATAAGAGGGGTGTTACACACTAGATACATTCATTTATTCACTATGTTTAGGTCAATATTTTAAATTTTAATATATTCCATGATTTATCAAGTGTTATTACAACTCCAAAGGACTGATTAGTCTAGAGTAACAACAATTTAAATACAGAAAAACGATTTGAGATGGGTCATATGCACAATATTTTACAATATTAATAAACTCTTTAACCCCATCATCATACACTTATATCATATTATTGAAATACATTCACTTTAAATTCATATCCATCATATTATATTTATTAATATTCATATGTAACAAAATAAATAAATAAACTGATGGTATAAAAATTTTGATGGTGCCTTGAAGAAAAAATACTTATAATTATTTTTGAATTTTTTCAAGTCTACATCTCATATAGATTATTTTGAGTTGTCATGAATAGAACATTGTTAACTGTTAATGTTATTGTTTCTAGACAATAATACCAAATTAATACAAGAATCTCTATATTAAATCATTATTGGATTAACCAATTTTATCAATGTTTATTCTTTTAATACACCATTATATTTTTTTATTTTCAAATCAGTGGGTAATGATACAATACCACACCCCCTTAAATAGCTGTTAAACCCTTTAATTAGGTATTTACACCCTCAATTTGGTTAAAATAATTTAATAACATTTCCATGATTATTTTTATATACATATCGGATATTTTAGAGTTTTTCAAAGATTCATTATTTTTTTTCAATTAAAAATACATAGTTATACTTACTAAATCATCTATATAGGTTAAAAGTACCATAAAATGCCACTTTTATATGTATTTGTTAATCTAAAAACATATGAGATGATATAAGAAACCTTTGTTTTTTATAGAATTATGTTTTCTCTTCTGGTGAATTATTTTTTCCTAGTGTGGTGTAGGTAACATCATGATGCTATAATTTTGTGGGGTTTTCATGAATGTTTAATGATATAAATATATTATCGACTAATGTTAATATATAAATTTATTAATTAATTAATATTTATACATATACAAACATAGATATATAAATACTCAAATACACATAATTAGAAATATATATACTAATGTATGTATACATATAAAAACAAATGAAACATATGGACACACACATATGTAAAAATCATTATATCTCATGTAATGTTTCTTTAAAAAACCATTAGTAATACTATATCATAATTATGTGTTCATATATAGGTATTAGTTTGACCAAACCCATAACCCAATGAATATTCTAGAATCCATTAATATTTATAAGGCCCACACTTATTTATAATATTAGAGATATTGATTTCATATCTAAAAATTAAACAAGATATTAATTTGAAACCTAATCTATAAAAACCTCTTTCAATCCTCTGAACCCCATTTAAAATTTTAATTAATAAAAAATTATAAAAAAATATATTTTATTGTATATGTAACATCCTATTACAATATTTATGGTATATCCCTTCTCTTTACTTATTTTTATTTTTTAATTGAGTACATATGGAGACTCTAAAATATAGTGATAGTTTGTTGGGGAAAATGAAATAATGTTTTAGGGTATATTTTATTTTAATTAATGGAGTTTAGTTATAAAAATATAATGGATTTGTGGGATTTTTATTGATTTTAGAGAATGCCCAAGGTGGTTTGGGGTCATATGTTGTAAACTGGCCTTTTTGTAGTCTATAAGATAAATACACGCCGTTTAATGATATTTAATTTTATGTAATTTTTGAAGGGTATATTACATGAACCTGGTACATGGAATGAAAAGGGTACATTCCATGTAAAGGTAGTACATTGTGTAATGTTAAAAAAATGAGTTTTTTAAAAAAACGTGATTGATTTTTTTGTATGCAGGATTTCTAGATTACATAATTTGTAAAGGGTTTACACACAATGTAATTTATTTGAATAGGTATTTTAGGGTGTCATACAAGTAATTTTTTATTCATTCAATGTGAATCCTCCTTGATCTTGAACTAGAACTCTCTTATAATGATTTTGGGGACCTTCCTTGAATCTGAATCTTTTCATTCAGTGATTGATCACCATTGCGATTGGATTGCATCTATCTATGTGAGTAATAATTTCTTTTTCTTCTTTTCCTTTTATCATGGTATCACTATTTCATTGCATTATCAGATTATTTGAACCATGGTGATGTTTCTCTTGATTTTATTCTAGATCCACTATGTGATCCAGTTTCAAGGGATGATTCTTTGTTGGTAGTGGTGTAGAGGCTGTGATTTCTTGACTAATGTTGTAATATTTTTGATTCACAAAACCTTTCATTAAATTTAATCAATTATATGATGTTTGTATTAGTCCTAGAACCCCATTTGATGTTTTGTGTTCTTCCACGTTGGTGGATCCCGTTGAGGGTGTTTGCGAACTGAGTTTTGAGGTAGGTGGTTCTGTCTCTATCCTATGTTGGGGAATTGCATTACTCAAGTTTTTGATAAACTGTTTTAAAAATGGAATTACCTTATTGACTAATTTGAATTATGTGTGTGGAAATTATTTTTTGATAAAATATTGTTTCCCCTAGTTTTGGTAAATGAAATGTTGTTTTCATGGAATTGTGAAATGGATTTGAAAAATGGTTTTTAAAGAATGGTTTGATGAAAATGGTGTGACAAATTATATTGGAAAATAGGGTACATGTTAATCCTTTGGTAATTAGGTGGAAGGTATAGTAATAGGACTCATCCACTTTGGGGGGTTTTCTCACATCTCTTTCCTCTACACCCTAATCAATTTTTTCTAAGGAATGGTTAGACCCATTAGGGGGTGGTCACATTTGAGGGTGTTCTTCTACTCTATATATTGGATTCATATCTCTAGAGTCTTGATGCACATGATTTTCTATGTTAAGTAAGAGTGTCCTAGCTATCCTGACCTAGTGTGATCCTTGGTGTGATGTTACCTATGATTTTGGAAAATTTGGGATGTATTGGACCGTAATGTTTTGGTTGTACTACCATGGATTTGATGTGATATATAATACATTATTTGGTTTGTTTTGATATATCTAATTTGATATATTTATATGAAATGATTTGAAATTGATTTACTTTCATTATTAGGAAATTTAGAAATAAGGGAAATTAAATTGTTTTTTCATGATTTTTATAAAAAATAGCTAAACTATATATCATGACTTGTTTTTTAAGCCTTCTCATACTTGTATTATTATATAGATACATGTTATATAACACCTGGGTGTGACCCTGCATAGATTTTTAGCTGACACTCTGTGCACCACTTCGTCAGTGTGTATACCTTGTTATGTATTTTAATGTAGGGAAAGGAATGGTTATGTAGTGATGTAGTGAGGTTTTCTATACACTACTTTTGGGTATCTGGGGTGAGATGGAGGGAATTTTTCCATGCTCACATGGAATTTTTGGAGTAGCTATTTTGGTTTATTCATCCTTTTCTACTGGACTTATCTCTTGGAGATTGTTTTTCTACCATTAATTTGTATAGATTATATTTTCCTTTATCTATTATAGAATATATCTATCTTTTATGGTGTTTCTATCAAATATGTGTATATATTATATGTTTTTGTCTCTTTAGGTTGGGTTAAATCACCTCCTTTGGCTGTGGTTCGATTCCCGTGTGCTAGTCGCCAACCCATGTGGATTGGAAATACCCTTCAGGTCTAGGGAAAATCAGTATAGGTGTTATTATTTAGAGGATATACATGTAATATTGTTACATAATGTAACTAGAGTCAGGTTTTTACTTAATATTTCTTATCTTGGGACATTTTATTGATTTAAGATATGAATTTCAAGACATGGGAGGTAGATTTCGGTGACTGCATGTTCAGCTCTTACTGTGAAAAGACTCCAGTTACCTTGGGATGTTGAGATGCATGTATCGTGTTTTGAGTTTGGATCCTGATCATAGTTTTTATTATAGGTTTTTGTGTTTTAACTAATAATATTCAATGTATGATCATTTATTCCTTTTCAGTGTACAATAGTATGCCTCTAAGACAAGTTCTATGAGTTCCATAGGAGGGTATACCTGATTATACTTATGGGAATATTCCCCATTATCATTATACTATCAAGTATTTCATTTGAGTATTTCATGCTATCAATCATAATTTACCACAAGTCCACAATATAGTTCTGGAGGTACAACCAAGAGTAGAAGGAGAAAGGGATCGATCACATGAGTTGTTTCCTGAGAAGCCACTATACATTTAGGTTATGAATGAAACCCAAGAGTTGGAGGAATGACATGAAAAGATCGATCAAATTTTTGACTTCCTAGAATCACATGAGATTATCAAGGTGAAGTTCATGATGTTCAGACTTTAGGTTCCCATCAAGTGATGGTGGGAATCTATGGTATAGGTGGATAGACATATATTCTTGGACTGGAAGGGTTTTAAGGCTCTATTATTCAAGAAGTTTTTTCCAGAGTCACTAATGATGAAGATATCTATGGGGTTCCTTTATTTGAATAAGTGGGAGTGTTCAGTGTGGACATACACCAATCGGTTTACTGAGAGATTTATTTTTTCACTATAGTATGTAAAGAATAAAAACCTTAATGCTCAGAAGTATCTAAAGGGCTTGTGACCGGATATCAGATCACATGAATTTTTGCTAAATATTTCAACCAATGTATAGATGATAAATATGTATATTATGGTTGAGATGAATTAATTAGGAAATGTTGGATATTCTTTCTCGTCTCTTACACATATTTGTAGCTTTAGTAGTGTACCAAGGAAGAATACAACAGGTCAATATCATCATAGGAGTTCTGGATTTGGTTCTCAACAACATGACTCTTCAGAACCTACAATTATAGATATTTATTTTCCTTTTACTATATATATGTATGGAATTGTTGGACACACCCAACGTTAAAATACTTCACCTGAAAAGATGTGCTAAAATTGTGGTTATTATTGTTATCTGTAGCATTTTTGTTAGACTATGTATACTACTAGATATAGCCAGGGATCATCAGTTACAATGCATGATGCATCCTAGTAATATTCCTTAAAGATTATAGGGATATAACCACAAGACTCAAGAGTGAAGAAACATTATACAGTAGATGAGTTTCCAGTAGAGGTAGATGTGTTCCAGCGATAGTGAGAGGTACAATCATTATTGTATCTTCAGTGTTGATTGATTTATTTCACACTAGTACTTCCCACTCTTTTATATCTGGATGTTTTGTTTAAATTCTTAAGAATCCAATGGATATCATGTCCTTTATTATGGATTTTATTACACCTCATGGGAAGATAAAAGAGAAAGGGTTTTAGTGTCCTTCATGTGCACCATTGAAAGCTAATGTAGAGTTAGTTTGGGATTTTCATATTCCTGTTTTGGATTTATTTGACATCATAATTGATATGGATTGTTTTTTTCTCTCATCATTACGAGGTTCATTGTTATCATAAGCATGTCATGTTTATTACAATTGATGGGAGCTCTCAGGCGTTTCAGGGAGATGGGGATCCAAGGTCTAGTCATCCAGGAACTTCCTTCCTAGAGCTCAATAATTGTTTGGATAGAGTATTAGTTGTGATTGATAATGTTTCTTATGTTTTTGATCTTCCATTTTTTGTTTATTACTTCCTTGAAATTTTCCAAGATAATTTTTCCAAGCTTCCTCCAGTGAGGGTGGTAGAGTTTTTGATTGACCTGTTGCTAGGTGCACAACCAATTATGATACCTTATTATCATAAGTTTCTATTGGAGTAGAAATATCCCATGATTCACCAGGATGATCTTGTGTTGAAGGGTAATTTCCCTATTATCTTTCCTTGTGTAGCCCCAATATTTTTTTCCAAGAAGGAAGAAGGTTCACTTCGATTGTTTGTGTACTATCAGGAGTTAATCAAGCAACGGTTAAGAAGAACTATCCTTTTCCTTGTTTGGATTATCCATTTGATCAGTTAAAGGGGGGAAATTGGTTTTGGACTATTTATATTTGGTCATGTTATCATTATATCAGAGTTTGAGAGGGTGATATATTGAAGAACTATTTCAAGAGTAGGTATGGACATCTCAAATATCCTGTGATTCTATTTAGTCTAAGGAATGATTTTTTAGTTTTTTTTGACTTTGATGAATTGTATATTCCATCAGTATGTTGACACTTTTTTGGTAGTTTCTTTGGATGAAATTTGGTTTATTAAATAAATGGTCATGTGAATGATCACCATTTGGGTTTTGTTCTATAAATATTAGGGAATGATTTTCTTTTCGAATGGATTATTAGTTAATCTTGAGAATATGAAGGGTATTTTTTCTAGGAAGAACCATGAAATGTCTTTGATATTCGAAGCTTCCATGTTATTTCTGGATAGTATCAATGGTTCATTAATTATTTATGAAAATTTTCATCACATATGACTGATATTACTATAAAAGGGGTGAAATTAAAATGGGATGAAAAGTGTCAATCATTTTATGATGAGTTTAAGTGGCTTAAAAAATCAGCTCCTGTTATGACATTATCTTAACCTGGTAAAAGGTATATTGTTTTCTTTGATTTTTATGTAGCTAGTTTGTGTTGTGTGCTCATGCATGATGATCATGTGGTATCTTACACCTCTCAATAACTTTTACCACATGAGATGAATTACCCACTCACGATTTAGATGTTTCTGCAACTATGAATGTGCTTACGTATTGGTGGAACTATCACTTTAGGTAAAGATTCACATTATTTTGTAACCATAAGTGTATGAGATATATATTTTCTTAGAAAGAATTGAATGTTAGATAATGGTGATGGATGAAATACCTTCAGATGTTTTACTTCAACATCACATATAACCTGAGGAAGGTGAATGTTGTTTCAGATGCTCTTAGTAAGAAAGTGCCACTGTAAACTATTTTGGAATCAAAGGAGGAGTGTAATCTTATTGGGATTTTCACTCAATTACATCTGGATTCTCAAGAGGATGTTTTAGGTATGGTTTTGACTAGGGATAAATTATCATCATCTCTCATTGAGTATGTTCTATAGATTCAACAACAGGATGATGATTTCAAAGGAATTTGAGAAACCATAAATGGTGGGGAGACCTTTTTGGTTCGTCTCTCTTTAAATTGCATTCTCAGTTTTGGGGATTGGGTTTTCATTAAAATATTTGTGAGGATATCAGACCTTTTTTATCATAGTTCTTCATTTTTCATTCATCTAGGAACTATGAACATTTATTATAACATGATATTAGATTTATGGTGGCTAGGTATAAACAATGACATTTCTGATTATGTTTCCCATGGTTACACCTTCCATCAAATTTATGTATAGAATATGAAACCTTATGGTTTTCTTGTACCTCTTCTAATGCCACTTTGGAAATGGAATGGGGTATATATGGATTTTATTAGTTGTATTACCATGGAATCCCTGAGGGAAGAATTATATGTGGGTTTTGATTAATCAGTTAACAAATTTATCACACTTAATTCAAAAACGAATTCCACTAAAGATGAAGATATTAGTAAGGTATAGGTGCAATAAATTGTGAGGTTACATGGGTTTCCTTCTACCATTATTTTAGAGAGGGATCCTAGGTTAACTTATAGGTTTTGGAAAATTCACTATGATGTAATTGGAAATCATGTTAGGTTGATTTCAACTTGTCATCCATAGATATAAAAACAAGTGGAGCATTATATTCAAATCCCAGAGGATATTCTCCATGTCGGTGTCTTGGATTTCTGTTGATATTGGGATATACATCTGGGACTAGTTTAGTTTTCTTATAACAATAGTTATAACTCTTCGATCAGAATTGATTATTTTTTCGATTTGTATGGTCTCCCTTATAGATCACCTCAATATTGGAAATAGGTGGGAGAATCTTCCGTAGTGGGGCCAAGTTTGGTTCAAGATATGTTTGTGAGGATTCATGATATACATTAGCATATGGTTATAACTTAGAGTTTAAAGAGATATTATGTGGATTAGTGGAATCATCTTTTGGAGTTTTCCATAGGTTAATAGGTTTTTCTGAAGGTTTCTCCTCACTTTGGTCCCCACCATCTTGTGAAATAGGGGAAGTTGACTCCAGAATATGTTGGACCAGTTTAGGTCACTAAGTTTCTTGGTAAGGATACTTATCAGTTGTTATTTCTAGTTCATTGGATATATATTCATGATGTTTTCCACATATCGTTTCTTAGTAATTACCACACCAATTCCTCTAAAATTACGAGTTGGGAATAGATAGAGTTAGAGTTAGATGTTTTAGTTGTGGAGAAACAAATAGAGATTGTTGACTCTCAAGTGAATGTCATGCCTGAGAAATTGAATCTATTGGTTAGAGTGTTATGGATACATAGATCTTATTCTCATGAGACAAGTGATCATGGGTTGTTGATGAGGTAACAATGGCCTCACCTCTTTATCAGACCTCAATTTTCCACATGACTTCTTAGGGACAAAATGTTAAATGGTGGGGAATTTATAGCATCTCATTACCATATTTTAGGTATATCCATTATCTTTACTTGTTTTCCCCTTTAATTGGGAATTTATTGGAACTCTTGACGATGGAGAGAATTTTTTGGGTAAGATGACCTAAACTTCAAGAATGTATGTTTATTTTAATTAATAGAGTTCGGGTATAAATGTGCCATGTATTTTCAAAATTTTCACTAATTTTGGTGAATGCCTGAGCCAGTTTTGGTTTTTCTATTATAAAATGGTCTATTTTTAGTCTTTAGGAGAAATACATGCTATCTAATGGTATTACACACCATGTAAGTGTTTCAAGGAAGATTTTGTGAACCTATTATAAAACATAAAGGGAGTATACATTGTGTAATGGTTAAAATTTTTTTAATGTTAAAAATTGTGTTTTTAATAAAAAGGTGATGGGTTTTTCAGTGTATGTAGTCTTCATGGATTACATGATGTGTTAAGGGGTTAAAATCAATGTATGTTACCCGTATAGGTATTTTAGTGAATCATACTAGTGATATTTTTATTCATTTAATGTGAAACCTTCATAATTGAAACCTACAGTTGTCCCCTGGTGAATTTGGTGACCACTGTTCCATATAAATTACTTCATTCAATGATTGATCTCTATAGTGGTTGGGTTGTATCTATCATGGTGAGTAATTCACTCAGATTCTTCATTACCTTTTATCACAAGAGTGTATTTGCATTTCATTATCAGATTTTTTGACACATGGTGATGTTTTTCTTGATTCATTTCTAGATCCATCAGGTGATCTTTCTCAATGTGATGATTACTTATTGGTTGTGATGTGGTGGGTGTGAATTATTGATTTATGTTGTGATATATCATCTTCACTAACCATTTTTTTAAATGGAATCAATTATGAGATGGGTGGATTGGTTCTAGGGAATTTTTTGTTGTTTTTGTTGTTGTTGTTGTTGGGTGTTATTTATTATTGGTAGATCCCATTGCAGGCATTTGAAACCCATGTTTTGAGGAATGTGGTTCTGACTCTAGATTGTTTTTTCGAACTACATGGATATGATTTTTGATAAATTAATGTATAAATTAAATAGTCTGAGTGACTAATTTTAATTGTGTGTATTGAAATGGGTTTTTGATAAAATATGGTTTTCCCCTGCTTCTAGTAAATGAAAATGTGTTTTCAAATAATTTTTAAATGGATTTTTGAAATGGTTTTAAAATGAGGGCTTGATGAAAATGGTTAGATGATTGTTTTGGAAAATATACCACATGGGTAGAATTGGGCACTTAAGTGGAAGATATAGTTATCAGGGAATTTTTTTGGGATTTCATATGATCCTTAGGCCTGTTCTTCTAGTGACTTGTTAGACCCATTGGGGGGGGGGTTCAATTTTTGAGGCATTTTTTTGATCCCTAGACTCAATGCATATTTATAGTGGAATGGTGCACATGATTATCAATGTTAGGTATGATTTTCAAGCTATCCTTACTAAGTGTGATCCTTGATGTGATGTTACCTATGATTTTGACCGATTTGGGAGATTTTGGCCTGTACAGTTTTGGTTTTACTTCCATGGATTTGATATGATATATGATATATGATTTTGTTTGTCTTCTTTGATATCTTTATAAGAATTGATTTGAATCTAATTTACTAACTATGTTTTGGATATATGGGAAATGGGAAATTAATTTTCATTCCATGCTTTTGATATAAAGTTTCTAAATTGTATATCATTCTAGTTTTCTTTAAATTTTAGAAGGCATTGATTGGTTTACATAGATTTGTTATAGAAAAACTATGTGGGACCCTACTGGTCCTATTATACCACACCCTATACACCCATTCAATGGTGCATATACCTCATGATGTCTTTTAAAAAGGGTAATGGGTTCTATCAGTGCTTACTAAAAAGTGCTGATAAAATCCCCTTTTATCACCACTAAAATAAAAGCATTGCGAAATACCACTTTTGTTAGTTCTTTATTAGAGCTTGCAAATTGGAACTTTTATCAGTGCTAAAAAAGAGCTGGTGAAAGTGTTATTTCCGATTTCTTAAGTTTCAACACTGATAAAGATTTTAAAAAGTGAATAAATTAGTAGTATTAATAAATACAATTTTCTAAAAAAATTAATAATTATAACTATTTAAATCACATAAATATTAAAAAATAAATTAAAATAAATTAATTATAAAAAATAAAAACATATTTAAAATACAAAAACTTAATAAATAATTATGTATAAATTAATATTAAAAAATAAAAAATTCAAAATATTAAAAATTAATATATAATATTTAATGAATAAATATTCAAAATGAATAAATGAATTTGAATAAATTATTAAAATATTTATAAAATTTATTTCATAACATTAATTACATCAATTACAAACATGTATCATCCCCCAATCTGGAACTCTCTCATGTTCTTAAAAAGGGTTGGTTTCGAGACCTCATGCATGGCTCCCTATATTCCAGAGGGTACCGACTAGTATTAGGGGTGTGATAAGTATTATGGGGAGACTATACCCCCTAGATTTAGAGTTTACAACACAGTGAAAAGATTAATATAAATAAATGAATACATATTATATTATATAATTAATGGAAACAATAAAATACAGTGGAAAACCATTAATATATACAATTGAATAATCCAATAAATAATAAAGGAATTTTTATTGACAATTTGGAATATAATTAAATTGCATGAATGGAGAAATACAAAATAAAATACTACAGGACTCAAAAGACCCCAGTTCGAAATTCTATTCCTATTCCATATCTAAATTCTGGGCCATCTAGAAAGAAAACAACCAAATTCAATATCCTCTTCCATTGTAAAATACTACATCCACATAATCTACTCGACTGCCAAATGATGGCCCAAATAGGGTGTGAGTATAACTCAATAGGTCAACACCACCATGTATTAGCATAACCAGTCTGATAAGAATTGAATTCCATAATTCAGTAAGCAAGTGTATTAATTAATTTTGAAATTAATTTAATAAAACATTAACATACATGAGTTCCATACCAGAATATCTTTAAGATTGTTTCAAAACCATATCAAGAATAACCATAAAACCATGGTAAAAAAATAACCTTCCCTAGGACCATGATGGAATATCTCTGAGCATGTCTTACAACCATTCCAACCTTAACCTTAAAAATTAGGTATAGAAATTATAAAAATTAGGGAGAAGCCTGGTAGATAAGAATTTCATAAATCAATCAAGGTTTACCCCAGTGTAGCTACATTTCAATAGGTCTCAAGGACTATCCTAGAATATAGTCATTTTAGCATGTCTTAGGGCATAGCCCAATATATATGCATTTTAGCATGTCTCATGGATTATCCTAGTATAAAATCATTTCCACAATAAAACTGGGCCAACGCCCCATTCACGCATTAAAACATATAAATAAAAACACATGTCATTAAAAAATGTATAACACAATATCACATCATCAGGATCAATGGATAATTATGAAAATTACCATTTATCTTTCAATTACACATTTCATTTAAACTTTGTTCATAAACCAACAATAAGATGACCATTTAAATAATCAAGCCAAGTGAAGGTGAGTTTATATCAAGCAAATAAAAAAATCCCTTATCATGGAGAAACATAATTTAATATATTAATTAACACATTTATAATCAAGTTTTTCCCTCCAAGAATGGTATCCACAATCCAGATCAAATGACATTTGGAGCCAAAGAGACTCAAAGGAATAATATAATTCATTATTATTAATTTATTTGGTGCACAACATGTAAGTAAAATTAAAATATTGCACGTCCTTGAAAATTATTGAACCACAGGGTTAAGGATTAGACCCAATACATTTACCTAATTATTATACAATGCTTCTAATGGAAAAAACCCACATGGAAGAAGGTGAAGATGATTGCAAGAAGAATCCTAGATCAAAACTGATCAAGATCAAAACCAGCAATGCACATGGTCAAGAGATTACACCAAAATTACTGGATAACCAAGAGAGATAAGGGAAAACCAAACTAAAACCACTTAATAGGGATTATATTCACAATTATGACATCCAAAATCCATAGAGGCACTCTAAATTTTTTTGGAAATCCCCCTTGGTCGAGAGGAGGAATCTATAGATGATTTGGAAATAAAATCAACCTCCTGACACACATAAATACTATAAGTTGGGGAATTACATTACTTCTAATATAGTTACATATCATTTAATTGTTTTTAGTGTGATATGATGGAAAACCCATTCCCTCATCTGAATATTAAATTAACATGAACATTACATGATATGTAACCCATTTACTCAACATGTAAATGTTCTACATATGTTTTTCATCCCATTTACCTTATTAAACAACCAAAATCCCCTTTAAGTCTTCTCAACATACCAAGAACCCATGGTAACACATTCCCCATTTGTAGAAAGACACCATTAATTTAAAAAAACATACATCCCTAGAATTTATGTCATTTTCCCCAACAAACACACTCAACAAGGATCCTCCCCAGTTTTCTTAAGTTTCCTCTTAACCTAAGACTACATTTATTCAAACAAGAAGACATTAAAGGTTAAAATAGAACCAATAAGATTTATAGATGAGGTAAAATTCAACTAAAATAATTTTAGGAATAAAAATCATAGAGAGATGTACCTGAAAAAAAATAAAATCTTACGACCTCCCCACCATATAACAACTCATCCCCATGATGATCCATCCATCACTATGGGTCTTGAAAAAAATGTCTGGACACTGTACTAACATATCAGACTCCCTCTCCTTGGTATCATCCTGAACTCACCCATGATACCACTAATATTTAACCAATGGTATAGTCCTAACCCAGAGATACATCTCACTGTGGTCAAAAATCCATTATGAATTATCCTCAAAGGATACATCAGTACTAATATCGACATCTTCTATGTATATCACATGATAAGGTTCAGGATAATTTATCCAAAGTTAAGACACATGGAAAACATCATTTATGAAACTGTAGCTCTATGGAAGGGATAAATAGTATTCCATTAGACCGAGTCTATCCACTATCTCAAAATACCTAACAATCCTTGGTTCTAGCTATACCGATTTCTTGATACAAAATTTCCCAAATCTAGGAGACACCTAAAGGAAAAAACACTAAGAAACCTCAAACTCTACAGGTCATATCTGATGGTCAACATAGAATTTATAACTTCTCTATGTGGTCACCAACTATTTTATGATTAACTAAACCGGATTAGATGTCTCCTACATGAGAATTGTCCCAATATGATCTGACTCACCTTCCTCCAAGAAACAAAGAGGCGAACAATATGACCTTCCACACTAGGCCTCCAAAGGTTCTATTTAGATATATGACTGAAATATGTTATTATATGAAAAATCGATGAGTTTCATATGCTGATCCAACAAACCACCAAAGTATAAAATAAAGGATCCTAACATATCCTCTATAACTTGAATTGTTTTCTCAATTGATAATCATTTTGAGGACAATAGTTTGTACTCAAAAGAACCTGTAATTCCAAACCTTCTGAAGAACCTACCAAAATTGTGATGTGAAATAAGGATCTATATATAAAATGATACTCCTCAAAACACCATGAAACCAAGCTACCTCATGCACGTAAAGACTACCCAGATCATAAACTGTGAAGGTATCCATGAAAGAAAGAAGTGGGATACCATATTCTATCAATCCAGAATCACCCATACTATACCATTCCTATTGGTTTTCCAGGGTAATCCTGTTACATAATCCATAGTGACACCATCCAATTTCCACATAGAAATTGGAAGAATCTACAAAATCCCATTTATCCTCTAATACTCATCTTTCACTTACTGACAACTGAAACATCTCACCAAAAATATTACTACCACCTTATTCATTATTGACCACTAGTAGTATCTATGGATATAATGATACATCTTGGTCATACTAGGATGTATCACCCATATATAATAATGAAACTCCATAATTAGCTCATCCAATAATCTAGTAGGTACCCATACTCTACCATTGAAAAGAAAGAATTTCCACCACCAAGAGACCACCCCAATGGTATATCACGACCATATAAGCTATCTCTTTGAACTATTTCCTAATGATCTTATAACTCCTCGGTCTTGATCTGGTCCAAATTCATGGGTATAACTGATGTAAAAAATCAGAGCTACTCATCCTCGAGACTCCTGGACATCTAGATGCATGTATGCAAATATGTCCATTTTTTCACCACTCATCTCAAGACTCATGTACTACGTCTATCTATTTATCTCATCTCAATTCATCCAAAAATGATGTCTCCATTTCATAGTTTATAATCCAACTCAATGTTGAAAGACTATAAATACTTGACCCTCCTCCTCTACTGAAGGTTCAGGTCCCACTAATAAAAGATGTACCTGAGTCTCTTGTAGAACATGTATACCACAAACGTCTCACCCATGAGAAAACACCTCCTGCATATCAGGGCATGTACTTCTACTCCTAACTTCAAACCTTGAGTAGGGTAGTTACTCTCATACAATTTCAACATTATGAATCTATAAGAAATAACTCTGTACTCCTACATCAAAACTACTTCGAGTATAACTTTTGATACATCATAGTACATAGGGTATTCTATAAATGACATTGGTAAAGTGAGGATAGTTATTAAGGCCATCTCAAATTTCAGTTCCTAAAAATCTACCTCACAAGCATATGACCAACAAAATTCAATTCCTCTTTGGTTAGACATGAAATCAGTGTTGCTGAATGGGATACGTCTTTGATAAAGCACAAATAATAAACTGCTAAACCTAGAAAACAATGAATTTCAAAGAAATTTGTGGGATTATCCAAGAAACCATGGTAGAAACTTTCTCTAGGTCCACTGAAACCCCTTCCCCTGGGATGACTTGGACCAAGAAGTGCACTCTATCAATCCAGAAAATGTATTTGGTTAGATTAGTGTAAAAACGATGCTCTCTCAATGTACATAAGATGATGTCATGATGTTTGGCATGATCACATACTATTTGGGAGTACACTAAGACTTCATTGATAGAAACCATAAAAAATTACCCTGAAAAAGATGAAATATCTAATTCATCAAGACCATGAATAATTTCAGTTCCTTGGTCAAACAAAATGAAATCACTATAAAGTCATACTAGCCATATCTACTTGTAAAATGATTTTGAGGTATGATCTTTGGTCTTAGCCTCAGATGATGGAATCCAGATCTTAGGTCCATCTTAGGGAAGATCTTAACACCTCTTGGATCATCAAAAATATCATCAATGCATATAAGAGGATACCAATTCTTGTTTTTCATCTAGATTAATCCTTGATAATCCACATATAAGAGAAAAGTACCATTATAATTCTTGGAAAAGAAGGCTGTAGAACCCCAATGTGATGTACTAGTTTTTTTGAGACCTTTGGATTCTAGATCTTCCAAATAAACCTTTAAATCCCAAATATCTATTAGTGCCATTTTATAAGGTTGGATTTAAATGGGCTCTTCTCTGAACACCAACTCGATCACAAATTCAACATTTCTCTTAGGAGTTAATCTATAGAATATTTCATTAAGTACATCCTAAAAATGGTATACCACTATAGGAAAATAATCATGCTACATTCCACTATCATCTAGAGAAAGACCAAATATCTAAGTCTTGAGACAATCCAATCTGGATAGAATTGGTCCTATAATACAAGCTTGAAGATCTCACTCCCCCAAGTTAAAATAGTTTCCACCTTATATAGATTGATAGGTTACTCTCCTATGGTTAAAATCTATGTGATCCCATTATAGAACTAACCAATCCAGACAAAGATTCAAATCAAAGCCTATCATTTCTAGCATGAATGGTTCCCAAAAGAAATGGTAACCACCGATATCTAGAGAAAATGCCTTGAAATGTTTTATATTCTATGAGAACACTCCCAATAGTGTGTTGATGGTCAAAACACCAAACAAGATTTCCACATCCAATACCAAACCATTTACAAAATAGGGCAGATAGAAAGGAATGCAATGCTATTTTATCAAACAAAACACAATAAATAGTAAATGATAAAAGAATAATACCTCTGATGGTAGATGGTGTTACATCCATAATATTCAGAGTAGTATACATAATATGCTAATAACCACACCCTATTCCATGGGATCCATCCTGAATCCCTTGAGGTATTAACTCTGTCAGGTACTGTCATTCCGGCACTTGGGTACCATGTCCCCTTCCTCGACAAGAGTATCCCATGGAACTCCAACCACCTGTATGCTGAGGAGTAGCTTATTCCTTCCCTTTGGTTCTATCATGTTCCCCTTCCACATCCCTATCTCTGCATGCACCTAAAAACATCTATAGGTGGACCATTTTGACGTTAGAACAACATTCCATAGTGGGGTAAGGACACTAAGGCTACTTGTGTCCCATCTTTCCACAATAATAGAACTGCAAAAAAACAATCCTAAGATGACTTCCCACTTCCGTAAATAATTCTTCCACTAATTACTTGGTTAAAGTTTTTAGTATGATTATTTTTTCGTCTAGAAGAAGAGTTCACCATTTTTCTATGTGAAATAGAATGGATAATGCTCGCGGAGTATCTCATATTTCCTTCTGTGATGAGTTCCTAATTTATCACATCTATAAAACTGCTCATACAGAACACATTCACCTATGATATTATCTCATAGAGAAGCCCATACTAAAAATTCATCACTCTAGAGATCTCATCAGCTACCAAATATGGTGAAAGGCACTACAGGTTAGTGAAACATTCTGTGTATTCTAGCACCGACATTCCCTCTTATGTAAGGTTTATGAAATCACATGCCTTATCATCTCTCAACATCTTAGGAAATAATTTTCATAGTAAATTCATCTCAAATTATTTCTAAGAATACTCCTATTGCATCCCTACTAGGTCAAGAATGTCCCACCAATGCTTGGCTAGTCCTTGAAGCATATATGCAGCAATATTCACCCACCTATCTGCAGGTTTCTCAAGATTCTTAAAGATAATATAGAATAACTCAATATATAACTAGGATTCTAGGGGGCCTCCCTACCTAGTGAATGTATGCAGATTCCGCATTTGGAACTCTCTTATCAGCTTAAGCATTGATGGCACGACACAAACAGTATCCCTTTACATAGATATATTGACCCTCATTAAGTTGTCATGGAGATGAACCTCCAACAGATCCTTAGGAACTACATGAAGCTCCATTTCATCAGATTTATGAGTGTGATGATTACCACTCTCCTGATGAAAAAATTTAATAGGATGAGAAGTAATTTTCTCTACAAGACAAACACACTCTTTAGAAAACTCTCTATTAATAAGGTCATCCCCAATAGGTTACAAACATAGAGAACTACTGGATTCTAGTCTCTCTATACATGACTTAGAAGTGTTTTAAAATGACATCTCAATTCATTTGTTTTATTTAATATATTAGTTTTAATAGATATTTCATACCATAGTTCAACCCGCAAGTATATATCACATGAAATAAATATATTATTATCATGGACAATATATGTCAATATATATCTCTACATTCCTAGTAAGATGAATGTATACTCATATACTATCACATAAGTCCATGGTTATATTCTCAAGAATCAATAACATCAAAACACAATAACACCACATGATATGCGAATCACCCTAGGTGATAAAACATCAAATATAATAAGCAACCATCATAAGTAGCAATCCATCCCTACGTACTTGGATTTTTCATTGTGAATGGGTTAGTTAATCCCATGATCAGTCACTTTAGAAAGTCCCATAATATCCTAGTATCCCTTATACCTTTCCCAAAAAATAAATAAATATAAAAGAAACCAGCTAACCTCTGATACCACTTTGTAATGTCTGTCGATCTGACACATTCTCACATGGCCAGAAGGGGTTGGTTATGATACATCATGTGTACCTCCTCATATTCCAGAGGCTTCCAACTAGCATTAAGGGTGTGATAAGTATAGTGGGGATATTATACCCATTGGATTCATAGTTTGAAACATAGAAGAAAAATAAATAAATATAAATGAATAAATATCAAAGTGTGGTTGTAATGAAAACAATGAGAAAATGTGGAAAACCAATAATAAATCAGACTAAATAATTTAATAAAATATAAAGGAATAATGTAACGACCTGCTAGAATATAACTCAAATTCATGATAGAAGTAAAAAATAATGAAATACTAACAGACTCAAAAGTCGATTATCTTGAATACCATGTCATTCCTATCTCCAAACTCCAGTCCATCCATCAAGAAAATAGTCAACTACAAGGTCCTTTACCCTTGTCCACTCCTACATACAAATAATTTTCTTGGGGTCTAAATGATTGAAAAAATAGGATGTGAATATAACTTAGAAGGTCAACACCATTATGTCTAAACAGAACCAGTTTGGTAAAAAGTGCAATAAATAATGAAATAATCTAGTGTGCTGACCGATTAAGAGAATAAATTAATACACATCGTCCCACTTCGCCTCCATGCCATAATATCTCTTATATGTATCAAAACCATGCCAACCATAACCATATAACCATGGTAAAACATAAAATGGATCAATGCTATTACAGAATGTTTCTGACCATGAATTACGATAATGTCAACCATAAACTTAACACTGAGGTATATAAATTACAAAAATCTGGGCCATGCCCGATATATAAACATTTCAACAACATATCATGCTCGAGCCTGGTGTATCAACATTATATTATGTCTTGGGGCTGAGCCCAATATATAATAATTTGAACATGTCTTAAGGCCTAGCCCAGTATATAACAATTTCACCATGTCTCAGGGCTATCCCGGTTTATAATTATTTCATCATTTAAACTGGGCTAATTCCCCATATAAGCATTAGAACATTGAAATCACAACACATTTCATAGAGAAAAGAATAGAACAATATCACATCATTATGATCAGTGGTAAATTATGAAAATTTCCATTTTTCTTTTAATTAAACGTTTAATTTAAACCTTGGTCATAAAACAACAAAAATCCAATTATTTCAATAATCATTCCAAGATAAGGCGAGTCTATATCATGAAAACACCCAAATCCTATGTCATACAAAACACACTTTAAACCATTAAACATTTCATTTATAATCCAGGGTTCACTCACCCAGACAGTAGCCACAAGCCAAGTCAAAATCCAATTTGATCCAAAGGGACTCCAAGGAATAATCAAATTCAATATTTTTAATTTATTTTGTGCACAATATGTTGTCTCAATTAAAATATTTCACATACTTGACAACTATCAAACCATATGGTTAAGGTTTAGACCCCTACCTTTAAATGAAAATAAAAAAAACACTTCCAATGGAAAAATCCCACGAGGAAGATGGTGTAGATGATCATTAGAAGGAACCTAAATCAAAATCGATCAAGATCAAAACCAATAAAGCACTCAATCAAGAGATTACACTATAATAGCTAGGGAACTAAGGGATGGAAGGGAAAACCTAACTAAAACCACATACCAGGGATCAGATCCAAAGATGAAACATTTAGAACCAAGTGAGGCAGTCTAAAATTTCCTAGAAGGTCAGCCTAGGTAGAGAGGAAGAAGTTGTGGATGAGTTAGAAATAAAATCAATCGCATGACACACATAAAAACTATAGGTTGGGTAATTAGAAAACAAGTAATATAGTCACACACTATGTAATTATTTTTAGTGGGATGCATTGAAAAACCCATCATAGCTGATGAATATTAAATTTTCGTGAACATTACATGACGTGTAACACATTTACACAGTGTGTAAATGTTTTTTAGATGGGTTTCAACACATTTCATTTATAAAAACATCCTGAACAACCTTTAAGGATTCTTAACTTACAAAGAACTCATGGTAACATTTTACCCATTTATACCTAGAATCCATTAATTCAAACAAACACACATCCATAGCCTTTAAGTCGTTTCACTCAATAAAGGCTCTCCGCTTGGATCCTCTTTATTTTTCTCAAGTTTCCTCACAACCCAAGATTGTGTTTATTCTATCAAGAATGCATCTATGATGAAAACCCCACCATAAAGGTTTAATGGCGAGACACAACTCAATCGAAAAAATTTAATGAAAAACTCAGAGAGAGGTGTGCCTAGTAAAAGATGGGATCGCACAAAAAATATAACAAATGAATAAAAACGTATAAATAAATAATATTAATTATATAATGAAAAAATATTGAAAATAAATAATATTAACTATTAAAATTAAAAAATAATAAAAAATCTTTTAAATAAATTTTTTATATAAATTTAAAATATATTAAAAATATTAAAACTTAACGAACAAAAATGAATAAATTCAAATAATATAATTTACAAACATATTGAAAATATTGACACAATGTAAATAAATATGTATAAATAAATATTAAAAAATGAATAAATTCGCAAAAATATAAAAATTAGTAAATATTAAAGATGAATAAATAATATTAAATGAACTAATATTTAAATTGAATAAATAAAATATATTAAGTCACAAAAATATTTAAAAATTCGAATTCATAAGTTCAATTACATGAATTGTAAACACATAAAAATGAATAAAAATGAATAATTAAAGAATATAAAATATAAAAATAAAAAATTATTTAAAGAAAGTTATATTAAATATTTAAATAAAAAAAATAATAAAAAATGAATTTAAATAAAAAATTATATAAATTGAAACCATTTAAAATTATGAATACTTAATAAATAAAAATGAACAGATATTAATCATATAAATTAAAAATATATTAAAATATTAAAACATAGTTACAAAATACATAGAAATAAATACTTAAAAATGAATAAATTCTAAAATATTAAAAATTAATAATAAAAAAATAAATTATAATTTTATTTAAAATTTGAACTCATATAAGTAATTACATAAATTATAAACACAAAGAAAGAAATAAAAATGAATAAATAAAAAATACTAATTATATAAATTAAAAATTATTAAAAATGACTTATTATGACATAAAAAAATAAAAATAAATTTCATTTAAATAAATCAATTTTATAAATTCTGAACCTTTCAAATATATTAGAACTAAATAAATACAAGCGAATTAATATTAATCCTATAAATTACAAACAAATTGAAAATATTAAAACGTTGTTAATAAATATAAAAAAATTTAAAAAATAAATAAATTCCAAAAATATAAAAAATTAATAAACAAAAAAAATAAAAAATAATATTAAATGAAAAAATTATAAAAATCAATGAGTAAAATTCAAAAAACTAAAAAATAAATATATTAAAAAATTGAACTCACAATATTAATTACATGAATCACAGACACCAAAAAAATGAATAAAAATGGATTAATAAATAATAATCTTGTTGTTAATGATTGATGTATATATTTGTTGATTCCATATAAAAATTATAATTAATTATTATCCATTAGATGTTTTAATAATAATTAAAAATGATATTATTTAATTAATTTTATAAATATTTAACAATGTATAAATAATTATCAAAATTGAATATATTACAAAAATAATAAATGAATAATTGCTAAAAAGTATTAAATTATAGAAATTATTTAAAATAGAAAAATATTAAAAATGAAAAAATAATATTAAATAAATAAACATTCATGCATATTACATATGTTCACATGCACAGAAACATGTTCATACAAACACATACACATGCACATACACATACACATACTTATACATGCACATACCTAAATATAAAAATACCTACATGTATACACACACACATACATACACAGACATATGCATACATACACATACTAAATAAACATACACATCGTACATAAACACACACATACATACACATATAGACGTATACATACATACACATACATACACATACACTAACACACACACAAACACACACACGTGCGTACAACAACATGAAACCACATACACTTACCCAAACAAATACACACAGACATACACATACACATACACATAAACATACACATACACATACACATACACATACACATACACATACACATACACATACACATACACATACACATAGACATACACATACACATACACATACACATACACATACACATACACATACACATACACATACACATACACATACACATACACATACACATACACATACACATACACATACACATACACATACACATACACATACACATACACATACACATACACATACACATACACATACACATACACATACAGATACACATACACATACACATACACATACACATACACATACACATACACATACACATACACATACACATACACATACACATACACATACACATACACATACACATACACATACACATACACATACACATACACATACACATACACATACACATACACATACAGATACACGTACAGATACAAGTACCCATACTCGTACACGTACACGTACACATACACATACACATACACATACACATACATATACACATACACATACACATACACATACACATACACATACACATACACTAACACATACAACTACACCTACACACATATACATACACATAAACATACACCTACACATACACATACACCTACACGTACACGTACAGATACACCTACACATACACATACACATACACATACACATACACATACACATACACATACACGTACACCTATATATGCACATACACATACATATTCACATACATATACACACATACACACATAAACCGACACATACACAAACAAACATCTATATAAATGCACACATGCACACACACATTCCAAATATATACACATATATTACAAACAATCATGTACATATAAATACACACACACACACAAACACATTTAGACATACAAATACATCCACATACACACACATGTGTAGACATTCATATAAATATGTGTATATTTTAAAATATTTAATTTTAATATAAATTAATAAATTCAAATATAAACTATATTTGAATATATATATATATATATTAATTTATATATTTATGTAATTTTATAAAAAATACTAGGTTATTATATATATACAAAAGTTTTGATTAATGTATATAAATATGTTATTAAATATTTTTATTTATTAATACATATTATATACTTTTATGTATATTATTTATAAAAATAAGAATGATAATAATTTTTTTATATGTTATATTTACATATATATAAAAATTGTTAAATAAATAAAATTTACAAATATATAAATATATATATATAAGTCAAATTAGTTAATGTCCCATTTGTAAATGTTTTATTCGCGCTATTAGGGGGGATTTTATCTACGCTATGAAAAATTTTGAGAATGTGGTTTTTTTATCAGTGCTAAAAAAGTAAAAATAAAAGGTATCATTTTATCAGTGCTTTTAGTCATCACTGATAAAATTCTCCCCACTATCTATTTCTTTGTTTATCAATGATAAAGGTTAGTACTGAATATAACTGAATTTGTAGTAGTGAATATTTCATTATCTCCTAAAAAATAAACTCATGAAAAAATTCCACCACATGAAGATCAATTCAAATTACATAACACGATGTTATTGTTTACACCTAGTTCTATGAACAACTATGTAACATTCTGTTATTTGGACTAGGTTAAAAAGTCTAGGTGAATTTGGAATTTTTCATTTGGTGGATGGAGAAAATATTAAATTGTGGTTTGGAATGTAAGTATGAGTGTTGAACCACTTAAAAATATTTTCTTTAGTTAAGTTTTACACCAAGGGAGGTGTCCTAGGAGTTCCATTTAGTTTCTATAGTGTTTGGAACTGAAAAAACTATTTTTGCAGAAACAAATTAAGGTACAAAGTTGTTCCAAGTTTAGATAAACTATGAACATAAAATATGAAACCCCTTTTATTGAGGGTGTCACTTATTTAAATCTTGAATCCAACAAAAAATAATAATGAAACCTGGTGTAGGTATGTAGAGGTGACCTAAATGGGCTATGAATTGTTTGGCTAAGAGATCCACCTAGATCACACCCTTAATGCAACTTAACCAATAACACCACACTGCTGGTGTATGGTTAGACTAAACCATGTGTCCAAACCATGTGGGGTGTGCCTCCTGACTAGTGAGAGTTGTGTGGTTGGCACAAAGTTATCCAAACCGTGCGGCCTAACAGTGTACCTCTTTTAAAGTGAAAAATTATGTTTTTCCATTTATCCCTTAAATGGGTTTACCCATTTTTCTCTTATACTTCATGACCAATATGTCCCCCATGCGTTCTCATCTTACTCCCACTTCCATGAGTGGATCCCCTCTGTTCCTTACCAGAATTGAATACCATGAGATGCTTTAAAATCCCCTTGAAAATGCCCAGACTCATCGTGCTTATACTCATTATTTATGCTTCCATATAGAATGATAAAACAATGTAAGATAAATCTCTTTATTTTTAGGGATTTTATCGAATATTCTATTTTCTCTCGATCCGGCTTGAATCAAATAACGATATCAGATGAGAAGGCCATCATAAAAATGAGGTAGGTTTTTTATATGATTTTACCATAAAGTTACATTATTTATATAATATTTTAATTATTCAATCCACTATACATTTCCATGTGTTGCCTCAAAAATGTGAAATTACCTTTAATTAATTTCTTAAATTATAACCTTGATGTTAATTTGACTCCCTTTTCATGGTTAGAGGATGACCACCTTATCCTAAACAACCACTAGAGGTGATTTCATTTAAATTCCTTTGTACCATCCCTGACTGGTGATTTAACCACCACTCATGATCGTTCCTTACATGCCTTGTCACATTTATGAATGACCTAATGAAATAAAATGGTTTACATAATTCTCTTGTTCTTGAGGACTGATTTATTTATTAAAGAACAAGAATCAACCAATTATTTTAATCGAAAATAATTGTATTATGGTATGGATGATTACATGGACCGCTTTATCATTAAAACTATATTGATAATGAGATGTATCTTGAATGGGTTATAGAATGGGTACTTCCCATTGCCTTCTTGTTTACTTTGAAATATAACATTCTAATTGTATGGTTGGGTTATATTAGAGCATGGATGATCACAAGTCCTATTTAAAATAATAAATTAATTTTATTAAAAAGTATCCACTCTAACTTGAGTTATTTTAGTTTCCAATTAATGAAAAAACACTCTAAGGACTCATTTGGTAAGCAGGATTGCCTTATTCTATATAATTATCAAGGGACCTTGAGTAGGGTCGTTGGCCATTATGCGTCACACCTCCTTGGGTGAGGACGTCTCCATGATGTTCACATCTTTTAGATTTATGGGCATTATGTTCCAGACCCCCTTAACTAGGGGGTTGGGTAAGAACCTCCTCATTTTTTATTATGACACTCAGGAAGTGAATCCTTTATCGTGATAGTCAAGAATGACATCCCTTAACTAAATATGACTCTAACTATATTATTATATGTGGACATTGGGATAGTAAGCCACAAGTCCTAGATGATGCATGTATATATATGTAGAAATCATTTCTTATGTTTATGAAAATATATAGATGGTGGAATTTATTCAATGAAATTTAGGCTTAGATCGAAGTAGGTACAACTGGCCATGTGTCTTGATGAACCTAATCTAGATGTGTTTATATTATTATTTAAATAAATACATTACTTTTGGTATATATGCATGCTATATTATTTTATATTCATGGACTATATAACATTAGAAACCATTGGCTGTTGCCTACTGAGTATATATCACACCATGTTCAGGCCTCCATTGCACTATGGCACCAAGACAGACTTCAAGATTACTGGATCAGGTTCCTGGGTTGTGATTTCATTATATTATCCTTATAGGATTGAATTGAGTATGAGAGTAGAGGACCGATCTTGTTCTCATGATGCTATTGGTGATAGATATTGTGTCTTAAATTCATTTACATTTGTTGTTAGTGTTTCCACATGCTATGGATACCTTTTAAATGTATATCTATACATTGTAGCATGTTCATTCATGACTCATTTCATAATTTTTTATTATATGTCGATTTATATTTTCCTTATATTATTTCTTATTCATTTTTTCTTATAAGTTATTTATCACTAATCCAATTATGAGCTAGTTACCCAACCAATACCCCATAAATATATTAAAAAAAAGTAGCAACACAGTGATACCATGAGGTGAAATGAATTTCCACCAACAAGGAAACGGTTGATTACAAAATTTTGTAAAAAATAAAATCCAAGTCACTATCCACGAGAGTGATAGTATCTATTTGTATACAAGAGTTAACATTATAGTGGAAACACAATTGGATCTCATCTTGTTCCTCTCTTCTATTGTAGTTGTGCTCATCATTTTCTAACATTTTCTCAATGTAAAACCATTCCCCATTTTTTCATTGTCCATTCTCTAAAGATATATGGATCATGAGAAGGTTATAAAATGACATAGTTATCAGAATACCATGGATACTATGAAACTAATTTCATCCAAGGGAAATAAAAGCTCTGGTGAAATTTTTTCATAACATCCAAGAGATTATATTTTCTCCACACTTGAAGAACTTGATAATTATACTTCCATAAAACCAAGATTTATGATTGAAATAATTTTCACTCTTAATAGAGACATCGGATTGAAACTCAATACTTTCTACATGAGTTTATAACAAAACCTTCACTGGAAACTTCTTGGATGGGATTTCAGTTAAAACAGTGAAAAAATCTCTAGAGTTATTATAAATACCAAAACATTCTAGAAGATAACACATCATATTACACTATCCCTTCTATTCATGAAGTGAGTACACACATGGCACTCAAAATATAGATCATTAGATCTGCAACCATCGTCACCATCCATTTCTAGGTCTAATCCACTACTTCTGAGATGTTGGAAGAACTCCCTTCTATTCATTTTTGTTGTTTTCAGTATCTAAAAAAATTATATTAAAGGAAAAACTTCCTCTAGACTTAATTAATATCCACAGATAGTGGCTAGTTGAAAATATAAATCAAGATCTGTAAACAACACAACAATAATTAAAGAAGTAATAATAACTAAGAAAGAGATGGAAAACAATTTATAGCCTATCCCATTCATCTCCTTCCTAAGGAACATGACCTATTCCAAGAACTATAGGATTCAAAACAAAAAATGGGCCAAAAATATCCTACACTACAATCATGAGAACACTATAAACCATCACATCACTTTGAATCACCATTATACATTCATTATAGTATATCCAAAAAAATAATTGATCCAAAAAAATAATTGATAATAAAATAACTCAGTATGAAAATAGAAGATGTAAATAGCATGACAATAACATCTCAAGAAAAGAAACCATAACCACATATATTGACCCACATCCCTATAAAGACCAATACAAGTACCACTATTCCCAAGGAAGGTGTAAAAAATCAAAATCAAGGTTTTTATCTGGTACAAATTCTACCTTATCAAACATTTTCTCTTTGACACTTAGATAATAATCTATAGTTATATCTGTATTAAGTTACCTTCTTAAGAAATTACACTTTTCCCCCCAATCTAAGAATAAAATTCCTCCTTATAACCCTCTTTAATAATATGGGTTTAATTATTTATCTTAATGGAATCCTCCTACTCTTCTGTATCCGAGGACAAGGAGGAATCCTCTTCATCTAATGAGGAGGAGCGATCCCCGTCAACTCCAGATTGAGGAGGGATCATATAATTTTCCAATTGAATCCTTGAGGATTTGGTGACAATAGTTCTATCCAAATTAGAGTAATCGATATGTATCTGAGTCTTCTGGGGGGGGGGGTGGATAAATAAATCCATCACGAATTATTTTATTTTTAGAACTTGAGTGTAGGTAGTCATCCAAAATTTAGAATGATTGATCAAGAGAATCTTGGTTGGATTCACTAGAGTCAAATTGTGCCTCATGATTTTATTTCTAAATAGATGTTTCAACTTCTGAGGTAACGCAAGTGTGCTGAGAATTATTAAAAGCATCCAAAAATATATAGAAGGAATCAATAATAAGACACAAAGGATGAGACTCTTTAAAATGACCGTGCACATCCCTATTGGGTGTGATCCTCATTAGAGTCTCCTTATCCACCACATTAGGGTTTGGGTGAGAAATATCTATCAAAACAGTTTAATAAGGAGGCTGGGTATCAACAAATCCAGCAAGGGATATAGGTTTCCTTGATTTTCTGTCATCATGATTCTTAAGTTCATTGGGAAATAATTTCTTTTTACACTATTCCACCCATAGTGACTTGTTATTTTTGAAAGTATGTAGGATCATTGGTTCATGAATGAATGATTAGGAAGAATGACGCATATTGTGACATATGTAACAATAGGCTGGTATATTTCCATAATTTATATTTTGATAAATGCCCGAATCATTTTTTTGAATCAAATCATCAGATAGAAGAGGTTGATAGAAGTCAATTCCTTTGAAAACCCTCACAACTAAGGGTCTTGGTTGTTTTTTGGTCATATAGTGTATTTTAAGATATTGGAAAATTTATTTGGTAATTGGAAAAAGGGAATCTCATTTGAACTGGTGAAGAAGAAGTCCAAAAAATCCTAACCCCATTAATATAGTGGGTGGTTTGATATGGGAATCAAAATATAGGGTCCATTTAATAAATTTTCTGGAAAAACCAAAAAACACCCATGAATTCTTCATCCATAAATTATAGTAGTCATCTTAAAAAGAAAAATTAAAAACAAAATTTGAGGATTTCAACAAGAAAATATGAAAAAAAGATCCTAATTTCTTTATGTGTCTTTCTTAAGTAGTTCAAAGAGGGCCTACAATTGATTTTTTTCCAATAAACATGAATCATAGGTCCAAGGAGAGTTGAAGTACCTCATTCAGAGAGAAAGATATTTCCATGTGACCTTGATGTCAAAACAATTTCATTTTATTTTAAGGATCAACGATCAGGTCAATGGGAGGCTCCTTCAACTTGATATATCATCCAGAAACAAAATCCACAAATGATTGAGCATCAAAGTCAGAGTTTATTGAGTGATCACCCAGAGGAGTTCTCTCTAATGATCACAATTCCATCTTCCCATGGATGGGGTTATTGATTATGATATTTTTATAGTTGATTATTACTTCACCCTAGGTTATTGTTGTATTTTTTCGTGTTACTAATTTATAGGTTTTTACATCTTATCCCCACATGGCTATTGAAGTGATCCCTGTTCATGCATCATTATAATCCCATATAGTTTCACATGTTATACATTTTCCTTTCCATGAAGATTACCTTTCTACGATATCTATAAATTTTTAGTGTTCCCTATGTGTTTATTAACATACTTTTTAATATACCATGTGAGGTATTTTAGTAACATTCTTAGTTGAATACATTTTTAGGCATGGTATTTATCATGATTAGTTCTATTACATGCTTCTGTAATTTATTTTTGCATGACTGATTTTGTGCCATTATTTGGTGTTTCCTTAATTCCATAGTATATTTTTATGATTATTACCCTATTTAATGGTATATTTTCCCAATGATAATAGTCTTTTTAGGATTAAAATAAGAAATTGTTTATTAAAGTTGCTACATGAACCTATATTGTGTTTTTTCGTATATATTTATGTTGGGAACTTAACTAATCAATTATGATATGGTTGAGTCATGGAAAATTGGTGTCATGGATAGAAATGTTAAAGTTTTCAATTAAAAGAATGTATATTATTCAATTTACAAAGCTTAAATGAGCATTTTAAACTAGAAATGGAAATCTTCATAACATGACAAATATAATTAATTATTTATAGTTATATGAATTCCAATTATTACTTATAGAGAAAAGTATATTTATAATTCAGTAAGGGAAGTTCATCTAACTAAACCATGATGTATATATGTGTAATTGTTGAATTTCAAATTTTATAATTTTTTTTAAATGAATGTTAAATTACAACTTCTGAGGCTTGTACCTCTGTATTTTGGGAAAGATGACCTATGTGGAAAAATTATTTAATGAACAAATGGACCCATGTAAGACAATTGGGGTACGTTTATTATGATACAATTAGACTTGGTACAAGTAGGTCATTCAAGATATGTTATTATTATGTTTAAAACCCATTAATGGTGTTTGAAAAATCTCGAGTGAAATAGTGAGACCCTCGTAGTTCACTATAATATTTATATGCCTTGATACATAACTCCATGGGGGTATTCTTATGTTAATGGGATGGTTATTTAAAGGGTTCATATATTCTTATATTGTTTTACATATAAACATATGGTGGAATCTTACTTGACCACTCTCTTTAATTAATAAAATATTTTTTTATCTTTGCTAATTATAATCTAATGAGTAAGGGTTTTATTTAAAATTACTTTGAGCGGGAAAACAAGTATTTCCTATAGGCCATAATCTAAGTTAAAAAAATCTTGAAAACTATTGAGTCAAAGAAATGGTTAAAAGGGAAATTGTAAGATAATTTTCTGGAAATGATGTGTGATATTATCTAAATAAAGGGATCAGTGCAGTTGTTTTTAAAAACTGGTACATGAAATCCCTTATACATAGCTATAATAGTGCTGAAATAAATAAGTTTAAATGACTTAAAATGAAAACCTTTAAAGGATTTTATAGCATGAACGCTCATGTAAGGGGTAGCTTTAAAATTAATTTGAGCAGGAACGTGAGCATTACCAATAGCCCACAATTACCTTATGACATGCTATTGCTTGAACCTAAATTTTTGGTAGTAAGGACCAATAATATTTTCTAACATGACCTTGTTTTATAGGATATATGTTGTGTATGATATGATATAGAAAATCTTTTTTAGTGCCTTCTTACCTTAAATCAGTGATAATTTTTTTCCTTTCAGTTTTTTACACTAGAGATTCCATTCAGGTACTGGTTTTTCTTAGCAGGACTATTAAATAATGAAAGGAATACTCTAGGTAAATGGGGGGTTTTCTAGTAAGTTAAACCTTACGGTGAGTACTATTATATCTGTGTACCACTAATTACCTTCTCTTTATTCTTTATTCAAGTGTTTTATATATTCAGTGATCTTTCCCCTATTCAGATTCTCAATGATGATCAGGGATTAGTAGCTCAATGTTAGGAAAGTGATTACATTACACCTATGATGGTAGGTTTTAAACATTGTTGGTTGATTCTTTCTCTACGGAAATCAGTTTTTACCTCTTAAAAAAGTGTATTTATAGGAATGATAGACACCATGTGATAGATATCTTAGTGGGTTATGGTTCTCATGCTAGAGACCCTAGGTATAGGTGGGAGGATCTAGATTCCATCACATTGACTCAGAACCTAATAGGTAAATGATGTTGTTCTATTAAAAAAACATATGGAAAGGGTTAGAACGATACTGAACTTTCCTTTTTGTGGTAAGCCTCATTTTAGATTCTTTTATAGATTGGTGTACAGTAGGTTCTCAGGTGTTTTAATTCAAGCATGGTGATTCCCTTAATTTTGAAAAGAACCCAAAGTGACTTTTTTTATCTAAATTGGATTTAATAGATATGACAATTCGGGTACCTATCCCAGTTAACCAAGTGATTTTTCTATTGAAAATATATTCTAAGAATTGATTTTGTGATGAGGGAAGTCATTTAACAAGTCATGGAATATTTTGGATGCCGGATTTTTAAGAGGACATCCAAGGGAATTCCCAACACATTCAAATACTAATGTGTCACATACCACAACCAGTTTAAAATTAATAAATAATGAATCTCAGAAGCGCATGTCAGGTTTTTGAATAAGGTGTTATGAGATGTAAACCTTACACATATGGAATGTTTAACTAACACCTATAATGAAAAATAACTATTAATAATTAAATGCAGATAAGAGGATGAGTAATGGTTAAGGATTGACAGTTTCAAGGGAGACACTTGTGGTCAAGGTGACCCAGAGCTTCAAGTAATTTTAGAGTAATTTCATGGGATTATGTCTAACATAAAATGGGCCTAGACATGAATGTATGAGAGAAATGATCAGGTATTGAAAAATATAGGCATGTCTTAGTTGATGAAAGAATGGCACAAAGAGAGCTATACACACTTATCAATAAAAATCTATGTGTACTCCTAGTAAGAAGAAATCATGTCCCATATCTTGACATTTACCTAAGTATTCTAAGAGAGAATCTGTTATATGGTGAGCTAAATGAATTTAAATAATTAAATTTATGGTTCTATGGATGGAATCATGGGGAGTTACGCTCAAGGAGTAGTTTAAGGGAGGCTTTATAGTGTAGAGTCTACCTTTGGAATTTGGTGATATCCCTTGTAAGAGAAGGGTAATGGTTGTCAATACCAATAATTGGATAATATTTTTCACTTGTATGTCATTTTATAAAAATAAATAGTAATGGTTCAATTAGGAGTCCTCACCATAAGTCAATTATTGGCTTCAATGAACGTGGTTGGTGTGATATTTAGATTCCTCCACTTAAATTCATTAGTATCTAGGTTTTGAAAAGAACTGTCCGTCTAAACTGAGAATTTTTTAGTATAGTTTCCTGGAGGTGGATTTCATATATATCTCTTAAAATTTTATATAAGATCATTGCGGAACTATATGTTGCTTATCATGGTTTGGGACGAGTGTTGTGTAAGGATCATTTGGGTCTTTCAGTGAAATCTAGAGTAGCCTTGTTCTTCTTTGTCAAATGGAGTCCACTTTTGGGATTAGAATGAATACCATAAGTTGTGTCAACAACTATAATTTAGTGCATAATTTTGTGAAACGTATTAGGAATATAATTAAAATTCTATGGACAATCTATTGTAAGAAATTTCGACAGTTTTGGTGCCATAATTTAGGATTATCTATTTAAGGTTAAAGACCTATGGTGGGGAGTGCCTTAGGTTGAATGATAAATGTAATGATGATGTGAACATTCCTTTGGTATGAAAAGATGGGTTAGGCTTGATTTAGAGGTTTTGGTCTTGTTTCTGGTTCTATTCTTGAGATTTTTATGGTTTAAGTACTATTTTATTAAAGTGATTCTTGGTGGTGCATTGGGATATTCAAGACACAACAGAAACTTTTTAAGGGGTCTTCATGACCCATGTAGTTCAATTATTGTTTATTTTGTTCCACAATGATTTTTGAAGATGAAGACTTCTAAGGTGGGGAGATTGTAATGTCCCATTTTTTGGACTTAGTTGTAAATTCCAAGTGAATTTAAAATATTCATTTGGTGGAAAAGATTAATACTAAATTGATATTTAAAATGTAAATTAGGGAATTAGAAAAACTAAAATTGTTTTATTTTGTAACGGTTTACACACAATTAGGTTCATTGGGCGTTTGGTTGAGTTTTAAAAGATTCAGGCTCTAAAATCAACTATTTTTGGAGAAATGGAATGCGGCTCATGGTTAGAGCATAGTCTAATAAACTGTGCATACCATTTTTTAAGGGAAATTGTTTTTTTTAAACCATGTAACCACCTATATACAATCATGTGACCTGGTGTAGGTCTACAGTGCTGACCTATATGGGTTGTGGATGAATTTTCCAAACTGTGCACTTAGCTCTCACCCTTAGTTCCACTTGAAAAGTAGCACTGCATAGTTGGTGCATGGTTAGACAAAACCGTGCAGCCAAACCATATGGGGTGTGGCTCTTTATTGGTGAGAGCTATATAGTTGGCACATAGTTAGAAAAACTGTTTGACCTAAACATGCACCTCTTTTAATGGGGATGAGTTACCATTTCCCCCTCCCCCCTTAAATAGAGGGTTACCCCATTTTCTCCTTAATTTCATGCTCAAAATCCCCCCACACTTTAATAATCCTCCCTCTTCCATGGGTAGATCTCCTCCCTTCACTACCTGAATTAAATGTTATCAGATGCATTGGAAGCCCCTCAATAAGTCTTAGACTCTTAATGTTTCTCTTCGTCATTTATCATTCCACACAGAATGATAAATATATGTAATGTAATTCTCCTTATTTTTGGGGAATTTCTTGAACATTCCATTTTATCTCGAGACAACTCAAATTCTATCTTGATATTGGATAAGTTGATCACCCTTTGAATGAAGCATGTGGTCTATATTTTTACCCTTATACATATGTTGTTTATATAATATTTTTATTATTGCACACAATAGAATTTTTCATACGTTGTCTCTAAAATGTGAAATGGCCTTTAATTAAATTATTAGAGTACAAAATTGATGTTCCTTTGAACCCCTTTTCAAGGTAATAGGTTAACCACATCAACTCAAACCACATCATTAGGTGAGTTCGATTACATACTTTTTTTACCATCAATTAATAGTGATTTAACCACCCCTCATGTGTGTTCCTTAAATTACATGGAAGGTTTATGAATGACCTAATGAATTAAAATAGTTTAGATACGACTCTTGGTTCTTTAGAACTTATTTATTTCTTGATGATTATGAATCGATCAATAGTTTTAATTGAGAAGAATTATACTAGGGTATTCATGACTTCTTTTTTTCTTGAAAATGTAATTTTCTAATTGTATGGTTTCATTTTATTAAATCATGGATGATCACATGGTATATTTTAAATAATAAATTAATTGTTTTAAATAGGATCAAATTCTCCTTGGGTTATTTCTGTTACCTCTTTACAGAACATAGAACTATGGGATCATATAGTATGAATGATTACCTAATTTTACATAATTTTATAGGGTCCCTGAGTAGGGCCATTGGCCATAACATGTCACACCCATGGGTCGATGATGTTGGAATTATGGTCACATATCTTGTGTTTTTGGGCATGATATTCCATGAAAATTTTACTAGGAGGATGGGAATGAACCTCTTCATTTTTTATTATGACACTCAGGTATGGTATACCTTATTGTGATACTCAGGAATGATGTACCTTACCCAAATATGACTCTTACTACAATATTGTAATATGTCGACACAGGGGAAAAAATAAATGGAACCTACTCGGTGGATGTATATTTATATAGATATTAGAGTCATCATATATGAATATAAATATACATGATAAAATATGTTTAGATAGATTTCATCTTAGTGCGAAGTAGGTATATTTAGTTACACATGATGAGGAATAATATCCTGACGTGTTTATACTATTATTTTCATCAATGACTTATTTTTGATATATCTTCTCACGGAGTTATATTATATTCATGAACTGGATGGAATTAGACACCGTTTGAAGTGGTCTACTGAGTACATGTCACTCCCTATTTAGGATTCCATTTCACTGGGGTGCCCAAACATACTTCATGATTATATGATTAAGTTTTTGTTTCTTGCTTTCTGCAATCATTCTGGGCTAGGATAGAGCATGATATCAGAGGACCGATCCTAATATCACGATGATATTGCAAAAATATTTTTCATATTTTACTCATTTACAATATTATTAGTTTTTCTATATAATATGTATACCTATTGTATTTCTATTTATACATTGTATCATGATTATGCATGACCCATTTCATAATTTATGATTATATTTCAGTTTAAATTTTTTCCTTCTGCTGTTTCTTATTCATTATTACTTATACATTATTTATTAACGATCAAGAGGGTATAGTATCCCCTTTTCACTTACATTAGGCCCTTGATGCTAGTCGACAACCTCTGACATATGAGAAGACACCCTTGAGGACTCATGGCCAACCAACTCAAGGAACCATTTAAGTGGATATCAATTTGGGATACTAGAAACTACCATTCTATATCTCGATAACCATACTTATATTTGCGTTTCACCCCTAAAACTCTAAGGATCAAAGACCGTAGTTTTTTAGTTTAATTCTTCTTACTCTCAAGCATCCACATATTTTGGTACATTATAAAATTTTTCCACTTATTACCTAAAAAATTATAAAATTTTAAACTAGTGTATCCCCTTTTTTGTTCTATATATGCGAACCATGCTTTTTAATATGTTACACACACTCTCTCTCTCTCTCTCACACACACTATCTCCAATAATTTTTTTAACTAAAAATAACTTGGGCCACATTATCTTCACATTTAAAAAATTATCTCAAATAAAAAATATATTATGAGGTGAACAACCGTTATTATCCCCCTTCAACCAATAATTGAACAATATTTCATATGACAAAATGAGTTGGAATAAAAACTAGCTGGAATAATACCAATTAATAAGTGTTTATTCTCTAAACCCAGTCATGTTTTGTTATCTTTAAGATATATCATATCATTTAATGTATATTAATAAAAATGGTTTATCATTCATTTTTGATTGTTTCATAGAAAATTTAATATGACATGATAACAACCCCTAGGATATATGGGTTTTTAGGTTTTCTATAAATATTTATCATTATATTAGGTTGGGATAATCTATAATGATTAATATGAGTAGGACCACTTGTATACAACTGCTCCCTCATTGGATATATCTTAGAGAACATGTTTTTGGATTGGTTTGTTTAATGTACACCACATGGATTTTCATATATATATATATATACTTATGTGTGTGTGTGTGTTTCATTGGTGTTACATAAGTGGGCATTGGTTGTGAGAGATTAATTTTTGAGATTTTCAAATAGGTTCTCTACTTATAATTTTTCATAAATGACACCAATGTAAATTCATTTTATAATTTGGATTAATAAAAGGTAATTGGGTATCACACTAATCAAGAAAAGAGATTTGGTTAACCAATACAGGATATATCCAACCACATGAAAGGTTATGACATCATAAACATCAATTGAGTTTTGACTAATTGAATGACCATGAGAGATAATTACATGAAATATAATAAGAATTAATCAACTTTGAAATTGATAAAAATAATATATATATATATATATATGAGATTAACATTATCTATTTCATGTGATTAATCATGATGTCAAAGACATCATAACATCACTAATGGACATGTGGGGTGAATTACCCTTCGATTTGAAACAACATTAATTATATTTTGGTCAATGTTATGTAATTTAATGTGTGATAAACAAAAAAGTTTTAATCAATAGATGGGTTCTAAACACCATGTATGGGAGATACAATTTATGTACTGAAAGGAAAAGGAAGTATAGGCTTCCCATACATTAGTAGGTAAAATATTTTGGAGTTCGATTCCCTTGAATAACTAGAAGAATAGATTCAATTAAGAGCCCATATGAAATTTGGATATTGTCGAGATGATTATAACATAAAATAAAATTTCCAAATCTTGTATAAAAAATATATATAATATCCCAATGTTAAACAACTGAGTGAAGATTATTTCTAAACATGTATTCCATGGCCAGCTTGTATATCTTTGCTTCATAAGTATTAAACAAGAATAAAGTTGAGAAGGATCCGTAATGTGAAATGGATATAGGTGAATTCTTGAATAAACATAAAATATCCAATATTCTTAATCAACATCATGATTTCATGTCCAAAGGGATTGAACATGTTTAAATAAAAAAAATGGAATTTTGAAAATTTTGACAACACCTAATTCACCGGCCACTTATGTGTTTCTTCACTGGTCCATTGGGACTTAATATTAGCATGAGAGATTATGTTTTCTATTATTTGTATATATTATTCAATTATAAAAAAAAACATAGCACATGGTTATATATTTTATTGGACTGAAAAAATTTTCCATGAAAATTTTCCTTTTTATTGAGTACATATAAAGTGTTTATTTGAAGTCATCTTATAAGAATTTTTAGAAGTGACTAAGATGTAAGATTCCACATCCCTCCATATTAAAATATATTTGGAGGTTTCACTAAATATATCCATAAATAAGTATAATAATGAGTCCAATAATATTATAAAAAGTGAAAATGAGGAGAAAATACCATTAGTTGAAGGTAATCAGAATGGCAATGATTTATTAGTTAAATGTTTTGATCATCATTCCCCTAGTGAAAAATTTTCTATCTAAGATGATGGTTCCACTTAATCTTACAAATAAATCTACCATGAGGTTCATAAATATTTAAAGAATGTTACTATTGAAGTAGTGACTTATATTTTCAAATACATCATGGGACTTCACGAAGAGAATTCCTAACCTAAAGAAGAGTTTGATCAAATGGAAGAAGAATTTGAAAATAAAATGCGTTCCTACCACAATCATACAAATATTTTAAAATCTAAGGAAGAATCAACCAAAATTTTCAATGAAAGTTTTTCTTTTTTTGATGAATTGTTTAAAATAGTTCATTATGAGAATGATGTATTTTAAAAAGTTTATAAGGAGGTGTTCCATGCATTAGGAAAACATTATAATGAGTCATTGGATGTCAAAAATACTCGACTATACATCAAAGAAGACATTATGAAAGCGATTAAGAAACAATTATAAGTGACCACTAGAAATTATGGGGATAAATTAAATAATTTTGAGATATATTTTAAATCATGTTTGAAAACAAACAAAGAATAGAAAGACATTATTAGTTTAATTTTTTTATGTTAGAAGTAAATATGAGATATCTAAAAACCAACCAAGCTATAACTTTACTATATTTTGATAAAAAAAATTAATGCCACCCAAGTATCATAATTGAGTGTAACATTTTAACTCAAAAATAATAAGGTATGAAATCTGAAAAAATGGGATAGATTTACCCTAAAGTGAAAAAAACATATTGATTAGAAGATGGAACTCATATTAGAGATTTGGGTATAGAGTTGTTGAATGTTGGAATAGAATGTAAACCTATGGATATTTTATAACTACAAAATAATGGGCATAAAAACTAAATATTGAAGGAAACCCACTAAAGTAATGGATCCCTTAGAGAAAAGAAACAATCTTCATATAAGGCATAGATTTGAATCTCTTGAAAATTTCTATGATATTTGAAACATATTTGGCCACAAAAATGATGAATACTAGTAAAACCATTATAAGTATCATTTATAAAAATTAAGATACTAAATAAACCCAAAAAAATAGTTTATGTTAAAGAAACATGAAATATCTACCATGCGATAGAATGAAAATTGACTAGTGAAGAAAAATACTCCAAAGAGAAGAATTTAGAAGATGAATTTGATTTTAAACCTAATGAGAGTAATTTATTCAATTTTGGAAAGAGAATCCACATCACAAACACATGTAATATGTCTCTGAATGTCAACATAAATGAGATCAAGATGGAATCCAAATGGGAAATGTCAATACAATAATGGAAAATTAAGATTAACATGGTGGTGGAAATCCTTGATGAAGAATATAAAAGGGTTCCCAAATTGGTAATCTAATAGCCGGTGAAGATGCCTGTGGTAGATACAATAAGGTTGGTTATAGAGCCATAAAATTTATGAAATGGATTTTTCAATATGAAAAATTTATAAAACAACGACGGAAAGCACCAATGATCTTATATTTAAAAAATATTATTATAATTATGGAATCCACACTCAAGAAGAAAGATGTTAATGAGCCTAAAGATATAATAATAATAAGGTATTAACAGTTATAAAAGGATAGAAAAATTAACAATGTTGAACAAATAAAAATTTCTATAGTTTATAACGATGATAAGTATATTATAACTATGAAGAAATATAAATAGGTAATTAAATCTAGGATAACTGAGGGTGAATATATTTGGAAATTGAAATGTGAACTGATCTTGGAGATTTCTACAAACTTTATAAATTTAGATAAAGGAGTTTATGGGTTTAGAAATCTATCTTATCCTTTTTTAAGATAATAAAATATTTTTTGAACCACGTTATTAAAACCTCATATTGGTTATTCATAAATTCTAGAAGTTAAAGGTGATGAGGGTTAGAAATAATCCATTGAGGGGGGTCTATCAAAATAAGTGTCGTTTCTAGTAACATATCTTTTTTTCATTATTTTATAAATTGAGAGAGAATATTTAAAATTTGTTGTATGAGGTATTTTTTCATTATCACATCCCTATTATAACTTATAAATATTATGTTTATTCAGGTAGAGTGATTATCTAAACAAATGGATAAATTACATGGAACTTGAAATAGTTTTAGATGTGTGTTCGAGTAAGGTGAATGTTTATGAATCTTATTAAAAATCTATTTAGACAACCCCTTGGGAAAGTTAGTTTTAAATGTTTTGTCACATCAAGGTTGGTTGTTGTATATAATAGTTATCTAAATTAACAATTTTTTTTTCTATAATGGGTTATCCCAAGTGGACATAGAGTTAGTTGGTTGATGAGTGTTTTTAAGAATAATTTAGTGTCAAAATTATCTAATGGATTCTTTTAGGGAACATTAAAATTAGATAAATTAAATATTGAGAAGATATATTTATTAAATTTAAAAGTGTTATTTTTATTAGAGATTACATTACATTGGAATAATTGATATAGAAAAATAGAAACACGGTAATCAAAAAATATTACTTACCATTTCACTAAGAGGGAGGATATTCTCCATCCTTTATATTTATTGTTAATTAGGGGGATAAAAGATACATTTAATCTATAATAAAATTTTCAAATGAAAACAAATAAAATGTGGGAGATTAAAGTTACCTTATATTTGAAGAAGCCTTATTTTTATTTTTTTAATGACCTTGTTTGTATAAGAATTTAGAATTCAAGGGAAAATTTTAATATTTAAATCAAAGGACTATTTAGAATCTGAATTGTGTTTTAGGACATAATTACAAGATTATGAGAATAAATAAAAAGGTATTTTTTAGGAATAGGTCCTAGAAGGTAGTTGGGGGTTTAAGAGGGAATTAGAGGAATCTTGGTGGCCTGAGGCTACAGTCTCTTGGAAGTGGACTTAAGACATTGCATAGATCTTTATCTAGCCCATTGGTTTTTTAAAAGAGTTAATTTTAGAAAATTCCCCCTTAATATTTTAAAGGGGGGATTCCTTATTTACTTTCTTTTTGTTGTGCATGACCAGGGGTTTTCTTTTATTATCCCTTATTTCCCATTGGTATAACCTTATATTTATAGTGTTTACTGGATATTTAAGGTAAATCATTTCCCTTATGGTCTCCCTTGACCTCCTCATCCATCTCCTTTAATTCCCAAATTCCTATATTAGATTTTCCATGGAAATGTAAACAAATTATTGTGAAATTAATCATTTGTGAAGGGGGTTTCTTGAATCCTGTGTAGAAGGAATCTTAGAATGATGTTCATTAGACTCCATCCATTGATTCGATGAAGGTATGCCACACCATGATTTTTATTTAGTTTTTTGTATTTAAATTAAACTAATTTAATGTTTGAGTCATTGACATATTATAGTTAATTTTCTAAAGATACTTTTAGGGTTCTGATGTGGGCCTCCTAGTATGATAGGGTATTGGTCGGGGTTCTAGTATGAAGAGGCATTCATGTGAAATTTCAGTGAATATGATTTGATAAATTAAAAGTTTAATTAATTTTAATTCATTTAATTAATTACAAATAATTATAATTAATAAAATTAAATATATTATGATTTATTTGTGGCCCCACGAGGATGGTTGATGGATGATCATATTTGGAGGGGCCTTGGAAGTAGATTCCAATCCTTATAAATAAAGGATAAAATATTTGAATGAGGTATGTGGTCCTTAGTAATTTTCATATTATTTAATACATGTTAGTTATGTTTCGTGTGATGCATCATCTAAAAACAAAAGGAATTATATCTTGTTACTAATTAGTCAATTTTTTTAATATAAGTTAAATGTTTGATATAAAATTTCATTCCATAATGATTGGATAAGTCCCATGACTATATTGGCCTGGTGAAATAGCTGGTTACCCTCATTCATTGATATCCAATGTCATGATACAAATAGAATTCCATTGATAATGGGAACCCATTGAGGGGTGTTCCTGAATTGGAATATTATAAATATGACATAATGTACCTTAATAAAGATCCTTGGAAACCATTAAGAGTGGGGTTTTGTGGGACTTGAGATGAATTGCCCAAGTTTTCCAGTTAAGGACCTTTGAGAAACCTTAGAGACACATAACTCCTTCAGATGGGTTGGGTGAGTAGACTAACCAAGTATGGAATATTTTATGAGATTAAAATTGATATAAATCTTTAAGAAATGTCCATGTGACTATTATATAGAGTTCCACAAGGCCTTTCTATACTGTGACTCTAACAAGAAGCACGACATCCTCCATGTGACGTGTTATAACTCGAGTTGTTTTCCTAAGACTAAGGAACCCCAGTGGGGTGCCTCCTTCTATTTTCTCACAATGGGAACTATAATGGGTGAACCTTGAGTGATTAAACACCAGGTGGGAATATATGGTATTTTATTGATGTGATGGGTTTGGGAATTCATACAACCATCTATATTTATTTATTATGATTGTTGTGTTTGATTTGTTTGGTAAAACCCTCTTATGTGTGGTATTTCATTTATTTATGGAAAATTTGCGTGGAGTTGTATGTGATTCATGCATATTGAAAATATCAAAGGAATTATTTTTAATACACAAATAAGAAAACTCCCATTGGGGAGTTCTATGAATCAAAATAAATATTTACAAGTAGGGAGGACAACGATACAACTATTTTGAAATTCCATGGATTTGGTGATCAAATAATATTTTTGATTCCATGGGATTTATCCTTGGAGTCATGATAATTCTATTTAAGTTTTCCATGGATTTTTATCTAGGATATTTTTTGGGATAATATTGGTTTTATCATCAGAGTTGGGAGGATACTATTTGGGGATTCCAAGGATTTGAATCTTGAATACATTTTGGGATTTCATGGAATTTATACCTAGACTAGTGAGGATAATATTTTATCTGTCATGGTTTTAATCCCTAGATTCATGAGGATTATGTTTAGGGATTACATAGATTTAGATCTAAGATTCTAGTTGGGATATTGTAGGTTTTATACCCAGTGTCTTGAGGATACTATTTTAGGGTTACATGGATGTGGGACTCAGTTACAAAGGCACTTATATTTTTATTACCAGAGGCAAAAAGATACTATTTGGTTTTCCAAGATTTTTATACCTATATCATGAGGATTTTATTTAAGAATACAATGGATTTGGATTACTGATAGTATTTAGGATATCATGGGATTTACCTATAGATCCATGAAGATACATTGTGGGGATTCCTTGGATTTGGAGATCAAATACCATTTGGGATGCCAGGGGTTTTATCCCCAGAGCCATGAGGATACAGTTTTTTGGATTCAAGGTATTTATATCTTGGATACTTTTTTGGATTCTATGGGTTTTATTTCATGAGTCATGTGGATAGTGTTGTTTCTGCCTTGGTATTTATCCCTAGAGTCTTGAGGATACTATTTTGGGTGTTTATAGATTTGGAACTCTGATACTATTTGGGATCCCAAGGGATTTATCCCAGTATTCATGTGGATACTATTTGTGATCCCATGAGGATTATCCTTAAAGTCATGAAGAATCTTGTTTGGGGATACCTTGGATATGGATCCTGGTTAATATTTGTCAGAATGGAATTCCTGAAAAGCATAGAGACAGTCTAGAATTGGTTGGAAAAGTACAGTCTTTCTGGGTCTTGGACATAAGAATCAATGGTGTTTATTTATTTATTTTTAAAATATTTTATTTATTATTTTTGAGCATGTCACATGATAATTTCCCTATATTTTCAATTATATAGGTGACCACATTGGTGGTTCCCTACTATGTTTTTTACTCAAACCATTCTTATACCTCAATTGCACTTTGGTATCCTACAATACTCTCACTTATTTAAGGAATAAGTTTGTAAGAGGCCTAGTGAGGTTGATTGTCGAGTTGGGTAGCTCAGATCAGGATGAAGACTAGATTGAGGTATATCTTAGAGTTAAAGTTGAGATTTTATGTTTTTATTGATTTATTTTATTCTGTATATATAAATGACCCAATGGTCTATCATTATAGTATACATGTATGTCAATATTCATTTACTATCACATGTTTCCACTACATTATTATTTACATAATTTTATGGTTAATTATTGGTTATAATACCAGGTTATTTCTTTAATGATTGAGCACTTTGATACGTGGGGTATAGTCTCCTTACAGTACCAACCTATACCCTCATTTCTTGTTAGAAGTCTTTGGTATATGAGGTGGTGTTCCTAATATCCTTTGGAGAACTATTCTAGTTACTCTTAAAAGTTATCCCGGACGAGATGTTACGAAATGGTATAAAATATTATTTATTTTTATTATGAAGGAAAATTCCTTAAATATCACAAATTTAACCCAAAAATACTAGATATAAATAAAGTCTATATCGAATCAGAAAGGAAGAAAATTATGAGTAAAGTCCAAGACAGACTAGTATAAAAAATTATGTGTATGAAGAAAAAAATTATAAATATTTTCCTTTGAACACGATGAGGAGGAGATGATGATTTGGATGAGTTGAAGTGATAAATGATCAATGAAATATGATGTGTAGGATATGAACAATAATTAATATCATGGAAAATTTCATCTACTTAGTTTAAAAATATTTTTCTTCTTTCATAAAATGTAAATTTCATGTACAACCAAAAATTGATTAGGTTAGACTATTTTTCCAAGATATTAACTTACTAAGAGATGATTCATACAACTCACCAATTATAAATAATTTAGAAGTGAAAAAATTTTGTGGAAATTTTGATCAAAACAATATCATAAAGGATTATATTGATTTTAAAAAATAATCGGAAGTGGAACATTCAATTTTACAATAAGAATTGAACTCACCATAATATTATTATGTAAAAAAAAACTGATGAAGCAGAAAAATATAAAAAAAATATAATTCCTGGAGAAATTTTTTTAGCAAAAAATCATTATGATATAAAGATTTAAAAAATAACACATCAAGAACAAATAAATAAGAAGATAATGAGAAGTAATCCATTGATATTATACTACCGAATAATGACATTGATTGGCTGAAGCTCTTTCCTTTTCTCCAGTCCATAAGTCTCAAATATATTTCGATCATTTAATCATTTATTAATGAATTAATACATCAATTTTATGTATTGGAAATTCTATTTTTTTAGTGATTTGAAAATCTCACATCCTGAAATTCCAGTGGGCAGTAACAAGTACATCATTAAGCCCCCTAACTCATGACTATCATGTGATATTTATTTTAACCTTATAATAACTAATTAATTACTTCACATGTTCACCACTTAGAATGAATCTGGATAACGAATAATTAAATATAATTCATTTCTCTAATATATCAACTCCAGTATCACACGACACCTAAATATCAAACCTTTAGTGCTTCTAATATAGAATATTCCAATTAAACTTGACATGGGTGAAAATTCATCAAGTCTTTGAAATTTTATGTTTTCAACTCAATTCACCAAAGAAAGATTCTCATTTGAATCCCTTAAACCGAAGACATCATATTCAAAAATCATCTCCTTCCTACTAGTTTTGGTTATTATCAGTATTTCTTACTCCAATAATGGATATAAAATGAAAATTTTCATTGATGGATTTTGAAAAATATCCTATGAGAATCCTCTCACACCATCAAAACCATGACGATGGAGATGACTAAGGCCCCATCAAACCTAACAATAAAAGCCAATACAAAAATTAAAAAAATATTTAATGCATTGATTCTAGATGTCTCGGTATTTCATGGAATAGACTATACAGAAAAGAACCACAGTCCCAAAATTATCTTCTCCATTCCTTGATTCCTAGTTTATCTTCATAGTGTCTCTCTGTAATAAGTAAAAATATCTAGTATAATTATCATCACTAAACTGATTTTCAAAACATTATTAATAAAAATATAATTCAACCAAATCCAAAAAACACCCCCATCATCAAAATCCCAAATCCCAAATTTAACTTTTTGTGAGCTCAATGGACTTAATGGTGAATTTGGATCAATCTTCCTAGGTGAATCACATTCTAAGTAGACTGAATTATTCAAATTCAGGTCTCAAAACACCTTGTGTCCATGTTATCAACTCACATCAGATTCAAAGGTTGAATCAATATTTGATATTCATTTCATCCATGGTGAAAGTTTGATCAACATTGATTATTCACCTCAAAATCATATCCAATATTTAATTATTCTTCCAAAGGGAGGCATTAATCACCATTATTCATAACTACCAAATTTATTATATGTTTTTCTATTAAAAAAATGTATCCAAATCCATAATTTTTTCAATATTATTTGATTTTTCGAATGGAATCCATGATGTATAACTACTTGGATCTCTGTCTGCTGAGTTTGATTTTGATTTTCTTCCCTGATAGATAAATATTGATACAGTGTTGCTTTTTAAGATAAGTTATCTCTATGGGATCTAAAACCTTCATTAGATTATATGGTATTCTTAAAGCTCTTCCAACTACCTTCTTCCAAAATATAAACCCTTAATTATTATGGTCTTGGAGCTTTCATCAATTATTGATATGATAGGGTTGAGACATCCATAGATTCAACTGGATAATACATAGATTAGGATCCCATTATCCATCAAACTTTAATCAATGATTTAACATGAACATGTATAGTATGATTTCTACATCTTGTATTATAAAATATAAATTGGTTTACTTCATTCCATGGGTAGCATAGGATGATTTATATTACACAATCTTATTTTATCTTCTAACCAAAATATCTTACACTAACCAGAAGTGAATTATCTTACCCAAGTTTTCCATGGAAATTATTTTATGTGGACACCCCAAATTTATCTTAAGGAGTTTATTTTCAATCAACTAACTTCTTTACAAAAATAATAAATAATAAATCTAGTAAAAAAATTAAAAAACACATTTGTTCACTAAAAATTCTAAACACAATTTTTTTAAAACATTAACCACATTGAAAAATAATTCCAAAAAATATCTAAATCATAGAATATTGAATTTTTTAAAACATGAAATTAATTTAAATAAAGAAATGTATTTAAAAGAAATTTTTTAATTTAAAATATAAATTTCAGCACACCAAGGTGTTCTCCAAAAAATATCATTTCCATTTAAATTCACAAGAAAGAAAAATATTTGTTTCTATAATTTAATATAATAAAATCATGGATCAACTTAAAAATTATGTACTCCAAACACATAATTTTAATTAAATATTAAAAAAATATTAATCATATCATCATAAATTTACCATAATTAACTCATTTAAGTTAAAAATTCTTCAAAATATCCTTGAAAAAATGTGGCATTCATATTACAAAACTAAGACAATTAAAATCCACTAAACATAAGAATTTATTGTCCTCAATAAATTTATGAACTATTTTAGTGGAAAAGAATAAATTTCTTGAATGAAAAACTAGAATTCCATGAGAATTTTCCTTCAAAGAAATTTTACTCATGTAATTTTTCATATTGAAAATGTGATTTCCACCTTAATTTAATGGTTTAGTGAAAAATACATTTCATGTTTAAAAAAAAATTTAAATTGAAAATTTTGAATAGAATTAAACAAAAAATAATTTACATCTAACAAAAACTTCCAATCTTGTTATATCCTTTCTTTTTCTAGGTACATTCCTCATTGAGTTTTGGTGAATCATATTTTTTTGGGGTTTCCTTCATCTTTGAACCTTGGTGGCTGAATTCATTATAAGGATGGATATATTTTTTATGTGGAAAATAATATAATATTTGGGGATGTATGTTGGTTTAAATTAAATGACATTAGTTTATTCATGTGAAAAGGTATCATGAGTGTTTTCAATGGTTCGAAAGGATTGAAAGGTGGTTGAGGATATTCTTATTGAAGCTAGGATGAGAGAAATCTCTTGGTCATTTTCACACTATGAACTTTTTACACAATGTGTTAATGATTCCAGGAAGACATCACAAAAAAGTTCAAGATGTGAACTAATTACACTATGTATAATTGGTTCATGATGTTAAATAGAATATCATGGTTATTTTATCCAGAGGAAACATATTTTTCAATGCAACTCATAATTTGAGAAATAGATGATGTGAATGTATTTCAAATCATGGGTTTTGTTAGGTTATGTGTTTAAACCATGATGTGTGAATGGTTTTTATTTCATCAGCATGAAAATCTTCTCTCTTGAACCATAGAATTATTATAGGATATTTTGGAGCGATTGATTCCATTTTGGGCATCCGAATCAAGAATCTAATCCTCGTTGAGTTATTTAGCTTTGGTGTCCCCTCTTTCCTAATTGTTCTATATTTTAGTAGTTGAAATTTATTGAACACTATTGAACTATGTATGATATTGTGTGATATAGGTTTTTCTTGTGATCTTCTTCACCTTCATTCCTCACTGTTGTTTTGGTTGGGAGAATTGCTTCAATCAACAGATAAAGGTAGGTGGTGTAGAACCAAAACCTATGGACTATTTATAATTTTTGATGTATGTAAAAAATTGTGTGATTGCATCGAAATAACATGAATTTTAATTAATAGAATAATGGGTAATGATATTAATTTGTTTATACTACTCCTTGGATCTATTTGGATTGACTTTCACTGAGATATTGCTTGCTTCTACCCACAGAGTGAGTCTACCCTTGATTGATAACGAACTAGATAATGGATTAAAATCTGTTTAGTATGACATGAGACCTAGGGTGATTGCATTTGGAAGATTCACCTTGGAAAATTTATTACTTTTTTATGGGAATGATTAAAAAAAATTATATGATATGGTTGTGTACAATATCATGAGAAGTGTTTAAGAAAAACATGATAAATAAGAGGGGTAATTTGATGAATTGAACCTTATGTCGTATGATGTTATTTATGTTATTCTAGCTTCTATATCTGGTGATGTGATTTTTACTGAAATGTTTATATTTAAGGATTTTATTGGTGATGGTGAAATGATTATATATAAGGATTTTCCCAGTTTATGATGTAATGCTTATAGGGGTTGACCAGGTTATGATATAATACTAATATGGCTTGTCCCGGTTATACTAAAATGATTATATAAAGGGAATGGATCGATTATGTTATTAAAATTATCGTGACTTTCTGATTATATAGAAATTCATATACAAAGGGGTTTTCTCGGTTATGTGATTATTACATGGATTTTTGTTTATGGTTGTCATGGTTCTGCTATATGATTGTAGATATTCCATGATGGTTCCAAGGTAGGTTGATTGTTGTATTATATTCATTGATTAATTAATAAACATGTTTATCACTTTATTGTATGTACTTATTTATCATATCTATTTAATTTAAACACATTAGTGTTGACCTACTGAGTTTTACTCACACCCTATTTGGGATTCCATTTGGTACTAGAGCATATTACATGAATACAGGTTCGGATAAGGGAAATGTACCTTGTTTATGATTGTTTCATTCTAAATGAGTTGGATCTTGTAGATGGGGCCAATATAGGGTTAAAGACTAGGGTATTTTGAGTTTATTTTTTTTATCACGGTCTTTTATCAATTTCAATTTCAATTTGACATTTAGATACATTCCATCCTAGCATTTCAAGGTTTATTATTTGACTTACTTGGTTCATCCTTAACCTTCCAGTAATATTATTTAATCTTTCCACTATTTTATATAACTGTGATACTTATTTACTTCCTGTATATTAAAATAATGTTCTAGGGTATATAGTCTACACTATATTCTCTTTACACACCTTCTACTAGTCTAAAATATCTACCATACTATAAGGCACTATTGAGGTCCAGTGACACACCTAAATTGTTCACATGATAGAGTGTCAGATCGTTGGATGTTACAAAGTGGTATCAAAGGAGAAGGTTGTTATTTTCTATTGGTTTACTATTTTGGAAATATAGAAAGAAGTAATGGATGTGTCAATAATTGGTAATGATATTTTTAGGGGAGTATCTAACCCATGTATGGGGAAGAATCCAAGTACCCAGGGATGGGACTATTGTTATGTTGTTCATTTTAAGGTTGATGTTATTTCTCCTTGGGTGATTCCAAGGATATGTTGTATTATTGTTTCATGAGATTTATACTGATGGAACTTTATGGAATGATATGAGTATGCATGAATCATGATTCGAACCCACGGATATATCATGACATGCATTGTTCATGATAGTGACATACCTATTTCATGTGATATATTTTCATGTATGAAATGTGAATGAGATAACTATTACACCTAACAAATTAAATAAAGGAATTTTTTATCATGAAAATTCACTTGTTAATCCATGTTTATATAGTCCATGATCAAGTGGTTCTCTATTGTTGTCACTTGTTGAGTTTGACCATGTTGTTATCCAGTGTTCTAAGGAGTGCATTTTTCTTTTAGAGAAAATGCATCCTTGTCCTCTTTGAATTAAGCATCATGAGAGTGGAAACAAAAAAACTCCTAATAAAAATAAACTAGATATTCCAGTAGATAATGAGGATTATATAGATCTTCATATTCATGAAAGCTTCTCGACAGTCATGTGATTCCTAGAAAGGGATACTTTTCAAATCGTGACTTTGATGTCTGAGCAAACAAGAGATTTTCAGCTATAGCATTTGCCTATGTTTACTAGGGGGAGGGGGGCTTGGCAGTTTATTTCTAGATCGAGTCATTCTAGGTTATCTACAAGAACCTCAATTCACCCACAAATAAGAGGGTGAATATTTATGCATATATTATTTTTTGACAAGTCAAGCATTAGTGGGACATTTTAGAGAAATTTAGGTTTAAATGGGAGTTATATTGGATGTAAATCAATGTGATGTTTTTTAGAAACTTATCTCCTAAGACAATGAGGGATGATAAGGCTTGTGAGTTTATAAATATGAAATAGGAGGGAATTTTAGTGATGAAATATAATGGATGATTCACCCACATGTAGTGCTTTGCGCCATCATTAGTTGTTGATGAGATATCTTAGGTGAGACATTTCTAGGATGAGATTCTCTATGAGATTTGGTCATTAGTTAAAGTTTTCTTTTTATTATATTTTTTAGAAATTATGAATCAGTCTCTCATAATGGAAATAAATCTGAGAGATTCCAAGAGATGTGCTGAGGATATTTCAGTAAAGCCAACTTAGAGATCTTCTTCTGGTATCAAGATGAATCATTAATACATTTATCTCCAAGGAAAAAATGGTAAAGGTAGTCAACGCATTGGGAAACCATCTCGATACCATGTTCCATTATAGTGATATCATTGTAAAATGTATGGTCACAAGTCGATTTAGCATTTCCACCCTTACTTGAAGTGTTTTTTCTATAGTAAGATGGGTCACCTATAAATTTTTTTAGGGGCATGCATTAACAGAGTAGTGGAAGGGGGTCAAGATAGGCACTGGAGTCTAGAATGGGCTCATCAACCCCTAATTATTCTAGTATCTAGAGTCCTAATAGATGTTCATGTCGATGCAGGGTATGCGGTAACCCATCGTAGGTGTAGAATCACAAAGCATAGGGAATATTATAGGGGTGTAATACCAGAGCCCATGGAATATTGGAAATTCAACTGAAATTTATATATTCCTCTTTGACTTGTTTGGATATAGGATGTTCTACCATCATAGGTATGATTCTTGTATCATATACATTATCTTGTGATTTGTTTGATATATGGGCATCAAATTCCTTTATATCTGCTATTTTTGAAAATATTTTGGGTTTGGTTGTGGTAATCCAAGATGATGTAGTGACACTCGATACACCATTCAGAATGTGGTTAGAGGATATCAGATGTTGTGAGGAATTTTCTCTAGAAATTAGTAGTTACCATTTATTTTGGGAATTATTTAAATTGTAAGTGATTGGTTTCAATTTTATCATTGGTTTTAATTGGTTAGATCAATAATATCCTCATATCAACTTTTATAGGAGTATAGTTACCTTTGTATTTTCAGAAGGAGGAAACTATTGTCAACATTGTGAGTGAGACCTTTAGGCTAGTTATAAAAGAAAAATTAATGAAAATTGGAATTCCTCATGACTCAGATAGTAGGAATTTCTCAAGATTATGGAGGAATGAAGTAGAATACATTTCATTCAGTGGTATACCATTTTTAGAATGTCTTTCAGGATGGGTTTTATGGATTACCACCTGTGTGTGATATTGAGTTCATGATCGAGTTGGTGATGAAAGTAGGGTTAGTTTCTATTCTTCTTTATAGGATGGAACCAAAAGATTTTAGGTAATTAAAAGTTTACTTAAATGATCTAGAAGCTAAGGGATTCATATTTCCTAGTACATCTCTATGGGGTTCTCCAATTATTTTTTACAAAAAGGATCACGGGACATTACACTTATTTGAGATTAAACTAAATAATGTTTAAGAACTTATATACCCTACCATGCATCAAAGAACTATTCAATCAGAAAAGAGGTGACTAGATTAAATTTATGATTGAATTAAGATTAAGGTATCATCAATTCATAGTGAGACCATATGACATACCTAAAACTACTTTTAGGATGTTGTATGGCTTGTATGATTTCACAGTGATGTTGTTTGGTTTGAATAATGCACTATAAGTATTCATTGCATTGATGAATAAGATATTTTATCCTTTTCTAAACCAGTTTTTAGAGGTTTTTTACCGAAGAAATGATTATGTAAATCAATATAAATATGGTCATGTATAGCATCATGACACCATATTGAGTTCATTGAGAGGTCATTGGTTTTAAGTGATATGAACCAAATGTATTTTCTAGATTGATTACTTTTACATCTTGGATCATTTATTCTCAAATGATAGAGTATATGTGGACCCATATAAGATTTCATACATGGTATCTTGGGAGAATCCCAATAATATCTTCAAGAATTAGATATTTCTTGGTTTAGCATGATATTATCAGCATTTCATCTAGGATTTCTCCCATCTGGAAGCACCGATGTCCAAGATGACCAAAGAATGGGGGGAAGTTTTTTGGTTGTAAGTTTATAAGAGATCATTCCAGGAGAAGAATGGAATGATGAATTTTATAATGATCATCAGTGTACCAATACAAAGTAATTCATATACCATGTACTATGATGCATATAGAGTAAGAATCAGAGTATTGTTTTATATATTAGGACCAAGTGGTCTCTTATGGCTACAAACAACTACGAATGTATGAGAAGAGTTAACCTAATTATGATCAAGAGTTTTTTGAGGTGTCATATTCCCTGAGATAATAGAGACAATATCTTTATGTAAGTGGATTGTGGGGTACACAAATAAAAAGAGCCCCAGGTACATATTTTCTTAGTGATACCTAAAGCTTCGGTAGAGGAGGTGACTCAAGTGTCTATAGTACATTGAATTAGAGAAGTCATATACAATGCAAAAGGAAACATTGTTTTTGATGTATTGATCTATAATGAACATACATAATTTATTTAGGAGTATTGTTATGAGTATTGGAGGGTGTAAATCTTTGAATACATGCATCTAGATATTTAGGAGTCCTAAGGGTGAGTATCTATGACATCGATATCTATTAAAACCTTGATTTTGGAATGGATAAAGATTGAGAAATTATCTAATCAAGAGAGATTATATGTGGGAGATAGCTTATATGGTGGGAAGACTCTATCAGGATGGTCTTTTGTTAATGGTAATGGTATTATTTTTTATGGATGAATATGGGTTCCTATGGGATTCCATGAGAAGACAATGAGAGATTTTCATTCTTCTAGATGGGTGGTACATCCAAGGGTGAAAAATATTTACTGTGATATATTTATATTATACTAGTGGTCATGAATGAAGAAGGAGATAGCTGGATTTGTGGAGAGATATTTCACCTATCCACGGTTGAAAGTCTACCATCAAAGGCATGCTGGATTGTTAAAACCTCTTCCCATTATTTAATTGATATTGGATACTATCAATCTAGATTTTTAAATAGTAATAAATAGAAATTCCTTCAATAAAAATTCATTATGGGTGGTAGTAGATCAACTAATGAAGGCATACCACTTATTTCCTTTTATAGAGAGCTTCACAGTTGATGATCTAGGTAGTCTTTACATGTATGATATCATTTAATTTTATAGTGTTCTGAAGATTATAATTTATTATAGATATCCTCATTTCATTAATGAGTTGTAGAAGGGTATTTAGAGGTATCTAGGTTCATAGGTTCTACTGAGCATATCCCATCATCATTAGATTGATGACCAATCTGAACAAACTATTTAGATTCTATGGGATATGTTACAAGTTTATGTTTTGGATTTTAATTGTTAATGGGAGAAGCATTTAGAACTCATGGAGTTCTCTTATAATAATAGTTTCCATGAATCAATCCAAAGGGAAAGTTTTTAGGAATTTCATGATAGGACAAATTGTTCACCTTTTTTTTGGTTAGATGTGGGTGAGTTAGTGTTTTTGGACTTAGTCTCGTACAAGAGACATCTGAGAAGGTTCAACTAATCTAGAGGTAGTTGGTGACTGCACAAAGAAGAAAGAAACATTATGCTAACCATTGGATATTGACTCTAGAGTTTGTGGTTGGATATCATGTTTTACTTTGAGTGTCAACTATTTTAGGGAACCACTGTATTAGGAAACAAGGATTGCTATCACCCAAGGTTTTTGGGTCATTTGATATAGTGTATAGGTTCAGTACTGTGGCATAACAATTAACCCATCGACAATGTTACAATGACATGTATTACATGTTTCAAATGTTGTAGCATCATAGATATAATCATGAAACTTATCATGTTGTAGATATTGATGACATCAAGATCAGTGTACATGAATCCTTTGAGGAGAATCCAATCTCGGTTGTGGATCATGGTGAGAAGTATCTATGAGGAAAAAATATACCACTAGTCCTAGTACAGTGGAAACTAGGGATTTTTCAATAGGAGTCTTGGGAGATGGATTTGATATATGATAATAGTGGTTATAATTGTTTTTTGAGACTCTATAGTGATGTTTGGAGTAGTTGGGTGATGATTTTTTATATTCTGGGGAGGATGTAAGATCTTGTATTTTTTTAGGTATGCCCCTCTTTGAGTTTTGGTTAAACCTATTTTGTTTGGGGTTTTATTCATCTTTGAACCCTGGTAGTTGAGTTCTTTTTGTGATAGCGATATTTTTCTTAGGAAAATAACCTAATTTTTGGGAATATATATTTTTTGAATTAAAGAAGACTATGTTTAAGCATGTCAGAAAGGGATTACGATGATTTCTCATTGTTTTGAAGGCTTTAGAAGTAGTTAAATATTTTCTTGTAGAATATATAACGAGAGTTGTCTGCAGGACATTTACACACCATGAAAATGTTACATGATGTGTGAATGTTTCTAGGAAGATTCCATCAAATAGTTCAGGTTGTGAAATAGTCATACATCGTGAAACCGGTTCATGATGAGAAAAGTTCGATTGAGGTTATTTAATCCTGAGGTGATGCATTTTTATGGCATAACTGGTTCAAGATGTGCGAATGATTTTTATTTATTCCATACACAACCATTCCCTCTCAAACCTGAGGAAGACTAAAAGCGATTTTTTGAGGAATTTATTCCATTATAGACATATGTATCAATCAAATGATCCCTAGTGAGTTGTTTTAATTTGGTTTCCCCATCTCATCCTCTTGTTATCTGTTGTTCTGGTAGAAATCCCTTGACTACTGTTGAAATAGGATTGATCTTGTACGATCGAGGTTTTTAATTTTGATCTTTTTCACCTTTTTCCCCTTTGAACTTTCCAGTTGAGAGTGTTTCTTGATTTGTTGGATATGGTTAGGTGGTATATAACCAAAAATTATGGGGTGTTTCTAATTGTTAAAGTATGGAAAATATTGTGTGATTTCACCAACATAACATACGTGTTAATTAGAAAAATAATTCATAATGATAATCATGTGTTTAGACTAGTACCTAGATCCATTTGGACCTAATGGTGTTGATATATAGCTTATGACTACCTATAGGCTGAGTCTACCCTTGATTTATATGGAACTGGTTAATCTATTAATATATGTTTATCAGGACATAAGACCTTAGGTGATTTCATTTGATAGATTCACCTTGGGAAATGGAATAATTATTCATAGGTATAGATGAATTTTTTTGATATGATATGGATGTGTGAACTAGAATGATAATGGTTCAAGAAAAACTTCATAAATAAAGGGGTAATTGAAAGATAATGGGTAATTGAATGAGTTGACACTTGTGGCGTATGATGTTATATGTGTTTATCTTTCTATTATGTCTTCCGTTGTGTTTTTTGCAAAATGATTATATAAAGGGATTATCTTGGGGATGTTGGAATGATTTTATAAATGGATTGTCTCAGTTATTATATAATGCTTCTAGGGATTAGCCCGATTGTATTGAAATTCTTATATATATTGCTTGGTTTGGCCTAGTTATTCCAACTACTTATATAAATGGATTTTCCTGATTATGTGATTATTACATGATTTTTTTTTGGTTATAGTTAGCATTGTAATGATACTCAGAGGTATTATGGAATGGTTATGAAGTAGTTTTAATTTTATTATATTTTTTGATTAATTAATACACATGTTTTTTCTTTATTTCATGCACTTATTTATTAAATTGGTTTTATTTAGTAACAGTGGTATTGACTTGCTGATTTTTACTCACACCCTATACCAGAGTAGATTTCCTGGATGTATGTTTTGACAACAGAAATACACCTTGTTGTTGATTATTTATTATTGGAAGGGTTAGATCCTGTATAAAGGACCAACATGGGGTTTGGGACCAGGGTCTTTTGAGTATATTTTTGAATGCATGGAATTATATCTAAATAAATTTTAGTTTGATATTTAGATAAATTCTACCATTATAATACATGGATTATTATTTTATTTACATACTATAATGGCCCGAAGGCCTTCAAGTTTTATTGATTTAGATAATCCACCTTTAAAGGGGTGAGGTGGAACCCTAACAAGGCCCGTAGTCATAAGTATTACATGGCTCGTAGGACTTAGAGGAATTCATTGCCTATTGGCTTCAATCATTACATACAACCCAGACTAACTACATGGAACTACTCCTCCCCAGCATCTTCATTGTGAGATCAGCTCTCCACCTTTACATGGTTGTTCGGATAGGCTTTCCCAAGCATGAATAGGCTTGTCCTGATGGCAGGGGCTATACACTCTCTTTCTTGCAATCAATTTAGCTTCTACCATGGTGAAAGATCCTTGCTTACCCTCCTTCTGGAGCATGTTCCTTGTAGGTTTTCAGGTTTGTATCATCACTAAAGGGGTCTCGAAGGCCTTGAGGTGGCCCAAATGCCTTACTGACCCGAATACCTGGGTGGACTGAAGGATATAAAGGACTCAGGGACCAAATCACTGGCGAGAAGGCCTAGATGGGGGAATAGTCCCGGTTGCTATAGTGCCAAACAATACCTACTACAGTTCATGCTACATTACTGCTATAGTATTGATACAATACTGCTACAGTGCTCGAAAATATGCCTCTACCTGGATTTGATCCAGGGTCACCTGGATGCACTTAAGGAGTCCTCATTAACCAGGCTGAGGCTCCTGTGGATTATTTTATTTGCATTATTTATCCTTTACCTTCCATATGTATGATATAATATTTATTCAATTTTACATTACTTTGATATATATTTAATTCCATTATTTTACAACTTTGTACCAGGTGTTATGGTCTCCCAACAATTCTCTTTACACAACTACTACTAGTAGGAATCTTTTGGAATATAGAGTGGCCTTTTTGAAGTCTAAAAACCAAGATGATTTTTTTCTATGCGAGAGAGTTCCAGATTAAGGGATGTTACAAAAATGTTCTTTAACATAAAGTGACTGAATCACATCAGTAAAAATAATTACAATTAGACACTTTTTTATGAGAAAACATAAAAATTACACCTTATTATAAATAAATCATCCAATAACTTGAATAAAAAAATAATGAATGAATAAAAGGTTATCATGTATTTGGATTTTCATTTAATTTACCATTTGGATGCATAATTTATGAATTTAATTAAAAAAAGTTTATTTCCCACGATAGTTGTAATATAATCATCCAAAAAATTACCGATGAAAAAATTTATCAAGAGGGAAAAAATGGCGTGCTCAATTAAATCCATGGAGTAATAGTGATTAACCTCCCCAAAATGGAATAAAAAATTTCAAACTCATGAATGATTTGGACAAAATGAAAAATAAAAGTAGAAGTTTGAAAAACTCAAAATTTTGTAAAATTTAAGAGGGGTTCTAGACTGGTACAATAGTGAATACAATTTAACATAATAAAGACCCCTTTCACACACATAAAGCCAAACATTTTCACCAATTTTGAATTACAAATTGAAAGAAACAACTAAAATCAGTTTAGATCAATTATATTTATAAAAATTCAATAGATAAAAATTAGGTTTTAGGGGTAGAATTCAGTTCAAACATAAGATTCCATAATTTTATGTACACTTCCAAAATATATTTCGAAATGGACATGCCTTTTTTTCTTCATCATAAAAAGGAATTTTCAATTAAGTTCAAGGTAAAACATGTTTATAATTGATTCCAACAAACCTAAATATTTGAAAAAACATAATAATTTCTTATTTTGTTCAAAAAAATTATTCTATTTACTGGATTTCAAGAAACGTCATAAAAAATTTCAATTGTAAAGAAATAATAATGAAAAAAACAATAAAACATTGTAGCATATATGACACTTGTAACCAATTTTAGAAATAAGGAAAAATCCCAAACACCTTATTCTAAAAAGTGAGAATATTTTAATATAATACCATTATCAAAGAACTATACATGAAAATTCCAAATAAATAGTATTTAATGAATTTTGAAAAATAATAATCACACTATAATAAAGAATTGTCCACTTTAATTTATTCAAACACTCTGTTTTATTATTTGAGTAATGATCCCTAGTTAGTAAGTCATAACAACTACATAATAAAATGACGAACATGAGACTATAATTTAAAGTTCAAGGAAGATAATAATTAGAGAAATATTTAAGGAATGTTTAATCGAGAAAGCACCAAATAGAATCTGTTTTTAAAAATGAAAATTATTTGAATTCCTCTCTTAGATTTTAAAATTTCTTCACATGAGGTACTTTTATATAAGTGTAATCCTTATAAAAAATATAAAATAACAAATAAAAATATGTAATAAACAGAAGAATAGTTATTAATATTTAAATAAAAGAAAACAATAGATGAACCATGGGTTTCATCCCAGGTAGAATGAAATTTATAGTTATTATTTAGACTGAAAGGCTTCCCAAATTTCCAAAACATAAAAGAAATCCAATCCCTTTAGATAAACTTAAATTTAATGATTAATTATTTTTACATTACATAGAATTGGTCTATTCTCATCTCCAATAATTTAAAGAGCTATATTTTTAAGCACTATAAGAATAGTGACTGGTCCAGACCACTTAGATTACAATTTACTTAAAAATAGTTTACATTAGGAATTAGATAGAAGAAACATATGAACAACCTTATATTATCTATTTTGAATAATGGAATCTAGAAAATTCCTAGAACACTCTTTATAAATCCAAGAGTTCTCATAGGACTCTTTCCTAATGTCAGTAAGGTCACTAAACTCAAATAGTATTCCTTTTCTAGTAGTTTTAAAATAAAATTTAGGGACTTCACTACCAAAAAAGATTTATAATGAAGCTCCCTGGGAAAGTGAATTGAGTTCCCACAAAAAATTTTATGTAGTAATACCCATGGAGGTTTTAAATGAAGTTATATAATTCTATAATGGTTCATCGAGTTCCAAGGAACAATAATTCCTAAAACATGACTCAATTTTCTCTAACATTTATTATAACTACATGTTTGAAATTTATGGTTTTCCAATGGATTTTAGATGAAAATAAGTTCTAATTTTAAGAAAACAACCATACTTCCGCATTAACGAATTGAACATATAATTTTCAAAGTGAGTTCTATTACTAGTTATGAAAAATTTAACAACTCCAAATCTTTTAACGATTTTTTTAATGAATCTGATCACACTGTTAGATTGATTATTTGAGAGAGCCACCACTTTAACCTATTTGGAAACACAGTCTATAGAAACCATTATTTATTAATTTCCATATGAAATTGGAAATGGTACTATAAAATCCAATCCCAAGACATAATAAATTTTAGCTAGAAAAATTGTGTTTCGAGGAAGATCATTTTTTACCAACATTACCTAACCTTGAAAACTTATACCAGCTAATAAGAAGCTTATAGAATATTTGAAAAGTGTAGGTTGATAAAAACCATCTTGAAAAACATTAAAATTAGTCCTGCCACTCCATCCACCCAAATGTGTATAATGAAAACTTTCAATAATGTCAAGCATTTATTATTCATACACACACATCAAAATAATACCATCAACACCCTTTAAAAAGTAAATGGTCTTCCCAAAAGTAGTATTTTATCTCAAAGGTGAATTTATTACTCAGTATATGGGTAAAATATTTTGGAATGACTGCATAATCCATGAATTATGAAAAATATTAATACCAAACAGAGTGTTTGATTGATATAGCCAACAATTTCTTATTAGGAAAGGAATAATTTATCTTCCTATGATCTTCAGTTTGTGAACTAGGATACCTATAAAAATAATCAACCACAAGATTTTCAACATCATGACTATATTTTATTTTTATATAAATTTACTTTATAAAATGTATCAATCTAATCAACCTGGGTTTATTTTATTTCATGAAAATATGTATTTCAAGGAAGAATGGTCTATGAAAACTAAGAATTTAAAACCAATTATGTACTGCCTAAAATTTTATATAAAAAACACTTCCTATAAAAACTACTTCTTAGTAGTGTTGTAATTTCTTTGAGACTTATCTATCAACTGGATAACATGTTACAACACATACAATCTCTTATTCTTCAATACTACTAAAACTTATCTAACAAAAACATCAATAACATCACACATATGTTCAAATGAAAACATCAAATCAGGTGCAATAATTATGGGTGATGAAGTGATTTTATATTTATGTATGTTAAAATATTCATGATGTTTTTCATAAAAAATGAAATGTGTGTCGTTATCAAGAAATTAGATAAGGGTCCTAATTATTTTAGAAAAATATTTTATGAACCTCTTATAAAAATAGAAATATCATAGAAAAATTATATCACCTCTAACATTAACAAGATGGGGAAGCTTCATAACGGCCAATATATTAAATTTTATACCTTTAAACCCATCCTAGAAACCTTATGTCCAATAATAATTCCTTCAGAATATTGAATTGATATTTCACCCAATTAAGTATAAGATTGGTGTCTAGGAATATCAATAAAATTGGTTCCACATTATGTAAAAAACTTTAAAAAATTCTTATAACTATGGATAATGCATCCAAAAAAACCTCAATTATTCTTTCAATCATGATATGAATGTTTTCCATCATACACATTTTAAAAGTATAAGGTTCTCTAAATAGTCTAAAGGGAATTCTCCAGTAAGAAAATTTCATAAGGAGGAATGTGAAAGTGGGTTTTTTATGATCTTATGGGCCGACACGAATATGGTTGAACACATAATATCCATCTATAAAAAAATTAATTACCATATAGACTCCCAAAACATTGATATAAAAATATCATTGGAAAATGGTCATTTTCTTTTACATAATTGATCTTTATATAACCTATACATACTCCTTATTTGGTGACATTTCTAACCTAGATTTGTTCATTTATCTCATTCCTAAAAATAGTGAAACATCCATTATTATATACTAATTTGATCAAATTGATCCAAGAATTATCAAAATTAGGGATATAATTATAGAAACAAGAATTTTTATAACATCCTCCCTCATAACATATTTTATGTTCAGATTTTTCCTTTTTTGACCCCCAACCCTTGGTTTATGATCATGTTCCATAGGGATCATATGAATTCAAAATGAAGAACTAATTCCTTTTATGTCTAAAATGGTCCTTCCTATAGAAGCTTCGTACTTCTTCAACACAAATAAAATATTTCCCTTTTGAATTTTTTCTAATTAAATAGAATGATGACTGGAAGTAAATAGTTATCACCCTAAAAAAATAATCTAGCTATGTTGAAATTTGTTTAAGCATAATTTGTGATTCCACTTCATTGAACGATAAACTCCTAGGCCTATGAGTTATAAAATCATCATCACGTTTGTTAATGTGACAGAGAAAATATCAAAAATTATCAATTTCTTATTTAAAAACACACTTTTCCTCACTACTATCAATACTTTAAAACTCACTATATTAAGTTTATAGTTTTAATTTTAAGATGTTTTCCTTATCAAATTCATCTGAGTATAGAAATATATCTCCCTAAATTGAATAAAATTTTTTCTCAACATTTATTAATGTAGTAAACTCAACCATAAGATATATTAAAATTGTCTAAGTTCTAGAACAAAAATATCATCTTTTTGAATGATCACAAAATTTGGGATTTCATAGCTTTACAAATCTATATGTTTTTCTAGATTATAATTTTTAAAATTTAAATAATGTTTTTAATATCTTTCTCATCATCAAAATGAGTATCCTCAGCTACAATTTGTTTAAAAAATCAGTCTTGATGATTTAATGAGTTCTTAAAATATAATATTTCAAATATTTAATAGTTCTCATGATATTTAGGTTCATTAAAATTCTTAAAAACATTTAACTCGTCATCTTAAGATAAAAATTGAAAATAATACTACCATTTCCAAAATTGATAAAATCTCCTCTAGTGGCTAAGAAGGGCCTACCCAAAATGATATGTACTTCTTGGTTAGACACTAATTCTAGGAAAATAATTACTGTATGTTGTAAAATATTACCAACTCCTACAATAAGGTCATCACATCATCCTATGAGATGCGTGGTAGATCGGTCAACTAGTTGTAAAAACACAACTTTGGGTTGTAACTCTCACAATCCCAAATATTAAACTAGTTACAAAGGAAGAATATTTATTCTCACACAATGTTCAACATGAATTTTCAACTGGAAACTATTCCACAATGTGTATATAATTAGAAAACTACACAAATCATTATGATTTTGTGGAATTTTGTTTTTAAGAATAGCACTGCACACTTTAGTGAGGCTGTAAGTGGAAAATTATTCATGTGTTTTATTATTTGAAATAGTTTTCTTGAGACACTTTAGATATGAAGTAATTTTTCCAAATCTTGGATTAAAGGAATAATAATATAGATTTTTTTTAATCCTAAGGATTTGGAGAAATTCATGTTTTTTTTCATAGTAATTCAATATTTGAGGGAATGGAAGGGATAAGAAAAAACTCTTATGAATAGAATGTATTTACCCAATTTCTTCTACCAGATTCTATTTTCCTTTATTATTTTTCATTTCAGAGTCTTTCTATTCTTGATTTTAAAGTGAAATAGGTGGTTATATTTTAGTTGTAGTAGTGTTTTCCTAACTTATAGATTCATTTATACCCATAATTTGGTGTCCATATACATCTATGACTATACCCTACAAAATTGGAGTCTTCTTATGTTTGGGTATGAATATCAATGTTTGGGAAAAGTTTCAAATTGTTTCTGAACATACAACATTGAGGAGACTTATCTTTAAGAAATTTGTTTTTATTTTAGCAACCCACTTAGTTTACACATGGTTTATTATTTTATTTCATTATAGATTGAATGTTTCCCTTTATTTAATCCAATCGAGAGTTCATTTTTGTAATAGATTTAGTGTTTTTCCTCCTTTATTCACTCTTTTCCCCTAGAATTTTTCTGTTGAAAATTTAAAGCAAGAATTTTGAAACTTTTTCACAAATACTCATTAGTTTTATCATTATAGTATCCCCTAAGAAGATTATTCAAATAAATTCTATCCTAAGGGGGGAAATCTTTTATAAAAGGTATTTATGTGGAGATGAGAGTAGAGATATTGATGGGGAATATTCATAAAAATTACATAAATAAATCCCATGTATTAGGAAATGATTCTCTATCTTCTTGATAAAATAATGTAATTTTGGTTCTATGATATCTCTTAAGAATTTGAGGTATGAATATCATGAAAAATGAATTTTAAACTTGATCCATGTTTTTAAAAATACTTTCATCTAGATTCTGAAAATAATTTATATCACCCCTTTAAAAAATTTGAAAAACTATCACCCTATGTTCATCTTTAGACATCCCTTGCATTGGAAACTTCTGAAAAAAGTTATCAATGCCTCTAATGAATTCCATTGAGTCTTCATTTGATAAAACATTAAATTAAGGAATCATTTGAATATGATATTGTTTAATCTCATAATTTATTGCTCTATGTTAAAATTTAATTGAAGACAGATTTATAGGTACCCAAGGGAGTTAAAACACCCTCATCCAAGGCCTTTTAAGGCTGTCTTGGATTATTAAATCTTCCCATCTCTATTCAGTTTAAGAATGAATTATTTCTAGCATATTTTTCATTTAATTTTTTTCTTAGAGATCTTAGTAATTTTTAAATTTCATGTTATATGGGCTCTAGATATTGAGATTCTGATTGTGGGTGCATAAAAAAAATACATTTTCAACATTATTCAAGTGTATCACCTTTTTATTAAAAAAATAATTTTTATTGGATTGATTTTTTGATATTTTAAGATATATATATATATATATGCACGTATTTTTATTATTTAAGATTATTTTTTGATGCAAAAATCCTTCCCTGTAAATAAGGAAACAAATTTAATGGATATGTCATTTAATATCCAAAATTTTAACCTAAAAACTACATGGTAGTAGTGAGATTGTAATAGAATCCATAGGGATGAAAATTATGTGTGTAGTCCAGGAAAGAAAATAAAAAAAACAGAAAATCATGAAAATGTAAACAACAACTATGAATATTTTTCTTTGAAACATGATTGGTTGTGTATAATGATTTTTAATAGATTATGTGATAAAATATAAATTAAAATAGATGTATATGTGATGAACAATAATTAATAGTATTGAGAATTTAAACTACTTGATTTAAAACATATTTTTCTTCTTTTTTAGAAGGTTAATTGAACATGTGTCCAAAAATGGATTAGTTTACCATCCTTTACTAATATATTAACCCATTAATTGAAAATTATTATAGATTTACACTTACAAGATTATCACAACCATAAAATTCTGACAAAATTTCAATCAAAACAATGTCACCAAATTTTAAAACATTTTGAAAAAACATTCAAAAGACGCACGTACAATTTTATAACAAGAATTGAACTAATCATAATATTTTGATGAAATTGAAATTTTATAAATAAGTAAAATATAATAAAAACTAATTCCCCTAGAATTTTTTTATCCAAAAATAATTATGATATCAAAAAATAAAAAATTTAACATCAAGAACAAAGTAATAATAATAATATGTGAATTCTTACCTTGATTTTATACTCTTGAATGAAAACCTGTACTACTTGCATATGTAACAACCCAACCCAAGTTACCCAGAGTCAGTGCATTATTAAATAAAATTGGCATGATCACATGTGATGAAAATCATGAAATACTGATTAGTTTAGTAGCCTTGGAAGTACTAGATACATTCATAAGTTTTACATTACATTATGAAATGAAAAAAAACATTGTCACCATTTACAACATTAAACAGTTAGACTATCTCTAAAGGTCAGTCAAAATATAATTCTTCGCATCCTAGTAAAAATAAAACATAGAAAGGGGTGAGCTCAGATGCTCAGTAAGGATAATAATATAGGAGAAATTTTAAAGAATAAGAATAAAAATTTGAGGCAATGTATAATACTAAAACACATTCCATTTAAACATCATCATAATATGGCAAAGATAAATCAAATAATGCAATTTACTTATTGACATGGATATTCTACTGGTCAAATAATCACATGTAATATCAATATCCAATTTCAAAAGGTTATAATGCATATTGCTAGACTTCATAACCACATAGTCAAGGCCCTGTGCCAAGACTACAAATAGAATTTTGTCAAGGCCTTGTACCAAGAAACTGGTTTGCCTCATGAGACCTACCAATTCATCGAGGAGCTATAGCGGGCTCCACCCATCACATAATAAGTCCAACGTATTCCTCATACTAAAAGTTTTAAACATAACACAAACATTCATATTAAATATAGCATACGAAATGTCAATACATTTTCTATAAACCATGAATGGTATGGAAATAACATATCCATATTCAAACATATCACAAAACCATAAATAATATAAGAAATACTTATATCATAATAATCAACTTCAATCAAGCTTAAAATCCATCAATGGATGTTGACATAGATGAAATCAAAAGTTTTTGTAGAGAAAGATCTCTTTATATTTTGAAATCATTTAAAAGTCATATAATTATAATATAAAACACTTATTTTGAAAATATTCTTATAAGCATGTATGGGAGGCTTCATTGATTTTATAAAGGTAGAAAATAGCCACACCAACCATATAAGTTAAAAAATGACATTCTTAACTTAATTTTTTCAAGAAGGTCATAAAGTAACATGTTTGTAAAATGATGAAAATATTCCTTTCAAAACATATGTGGTTAAATAAGGGTATAATTGAATTTAACCCATAGTTTAGTAAATAGTAAAAATGTTTTGAATTTCATTTTTAAGAAAAAAGGGATGTGGATGATAAAGAGGTCCCAGTAGATACTTACATATTATCAACCTCAGATAAGTAAAGAGATTGTAGAATTAACACTTACCTTGTACTTTTCCTTATCAGATGGTACATTAACCTCTTGTATAATAGTTAAGTAAATTTTATTAAATTATACAAGAATCATATACAAAAATATGATATCATATATGATACGCTCATATTTCATTGTTAATAATATTTTAGTAGTATCATCGTTTAGGGAGTTAACTGATTCGTTTTCCCTTATATGATTTATTACATATGTCATGTTTGTTATGGACATGGTGTATTTGATTCATATAAAGAATTATATTTTGTAAATAAGAATTATTTTTAATCATAAAATGAAAATTATTCTTGAATGATTACGATGGGGAATGAATCTCATCACGTTCGGAAAGACGGTAATTCGTACGTACGCACGAGTGACAATATCATTATATTGATGGTAATATCATATGTAATTGGATGGTATATAATATATACAGAATCATTAACATTTTATATTTATTATTTACATTATTTATACTAATTATTATACCCATCTAAATAATTAAGTGTTTGAATAACAAACTACACCACAACATGGAGAAGGTAAGCCATACGTACGCACGTATGGTGACTTTGTCATTTATAAGATAGATAGAATAATGAATATGGTTTTACCATATTTATAATAACATCACAATATGTATAAGGTTATGGAGTTATTAATTTGTTATGGAAACAACAATGGAAGAAGAAGTGGAAGAAGAAAATAACTTGAATAAGGGTGGTGAAATTATTACCTCTTTTTTGGGTGTTTCCTTTTGATTTGATCAAAAGGGCTCTTTATCTTATATTTATGATCAAATTAATGTCTCTATATTGAAGGGAATATAGTTGAAAGGATATTTGGGTTGTAGATTTCTGATCCAAATGGATTTGGAGGGGTGAAATTAAGAGAAGGGTAAGTAGCCTTTTATAAGAGAGGTGAGCATCACTTTAGGATAATCTTGAAATATTATTTTATAATAAAATAATTTTCGGTTTATGATTTCTCAAAAATGATTTATGTAGAAGATAAGGTAGTTATGGGTTGAAAACATCTCATCCAATAGGTTTTATACAGGTTTATGTCACCATATTAACCTTATCTTTTAGATTTAACTCTTAGTTAAATAGTTTGACATTTACCATGTCTCTTTGTATTTTTATGTTATATGGTTAATAAAAATAATGTAACCTACCAAGAGAACGCCGAGTGGTTCAGTATTAAAATATATAACCTTATCTTAGTTTTTTGGCCAATCCATAGATTTTTAGGACTAATATATCAATTAATAATATAGTATTTTTTTTAAAAACTCAATTATGTCAATTTTGACTCTATTTAGTATTTGATTTTTTTTCAATGTCAAAAAAACAGTTTCACTTAGAATTTTTTTTAATCAACCATAACATGTCATATTAACCTCTAAAATTAGTGGAATTCATTATAAGTCTAAATTTAGTTTTATTTTGATATTTATTATATCAATTATTTAATTATTTAATTATTATTTTAATTACTGCATCATCATTGTGTCATAAATAAATTAAATTATTTATTGTCTAAAAATTATAAATAAAATACCATTATGTAGGAAATATTTTTTTCTTTATAATAAATATTAATAGTAGAATTTATATTGCAATTAACCCTATATTAAAAATGGTTTAGTTATTGAACTTTGAATTTAACTCTTTTAACTTTTCTTTAAATAAAATAATAATAAATGTCCTAATCTAATTCAAGTGGACCAAATAGGATCATAGTTTGTTACTAAGGTTGTTTTTTGTCGAATTACACTTATCCAATAGAATTAGGAAATGTTTTAATGTAATTATAATAACATTTTTACCCTTAATTACCCTATTTATTTTTAACCTTGGTAAATAAAAGACAAAAGTTACTATTCACCAAAAATTATTTTCATCTTATTGAACCAAATTTTACTTACTGATGTCAAATGTGTCTCTCGAATTTTTAAAATTCAACTCACAGAAGCAGTAAAATTATGTTTTAGGAAAATTTGCAAATGCTTCTAGAAGGTGGGTAAAAGATGATAAAAAGTTCAATAAAATTTTATATATCTACACTTATTATAAAATGACTCCAATGAATTACATTGAACATATATAGGTATTATGTATCTATTTTGACCTAAAATAAATTAAAATAAAATTAATAATTTATAAGGCCCCAGCCGTACACCTTACTTAATCTTGAGTTATTACAAGATTACACATTGAGGATCTTTTCAGGTTTAGAGTTTTAGAGAATTAGATCATAAAACATGTATTACATTCCACATTTAAACAAAGTGGTTACATAAAGATAATATTCATTTTTTCCATCAAAGGAACAAATTTAAAATAAAACATGGATTCTTTCTTAACACTTCCTTGACACTATCATCATATCATGTACCTTTCCCTTGACCTGTGAAAAACATTTCAAATAAACATGGGATGAGCATAAAAATCTCAGTATGGGTTATAAAAATATGGAAAGGAAACATGAGTTCATATATACATAAGAATGAAATCAGAATTTACCCATAAAACATAATCACTTTAACATACCTCATCAAATCATGAATAAATCATAAAAATCATAAGACATAAAGGAAAATTGAGGCATTCATAACATTATTGCGTAGGGAGTAACCCTCTTGGTTAAGTTTGGAATACCCATAATAGTATATTCCCTAAATCTTTTCGGAGAAACCTTAACGTATAACTCCTTCGCGTTACCCAATGAATTGGAGAGCTATATCGGGCTCACCCGCGCTTAGATTATCATGGAACCACCCGTCTTCATAATAATGACCAAGAACCTCAACATAATCGTATCACAAAAATCATTCATAAAGGAAACATAACATTTCCACCTTTAAATCACAAGATATCAATACAACACATTGATATAAAAACATTATGAAAACAATTTTCAATACCAAAATAAAAGAAAAGTAAAAGATGGTATTTATTTTTCTTTAAAAAAAGGTATGGCTTGTAGAGGAAGCCGAAACTCAAATAATGGTCATGGCAGCGGAGAATTCGTTGTCGCCGCATACGTACAAAAAAACATTCCATTTTTTCATTTAGTAAATCGATTCATATAAAAAATATTCCTTTTGGATAAATGTAAAAGTTAAAGGGGTTTATATACCGTATAAAAGATGGTTGTGTATAAAATAAAATATGCCTCAATGAAAGGAGATTGAGATGAAGTCCCATACCTCGGGTCCGACTTGACTCAGTCATTCTTTAATCTCCTGAATAATAAACTTGAGTTAATTTCTACTTGTTTGAGAACCTTTTTCAAGTTCATTATTCCTTTTATATGACTTTTTGACATGTCATTACCATTATGTAATTATTTAAGTTAATAACGGTCGTTTTAACGATCATTGGTACTTTAGTCAAAAATAAACCCTTTATAATTACAAGTTGTTCATGTATCCATTATATCCAGAATTATAATCATGATGTATATATCATACATATCATATATATCTATTATATACATTCATTTATAACATTAAATAATTATTTAGAGGTAAGAAATGAAATGCACCGTTCATGGAGACGGTAAGCTGTACGTACGCATGAACGCTACTTTCATTTCTATTTCATATTTTATAGAATGGAATCATAATGATATAAAGGTATATTATAATTCCAGTGTAATATCATAAATTATATCATAACTCCATCCTTTATAAATCCCACATATGGTATTTAACGAATCAAATAACTTTGAAGGGGTGGTAGTCCACACTTCCTTAAATGAAGATATCACGTTTACCCATAATAAAAACCATAAAGGTATGCCCAAAATGAAAAATAAATAAGCTTAAGGAAAACATAAAAATATTTTATATCATATATCAATATATTTTCATCTTAATGGCCACCTTTTATGGTGTTAAAAGAATGTTGAACAATCATCATTTTGGGAGGCCGAAATTTTCCATCCCCAGAAACAGTATGTTCTTTAACCATTAGATGTAGGTGTGTGTAAGTGTAGCTATAATAATTCTTATAAAAACATCCTAGTATATTTAATATACTGTAGTTTTTACAAAATAAATGAATAAAAAGAGTTTAGGGGGTTGGAGAAGTAAAATAAAACAAAAGGACTCAAGTGAAGACATTACCTTAAAATCGGGTAAATTCCTTTGCTTTGAGCTCAAAGGCTTCCTTGTGAAGACTTCTGACCAAAGTGAGGCTTCAAGGAGTAAGAGAGGGATGTGGAGAGATAAAATGGGCAGGGTTTGGCCGAGGAAAAGGCTTTTAAGTGTGAGTAAGGAGGTAGAGGTGGGGGCCTTTTATAAGAGGAGAAGAGGGGCACTGTTGGAAATTAAAGAAATGTTACATTATTTTAAAATGAGTATCAGATTCAAAAGGTCCCACATTGATATAATTATAGGTTAAGGTTATAAGGGTTCTAAATCCACCCATAAAATAGGTTTTGGTCTTGTGTAGGGCATTGATTTTACATTATCATTTCATTTTATTTAAATCCTTTATTAATGAGGTAATCGCTGCATCATCATGATGTCATAAATAATTTAATTTATTTAATGTATAAAAATTATAAAAAATTACTATGATGTAGGAAATATTTTGAGCTTTCCAATGACTATTTATAATAAAAAACCTGACTTGTATAACCCCATGTAAATATTTTTTGGGTAAAATAACTCATGTTTGTGTCATTTTTTACTTTAACATTAAATAAAAAGTTATTTATGTCATTTCCAAACCAAAGTGGCTATATGGGGTCCCCAAGTTGACCCATGGATTGTATTGGTCGGCCATGGAACATACAATAAGGGTAGGACATGTGTCAAGCTCATCTAATATTATTAAAACATTATTTTTACCTTAAACTACACTAATTCCCTCTAATCGCGATTAAAAACATAAAAGTTACTATTGACCAAAAAATTATGTTAATCTCATTGAACCACATTTTACTTCTTAATGAAAACCATGTATGTCGGATTTTTGAAAATCAAATCACAGAAGTGTCATAGTTTCATTTAAACAAAAAATCAGTTTCTTTAACTACCACTTAGTGGTTTCACTATTCATCAAAAATTGAAGTTTTTCAGAAAAATACCAAAACTTAACCCTAAGCTATACTTTATATTCCGAATACAAAAATGATGTCTATTTTACAAAAATCAAACATATAAGTTGAATTAATTAATTTAATAATTAATTCCCGCTGTCAGAGCAAATAGCGTGTTTTTATGAAACAATAAGTATCAATAGATTGACACTAGTTTAAGTCCAATTTCAATGTGAAATTAATTTAAATGACCACTATTGGATTAAATGGTAAAAATATATTCTAATTTCACTTTAAAACCAATTAAAAAGATAATCTAATCATATAAATAAATTGGATTAAAAAAAAAGTTTTGATGTAAAATGCAGTATTTTTCACTATTCATTAAAAAATGAACATTGTCAGAAAAATAAAAAAATTCACACAAAGTAAATTTTTATGTCCCAATCATAAAGAATAAGTTTATTTTGACAAATATATCTTATAAAATTGTAAAAAGTTAGATTTAAAAATGGTTTTCCATCAAAAGGCAGTAAAACAATCTTTTAAAAATATTAGTGTATTTCATGCTTAAGATTGGATTTATTTTCATTTTAAGCCTCTAAAAAACTATCCAATTCATTAATAGGAATAAATAAAAATATCTATTATTCATTACATGGGATGTTACATTCTTCACCCCTTTAGAAAATTGTGTCCCCTCAATTTATTTACAAATCGAATAAATGAGGGTTCTTATCCCTCATTGCATTTTCAGATTCCCATGTTGCCTCTTCCGTCATGTGGTTTGTACACAAACCTTTACCTGATTAATCACCTTATTCCGTAACACTTGCTCCCTATGGTCAAGAATATAGACCGTATGTTCCTCATAAGATAGGTTCTCTTCCAGCTGAACTACCTCTGGACTCAAAACATGAGATGGATCTGGCATATACTTTCTCAACATCGAAACATGAAAAACATTGTGTACCTGAGAGAAACTCGGAGGTAAAGCCACTCAGTAAGCAACTGATCCAACTCTCTCCAGAATTTCATATGGTCCAATGAACCTTGGACTCAGCTTTCATTTCTTACCAAATCGCATCACACTTTTCCATGGTGATACTTTGAGAAAAACATGATCGCCTACCTCAAAAGAGAGATCCTTCCTCCTGTTGTCCGCATAAATCTTCTGCCCGCTCTGAGCTGTTCTCATGTGTTTCTGAATCAGCTGAACTTTTTCTGCCATCTCTTTTACCAATTCTGGTCCCATCAACTTCCTTTCACCCACTTCATCCCAGAAATCTGGAGTTCGACACCGCTTCCCATATAATGCATCAAATGGTTCCATCTGTATACTAGAATGAAAAATATTATTATATGAAAATTCAACCAAAGAAAGATATTAGTCCCAACTTCCCTGATAATCCATAGAGCAAGAACATAGCATATCCTCCAATGTCTGAATTGTTCGTTCTGACTGCCCATCTGATTGGGGATGAAATGCTGTACTAAAATTTAATTCAGTACCCAACGACTTCTGAAGGCCATTCCAAAAGTTAGAAGTAAACCTGAGATCACGATCGGATACAATGGAGAGAGGAACTCCATGTAACCTGACTATCTCTTTAAGATACAAACGGGAAATTCGATCTAGAGAGAAAGTATCTCGTATAGCAAGGAAATGAGCAGATTTAGTCAAGCGATCTACAATAACCCAGATTGCATTATTACCTCGATATGTCTTTGGTAATCCCACAACAAAGTCCATGGTTATATTCTCACATTTCCACTCTGGCACTAGTAATGGATGAAACATCCCTTTCGGTAACTGCCTCTCTGCTTTAACCTGTTGACAAGTCAAACACTTCACAGTAAAATCAGCAATATCTCTTTTCAATCTATCCCACCAGTAATACTTCCGCAGATCTTTGTACATCTTAGTACTGCCTGGATGAACTGAAAACGGAGAACTATGAGCATCATATAACAACTCTCTCTTCAACTGTGAATCACAAGGCACACAAAATCTCTTCCCAAATCTCAAAACACAATCATTATCAATGTTTAATTCAGGAAACTTACCCTTCTGAACTAGCTCTACCTTTTTCTGCAACTCACTATCCTGCTTCTGTGCTTTCTTGATTCTGTCTGATAGAGAAGATCCCACTAATACCTAAAACAAAACATAAGAAATTCCTACTCCAACAAAATCTATGCCAAAGTTCATAGAATCCTTAACCAAAGGATCACATTCCAAACACAACATTTTTAATGAAGAATTACTTTTTCGACTCAAAGCTTCGGCCACTTTATTTTCTTTTCCCGGATGGTAATGAATTGTACAATCATAATCCTTGATTAATTCTAGCCATCTCCTTTGTCTCATGTTCAATTATTTCTGAGTGAATATATACATTAAACTTTTGTGATCGGTATATATTTCCCACTTTACTCCATACAAATGATGCCTCTAAATTTTTAAAGTGAAAAAAACAACAGCTAATTCCAAATCATGTGTAGGGTAATTTACCTCATGAGTTTTCAACTGTCGTGAAGCATAAGCAATTACCTGATCATTATGCATTAGGACACAACCAAGTCCTTTCAATGAAGCATCTCTGTAGATAACAAACTCACCATTCCTGGAAGGTAGTGCCAAAACTGGATCATTCACCAATCTTCTTTTCAACTCCTGAAAACAATCATCACATTCTTTTATCCAGATAAACTTAACACCCTTCCATGTTAGCTAGTCATTGGAATAGATAACTGTGAAAAATTTCTAACAAATCTTTGGTAATAGACTGCCAAACCAAGGAAGCTACGAATCATAGTTACATTTGTGGGTCTTGTCCAGTCTTCCACAACTTTTGTTTTTGCAGGTTCAACAGTTATCCCATATTTTGAAACAACGTAACCAAGGAAAGAAATTCGTTGCAACCAAAACTCACACTTGCTGAATTTCCCATAAAATTTCTTTTCTTTTATTGTTTTCAAAATAACCCTTAAATGTATTTCATGCTCCTCTTTACTTTTAGAAAACACCAAAATATCATCAATGAAAACCACCACAAACTTATCCAAGAACTCATGGAAAATTCTATTCATTAAGTCCATGAATACAGCAGGTGCATTGGTTAGCCCAAAAGGAATTACAACAAATTTATAATGGCAATATCTTGTACGAAATGTAGTCTTTGGAACATCTGCTTCCATTACCTTCAGCTGATGGTACCCCGATCTCAGGTCATTCTTTGAAAAAAACTGAGCTCCCTATAGTTGATCAAACAAATCATCAATATGAGGCAAAGGATATTTGTTCTTAACAGTGATGTTATTCAAGGCTCTATAATCAATGCAAAGTCTCATAGAACCATCTTTCTTTTTAACAAATAAAACAGGAGCTCCCCATGGTGACGTGCTAGGTCAAATGAAACCTTTCTCTAATAAATTTTGAAATTTCTCCTTCAACTCTAAAAGTTCAATTTGAGCCATTCAATAAGGGGGTTTTGAAATTGGCTTAGCATCAGGAACTAAGTCAACAGTAAACTCAACATCCCGATCTGGTATTATTCTAGGAAACTCATCAAGAAAAACTTCAGGATACTCATTTACCACTGGCACATCATTAATCTGAGCAGTTCCTTTATTTTCAACGATGTGTGCAAGGTAACATTCATTTCCATCTTTTACAAGTTTCTCAGCCTCTTGATATGTTATCAAAAGTAAGGGTTCATTCTTTTACACAAACTGAAAGTCTTTCTAAAAAGAAACTTCTTTATCTCTACAGTCAATCTTAGCATGGTAAATTGAGAGCCAATCCATACCCAGGATAACATCAAACTCTACTAGAGGTAGAACAATAAGGTTTTCAATTAGGTTCTTTCCACTTATAAGGATAGGAAGATTCTTATAAATTATTTTTGCCTTAACATTTCCCCTAGGTGTTTTTAGCACAAGTTCAGGAGTCATTTCTTGAGATGGTATTCCCATTTTACTAGAAAAGGTTTCAGAGAATAAAGAATGTGTAGACCCCGAATCAAACAATACACTGGCATAATCTGAAAAAACAAACAAAGTACCTGATACAACTTCATTTGATGGCCCGACATCTGCTGAAGTAGTTGAAAATGATTTCACCACCCCATTCTGCTTATATTCTAACTGCTTCCCATCACTCGAGATCTTTTTCGGACACTAATTTTCATAGTGACCCATCTCATTGCACTTAAAAAATTTCACTAACTGTAAATCAAATTTTAACTTACCATCACCTTGATCTTTTTCAGTGCAATCACGAGCCTTATGTCCCATCTTACCACATCGGTAGCACTTTCCAGAATTCAGAAGACATTCCCCAGCATGCCTTTTGCCACATTTATCACAAACTGGAAACTTAGATTTATTACCATCAGACTTTTTTGAAGAATTCTTCCCTTTCTCCTGTCACCTCGGTCTCTTCCTCTGCTGGTTGTTATAGGACACTCGATCATCGACAAACTCCATTTCCACCTTCTCAGCACATCGAACAAGCTTTTCATAACTTTGCAACTCACGAGAATCAAATTCCCTTCGATATTTTGGCTTTAATCCTGAGTAAAAACGATTGATTTTACTATCAAGGTCTCAGATAAAATTTGGAGCATACCTTGCCAATCGAGTTAACCTTTTTTCATAGGTAGCCACTGAGTCTTCATCTTGCATCAATTCCAAGAATTTTTTTTCCATCCTAAGTCGAACAGCCTTAGGAAAATAATTTTCAATAAACATACCTTTGAATTCATCCCAGTCGAGAGCATCAATCTCATCAGTGTCCCTGATATTTCTAACCATCGACCACCACTGATCTGCTTCACCCTTTAAACGGTAAATAGCATGACTAACCTTTTGATTGTATGAACACCCCATGACATCGAAAATCTTCTCCAGTGCTTTAATCCACCCTTTAGCTAACACAGGGTTAGATGATCCTCTGAATGATGGGGGATGTTTCCTCATGAAATGTTCCACCACTGAAATGTTCCTCTGAGGTTGATCTGGCTGATCTCGTGTATGGATACCACCAACATTTATCGCTTGGGTCAACTGTGCCATTACTTCAACAAACTATTCAGTTACAATTCCGACCATCTCAGGATTCTGATTCGGAAGGTTATTTCCTTCTATATGCCTTCCTAGCACTGCTTCCTTATTTCCTCTACGGAAAACCATTCTGAACAAACATGTCTTAGATGAAGGAACATGGTAATCTTCAAATGCTATATCATTTCAATTTGACCGTAAAATAAATATTTTAGGATAATCATTTAATAGAATTCTAACTCCTAAAGTTATCTAAACCGACCTTTGATACCAACTATAAGGCCCCAGCCTTAAACCTTACATAATCTTGAGTTATTACAACATTAGACATTAAAGATCTTTTCGGTTTTAGAGTTTTAGAGAATTAGATCATAAAACTTGCATTACATTCCACATTTAAATAAAGTGGTTACATAAAGATAGTATTCATTTTTTTCCATCAACGGAACTTATTTAATATAAAACATTGATTCTTTCTTGACACTTCCTTGACACTATCATCATATCATGTACCTTTCCCTTGACCTGTGAAAAATATTTCAAAAAAACATGGGATGAGCATAAAAAGCTCAGTATGGGTTATAAAAATATGGAAAGGAAACATGAGTTCATATATACATAAGAATGAAATCATACTTTACCCATAAAACATAAGCACTTTAACATACCTCATCAAATCATGAATAAATCATAGAAATCATAAGACATAAAGGTAACTTGAGGTATTCATAACATTCTTGCGTAGGGAGTAACCCTCTTAGTTACGTTTGGAATAGCCATCATAGTATATTCCCTAAATCTCTTCGGAGAAACCTTAACGTTTAACTCCTTCACGTTACCCAATGCATTGGAGAGCTATATCGGGCTCACCCGCCCTTAGTTTATCACAGAACCACCCGTCTTCATAATAATTCCCAAGAACCTCAACATAATCGTATCACATAAAACATGCATAAAGGAAACATAACATTTCCACATTTAAATAACAAGATATCAATACAACACATTGATATAAAACAAATTATGAAAACCATTTTCAATACCAAAATAAATGAAAAGTAAAACATGGTATTTATTTTTCTTAAAAAAAGGTATGGCTTTTAGAGGAAGCCGAAACTCAAATAATGGTCACGGTGGCGGAGAAGTCGTTGTCGCCGCATACGTATGAAAAAAACATTCCCTTTTGTCATTTAGTAAAACGATTCGTATAAAAAAGATTTATTTTGGATAAAATTAAAAGTAAAAGGGGTTTATACATCGTATATAATAAGGTTGTGTATAAAATAAAATATGCCTCAATGAAAGGATATTGAGACGAAGTCCCATACCTCAGGTCCAACTTGACTCGATCGTTCTTTAATCTCTTGAATAATAAACTTGAGTTAATTTCTAGTTGTTTAAGAACCTTTTTCAATTTCATTATTCCTTTTATATCACTTATTGCCATGTCATTAACACTATGTAATTATTTAAGTTAATAACGGTTGTTTTAACGATCATTGGTACTTGAGTAAAAAATAAACTGTTTATAATTACAAGTTGTTCATGTATCCATTATATCCAGAATTATAATCATGTTTTATATATCATAAATATCTAGTATATCCATGCATTTATAATATTACATAATTATTTAGAGGTAAGAAATGAAATGCACCGTTCATGGAGACAGTAAGCCGTACGTACGCATGAACGCTACTTTATTTCTATTTTGTAGTTTATAGAATGGAATCATAATGATATAAAGGTATATTATAATTCTAGTTTAATATCATATATAATATCATAACTCCATCCTTTATACATCTCACATATGGTATTTCACGAATCAAATCACTTTGAGGGGGCGGTAGTCCGCACTTCCTTAAATGAAGATATCGTGTTTACCCATGATGGAAACCATAAAGGTATGCCCAAAATGAAAAATAAAGAAGCTTAAGGAAAACATACACATATTGTATATCATATAGAAATATAGTGTCATCTTAATGGTCACCTTTGAAGGTGTTAAAATAATGTTGAACAATCATCATTTCGGGAGGCCGAAATTCACCATCCACGGAAACAGTATGTTCTTTAACCATTAGATGTAGGTGTGTGTAAGTGTAGCTCGAATAATTCTTATAACAACATCCTACTATATTGAAGATACTGGATTTGTTACAAAAGAAATTAATAAAAATATTTTAGGTGGTTGGAGAAGTAAAATAAAACAAAATGACTCAAGTGAAGACATTACCTTAAAATCGGGTAACTCCCTTTGGTTTGAGCTCAAAGGCTTCCTTGGGAAGACTTTTTCCCAAAGTGAGGCTTCAAGGAGTAAAAGAGGGATGTGGAGAGACAAAATGGGCAGGGGTTGGCCGAGCCAAAGGCTTTGTAAGTGTGGGTAAGGAGGTAGAGGTGGGGGCCTTTTATAAGAGGAGAGGAGGGGCACTCTTGGAAAGTAAAGAAATGTTACATTATTTTAAAATGAGTTTCGGATTAAAAAGGTCCCACATTGTTATAATTCGAGTGTAAGGTGATAAGGTTTCTAAATCCACCCATCCAATAGGTTTTGGACATGTCTAGGTCATATATTTTACATTATCATTTCATTTTATTTAAATCCTTTATTAATGAGGTAATCGCTCCATCATCATGATGTCATATATAATTTACTTTATTTAAATTCTAAAAATTATAAAAAAATACTATGATGTAGGAAATCGTTTTATCTTTACAATTACTATTTATAATAAAAAATCTGACTTGTATAACCCCATGTAAAAATTGTTTTAGTAAAATAACTCCTCTTTGTGTCATTTTTACTTTAACATTAAATAAAAAGTTATTTATGTCATTTCCCAACCAAAGTGGATCCATGGGGTCCCCAAGTTGACCCATGGATTTTCTTGGCTGGCCATGACACATACAATAAGGGTAGGACATGTGTCAAGCTCATCTCATATTATTGAAACATTATTTTTACCTTAAACTACACTAATTCCCTCTAATCGCGATTAAAAACATAAAAGTTACTATTCACCAAAAAATTATTTTAATCTCATTGAACCACATTTTACTTCTTAATGAAAACCATGTATGTCGGATTTTTGAAAATCAAATCACAGAAGTGGCAATGTTTCATTTAAACGAAAAATCAGTTTCTTTAACTACCACTTAGTGGTTTCACTATTCACAAAAAATTGAAGTTTTTCAGAAAAAAAACAAAACCTCACCCTAAGATATACTTGATATTCCGAATTTAAAAATGATTTCTATTTTACAAAATTCAAAACATATAAGTTTTATTAATTAATTTAATAATTAATTCCCGTTGTCAGAGCAAATAGCGTGTTTTTATGAAATAATAAGTATCAAAAGATTGACACTAGTTTAAGTCCAATTTCAAAGTGAAATTAATTTCAATGACCACTATTGGATTAAATGGTAAAAATATATTCTAATTTCACTTTAAAACCAATTCAAAAGATAATATAATCATATAAATAAATTAGATTAAAAAGCAGTTTTGATGTAAAATGCAGTATTTTTCACTATTCATTAAAAAATGAACATTGTTAGAAAAATACCAAAAATTCACACAAATTAAATTTTGATGTCCCAATAATAAATAATAAGTTTATTTTGACAAACATAGCTTATAAAATTGTCAAAATATAGATTTAAAAATGGTTTTCCATCAAAAGGCAGTAAAACAATCTTTTAAAAATATTAGTGTATTTCATGCTTAAGATTGGATTTATTTTCATTTTAAGCCTCTAAAACACTATCCAATTAATTAATTGGCATATATAAAAATATCTATTATTAATTACTTACTTGGGATGTTACAAATTACTTAAGTAAAATGTCAGTTTTAAACAATAATGTAGTGTTTTTTCACTATTCATCAAAAATTGAATGTTTTTAGAAAAATACCAAAAAATCACCATAAATCTAATTTGGATATTACAAATTAAAAAATGAAGTCCATTTTGAAAAATAAAATTTATAAAATTTCAAAAATCAAGTATTACTATTCATAATGACTAGTTTGATTGGTCATGGTGTGTTAAAACTCCATATTGCGTACAACGCAAACTACTACATTATTCAAAGGGAAACGTACCATGGAAGTTTGGGGTGTTAAATTATCCCAACCTTAAAATAATTTCATCTTCAAAATTTAAAATACATTACTGCATAAAAATATTCTTGTGGTTCATCATCATAATTTCCTCGGGTTCCCACGTTGCTTCTTCCATCTTATGGTTTCTCCATAGAACTTCTACCAGAAGATTCGTCCATTTTCTCAACACTTGATCTCTGGTATCAAGAATCGTTATAGGCTCATCACAATAAGAAAGATCATATTCCAGTTCAATTTCTTCATAGGTGAGTACATGAGTTCGGTCAGGGATATATTTTCTCAATAGTGATACGTGGAAAACATCATGAACTTTGAGGAAACTTGGAGGTATTTCCAAAAGATAAGCCACAACTCCATTTCATTATAGAATTTCGAAAGGTTCGATGTACCTGGGACTCAATTTACCGTTCATACCGAATTGTATAACAACCTTCCATGGAGATAACTTCAAGAAAACATAATCTCCTACTTGAAATTCCAAATCCTTCCCCTGATTACTGGCATAGCTCTTTTGCCTATTTTGAGCTTCCTTGATGTGAGTTTGGATAATCATCAACTTTTTCATTATTTCCTCAACATGTTCTAGGCCAATGAGTTTTCTTACACCAACATCATCCCAACATGTTGGTGTGAGACATCTATTTCCATATAAATCTTTATATGGTGCCATATAAATACTTTAATGGAAGCTATTATTATAGAAAAATTCTATCAGAGGTAAATATTGATCTGATATATATTGAAAGTCGTGTGAGAAATATCTCAACATGTCTTCTACAGTTTTAATTGTCCATTCTGATTGTCCATTAGTTTGAGGGTGGTAGGTAGTTCTCAAACAAAGTTCAATATCTAGAGGCTTCTAAAGACTTTTCTAGAATCTTGATGTAAAACAGGGATCATGATTAGAAAAAATTGATAGGGGTACTCTATTATGTCTTAAAACATCATTAATATATATTCTTCCCATACGTTCAAGTGGTAAATATTCTATTATAGCAATAAAATGTGCTGACTTGGTAAGATGATCAACAATGACCCATATTGCATCACTTCTTCTAGATGTATTTGGTAGCTCCATGAAAAAGTCCATCGTAATATTATCCCATTTCCACTCAGGTATGGGAAGAGGTTTTATGAATCATCCAGGCTATTTCCGTCCAGCTTTAACTTGTTTAAAAACCATACATCTTGACAGAAATTCAGGAATCTCCCTCTTCATGTTGTCCCATAAAAAAATTACTTCAAATATCTATACATCTCGGTGCTCCCAGAGAGTATAGAGAAATATGAGCTATGAGCATCATCAAACAATTCCCTTTTTTGATCAGGTATATTGGTAACACAAAGTATCTTCCCAAATTTCAAAATTCCATCTTCATATACAATGTCACTCAATATTCCATCATTTACAGTGTTAATATTCTTTTGAATGTCTTCATTATCAGTATAATGATTCTTTATCTTTTCTAGTAAAGATGGTTTGCAAGCCATTTGAAAAAGTATTGATGTTTCACCTTCCATGGTTTCCGAATCATATTTACTTGAGTAGTTCAAGCTATCTACTTTGTCTCATGTTGTGTTATTTTTGTGAGAAAAATATACTTCAAAATCTAGTGATTAGTATAAATCTCACATTTTTGACCATATAGATAGTGTCTCTATATCTTCATAGAAAATATTAGAGCAGATAACTCAAGATCTTGAGTGGGATGGTTTTTCTCATTAATTTGTAGATGTAGTTATTCATAAGAAATAAATCTATTATTCTGCATAAGGACACAACCATTTCCTTTCTTTAAAGAATCACAATAAATAAAAATCCCATTGTTCCCTGATGGTAGAGTCAAGATAGAATATTTGACTAATCTTCTCTTCAGTTATTCAAAATATTCTTCCCAATATTTTGTCCATATAAATTCAACCCCTTCATGTGTGAGCTCCGTTAGTGGGTTTTCCATCTAGGAAAAATTCTGGACGAAATGTCGATAATAACCTGCTAAACCTATAAAACTGCATACCTCAGTCAAACTCGTCGGCGCTAGAAATTCATGTATTTCCTTGGTCTTTGAAGGATCAATAGAGATTCCATACTTAGAGATAATATGTCCAAGAAAAGAAATCTCATGAAGCTAGAATTCACCCTTTCTAAACTTCCCATATAATTCATTTTTTAGGGGTTTTAGAATAGTGCACATGTGATTTTCATGATTTTTTTATATTTTTGAGTATACCAAGATATCATCAATAAATAACACTAAAAATTCATCCAAATATTCATTGAAAATGCTATATATTAAATTCATGAAGGTAGAGGGTGCATTAGTCAATCCAAAAGGCATTACTTTAAACTCATAATGCCCGTACCTGATTTGAAATGCTATTTTCAGAATGTCTTCCTTTTTATCAAACAACTGATGATATCCAGGTCGAAGGTCAATCTTTGAAAAATATTAAGCTCCATGAAGTTTGTAGAATAAATCATCAATGTGAGGTAGGGGATACTTGTTCTTTATTTTTATAGCATTGATCTCCCAGTAGTCAATGCACAACCTCATAGATCCATATTTCTTCTTAACAAAAAGGATTGAGGATCCCCATAGAGAAACAATAGGGTGATTAAATCCCTTATTACTCAATTATTCTAGTTGTTTCTTTAGTTCCACTCATTCCTCAGTGGCCATTCTATAAGGTGTCTTTAATATTGTCCTTGAACTATGAATTAAATAAATGAAAAACTCAATTTCTCATTCTAGATGATTTCTAGGTAAATCTCTTGGAAACCAATCAACATATTCTCGCACAATAGCTCTACTAAATTCAATTATTGGGGAAGAAGAAAATGAAATAATTATGGGTGAGGAAAAGAATGTTTGAATAGAGTATGTACCTATTGTGCGAGAATATGTTGATTGGTTTCCAAGAGATTTAGAGAATTTCCATTATGTCTTCTTCTCTTGCTTTTATTTGAAGTTATAAGACTTAGAGAATTCCCATTATGTCTTGTTAGGGCATGAGACAATATTTTCAAATGATGAAAATGATTGTGAGACTAGTTCTCAACAGAGAAATAGTTTTAACCTATCAAATTATCTATCAATATTACTCCTTGTGTTATATATATAATCTACTTCATGCCTTGCTATCCTTGTTATGTTATCCTATACTTTGCGATATTCTCATCCTCCTTTTCCTCATACTCAAAAATTGTCTTTCCATATCTGGTAAATGGTAATGAAGAAAGTATTTTTCTAAGAAAATATCTTTAAAATCCCTCCATTATGTGTTCAATACTTATTCATCTTCCTTTGTGTTTTTTATTAATGGACACTATTGATCTACATCTCTCATGAGGTGACAAATAGCCACGAAAACGTTTTGCCTTTCGCTACCCCCCAGGCATGAAATTTTCTTATAAGTATCTTATCAATTGCTTAGAAACTAATGGATTTGTACTACCAATGAATGTTGGTGGTTTTTGCCTCATGAAGCAGTATAATGTTGATCCTCCACATTTTGGATTAGGTTGCTTCATACAGGTAAGGTTATTATTCATAACCCGAGTGAGTTGTCTCTCTATGGTGATAAACTAATCAGTACGAGTTTCATCAACAGCTCCACTATAATTATCTTGCATAGGTGGGAATTCCCTATATGGATTATGTTCATTGATACAGTTTCCATTCCTTCCACTAGCCGCCATTTTTAAACAATGGAATACACTAGATTAGTTTATGAACCGTAATACAAAATTACAAATGTGTAAAACACTTAACATAAATTGAACAATTTATGGATATAATCCATAATCATAAAAAAATGTTTTATTTGAGGAGGTATATACTCATAAATCCTTCATAATGGGTTGTAAAGAAAATTTCAATTATTCTAAGCATATCCCCTAGGAGTGTCATAACCAAGAGTGCAGCAAGGCGTGTTGTCATGTACTAGGATACCCCAAGTCAAGCCTAAAACACCTTTTCGGATTTTTCACTCCTAGGTACATCTATGCTAGAGCTGACTCTACCTGCTCATATCCAGCCAGGGATGTATTTCTTGGAAAATACACAAAATCTCTAAATGACCAAAATTCTAGGATGTTCTTCTATACCGATCCTCAAAGTCTATCTTAGGGAGATGTTCTCTAATCAAAGTATATCTAAATCTAGTTACCATGGTTTTTACTAAACTTCCTCTGATACCATATATAATGCCCCAAACTTAGTTACCCAAACATGGTTCATTATTACATAACATTGGCATGATCACAAGGGATTAAAATCCCGAAAGACCGATCTGTTTAGTAGCCATGGAAGTACTAGATACATTCATAAGTTTTAAATTTCATCAGAAAATGAAGAACAAAAACAAAATTGTCTCCTTTTATTACATTCATCTCTTTTAATATCCCTAAAGGTTAGTCATAATATACTTCTTCACATCCTGGGAAAAATAAAACTTATAAAGGGGTGAGCTTAGATGCATAGAAAGGATAACAATATAGTGGAAACTTTAAAAAATGTCCATAAAAATTTAAGGCAATGTATAAGACTAAAAACAACCCATTTAAACTTCATCAAAATATAGAGATGATAAATCAAATAATTCCATTTACTTATTCACATGGGTATTCTACTAGTTGAATAATCACATGTAATATCAATAGCTAATTTCATAATGTTGGAATGCATAATGACAAACTTCTTAACCACATGGTCGAGGCCTTCTTCCAAGACTAAATATAATATTTTTTCAATGCCTTGTTCCAAGACACTAGTTTTTATCATGACACCTACCGATGCATCAAGGAGCTATAGCGGACTCCACCTGTCACTTACTATGTCTAATGCATTCCTCATTTGAAAAGGTTTAAACATAACATAAACATTAATATTAAAAATAGCATAAGAAATGTCAATACTTTTTCCATAAACCATGAATGGTGTAAAAATAACACATCCACAATCAAATATATCACAAAACATTTAATACAATATGGAATATTTGAATCATAACAATCAACTTCAAACAAGCTTAAAATCCATCAAAGGATGCTAACATAGATGAAATCAAAAAATTTTGTAGAGAAATATATTTTTCAATTTTGAAATAATTTAAAGTTATATAATTATAAAGCAAAACATTTATTTTGAAAATATTTTTAAAATATTGTATGGGAAGCTTAAATGATGTTATAATAGTGTAAAATATCCTCACCCGCTGTATAAGTTATAAAATGACATTCTTACCTTAATTTTGTTGAGAAGGTCATAAAGTACCTTGTTTGGAAAATGACGGAAAGATTCATTTCAAAATTTATTTGGAAAAATAAGGGTATAAATGACTTTAACCCATAGTCTTGTAAATAGTAAAAAAATTGAATTATATTTTTAAGAAAACACGGATGTGGATGATAAAGAGGTCCTAGTAGATACTTACGTATTAAAAACCTTGGATAAGTAAAGTGATTGTAGAATTAACCCTTTCCTTGTAATTTTACTTAGTCAATGGTAAATTAACCACCAGTATAATAATTAAATAATTGTTATTAAATTATACAATAATCTTATACATAAATATGATATCATATATTATTTTCTAATATTTTCTTTTTTAATAATATTTTAGTAGTTTCATTGTTTTAGGTGTTAACTGATTTTGTTTCCTTTATATTATTGGTTACGTAAGCCATGTTTGATATGAATATAATGTATTTTATTCATATATAGAATTATATTATGTTCATAATAATTATTTTTTATCATAAAATGAAAATTATTATTGAATGATTACAATGGAGAATTAATCTCATCGCCTTCGTGGAGACGGTAATTCGTACGTACATACGAGCGACAATATCATTAGATTGATGGTCGAATAATTTGTAATTGGATGGTATATCATATATAAATAATAATTTAAATGATATATTTATTATTTACATTATTTATACTCATTATTATACCCATCCAAATAATGATGTGTTTGAATAACAAACTACACCATGACGTGGAGACGGTAAGTCATTTGTATGCATGTATGGTGACTTTGTAATTTATAGGATGGATAGAATAATAAATATTGTTGTACCATATTTATAATAACATAAAAGTATTTAGAAGGTAATGGATTTATTATTTTGGTATGGAAACAAAACAGAAACAGGAAGTGGAAGAAGAAAAGAACTTGAAAGAGGGTGGTGAAATTATTACCTTTTCTTCGGGGGTTTCCTTTTGAGTTGATCAAAAGGGATCCTTCAGTTGGATTTATGATCAAAGTAAGGAATCCAGGTTTAAGGGAGGATATTTGAAAAGATATTTGGGAAAGGTCTGGCTGAGACAAATGGATTTTGAGCTGTGAATTTTAGAAAAGGAGAAGTACCCTTTTATAAGAGAGGTTAAGGTCACTTTAGAAAAATATTGAAATATTTTTTTATAATAAAACAATTTTTTGTTTATAATGGATAAAAAATGATCTATTTCTAGGATAAGGTGGGTATGGGTCTAAAACCTTTCAACCAATAGGTTTTAGATAGTTTTAGTTCACCATATTAACCTTATCTCTTAAGTTTAACTCTTAGTAGAATAGTTTTACATTTACCATGTCTCTTTGCATTTTTTTATTATATGGTTAATAAACATACTATAACAAGCCAACCTAACCCCACAGGGTTTAGTATTAATATATATAGATTTATTTAATTCCTTTTCCCAATCTTTATAGTTTTAAGAATATTATATCAATACATAATATAATATTTTTTTAAAAAACTCAATTACATCAATTTTGACACTATTTAGTATTTGATTTTTTTGAAATCCACAAAAACTTTATCACTTCGAATAAAATTTTTATAATCATCCCTTACATGTCATATTTTTGTATAAAATTATTGGAATTCATCATATGTCTAAATTTACATTTATTTGGATATTTATAATATCAATTATATTAATATTTCATTATTAAGGTAACCACTACATCATCATTGTGTCATAAATAAATTAAATTATTTAATATCTAAAAATTATTAATAAAATACCATTATGTATTAAGTATTTTTATATTTCTAATGAATATATATAGTCGAATTTATATTGTGTATAACTCTATATTAAAAATGGTTTTGTTATTAAACATTGAATTAAACTCTTCTTTAAATAAATTAATAATAAATGTATGAATCTAATCCATGTAGACCATATAAGATAATATTTTATCCCAAAGGTTTTTTTGGTCTATTTACACATATCCACTAGAATTACGACATGTTTTTGGGTAATTATAATATCATTTTTACCCTTAATTACCCTATTTACTTTTAACCGGGGTAATAAAAGTTAAAAGTTACTATTCACCAAAAATTATTTTCATCTTATTGAACCACATTTTACATACTAATGTTAGACATGTCTCTAGGATTTTTGAAATTCAACTCACAGAAGTGGTAAAATTATGTTTTATGAAAAATTTCAAATGCTCCTAGAAGGTGGGTAGAAGACGGCAAAAAGTTCAATAAAATTTTACATATGTAAAATTATTATAAAATGAATTAAACGAATTAAATTGAACATATATAGGTATTATGTATCTATTTTGACCTAAAATAAAATAAATTAAAGTAACAAATTAATTATATAAAAAGTCGGGTTTAAACAATAACGCAATATTTTTCACTATTCATCATAAATTGAAAGCTTTCAAAAAATACAAAAAATTCACCCTAAGCTAATTTCGATATTCCAAATTCAAAAATTAATATGATTTTGAAAAATAAAAAATAAAAAATTTAAAAAATTGGGTATTACTATTCATAATGGCTAGTTTGATTGGTCATGGTGTGTTAAAACTCCATGCTGCGTACAATGCAAGCTACTACATTATTCAAAGGGAAACACACCATGGAAGCTTGGGGTGTTATAGTATATCCTACCTTTATTGTAATCTAGAAGTATCCCACATATTTACAGTTCTAAATCACAACAAAATGAGTGAATTAATCCATTCTTTGTACTAGAAACTCTTTATTTTTATTTTTCTCCAGTGATCAGAAAATGTTTGGGCCCGAAATATATTGTGGTAACAACATGTACATCATTAAACCCCCTTACTCATGAGGGTCATGTGATATTTATTTTACCCTTATAATAACTAATTAATTCCTACATGTGTTCCTTTCTTATATTGAACCAAGAAAACCTATAAGTAAATATATTATCTTACCTTAATTAAATTAGCTTTTTCATCGTACATAACTATTATCTAAAACCTTGAATGATTCCAATGCATACAATTCAACCTGACCTTCACATGGGTAAAAATTCAATAAGGCGTCAAAAAATATTGTCTACAACTCAATTTTTCAAGGATAGAGGCTCATTAGAATCCCTTTTAACTAAACCGTTAGATCTACAACTCAATTCATTATTGTGTGTCATGGTTAAACTCTATCTTTTTAACTCCAACAGAGATAAAAAAAATAAACTCTCAGTAAGTTATTTCTAATAATTTCCTATGAGAATTATCTCTCATATTCTTAGAAAAAATTATGTAGATGACTGAGGCTCCATCAAACCTAAAAATAGGATCCAATACAATATACAAACTACTTTTCAATACATTGATAATTTTTTTTTTCAGTTTTCGATTGAATCGAGTGTGTGCAATGGAACAAAAATCCCAAAATTAAGTTCTTCAATATTTGATTCATAGTTATTCTTTATAATGGTTCTCAGTAGGCCTTGGGTAAAACACTCTATTATAATTAGCTTCGCTAGTCAGATCACAAAAAATTTAATCACTAATTGATAATTCAACCAAATATTCAAATAATCCCCATCATCAAAATCCAAAATCCGAAATTATTCTTTATGCGAGCTCATCAGCTTCAATAGAAACTCATGCTTGGTCGTCCTTGAAAAATTTTATTATCCATTGACCGCCTTCTTCAAGATCATGGCTTAAAAAAACTTTAGTCCAAGTCATCAACTCACATCAGATTCAAAGGCTGAATCACAATTCAGATTTCATTCCATATGTGTTGAATGTTCAGTCAACATCGATTTATCACTGCAAAATCCAATCCAAAATCAGATTCTTTATATTTGAAGAGGCTTTGGATGTTAGTTTCCACTGCTCCCTAATTTCTTCATGATTTTCCTTTTCAATAATTCTTGTATTTGAACACATCAATCCATTGATATTCTTTAGTTTTTAAAATGACTTCCAAATTGTGACCTTACTTGGATCTCCATTATTCGAACTCATCGTTGATTTTTTTTCCTGTAGGTCGAAGATGGTATGGTGTTGGTAAATCAACATTATATGTCTCAATGGGATCCAAATCCTTTATCAGCTTCTATTTGTTTCTTGCTGTCTCATTCGAATTCCTACTTTCGAGATAATAAATCCTAGTTATTATGATCTTGACACTTTCATGTGTTATAAAAAAATTAGGGTTGTTTCATCCATGTATTTGACTATATAATACCAATATTGGGATCTCATTCTCCATAGATCTTTAATTAGTTCTATAATATGAACATTTGGGATAAAATTCATATGGTCTGGTTTAGAAAATTCATATCAGATTACATCATTCCATGAACGTAGGATAAATTATCTTATTAGAGTTAATTTAACTTATGAAAAAACTATTTTACTGGAAAAAGAAGTGAATTATATTACACAAGATTTTCAAATAAATTATTTTATGTGAATGCCAAATATTTATGTTATGGAGAATATTTCCAATCAATAAATGGTTCGACAAAAAAATATATTATAAAAAAAAATCTAAAACATATCTCACTATTAAAAATTATATGATTTTTTTTGAAAAAATTAATCAGATTAAAAAAAGTCCACACAAAATATTTAAATCATAGAAAAAATTAATTTTTAGAAACTAAAAATTTATCAAGATAATAAGAAAAATAATTCAAATAAAATCTCCCATAAAGTAAAAAAAATTCACCACACTCAAGTATTCTTAAAAAATTAACTTATTAATTTAAATCCACAAGCCATAAATAATTTGATACTAAAAATATAATAAAATAAAATAAAGGATCATTTTAATAGTTTTGTACTAGAAACTCATAACTTTAATGAAACATTCAAAGAATAAAATCGTCATCTCAAGATCACTAATTCATTTTAATTAATTTATTTATGTTCAAAATTTTATAAAAAAATACTAGAAAATATGTGTTCATCATATAACAAAATATAGCCACATCATATTTGTTTTTGGGTTGTGGTAGCTAGATGTTTTAAGAATGTGCCATATCTTATAATAGATACCTGGCTGGTGTGTCATGTAAACTTATTCTGGTAGAAATTATATGTTACCAGGGGATCAAAATTACTATTTATTAAATTTTATGTTATAATTTTTTATATGATTTCACCTCATGTGATGAACATGGTGTTCTATATTTATGGTTCATTATGGATTTTTTTCACTTGTGTTATCCCAGATAATGGGTAGCTGAAAACTCAATAAGGGTGAATTGAGTTCCTAAAGTTTTATTCACATTAAATCACACTCTTCTTAATATGAGAGTTCAAACATTTTCCTAAATTAAAATAGTAAGTATAAATTTTAAATTTCAATGGAAAAATATTGAAAACAATGGATTTATAGTGGTTTGAGGAACCAAAATCCCCAAGTAAACTCTAACAACATTGTACTCCAAGCGTTTTGTGGTTTTCACTATAATAACCCTTCTTCTAGGTCTTCCCAACTAAGTTTAAGAAACATTAATTTACTAAAAATGTCAACGAGACTTCAATTAGACTCTCCATTAACAAGACCTATCCATGTCCTTAATAATATATTTTATAATGAGTGAAAATAAAAAGATATGAATAAACTTTTGAATAAATATTATAGCACATTGTTTCATGAATCAACTGACAGTAGATGAAGATTCATAATGAGAAAATGATAGCATTCTAGGTACAACTCTGGATGATATTCAATGAAACCGATAAACATGTAATCACCACATGATATTATTTATATGAGATGTTGTCTATGTACAAACATTCATTGTTACTATTATCAGAGTATAGATCAGTGTTTTCACATCGTTGTAGGTATCTATTGTGTCTTTTATCCATGAATCAACTAACTTTTCCTTTCAATATACTTTTTTATTTTGAACATAATAATTAAGATAATCATAATGGTTAAGTTGAAAATCAGTTGAAAAGTTGATATAACAGGCTATTAATGGCATGAATCCATTCTTTACCAATATGGAATAAGATTATATGGTTTCACTATCAATGATCTTCTTCTTCAGATCTTTCCATTATTAATAAAATGATACTTCATATAAATAAATTTTTCCATAAAGGGGAATTACCTTTTTTTTTATTTTCACTAAATGGAATAAATGATTATAAAGAGATTTTTAAAGTAATAATGATATTTTTCATAATAGTTAATTCTGCATATGATATCATACTGGTAGTATTGTTCTTGTAAAATAAACTTCCAAGAGACTTCGTAAGATAAAATAGATATTTTAATCATATTGTGCATAAGTTAAACTAAATTAAACACTATATAGGATATTTCATCCTCGTAAGATAAATATGATACTGAGGTGTGATACTTTGTTTTCACAAATTCTTCTTATATTCATAAGATAATATTTTAAAAAATTCCTTTTTGTAAGATAAATACTTCTCATAGATTTATTCTATCTGTATTATCTAGATTTTAACATAAAATAACTCAATAATCTCTTCATAAGATAATATCTTACATAGTAATATAAACATTTAAAATGAAACTTTGTAATTTTGAGTAGATGAAAGATATTCTTTTATTCTATTAAGATAAAATCTTTTTTTATAGAATAAATACTTTACACAACATAAGATAAAATCTTATTGTCCACATAAGATACATTCCTATGATAAAATTGAAATATGAAACACTTTAAATAAACTCAATAGAATAAAAGTATTGATTCTGTGCATCCTAAACATTTATAAAACTGAGATACGTTAGAAAAAAATATGTTTTCTAACAATCCTAATATTTTTTATGATCACAAAACCCATTGAAAAGAAAAAAATTTTGTGTAAGGATATTTAAAAAAACATATAAGATTTATAATCTTTTCCCTTTAAAATATGATTTTTAAAAACATGTATTCTTTATTTTTATTCTCCCTATTTTAGAATAAACATAGATATTCAATTTTCATATTCCCAATTTTCTTCTTACCATAATAAATTCTTAAATATTTCATTTTCTATATTCTACTTTTTTCTTCTCCCCCTTTTTTGATATGAAAAATAAGTACAAAAAAGAAACAGGAGCAATATTGTTCATGTACAATTTTGAATAGTTAATATCTCTAATTGTGAACAGAAGTTGGCATGTAGTTGTGTTAAAAATAGAGATCATTAATTAATTAAAAGAGATAAAATATAAAATATGAATATAGAATATAAACTAAAAAAATAAAATAGAAACATATTGACTATATAGTTAAATATATCTAAAAAAAGGTATAAAACAAATGAAATATAGAAAGAAATCATAAGACCAGAATATTGAATAGATGATAAAAACAAGATATAATCATATTGAAACCATATTATCTAAAACTTGATAAAAAGGGGAAAAATGTGTTAAAAATTTGAAATTAATAATTCATGAATTGAAATATTTTAAAAACACCGTCCAACCAAACATGATTAATTTTTTTATAAAAATACCATCCAAATGAACATCCAAGCACGAAAATTGGTAAATTTTATCAATTCTGGAATGTCAAATGATTCCTTGGAGGTGGTTTCTAGAAATATATAGGTTCAAAAAAGGGTAGAGATAAAAGAAAATCATTATCAACCATTTCTCAAATAACATCACCCAATATTAATAATTATGCTCCATGTACTGCTCAATCACTTTGAGCGATCATTAGATAAGTGTATCAGATGTTGAGAGAATCCTTCACATCTCTCACTGTATAAACGTTATATTTAGGTATAAAGGATATTATAAAAGATAAATTTTGTATGGGAAAAGATAATTCTTTAGAAAACATAATATTTTCCCTTTGATAAGTTCCAGTATGGTCAAATATTTCATTTAACCTTTGAGAAGTAGGCACATGGTGATAAATAATAGGAGGTACAAGAAGATGTCTCCCTCTAATTTGAAATAAATTATTAGAAAAATTTTAATCCTTTTTACTATTCCATTCATGTAGTAATAAAGTATTGCTTTCAAACCATTCTAGACCCACTGTGAATGATTTTCGAGGAAATTGTGTACATCTACCTTCTTAAAGAAACCAACCACTATCTTCTTTAAAACATTAAAATAATTATCTATCATACGAGATGAATGATCAATGAAAGTAGTTTCTTTTATTCTTGTATAAACTTTTCATTACAGAGGCTCAAAAAATTCATCAAGACCTTCTCATTCTTTATCATCTAAAAATACCAGATTCAAACGGATTACAACAACTTGAGATAAATCCTCAAATGAATTTAACGAAAAATTTAAAATTAATTTCAATGTTTCTATCCATTCTTTGTAATCCATTAATGATAAAACATATGTCCTTCTATAGATGATATGAACTAATATGAATTTATAGTGTATTTTATTTTTATATGGTGATGATTTCAATTTTATCTTGATAAATAGATACAATCAAATTTTAAGGAAATATAAGTAACCTTATGATATTAGCTATTAAATCCCTTTTAAAATCCTGAAATATTTTTCTAGGGAGTAGTTAATTTTTCATTGATGTAATGGAATAATTCATTGAATCTATTCCTTGATAATTATTTTCTAATCTATAAAGTACCTCCACATGATTTCCAGCTTCTCTAGTAGGTTATTCTTAGCATCTTCCTAATATATACTTACACTACAACTTTATTTTACTATCATTATATTTTGAGATATCAAATCCATAGAGAGTCCTAATTTCATTTCTGGACTCTAGGAAAAAAAATTTAGTGACTCTACTTCCAACATTAACTTTGATCACTCTATATCTCTTATTAGATATATATAATTAATTTTTAGTAATTTATGATCGTGAATGCTATGAAAAAATATGAGAAAAAGTGTCTTGATGAACTTATATTCTTCTAGAGTCATCATCTAGTTGAAATCTATCAACATTTGTTATATATTTATAAGACAATTCTAATGATTATGATCTTAGTCTTCCACTTGAAACCAACTAAGTTACATTCCATTATTATTGATCTTCTTCACTAATGATATTTTGACTAACTAGGTTAACATATTTAGTTCAAATTCTTCTAGTAATCTCAGTAGATGAAGATATTTTAACCATCATCATTGTAGTAAAAACTATTTATATGGGCCATACTTGACTTAAAATTAATAATATTATGATAGATAAGACTAAATATTTTAGGCCACAAGAAATAGGGATAATTTCTCATCCAACTGATATAGAAACAATAGGTGTACTGACTTTAGGAGCCTCTTCTCTTCTAAGAATTAACAACAACTCTTATTCATCTTCTAATTTTCATGAGATTCTTGTTACCAAGAACATATATTATATCAATAGATTTAATTGGACTTTCTATTAAAACAGTAACAACTGTAGGAACTACAACATCACTATAAAATAACATCTAAGATGACTCCCCTTGAGTATAATAAGTGTATACTCTGATGTCTTATTCAAATAATACTAACAGTAACATTTTTAAGGAATGATTCTAAAAAAACCACTTCTCTTTAAAATAATTTAGCTCAAAATTGTTAGTCCATGAAAAGGGGTTGTTGTGTTGTCATTGTTCCGTCAGAAGAAGGTAGGTCCACCCTTATTATAGGAACAAAATGATCCACTAATTACTAGTTGGTCTATACTTTTTATATTGTAAAGCATAATCCATAGCTAAATTCATTCACATTAGGTTCACCGCTTTTGTTTCATCAAATATATGTGGTTTACTTTTAAAAATGGGTTTTTTGTGTGGAGGAGGGGGTTAAATGTCTTGTATAATCTCTCAAGTTGGGATTTTCATTTTATATCTCTTATATAAACTACCAATGAATCTCATATCTATAATTGAGTACATCACTTCTTTCCAAAGGTAGATTTTTCATTGGGGTTTCATACCAAAAAATTCTTAGAAACAAACATTGTTCAACAGGATAGGAGTTCAAACTCAGAAAACTCATTGGGGGGGATTTTTTTCCTACTCCAAGACTCTCGTATATATTTAATATACATTGAAGGATCTCTTCCTAATCCCAATATGAGACTGGTTACCCTAACAAAATGATCATAGGTTAAATCCTTTTATACACAAAGGGGAATATAATTATTGAATCCATCTATATGTATCTGAGGTTATTTTTAAATTTACCATTAGTGGATAGATACTTATATTTTCAATCTATATAACTAGGAAGTCGATAGTTTGTTGTCATCCATTGAGGCAGTTAATATTATGAGGATGGGATTGAGCCATTATGAGGCATACTACATATCCTAATTTATAACAGGATGAAAAACCCACATAGTTAATTAAAACCATGTAGTTTAAAATAATATATAAAAGAAAAATATGAGGGAACATATATACTAGATATTGAGCTCGATCCCCAGGGAGGCGTCCTATATGTCCTGGTTATGGTAGGAATCAGAGTTACTATAGTTCAGACATGTTGATGGGACATGCCCTAAGGTAGACTCCCTTATGTGGGGAAACATATATCATGTCACTAATTGGGGAATAAACACTATGTTTTCCCTAGATAGTGTAAATTCATGATGAAAATGATATGATCATTGTAACTTCCAAAGCCCACATGATCCATTCTCAGTGCAAGAAATAAGGATAGTAAGTAATCAGTTTCACAGTATATAGATTCGTGAATTATGTGTTGAGACAACCCTTTTAATGATTAATATAGATTCGATCCATAGAATGGAATCCTATGTATCTTGGTTATGCTAGGAATCCTAGTAAACATAGTTCAATTGCCTTATTAGTCTGCTAGTGGATGAGGTAGAATGATCAGCCCATGGGATAGATTGGGACCCTATGTTTGAAATGTTAGACACATGGAGGGGCTCAGAATGAGGGGAATTCTTATTTGATATCGGGCCCTAGAAACAAGTCCTATATATCCTGGTTATATATAGAATCATATTTCTCATAGTTCACTTGATAGGGTCTTACACACTGAGGTCATCCTTTGGATATTTTATATGAAGCTCGAGCCTGAAGAAGGAATCCTACATATCTTTATTATGGTTGGAATTAGAGTTCTAATAGTCTATTTGATTGGGGATACACTATGAGCCCACCCTTTATGTATTTCATATAGATATCAGGACTTAGGAATAAATCCTATATATCCTGGTTAAGGATGGAATTAGAGTTCTCATAATTCAGTTGATCAAAACTTACACTCATAGGATACCCTTATATGCCCACAGAAATTTGTTTTCATGTCATGGGATGCCAACTTGTTGTGGCCTGATTGTTTTCCTGACATTTCTGATTACCTTCCTGACATTTTTGAGGATTCATGGACATTCCATAGTTTGATAAGTGAACATGTCTGAAGACAATCACATGATCTAGATGACATGTTTGGAGGACTTTTTCAAACATGAAATACATGTCAAGAGACAATCGTATGATCGATGGTAACATATCCAGAATGTGTTGCATAATCTGGTTGTCTTGTCTAGAGGGAATTACAAGATATAGGTGGATGTGTCTATAGGGTGCCACATGATCTGGTTGAGTTGTCCGGGTGTCATCAATATACATGCCTGACATGATTGGAAGGTGTCACAAGATATAGTTGGAAAATCCGGAGGGCATCACAAGACCTTGATGACATACACTGGTGTTGTCGTATAACTAGGAAATCATGGAGAGAGGAGATATCAATATCTAGATGAAAACCCTGAGGGAATCACGAGACAATATTGGCATTCCCATAAGGTGTCATGTGACTTGTTTTGACCTGTCCAAGGGAAATTTCTTGATCCAAATAGTCCGTCAAGGGAGCATCAGATGACCTAAACGATATGTCTAAATATTTTCACAAGATCTGGGTATGTCATGCGAAGCACATGAAGATTAATGTATATTCTCCTTAAATAAGTCTCCCATATTTTAGTCTTTATTCCATCTTTTATTTCATGCGTACTTTTATTTTCTTAGTGTTAGCATGTTTTTAGGTTTCATGTGAGCCAACTGATTTTGCAAGATATCCTTCACTACTCCATATAACATGCCAGAATTCTTTCACATGATCTATGAGTGATCACATGAAGTGGCTATGAATATTGTTTGATCCCTTTGGTTTCTCCCCAAAATGTTTTCTAGAGAAAGACCTTGTATTCGTTTGATTGGATACTCTAAGAAGTTTTCTCATGTGCTCCTATATGAAATCAATCAATCGATGTAAAATTCGCTTTTTATTCAATGGAGGAAGGATTTATAGTCCTCTAAACTCCTATTATATTATTCCTCACACAACAGGTATCTTACAAATTTGGACTGGATTCAATGCAAGGATTTGGAGTCATGAGCTCTATGAGATCATATTTTAGGTAATCCTAGGGGTGTTACAAGATTTGTAGTAACCAAAAGATCATCCCATCAGTAGCTCACCTATTTGAAATTTTCCGAAGGATGGGGTGTTCCTAACCTTTTTGACATGGCAAAGGAATTTTATAATGTGATGACTTCAAAACTAGGAGCCTTAAAGAGACCAAGATTCCCGTTGAAATCATTTTGGATGATCTGAGATACCTCATATGGAGTTCTCCAAGAATAAAAGGCTAATTTTTTTGTATCATTCATGAGACGAAGTCATCTTATTAAGAGGTTTTCTGCGATACTGTGCTGACATGTTGAAGGGGACTATAAAAGATTAATGGCGATTTTTTAGAGAGCATAACCCCTTTTATGTGATGATTAATGTATCATATCTTCGTAAGAATATTCCATCATTTCCTATTTAATTTATTATTTATTTCAAAATGGCCTTGGATATAATGTATTTGTATGAGCGTTCTAAAAAACACTTAGTTTCCCCATTGGCGATGTATCACATGACAAATAAAGAGTCGTGTGGAGATGCAAAAGCATCATCATGGACAAACCACTCAATTTTATGTGGATCCAATGTATTATTAGCAGTATAATGCTAAATAAGATGTGCATGTATCCCTGGATTACACAGTGTCTTGTGAACCATGAGGTTACTTCACATGAATATCACTAAATAAGAATGTCTTTTGACTTTAAAATATTTCTTCATTTTGTACTAGGAATTTTGATCATTTTTGGTGTCTACTAGCGTACAAGTTGTGTGATTTGGGGGATCTCATCTAGTATCCACCACTAGATCAGTTAGTGTCTTGGAAACCTTCTCAAGAAAAATGAGGTTTTTGAATGGGGCTCCACATGATCTCTTATAGGTCACGAACTAGTAATGTCACTATCACATGACCATATGAAGGTCAAGAGATCACCTATCTTTTAAAAGATTATGTGATCTACATGATCTTGGAAACCATATTTTAATTTGTTATTTAGAGGAAAAAATACCCATACTTCAGATATTTATTCCCTTGTAGTGTTTTTCAAGCTCATATAACATGTATCTACAAATTCTCTTCTAAGGAGCAGTGTATACGAGGACAAGGGCTCAGTTATGAGGAATGTGAATGCCCTCTTGAGTCCTTGGGGATATCGCCAATCAGTGTAATGAGAAAACTTTGGTCATCTAAAATACCTTTAGTATTGTGTAAAATTACCTAAAAATGGGACACAAAGGGTGGATCATTCAATTACTTCTCTAAATCTATAGATCTATTGTGATTTTCCATTATCACATGATCTTTTCGCAACACAACATTTCAAGATCCTTCTCACATGACCTCACCTCAGTATCTTCCATAAGATCTGGTCATGAGATTCATCCACAAGACCTCTTTATAATAAAAAATCATAGGATTTGATTTTCTAGGATGATTTACATGGAACCTCTTTATAATATCAATTCACGGGACCTATCTTGCATCAATATTGATTTGAGAAAACCACAAGATAAATATTAAAAACCTTTCTTGAATTCCTTGACCTAAGTATTTGGTTGTATGGTTATCTTTTTAGGCATCACAATATCTTAAGGTTTGGTTAAGTGATCAATCAACTATTATGTGGATCATGTGACCATGTAAAGGTCACTTGATCATGATTATCATGGTAGTTCTTGCGGCTATGAGATGTACTATGTGTTTATACATTCTGTGAGATATTTGTGGGGTGGTTCATGAGACCTATATCTGGTCATGTGATAAAAAACCTTGTATGGGTCATGGGATTCATATGATTCTACCAAAGATATTAATTTCATTGGATGGGATTTTCTCACTCATCTAACTGACATATGATTCTTGCTTTTGTGAAAATGGCCTCCATATCTTGTTCTTCTTCAGATACATCTAGAATAAGTTCCTTTATCAATGGAAATCATAATGATGATCCTCAATAATAAATGAATTCTGATAATGATATTTTTAAGAGACTTCTCCCATTGATAATTAAAATTTATCCTCTATAGTACCAACTTTACATGTATGGGTTCATACTACTGGATGATGTTTCCATTCATTCTTATGATTATTATCAGTCTTGGGTAGAACCCTACCCAAGTGGTGTGATAAAAATATTAATCTTTAAAGTGGAGAAACCATTTCCCTCACCAACTCAGTTGAGACTTTGAGGAATAATTTTCATCAAAGTGATTTCCATACCATTGTTAAGAAAGAATCTGTTGAGGAATCTAGCACTTTGACATGAGAAATAGATGATGAGTTTATTAAAAGAAAAATTTATAACGATTCATCCCATGAATTCTTATTAGTAAAACTAACTATTACCTCTTCTAAAGATCCCGCCCTAAAAGCTATAAAAGAAGGTTAGACATGGTGTTGGATAATCTGGTTTCATATCTATACCATGCTCACTAAAATTCCATTAGACAGATTTCATGATCAAGAAAAAAACATCGTTGACTCTTTCATGAATTTGGGGAGGATGACTTTTACCACCATCTACTATAATAAATCATACAAAAAATAATCCTAATTTAGAAGTATTTGGATAATATTAAGATAGAACTGTGTGATATTGAATATGATAATACACTAGTCGAATAGATGAAGGAAGCTTTTGAGGCGTTGTAATATAGTTGTTAGATCATATTTGAGTTGTATTCCTAAATAGAAGTATTGACCACAAAAATATAGATATATGAGGAGATCTTATTTCTCTCATTGTCAAACCTTTCAATGTCATCATCCTCATTAGAGACCACTCATAAAATATTTTAGGAGGTCTATACTCTTATAGAGACCCTTCATCCTAGGTCATAAGTATAAGAAGTGGGATGGGTGTTTATTTAGCGTTCTATAAACAATTTCCAATTGACTCTTGCTGACATGGCCAGAACATCCAATCAAATATTATTTTAGTTTGAATGTTTATGTACATTTTGTTATAATGAAATTCCTATAGAGACATTGAAATGTGTAGATTCCTCCTTTTTTATGCTATCAATGTATAGATAATCAGGAAATTATTTTTATTTGTCAATATTACATTTATTCATGATGTGCATGATATTTTTTTGATTTAATGCTACATAGATCATCAATGTCACCCATTCTTCATATAATGTCATGTAAACCTGAATGATTGGATTCAAATATTATAACATATTCCCCATGGAAAATTCTCATGAATTCCTACCAACTTGAGATTTCTCACTAAAGTATCTTCTTCAATTGTCTAGATATTACTTAATTCGAAAAAAGATAATTTGGGTAGAATTTTTATTCATGAGTTTCTACAGTTTCCTGATGTCCTTGGACTCAATGATCATATTTTTATCTTTTTGAAGGCCATATGATGGTCCTAATAATATTTATATCTTTTTATTTATATTGACCTATATTTTTTTAAAATATTCATATTGGGGAGGTCTTAGCAGACATAAATTAATATTTTTTCTAGGATTCCCATATCATGTTTTTAACCTTGCAGATTTTGTTCCTTTTTTCGATATTAGAAAGTAAATCATTATTATGCTGTATAATAGGGTCTTTTATCTTACAACATATATCACTGTAGTTTTATTGAATTTATGCTTTTGTTTTTTATCACTATAAATTAGTGTCTTTTATATTGAACCTTATATTGCTTTAGTTTATGACCTTTTATATTTGACCTTATATTGTATTAGGTTAAGGAATTTTTAGCACAGACCTTTTATTACGACAATTTATGGTCTTTTAACTCAGACCTATTATATCTATAGTTTAGGGTCTTGTAGCTTAGTCCTTATATTTCTTTATTTTAAGGCCTTTTTAGATCAGACCTTTTATCATTATAGTTTATGGTCTTTTATCTTGGAGCTTCTATCATTTTAGTTTAAGGTTTTTAGTTCAAAAATTCTATCACTACAGTTCAGGGTCTTTTATCTTGGAACTTATATCACATTTATATATGTTATTTTAGTTCTGACATTCTAATATTGTAGTTTATGGTCTTTTAGCTTGGACCTGATTGATGGATATGGAAAATGGGGAAGATATTCCAATGACAACCCATGACACCTTGAGGTTTTGAGTTCTGTCATGGATCTTCTAGGGATCATGAGTATTGGATTTATTTTCTTACAAGGAAGATATGCATATGGTTGGTAGGTCAAATCCCTTATGCATAGGTAGAATCATCAAATAGTGGTGTCTTGAGTTTTTTCCGAGGGACATGAATACTATAGGGGTCGATTCCACCTTGATAGTTGAATCATGGGTTGAGTAAGTCATAACCAATTTTGTTTTGTTGAGAAATATGGTATGAGGAAGACATGATGGGGATGAACCATAACAATTTGAGGTTTTGGGATCCACCATAGTGTTACCAGGGTTCACAAGGATTAGAGGTCCTTTTTTACAAGGAAGAAACACCTTTGGTTGGTAGGTTAAAGCCCTTATGAGTCGGTATAATGGTCAAATAAGGATGCCTCCACTATTTCTCGAGGGATGTGAAAGAGTTGTGAAGACTCTAATGTATATAAAATGATTTTAGATATGTAGAAAAAGCTTTCCAGGGAGGTTTTTAGCACTCTATGGTAGTTTAGCTCTTAATTGTGAAGTTCAGGCACTGGACCCTATGGTTTTGGGTCATGAGGTGTGGGAAATCCAATGGTTTGGGAAAATAGTGTCACATTGCTTCATTGTAAAAGGGTAAAAACATGGTTACATAATGTTGTGGTTATCATATCTATATGAATAGTTTATCTGTGTGAATTGTAAATCATTATCCAAAGTGCATAGTTCATGAGGATGATATGGGACAATCATACCAGGAATGGCCCAACACACTCTAAGGTGATAAGTTCTACCAAAATTTCATCAGGATCAAAAGGACCTAAAAAACATTTTTGAAACGTAACACATTTAGATGATGGATATAGACACATATAAAGGATCCATAGGTATACATGCAAGTCAAAAAAAATGTTGAATGAAGCATGGTATCCTTATCTAAGATCCATGGATGGTTTTTGATGATCTGAGGTTCCCAAATAATGATGTTTGATTTTTGAAAATTGTAATATTCAAGAAGGTATTGAGCACTCTAAAAAGTTTTTTTGATTCCTAGTGAACACATTATCATACTAAGGGGATTTGGACACCCATTAATATAACATTTTCCTAGACAAGGGGTGTTCAACGAGCATTGCTTGTCTTTTACAAAAGATAACAGTAGGCCCTATAATCATTATGCCTTATTTAATTTTACTATTATTTTTTCCTAAAGTCCAATAATAAAGTGTTTAGTGAGAAAATAATTAGCTCTTTCTTAGGCCACCAATTTTGGGGTTTCAACCTAACATGTTTTGTGTCTTCTTCAATAGTAGTTTAGCGTTTTTAAATTTTGACCACAAATTTCTATAATTTAAGGTTATAAAATTTTTACCAAATTTTAGGTAGTTTATGTTTATGATGCACATAGAACTAATAGGAGGGGAATGTTAGACAAGAGGCAAATTAGGATACCTAGGGCCAAGAGTACTCTGAAATTATTTTGAGTCATATTTAAAATTTTGTAAATCATATCTCGAAGTTCTCAAGTCATGAGTAATGATATATGACAATAATATTGAGAATGGAAGAAATACCCTTAGGTGTTGGGTTCAATCATAGTTATGTCAGGATAACAAGAATCAGAAATCCATTAATATAGTGACATTATGTATTTAGTTGGTAGTTTTGAGCCCTTTTTCATCAATAACAAGGAAAGAAGAGATATCTATTTTCCATTTCAAGCGACATGAAAGCACTAAATCATCCCAAGGAACTCAAATTATGATGTTTGATTTATGGGCCGAGGGTTTAAATAATGATAGAATCACCCACATAATCTAGTTGACCAGGGTTAGTCTATTGTGTCCCTTCGATAAGGGATGATAATGGGAGAGATTATGAACCTTTAAACATCAAGTAGTAAAGAATCATTTTACATGTAGTTTTAATGTCATGTGAAGAAGATATTTTCCTTGCAGTTTAACATCATGTGGTAAGGACATTACATTCCATGTAGTTTAAAGTCACTTTTTATGGATGTGAGAACTAACATGGAATATTATACTAGATATCCTTGTAGACACTTTTCACTATTATGGGAATTTCGGTGCAAGGGGAATTTTTTATTTATGCATAGGATTATTGGTGGGTATCTATTTATTGAATCCCTTATTTCACAAATATATCACATGTGCAAGAAATACATATGTGGATCAGAATCATGTGTATGAAAAATTAGCTTGTTTGACTCAACCCTCCTTGAAAATATGTATTAGATGATTCTTTTCATGCAGTTTAATGTCATTTGGTTGGGACATTTAATATATAGGTCTGGATCATATGTAGTTAGGGGTGTATTGTTATTATTTTGTATGTTTTTTATGAACCCAGGATTAGAGACCAAAATGTTTTTTTTGTATCCTATGTTGTCATGAATCATACCATACATAGTTATTTTGTGAAAGTTACCCAAAAAAGTGTGGCCCATTTATAGAGATGGGGGGAATATATCTTGTGTTGTGGTTGGAACCAAAAATCATATATCTAGAAATCACTACATATCCTATGAGGGAAAGAATCAATCCACACATAGTTCTTGAAAAACAATTTCCCTATACAGGTCCGACCCTTACATAGATGGGGTAATTATTCCAATTGATTATTGTATTTGGGACTAGTATAAGAGATATGAGCACCACTAAATATAATATAATGGTACAAATCAACCCACACATAGTTCTTTAATTGAGTCGTAGTGAGAGAATAACACCAATGATAATGGTCCTCTCAAGCGAGGTCCACAAAAATGCATAGTTTTATGTCATGAAAGGGACATCAGCCATGTAATTTAACATCATGTGGGAAAGACTTATGGTGTACATTTTAAGGTCTTATATTCAAGACCATGATAACCCATATTGTGAAATTATATGCCCTGTTCATGGGAGGGGAGGGTGAATCCATTTCCGAAACTCCTAAGCATATGTGAGCTATACTCAGTGTGATGAACAATGAATGGAAAATGCTCCCTTCACCATGGAGAGATAATTAAGGATAAGACAAGGTTATTTTGAAACATGTTATTGATAGACAAATATATATTATCATGTAATCCCTATATATCTCATTAATATGAGAATAAATCTCTATGTGGTTCTAAAAACATTTATATTTTAGTGTCGTGATGTAGGGATATAGGTGGACCAGTATTAAATAAGAGGAAATACTATAGATGGAACTCATAATATAGGTCTAGGATTCACTAAGTATCTTCTGATGATTGTAATCAAGTTACACACAATTCTTGAAACTCATGTAGTTCTGTGTCATGTGATGAGGATCTTAGCCATGAAGTTTAACATCATGTGGTGAGGAATAAGGTAACCCAATATGAATTAAGAGGAACATGGGAGGTCAATGTTTTTTATGTCACACTATAAGAACATTTCCATATAGATTAATATCAGGTTATAAGGAAAACACTTCGTAAATTTTAATATCAAGTGGCTAGGATGATGGATGATTGATGGTAGATATGAAAGTTATTTCTTAATAAAACATTAATTGTTGGAGGGGGTGTGTGACACATTTCCCATCAATTCTAGCTAGCGAATAATCTCTATTGATATAGACCTTATGTATGATATACGGCCCTTCCCGTATGGGTTATAGCTTTAGGTGGTTCTTTCCTAGAATCATTTTGGTCTTGAGAACCAATACTAGTTATCCTTGAAGGAATGAGTTGAGTTTGAATTTTTAATTAAATTCACATTTGATATAAAACTCGTGGAATTGAAGGTTGTGAAATGTATCCATCCTATTCTAATCAAGCTTCTACAACTCATCTAGTCACTTTTTTGATTTCTCATCATCTTAGAGTTACCCATTGGTGTCTATACAAATCAAGGGAAACTTGAAATCTAAGTGAAACGCTACCTAGGTTATGTACACCAATTAATAAAAGGTCTCTTGTGTAGTAGTATGTGTGGTGGTACCGTAATTCCATAAATGATGGGGTAGTTTTTTTTTCTAGGATTTCTTGTCCCTTTTCACCATTTTCTATAGTATATTTTATAGAGTCTTATTGAAGGCCTATATTTGTCCATTTTTTGTATGATAGAAGGATATGTGATTGGACTCAATGTTGTACTCATGTTACAATTTCATCAACTCTATGGAACAAAAGTTGGTACCGTTGTCCCTTAGTATCATGTGAGGGACTCCGATCTTAGTGATGATATGTGGCTTCTTGTAGTCGATGATATTCTGCATGCCAACATCCTTGAAGGTTATTTACATGCTGGGGGATATAGCCCCACAATAAGTATTCCACATACGAAGAATGACCAATAATATTTAGCTGTATGTAGAAATTCTGGCTACTGATGGATGATTTTTTATCACACATGAATGAAATTTCATGGTTAATTACATATAGTCTAGTATTAGGGTTTGACAGTGGTAACCCATCCAACGAATTTGGTGGAAGGTCCTAACCCCCAAATGATGAGAACCACAGAAGCCTGCATGGACTTCTTCCATGACGGTGTGAATATCACATTATGCTACATATATAAGGATTATTTTAATAAATTTTTCCTTTTATAGGGATTTATTATCATTTCCATAATCACACAATGTAAAGTTCACTACTCAATGCTGAATCTATTCACTTCAGGATCAATATGTTGGGATTCCTGTAACACCTTGAGTCTTTATAAATTATTAGTTTTCAAATAAATTAAAATTATTTGCTCTATTTCATTGAATACTTTATAGATTCAATATTTATTTATAAATAATATTTTATTACACATGAAAAGAAGTTTGTCTTGTGGTATACACAGACTAATTTTGTCTTGTGTAACACACAAGAATGAGTTCCTTCAATAGCTTGTGTTACACCCAAGACTGAGTTTTAACAAAAACAATATATAATCTATTATGATAGTTATGACATAGGAAATAGAATATTTGGAATGAATAGGATTAATTTAATAATGAGAATTAGGTTTACTCATGAATTCTTTGGTGACCAAGTAATTATAAATAAAGATAAAAACCAATTGAAAATAATGAATATGTATTTATGAAATACTATTTTTATTCCCACAAAGAAATTTTATCATAGTAAATTTAATTAATATATTTTTTAATTATATTAATTATATTTATATTTTATATATTCATCAAAATACAATGATTTTTATATGAATAAAATTAGAACAAATCCATTTCCTAAGCAATAAGAGTTGTATTTTTTTAAAAGGCTGTTTTGGTGTCTTTTAATTAAAAAATTGTTTTTAAATAAAATTGTGGAACTTTTATAAATTTCATTTTAAAAAATATACTTTTTTTAAATAATAATATCAAAATTATCTTATGGTGATTTTTCTGTGTTGTTTTGAAAAGATTCATCTTTTGATGAGTAATTAAAATATTGAAATTTAATTTAAAATGGTCTTTTCATATAAATTATATACAGTGTTAAATTATATTTATAATTAGTTTCAAAGTGACTATAATTTCAATAATAAACATATTAATTCAATTTAATACATTTTAATAATGTTATATTGAATTTAGATATTAAAACAAAGTGAACTTTTGGACATTTTCACATTAAAAACTTGCTTTCTTGCCCCATCTATAGGGTAAATTTATAATCAATTTTAGTTAATTATGTGTATTGAATTTTTAAAAATTAATTCTTAAATTTCAAATTATAAGATACATTTTTTAAAATATATATTTTTTATTTATGGACAATATGAATAGTAAAATTAGTAATTTTTATTACCACAGTTAAGGGTAAATCATGTAATTAAGGGTAAAAATAATGTGTAAATTTTAGAAAATAACCTTAAAAATTTTCCTAATTTACTGGATGAGTATTTTTCGTTCAAAATAATTAAAGTATTGGTTATCTTACCATTTATTTCTATTTGGTTGAGATTATAACCTTTATAATATTTTATTTAAACAAAAGGAAAACAAATCATACTCTTATTTTAAAGAAGTGAAATATTTTTTATATGGTGTTACCTAGGGGATGTTATCGAATATAAATATTCATTTGAAATATAAAACATTTATATTCATCATGTAATATTATTTTTAATTTTTAGTTAAGAAATAATTATCATAAATAATTACACACTGATGATGTAGTAATTATTCAATTAATGAGGAAATAAATTAAATTATATTTGAAATTTTTAAAGAAATATAATTTGGATTAATTAAGGTTATTAATCATTTTTATAGGTTAATATATAATTTTATGGGTGTATTAAAAGTTTTTTTTCATATAAATTGTTTTATTTATTATCTTAATTTCAAAGTAATAAATAGTGTCAAAATCGACACTAATGATATTTTATGAAAATATTTTATTTAATCATTTAAAAATAATAAAAATATTAAATAGGTACATGGGGATTACATATGTTCTAAAATATCATAAATTATATATTTATGGTCCATTTGACCCTATAAATAAAAATTACATCCTCTTAATATTGAAAATTTTGTAATAGTAGTTAAAATTAAAATGGTTTAACTAAGGGTTAATCAAAATGATAATGTTTAAAATAAAATAAAAGAATGTACAAAATATATTTATTAATTATATTAAAACCATATCAAATCCTATCTTATAATAAATGTCAAATTTTAGGTTTTTTTTAATGGTTGGGGTTGAAGCCTCAATTTATTACTTAAAACAAAGATCTCTTTAAGAATGGTTAGAGGGATACCCATTACATTGCTTGAAGGCCCAAGGCCAAGTGACTTGAATAATAGGCTTGAAAGCCTATTTTTGATCCCAAAGGACCCCTTTGAGAACAATACTACTACAATAATTGTGCTACAATAGTACCTATATAGTGCATCCATCGCTACAGTGTTGCTGCTGCTATAGTACTGCTATAGTGTCCTGCTCTAGTACCCCTTCTATGGTACTATTACAGTTCTGGAAATTCTTCCATGCTCGGATTTGATCATGGGTATTTTGGATTCCAATAAGTAGCCTTTACCACTTGGGTACAGGCTCGTTGGAAAATGTCATTTTTAGGTATTTGGATCTATATTGAATTTATTGTAATTAATGTTTTAAGAAATTTTATTAGTGCCCACCCCCTCTCTTATAAAAGAAAAACTATATTTTATTTTATTCACACTTATGAACTTATTTGGATCATAAAAACCCCATCCAAATCTCCTCCAAATATCCCTCTCTTCTTCCTAGAATCATTCATTCAGCAATAAATCCAACCAAAAAAGTCTTTTGGTGAAAACCAAAAGAAGATATCCGAAGAAGAGGTAAAGTTAATAAATGAACATTTTTGTTTTATTTCATTCTTAAACCCAATAAATTACTTTTATCTCATGTTTATTTAATAAAATTAGTGTATTAAATATACTAATTTTTCCTTATGTTATGTTTATTACCTATAAATTCACACACTTCCATTAAATGGGATACACAATCATCATTTGTGTGTACGGAGGACTACCGTCTTGTGAACCAATGTTGTTCATTCTTAAATTAGAAGAAATAATGGTTAAGAATAATGAAGGATTTATAGTTTATATGTGATATATATTATGTTTATAATGCTATTATTATTCTATAATTGTTATATCACACATACCTTCGTGATTTCCATTTTTTTGGGAATACGATAATATCTTTCGTGTGTACGGCAGACTACCACCTTGCGAAGCGATGTGATTCGTTCATGATTTGGATTGAATCTATTAATGATGTTTTTAATAAACATATGTGATATATATGACATAAAAATTATTCTATAATGATAATATATCATGTATGTTTTTTTGTTGAAATATAAAAATAAATGAAAACAATGGTCATATGTACGTACGATCTATCATCACCATGAATGGTGTATTTTATCTTCTACCTATAAATTTTATGAATCACCATAAATAAATTTATAATAAATATATTTGATATCATGTTTATAATTTTGAATATTATAAAATCATGATCTATGTAAGGGGACCAATAATAACAAATCAAAATATGAACGAAAATAAAAAGGTCATTACTCAAAACATGACTTAAACATGGAATTATTAATAAAAACATAATATAAAGTTATAATTAAATAATAAATTGTGTTATATATATGAATATATTTCTTTAGTAGATGTGTAATAAACTTATATTTATTATACATGATTTTTAAAATGTATGAAATAAGACAAGACATAAGGTAAGGTATTTTTGTTTCACTTTTATTTCTATGGGGTACATGCCTTATACACTACATGTATATTTTGTGTGGTGTATATACTGAAAATTCACTTAATATATGATAATTATCCTTAAAATTATGGCTATTTACAGATCCATTTGATGATATCTCTTTAATGGGGGTTATGGTTCAACAGATACCAAATCGATCGGGTAATTTTGTTTCAATTTTCTTTCTTTTACACACAAGTTATGTCATGAACATATTTTAATTTAAAAGTTTTATATATAAAATTTTGATTTTTTTTCATTTATCTCTTTCTTATAATGATATTATAAGTTTCATGTAATGTTATTATCTCTTTAGTTGGAATTCAAATAATGTTTTATAAAAATGTTTTAAAATTTCTTTAAATGAAATTTTATGAAATTTTAAGGAAAAGGAATTAAAAGATGTTTAAAATTGTTTTCAAAGATTCTTTTAAAAGTTTTAAAGTTTATTTTCTATGAAAAATGGTTACTAAATGTTATATGATTTAATTTTTTTTCAAACGAGAAAAGTTATTTTCCTCAAGAAATGTTTTCAAAATATATTTCAAAATTATTTTCCATATAAGATGACATCCATTGGTGTTTCTCATGACTTTTTGGGGATATGATCCATGGGTAACATTAATATTATTCCCCTTAATGGTTTATTTTTTTTAGAATGATGTTTATGAATACCAGTACTTTTCAATTATATATTATATGATGAAATGATTACAAAAATCATTTATTTTCAAGATTTCTGATGCAATGAATTATTTATGATCTTATGGAACATATTTGTATGATTTAATTATGTGATGAGTGGTACCTATATATCCCTCCTATTAATTGGGTAAGGATGTATAAGACATTAGGTATATATGTTATATCTGAACCTGATTTCAGGTTCACCGTTTTATGTGTGGATATTGCTTTGATATGAATATATATGTACAGGGTCATAATTTGATGTAGATAAATTAATGTGTGATCATGTTTTTATTTAAATGTGTTAAAAATAATTATAAGTTTTTGTGTATGCCACAATTTTAAGTCTTACGTCAATGTCATGATCCCATTGATTTTGTTATTTTATTCCCTTATGATTTATATCTTATGAATTTCCAATCTTTATGCCAGGATTCATGTGTAATATTTTTTACCTGGATGGTATAATCTACAAAAGTTATTATTATGTTATCATACCATTATGTTATTCTTACACATTTCACATGATTATCCTTACTCATCCTCTAATATCACCCTTTATTATTTTTTTTCATAGGTTTTGATAAAATGTATTAAGTAGGAATAAGAAAGGGAAGGATTTTTAGGGGTGATATTGATGATCTTTCACCAAATTAGAAAAATGTGTTATAGGATTCCAAATGCACTAAACTATTATGGTCCACTGGCATGTTTTTGGTGTAATGTAATGAAACTTCATCTAAAATTATGTAATATCCTTGTATAAAATTCCTAGGTTGTTATAAGTGGTATCATAGTAAGTGTTTTAAATATTTATAAAATAGGATAAGAAAACCTTATTAGGACCCCTAAGGATAAGTCTAAGAATAGGTTATAATAATATTGTTTTAGTAACAATCATTAATAACCTATTATTAAACCTAATGTGTTATATATTAATATTTTATAAGCAATTTCCCTTGATTATGGGATTTTATAACTTTTATTAGATTTTATCACACTAAGATTTCTTTTTTTAGTAAATTGATGGAACCCAAAATAACCTTGTAAATAAGGAATGCAATGGAAATTTCAATTATGGACCTTTTGAAATACATAATTTTATTGAATATGGAATGAAAAATATTTTTTTTATGACCATATAACATTCTCAATCCATGAATCATGCTAATATTCCAAATAAAAAAGGTGGGGGAAACGTTTTATTTAATCATTCTTAAGGAAAAACACACCTTATTTTAGTGGAAAAACTAATCCACTTATTTTCGAGAAATATATCTTTACCAGTAAAATGATATTTTTAATTATATGTAATTAATAATGGAAAATTGTTATGTTGGGAATTCATCACACGGAAGGTGACGTGAATAAGTGGTGGAACTTTATCAAGAATATGAGGCAATAAGATATAATTCACTCCATGGATAGGGATGAGTTCAAGAACATATTTTTCAAAAACTAAATTCATTGTATTCTTCTTAAAAAAATGGGGATTGAATTTTAAAATCAATATTAGGGTTATGAGAAGAAAATTAGGATATAATTTTAAGGAAAAAATAAAAACTATGGAGACAAGAAGATCATATTTACTTTATGCTCAAAGTGTAGAAGGGAACGTAGAGGAAATTTATTATTGGGACTGGTAAATGTTTTATGTCTGGGAAAAAAGATCATCCGGAATTTTACTACTGAAGGTATGGAAATAAAAAAATTCAAATACTAAACCTCCTGTAATTTAGTGTTTCAATTGCAGTTAGTTTGGGATTATGATAAAAGGTTCTATAATCCAATGACTAATGTGGATGGTAAGACACAAAAACCTTTAAGGATTGAGGGAAAAGGGAAATATTTTCTTATAAAAATATATTAAGTGAACCATGGTAATTAGGGAATACATATCCACCACTCCTTTATTGGGAATTTTAGTTTTTATTTTGAATGAATAATTCTTATGAAAATCTTATTGTTCATCCATAAGTGAAATTTCATGTTATTATCTACTTTTATTCTAGAAGAACCAAATCACATATTCTATCTGTAAAATGATAAACCAAGATTTAAAGGAAAATTTTTTCATATAAGAAAATTTATTATATATGTAATAAAGAAGTATGTGTGTATTCCATAAGGGTTTTTAGGTTATTTCCATGTTTTGTGAGAATATGTGATGGTGGACATAACATGTTTGGTATGTGACAATTAAGATCTCTATCAAGTTATCTGGGGGATTAATGATCGGTTGACATTAGAAATTTAGTAAACATGTTCATAATGTTTTGGATTTTAATCCTTTTTTAGGTTCACAAGGGTAACCATTTATGAAATTTTTTTTGTTGAACTTTAGATATTAAGGTATTACTTCACTATATGAAGATTTATGTGTATTAGACAACATGTACTAACTATTATGTTATGATCATAAATAGAGACAAAAGGAATAACTTGTCATCCCATAATGTATCTTATAAAGAATGATTTATTTAGGAATTATTATTTCAACGACATTTATTATAGTAAGAGATGAAGCTGAAATTGATCAAGGCACAAATGATTGATGAGACCATGCATACAAAATGGAATGAAGTCACATTAGTCTATATTCAAATTTAGGAAAAGGATCAGGAAGAATAATGTTATCTCAGTGCCTTGATTTTTTTAAAATTTAATGGTCCCGTAGATCATCACATATTTATCATTCTGTGATGGTTAAACTTATAATGACCTTGTTCCCTATCAATCTCCATCAATTCATGATAGTTTTAATTCTCTTCATTGTCCATGTTTTAACTTTATACCAATTTTCTTCTAAACAAAATCCTAGTTATGTGGGGATATTTTACTTTTTCTTTCCCTCTTTTTAGGAGGAAGTTTTATTGACCCATTTTATGATGTGGGTTTCTACAAAGAAATTCTCAAACATACATATTTGATTTTTGAAATTCAATTTAAAATTACAAGGACACAATTTACTTTTTAAATTGTTGATCGTATCAGAATAGTAGATTATTGATGGGTGATAACACCAAATATCTCTCAAGTTCATGTTGTGTTCCTTGTATCTATTCTAAGGATATAGCCACTCGACACTTAAAATGTACTAAACTCAGAAGTCGTAATGCTGTAGAAATATATTCATTATGAAGAGAAACTAGTAGAAATTATGGATCATAGAGATAAAGATCTAAAAATAAGAACACTCTCTTGGTAAATGGTTTGTGGAGAAACCATCATTTTTAATAATTTATATGGGAAATTTAGGATAATATGAGGCAATGTTATCCTCAATTTTTTTATTAGAGTGACCGATTCTGAGGGAGAAATTCATTTTAAGTGGGGTATAATGCAACACACAAGTATTTTATGTATTTTTTTCAACTTAATTAACTTTTTCAATAGATTACATTTACAAATAATCCAAATAAAGATTTATTTATACATAATCTTGAATTTCATGAAACAAATATTTTTTCTTGCAGTACATGAAAGAATAATTTTGTCTTGTGTAACACACTATAATGAGTTCCTTCGATAACTTATGTTACATGCAAGACTGATTTCTACCAAAAAATAATAGACTATTTATTTTGATAGTTTTCACCTACCTGTTGGAATAAAAGGAATGAATAAGAATAATTTAATTAGAAATTTATTTTTACACATGAATTCTTTGGGGGAAAATTAATTATAAATGAAGATAAAAACCAATTGAAAAATAAAGGATGTGTTTTTATGAAAAAATATTTTTATTCTGATGAAATAATTTTATCTTAGTAAATTACATTAATTAATTTTATTCAATGATATAAATAAAATTTATATTTTATATATAAATTTAAATACAATATGTTTTAAAAGAATTAAATAATAAAAAATCTATTTTTTAATCATAAAATGAAGTTTTTCAACCTTTTAATGGAAGACTTCTTTTAAAACTAAATTTTGAAAATTTTATAAATTTTATTTGATAAAATAAAATTATTTTTTGTAATATGAATATAAAAATTATCTTAGGGTGAATTTTTGAGATTTTTCTGAGAAGTTTTATCTTTGATGAATTTTGAATGTACTAAATTTTAATTCAAAATGGTCTTTTCATCAAAATAATATATATTATTAAATTATATTTTTATTTTGTTTTAATGTCAAAATGGTTCAATTATACATCCATTAATCCAATTTAGTTTATTTTAATAATGTTTATATTGAATTTAGATAGACAAACATAGTGAAATTTTGAACATTTTCACTTTAAAACTCTACTTTCTCGCCCTGTCTTCAGGAAAATTCTTTAAGCGATTTTATCCACTTATATGCTTATAATATTTAAAAATGTATTCCCTATTTTCAAAAATATGGTCTATATTTATTAAATAGAACATTTTTATTTATGGAAAATATGAATAGTAAAAAAAAGTAATTTTTATTACCTTGGTTAAGGGTAAATAAGGTAATTAAGGGTAAAAATAATATTAAAAATATTATAAAATGGCCTTAGAACTTACCCAAATTTTATTATATAAGTATTTTTAACCAATAAGAATTAAATATAAGTTTATGTGACCATTTATGTTCATTTCGATGAGATTATATCCATTATAATATTTTATTTAAATAAAAGCCAAACTTTTCATACTCATGTTTTTAACAAGTGAAATATTTTTAATATGGGGATATCTAGGGTTTATGTTTGAATATAAATATTAATTTTAAATATAATAAAATTATTCTCTTCATTTTTTTAATTTTTAGTGAGGAAATAATTATCATAAATGATTATAAAATGATGATGTGGTAATTTTTCAATTAATGAAAAAATAAATTAAATGATATAAGAAATATTAAAATAAATAATAATATGAATTAATTATAGTGATAAAAATTTTTATAGGTTTATATGGCATTTTATGGGTGTGATAAATTTTTTTTGTTTGAATATATATTGTTGTATTGATTTTCATAAAGACAGATTAATGAATAGTTCCAAAACTTACACTAATGATATATTATGAAAATAATATTTCAAATTATTTAAAAGTCATAAAAATATTAAATACGAAAAATGGGGTGATATATTTTCTATAATATCATAAATTTTCCATTAATGGTCCAATTGAAACTTTATATTTAAAAATGGCACCCTCCTAATATTGAAATCTTTGTTACCATAGTTAAAACTAAAAAGAAACAACTAATAGATACTCAAAATGATAAAGTTAAAAATAACACCAAAAGTGGTCTGAAATATATTGGATGATGATATTACAATCATATCATATATATAATATTATAATAATTTTAATTTTTGAGGTAGTGGGTTTATATTGAATTTCGTATAAATTAACCTTTCAGAAATTCCAAAAGTTCCCTGACTCTCTCATATAAAAGAGAACCAGTTATTATATTTTCATCACAATTAAAAAACTTTTTTCTTTAAAAAAATGTATAAATATCCATCCAATGTTCCTAAATTATTTTTGTAAGCCTTACTTTGGTTAGAAATCCAACCAAGGAAGTCCTTTAGTGAAAACCAATAGGATATATATGATGAATATCTAATGTTCATCAAGGAATGTTTTGGTATTATTTTCCCCTAATTCACAAGTTTATTTATTTCATGATTATATAATAAACATAAGTATATTAAAAATAATTATTTTTTTATGTTAAGGGTATGACCTTCAAATTCACACAGTTATATCAAATGGGATACACAACCATCGTTCATGTGTATGGTGGACTACCGCGTCATGAATCAATATAATTAGTTCATCCTTTACCACAATTAATGGTTGAGAATAATGATGTATTTATAATTTATAATTTATACATTTTATGTTTATAATGTTATTATATGTCTGGAATTTTTATATCACACACACCTTTATGATTTCTGTTTTGTGGGAATACGATAGCATCGTTCGTGTGTACAGAGGACTACCTCCTCACAAAACGATGTGATTCGTTCACACATTACATGTAATGTATTTAGTATGGTTCTAATTAAATTATGTGATATATCTGATAAAAAAATTATTCATAAATGAAAATATATCATATAATTATCTTGATTCTAATATGACAAGAAAATAAAAAATGTGTTCATTCAAACATATGACCTAACGTCTACATGAACAATTTATTTTATTTTATAGCTCTAAATTTTATGAAACAACATAAATAAATATATAATAAATATATATTAAATAATAGTCATAATTTTTTATATTATTAAAACATGATCTATGTAATAGTTCCAAGAATAACAGTTTAAAACACGTACAAAAAACAAAGAGGTTATTACACGAAACGTAACACTAACATTGAATTGTTAATAAACTTATATTCATTATACAAGAGGATGTAACATGTATGAAGGAAGTCAAGATTTAAGGTTATTTATTTTTTTATCACTTTTACTTATTTGGTACAAATACCTTATAAAATAATTGTTTATTTTGTGTGATTTTTATAATACCTATTAACGTAATATATGATACTTAACCTTAAATATATGTTTATTTACATATCAATTTTATGATATATCTTTCATGGGACTTACGGTTCCAAAGTTACCAAAATAGTAAGGTAAATTTGTTTCAATTTTATTTTCATGAGACACATGTCATTTTATGAACCTATATTCTCTTATGAGGTTTATATAATAACATTTTATGGGGCATGTAATTAATATCATTATATTCATGATATTATAATTTTCATGTAATGTTACTCTCTGTTCAGTTAGAAATTTATGTTCTTTAAAAATAATGTTTTCTATTTTTTTAAAGTGATTTAAATAATATTTATGCATTTTCAAGGAAAAATAATTGAAAGATGATTAAAATGGTTTTCCAAGATTAAATTATAATTTTTAAGGTAATTTTAAATTAAAAAGTTTTGCAAATTTTTTTTATGACATAAAAAGAATTTTTGAATGCAGAAAGGATATTTTACTTAATAAATGTTTTAAATAGTTAATTAAAATTTATTTTTCATCTAAGATTATATACATTGGAGTTACTCTTTTATTACAGGGGATATTATCCAAGGGTACCATTCATATTATTTATTTGTATGGTTTATGTTTTTATTACTTGATGTTTATTAATCTTATTACAATTCAATGATATATGCTACAATGAAATTTTTATGAATACCATTTCATTTCATGATTTCTAACATAGAGAATGATTTATGATCTCATGGAACATATATTTATTATTTAATTATATGAAATTGTGGTCCTATATCTCTTTAAAATGCATTGGTTAAGGATTTATAACTCATGGGGTATATATGTTAGGCATTAACCTAAATTCAGGTTCACAATTTTATGCATGGACCCATATTTCATGCCCATATGTTTATATAAGGGCCTGATTTCATGTCCTTAAATTAATGAGTGATCCTGTTTCAATTTATACATGGTCACAAAGTTACAAGTTTATCTATATGCCAAAATTTCGTGTATTATGTCAATGTTACGAACTCATGGATTGTGTTCTTTCATTTCCTTATGATTCATATCTTATGAACTTCCAATATGTATGTCACGACTGATGTATAATATCTTTGACATCAAACATTATGATCTCCAAAAATTATTCTTTTGTCCTCATACCCTTATTTTAGGCTTACATATCTCCCATGTTTTCCATTACTAAGCATCTGAGCTCACCCAGTTTCATATTTCCCTTCCCCATGTTATGAAGGATGGTTTTAAGTAAGAATAACGAATGGGGAGATATTTATGGGAGATGTTGAAGATATTTTTCCAAATTAGAATAATTTGTACCATTTTTTCAAAGGAACTAAAATACGATGATCCTTATGCATTTTTTTGTGTAATGTAATGACTATTGATCTAAAAAGATGTAATATAATTGTATGAAAAATCCTAGGTCATAATAAGTCCCATTTTGGAGATAGCGAATTATGGGCTCTATCCAGCCATGGGTGGATATCAGTTTATCACGCTCCGAGGCAGCATTGAACTGATTTATTTATTCTATATCATAGATGATTATTGATGAGACAATTAATTAGTGTGTGATTATGAAGATTACTTCCTCCTAAAAAGGGTTTGCCAGTATTACGGTTGCAGTAGCCAATGCATCAGAATGGACATTCTATGATTGGGGGAAATGATGCAATATTGGCTCAAAATGGAATTCCACAATTAGACCTCTAATATAGACAATGATATGGGAAAATTCATTATTTTTTATGGAATATTATCCATTGATCTCCCTTATCACTAACTTCAATTCCATATTGATCTTTAGTTGGGATATCGGAACTTGTAGGATTAACTCACATCCAATGTTGAGGGATTAATATTTTTCCGTGTTATTTTTGTAGACTTTGGATGTTGAGAAAGAGTAGGGAAAATTTTATTTTAACAGATAAATAAACAAAATCCCTAGGCCAACCCTATCGAGTTTTGGGTTTTCCAGACTCTTGATGATAGATCATTTGGAGGCACCATAAAAATATATATTCCTTGTTTGGGGTGTTTCATGGGTGCAGAAAAACTCCTTATGTGAAAGTTTGGTTTCAACTGGTTTTCTTTCTGTAGAGGGGTGTGCTGCAAGGTAGTCAGCCTAGGTGTTTCCTTTCACTAACATCTATAGCATTAACTGAATGAGGTATTGTTGCAGAATGACTACCCATAAGGCCAAATTCCTAGTTTTCATGGGAAGAATACAAATTTACTTGAGTGGATCAAAATGAGAGACTATATGGAATTCTTGGTGCTGAATGTAATTCCTCATCGTTTCCACTGTAAATATGAGTGGGAGGAATTTAATCGCAACATCATAATATTGGGTCTTAGTACCATTAATTTTTCAACTGAGGTAGTAGAGATTGTTCTTACTCCTTGCATCATTATTTTATGCAAGGAGGGTTCTATGTGACCATTCCATGGAGGCAACATATAAAAGGAGAGGAATTTCTTCCATCGATAGCATTTGAACTAGTGGGTGTAGTAGGTACTACTTTAGACTTTCAAAGGATTTTTTATGTACATTATCACATTGATTGTATATTCCATTCTTCATTATCATGGTGAATAGGAGAGATTTTATTTTAATGTTTTCTATGAAACAAAAAATGTATGTAAGGTACCCTTAGATCACTCTTACTTCTTTTATCTTTTAAGGGGGAGATATTTCCAATATTTCACTAGTATTTTTGGGTTCAACCAAGATTCCGTGGTGGCACACCACAAATCCAAGGAAAATAACTGATGTTACCATGAAATCACATTTCAGTGGATTTATCTTCAGACTATGATGTCACAACTTGTCAAATACTATTTGAAGATTCATTAAGTAATTGCCTTGTTTTTAGGATTTGATAGCTTGATCATCGACATAACATTCAATTATTCTTCCTAACAATGTATTGAAGAAATGATACATGATGCATTGGTAAGTGGAAATAGTATTATTTAAGCCAATGGTCATGACCTAATAGAAAAAGATCCATGAGGGTGCTATGAAGGTAGTCTATTACTCATATTCATGAGCCATGTTTTTTTATTGTACCCTACGTAACCATTCACGAAGGAGAGGGCCTATAATCCAAAAGATGCATCAACCAAGAGTTATGTGATCAATAATGAGAAATAATCCTTTTGTTAGTGTTAATTAAGATCTCTATAATCAATGTGTACACTAATATTCCAGTTCTATTTATTGAATTTTATGATGTGGGTGATCCATCTTGGGTATTTAACTTATCATAAAAAGTTGGATTTGATCAATATGTCAAATTTCGTCTCTAATTTTTTTTGCATGAGAGGGGTGCATCCTCTTGGATGACTACATGAAACCTCGATGATCATCAGGTAAGATGAGATGCTTTGTAGCTCCATTTGGATTCATTATGGTCATTTCTATATAATTCCAAGTGAACACATATAAATGTTTCTTTAGAAATGCTATTTACTTCTCTTTCTCACCGAGAGGCATGTAGTCACTAATCATCATAAGACACAAGTATATTTCTTTTACAAGATTTATTTTCATGATATAATCAATGGTGTTAGGGAAACCTTCCTCAAATGAGGGTGGTCCATTACTGAGGTCATCCTCTTCTTCTTCCAACTTTGAGTATGTGAATCCATTTTTAGATGAAGTGGAAAATCTGAGGGTGTATCTATCACTGTCAGGATAAGAGTATCCATAGTAAGAGACATTTTCATCCTGTACTTCTCATGTCATTGAACAGATATTTCAAAACTAATATTATTTTACTCTATCACTAGGTAAAAAGGGGCTTGGAAATAAGGGATAAGGTCTATTACCTTAACTAGATTAATGAGAATCACATCGTCTCTATCAAGCATACTATAAAGAATTTTAGGGGTGGACCCAATAATTTAAGGGATGGAACTAGTGTTTTAACATCCACCATTGGTTTTTTTAAATCCCATTTTTATAAACCTTCCTCAGCATATGTGGTTTCACAAGTATCGATGGGGGAACTATGACCATGTTTTAGGAAAATGTTTCCATCGATGGGGTATTTCAAACACAGATAAAATGTTGAAGGTACAACCATGTAGATGTGGATTCGGGGACTTATGATCTTGAAATTGTATGTGGTATCTTACTGGATAACTATAAAATCATAATTAGATGTGATATCCCCAAACTGGTCTTTGATATTGATCTTCTTGAGAGGTCTTTTCCGATGGTTAGCATGCCAATGAAAGGCCATATTTTTGGGAGACACATTCCCTTACCTATATCCTAAACATCAGAGGGTCAAAATTAGTATTTGGATGATCCTAGAACCATTTTCAGTTAGAGCCCTTAAAATATAGACCTTATCTAGTTCACTAGAAACATATATGGGCTTGCTATTTCCCAAGATAAACTCCTTTTGATCTCTATCTATGAACGAGATGACAACATGACTTTCATTTAGCATGGTCTACACTAGATAGATATTTACTACAGTGAATTTTGTCTCAAACTCTTATGGGATATAAAGGTATTTAATGCATGTTTCCTTGAGTTCTTTTGAAATAAAGAGTGCATTTAGGATTGAGATATTGGTTGAGAAAACAACCAGATATTTCATTGTGTAATACCATTTTACTAGAGGTCAATGTTTATGGATGGGGGTTTCTTCTTATTATTTAGTTTAAGAGATGAGTAATTTGATTAATATGGGACCAATGATTATGAAATGGTTTAGGGAGAATCTACTTCAAATGGTGCAGGTCAGGTTGACCTTCCCCATTTCATAGGCTAATTAGATAATCACACCCCTACTAGGTAATCATATAATTTGATTAGGTTTAGAAGATTTCTAGAGGGTTTTAAGGCACCTACATGTCTTTATTGGTCTTTTTGAAGTTCTTTATAACTATAATCATCTGCATATATGTCCTCTAGAGAGATGTGACCAAAATACTGGTTGCAACCACAACTGTTTTGTCCTATTTATCCACAGTTTCTATGCATGCAGCCTCTTGTTCCCCATATAGGTGTGTAAAAATCATAAACAAATTCATATTCATCCTTAACTAAGTGTTCTAACAAGTTTATTACATTAAAAGAACTAAAAATGTACTCTTTATAAAATGAGGGTTCCGTTAGGTGGGGCAGTGCTCATTCATTAGATATTGAAAAGAAGAAATATGTAAGAATTAGATCTTTCACCAAAGAAGAATATGAATCTTCCTCTTCTATCTCATTATATTATTGATGGTCACATCCACCTTTGGGTAGAATATCTAATGTTACCTCCCTGGGTGGAATAACCATTATAGTCTTGTGAAGCTATTCTTTCAGGGTGGCATGAGCCCGGTGAACTATCTTTCGAGTCATCTAGCAATTTCACTTCTATCCACACATGGACATAACATTATTCTAATCACCTTATTATTATATCTATGAAATGGTTATTAAGGTCACTTTTTTCAGGGAGTAATCCAACATCACCCTTATGGAATTAACCATGCTTTATCGAATGTCTATGAGGATGAAATAGTCCTAGATTTTGTGACCCAAACTTCTATAGAAAAGGGTAGTAGTCAGGATGATTGGTGAGGTTTACCTCATTATAATTTTCAGGCCATGGTTTCTTTAGTATGTTATTTTCCATGGATTCAATGAAATAACTTGGGACTTTTTTAATTTTGGACGTAGTATTCTATATTTATCTGGCCACAATCCATTTTTAAATTTTATTGAAAATCCACTTCAATGGTAAGTGGGAACCTACAGAACATCCATCTAGAATCGAGAGACAACCTCATAAAACACCCATTATAGAGACAAATTTCCAAATGAAAACAACAACCATTCACCACGCCTTGAAAGTCAAATGCAACCTGTTTAAAAATTCAAAAGATACCAATATGCAAACCCCACGATAGTCTATTCCTTTCAAATACTTTTACCCTATGCTGATGTCCTGATTCAAGTTTTATCCTAGGCTCACTAAATGGTGTCCTCAAATTTTTTTCCATTTCTAAGAACATACTGAACCCACCTGGATACTTCATTAGGATCAAATGTGTTTATAGATCATCTAAGATATTTTAAGTATATTGTTCTACTATTTATCCTATAAGAGAGGGATGTTGAGAAAATAGGTCAAACCATTCCATCTAGCTATGATGATATAAACCCTCTCATTTTCATGTTTCGTGCAGTTTTTCAGTTAAAAAAATGTCATTTCATATAACATGGAGTTTAAATGGTAGAGTAATTACTGATGAAGGTATTCCCATTATTAAATTGATCATATTAAAAGGATTCTATACCAAAAAATGTTTTACCAACAAAATTTGTACAAAAAATCCTCAGATAGGTCTCTTCCTACTGATCGTGAGGGTCCATCATTGGACCACATCAAGATATGAAGTGAGTGATATGTTGTTCATAGTATTCCATGACATCAAATGTGGAGAAGGATAAATTGATGAAATTTGGTGGGAGAAGATTTTCCTTCAATCATTTGGGATATAAATTCTTCTCAGTTTGGACAGGTTTATTTCACCCCATCATGGCTTTCATTCAAGTATCTAGGGACTAAATAGAGTTGAGATGTTTTATAGGTACAACAATCTAAGCTGCCTACCATCTATAGGTAGTGGGGGAGGCCTTATGAGGTGGAATTATTTTTTTCTTCCACTAATTCTTAATTCAGCTGAATAATAAATGATTATCTTAATTAGGGAGATGATATCATTATAATAGAGGTAATTTATTATGATTTTCAAATTCCTCATTTTTGTAGACTGGCTACCTAGAACCAAAGCTAGTTTGATGCTATGATTTCTCTTTTGTAGGCATATTTTCTCATTGAAAATGTATGGGAGGAGGTATATTCCCCTCTGTTTGAAGACAATACCCAGTTGGAATGTTTCCCCCAAGAACCCCCTCATTGAGTTGTCTGAGATTTTCTTATCTCATTCTCATATTGGGAAATTTATTCCTCCATAGAAAGAATTTTGACTCTTATGGGTAGTGATTGGGATGTTGTCACACCTTTTCCTTTATTCTTGGAAGTGTTCCCATATAGAGGTGGAAACTCAATATTCATAAGTTCCATGATTTGGATCCTTTTCTGGTTCCAAGTACTTTCAACCTTTGTGGGAGCATCTTGATTATCCTCTCATGGTATTTTTTTTTTCATATTTAGTCCTTCTATATTTGTATCTTGATCTAGTTTATATATCATGTGTGTGGTAATTAATTTCAAAGAGGTGTGTAATATAATGGTTGTTTCCCCATTAAATTCAACACAATCGGATGATTCTGAACTTCCAACATTTGGGTCATTCCTCAAACCCATGTCCATATTAGGTTGTTTTGGCTTGTGACTCTAGTGGGTTTTGATTGGCTTCACCATACACTTCTCTTGTATCAATATCTGAGTAGTGTACTTGCGGGAGTTTTTGGTTGGGATTTTTGAATAGGCCCCAAATATCAAATGTGATTCTTATGGAGGGAGGAATGGATGGGTTGTTGATCATCAATATTTACCTCCCAACCTAAAGAAGATTGATTTCATCAATAGTGATGATGATGATGAAAATTCACCCAAATCTATGGGATGAAGACAATTCAGGGACAAAATTGGCATTGGTTTGTCATGTGGTTAAGGTTTCAATTATTCCAGTTGAATATTTTATGATTCATAGTATGTACATTCAGATATAAATGCCCCAACCTAGTGGGATAATTTTAATCTAGAACTTCTGTTGACTTCTACAGGACCCTATTAGGGGATGATGAACCTAGTGGTGGTGAATAAGTTATGAATTCCCCCATCCAAGAGGGACGGGGTTTTTTATAGCTTCTACCAATATGCCCTGAATCCTTTAAGGAATTAATGATCTGAGTGGTAGAGGTAGTGGTAGATATTCCTCAAAACTGGTAGGTTGGGTTTTCTCTTGGAAAACTGTAATGACAGCTACTACTATGACCTATTTTATGTGGTATAGGTGTGCTTCTAGAGAATCTGGGTGCAATATCACCCCATGATAGAAGTTAGTTTCCATGATAAGTTGTTTTTTATCAAAAAAGTTTCTTTCATTTCAGAACTACCTTCCCATTTTTTTAGGGGACCCGTTCAAAAATCTGTCAAATGTACTCTCCCTCCAATCATGATGTATCACCCCATTGAAGCAAGGTAATTCTGTTGTAGTGGCTAACTGTATTACATTTTACCTGGTCATATAATTTTAGTGGAGGTAACAATGTTATAGGACACTATATCTAGGGATTTATGCTAATTTGGGGACATAGTAAAGTGAAATGATCTATATTTCACCCATCCATGGATACAAACATCTGATGATACTAGGGAAATCAGCCAATGTATAGTTTTTGTAATGTAGAGACAAACACTATGTAAGATTTCATAAATCTCCTCTACTCTCAAGTTCCATGAAAAATAAAAGGTGACCATTTCCAGCTAAAAAAGAGTGTATTGATGATATGCCTAATATTCTGGAAAGGGGAGATGTCAATCGTTCATTTTCTGATGTGTTTCATACATATTTTGATGTAGATAATTCATGAACTCTTTTCTGGATCATCTGGGATCTCATAGTCAGAAGTAGCATGGGCCCAAAACATGCTGGGGAATTTGTTTCCTATTAACTCTACCTGTATTTCAATTTCATCATCCTCTTCATTAAGATTAAATTCCTCCATTGGTTTATACCACATAAGGTACTTATTTCATTATCACAGTAATTTTATTAGAGTGTTTCAAGAAGTTGAAGGGGAACTATATATAGTTGGCCTTAATGGTTCGAGCACCTCTCAACATGAAGAAGTTTGAGTTTTGAGAACCTCTTTATATAGAGGTGTCTAAAAAAGGGGAGTATTTTATTTGCCATGGGAGATATTATCAGAAAGAGTTTTAAAAAGGTGCATGTTAGTAGTAGAGTCCCTATAATCCATCTACACACTACCATGAGGTGTACTATCATAGTAATGGTCTCCTTATACTTCAGTTGAAGAGCCAACAGACCCTTAGGGTATTGAGAATGCATCACTAACTACATCATGGACATTGTCATTGAGAGTATTAGGGATATGAACTTCATTCTAAGTTGTTTCTATAATATCCTAACTCATATTTTTGGATTGTTCTAGGTTATTAACCTGCTTTATAATAGCTACTAGAATTTTTTGATAAATATCTGTTGTTTTAGGCGTATGATCCTATTACTGAAAAGCTGCTAGAATATTCCAATGAGATTATTCACTATTGACAGGAATGTGAGCCTGTCCCATGACATGTTCTTCTCTCACCCAGTGTTCCTTGATTGGAATTGGGATATGAGCTTGATTCTCAGCCATGGGAGTATGCTACCAGTCTTTTTTTATAGTAATATGAACCTATCCCAAGGCATGTGACACTGTCACTTGGTGACCCCAGATGAAATGGAAACATGAGATCAGTTTGAATTTTAATTTCCCCTCATAATATGAAAAAATACCTCTATAATGGTAGTAGGGATATGATCTTCCTTCTATATGGACTGAGAATTATGCTAGTGCAGTCATTCATCAGCAGAAGTTGGAATATACATTTGGATTCTATGGCCTACTGTAATATGATAGGTAGATTCACTTATAGGAATATGATCCTGTCCTACAGAATGATCCCTTCTTATTTGGAGATCTTTTTCAGAATAGAATTATGAGAATGATCCTAAGTATGTGGAGTATACAATTGGCCTATTATTATTTGAATATGATTTTCCCTGAGGTATGTTGGATTATTAATTGGTGATCCTCGACCATAACATAAATATAGGCAGGATCCTAGGGATTTGGAATATGCCACTGGTCTTCTTTGACAACAATGTTACTTTTCCTTGAGGCATGTGACACTTTCATCTGGTGATCCTTGATTGGAATGGGGATATGATCTCGGTCTGCCACCTCATCACTTACGAGAATATGGGGATAATTCTCCTGGATGGGAGAAATAATGTGTGCTTTCTCTAGAGAAACAACTTATTCAAACTAATCAGAGTGTTGTATGACCCTGTCTATAGGGATATGAATATTTTCCTATCCTCGTATCAGTACCAGTTCCAGAATATTATGGTGGATTTCTTCAATTGTTTCTATGATGCAATGGAACTTTATAATAATGCCTAAAAGAATGTAATCCTACACATTTTCTATCTCCACTATATACTATCAGATATCGTTGATTGAATTGGGGATATGGTCCCTTTTATTTAATCCTTGTTCCATCAGAATATGCTGATTGGATTCATTGATGGGGGTAGGGATATGTGCCTCTCCATACTTACTGTAGGGATATAACTATAGACTTATTATGAGAAATCAGGTATATGGGCCTTCTCAATAGCCATTTTTTATAAATATCATCAGTCTTCATCAATGGCAGTGGGGATATGAGTCCACTCCTAGTTATCAGAAGACTTCCATACATGATGTGTATTCATTACTGCCTATGTATGGGTTTTAGAGGTGGCATTGAGTCAGATCGTGATCTCAGTAGGAAAATGAAGGTAACTAAAAAGATTGTGTTGGTGAAAAAGGTTGAAAAGATCCATACTTAGTGGATCTTGAAATGGAAGGGATGTATAGTTGACTCCATGACTTACCTTAACTAGATAATAAAGGTAGTGATTTTTATACTTCATGGATATGATTCTAAAGTAGTTTGTGGAAACAACGAGTACCACTAGATTTAGCACTGATTTCTTTAAGTGATGTGGACTCATAAGATGTAGTATTTGGAGACCCTTAGGGCAAGTATCAATTGTCAGGATCAATCTCTATTAATGGTATTCCTGAACTATTATATTCTTCACCTGATGTTGAAGGTGTGAGGTAGTTGAGGTCATTCTAAATCCCATGAGGGTTGCAGATGTAGTTGACTTACCAAAATCGTCACTGGATGTATAAATTATCTTGGGTTGAGTTTTATTTGTGACATAATTATATAAATTCCCAAAAACAATAAGTAACAACATCACTGATTAGTGAATCATCAAAAGCGTGATACACGATCAATCAGATATACATGAGTAACAAAATTTTCCTATCTTATTCATGATCCAACCATTATTCTTATGTGGACAAGTCAATATGAGGATTAAATTATTTCAGGATAACCTCAACTATGGAGGATCAGCCATAAGATTCATGTTTGGTTCCCCACTTTGTTTTACATAGGATATGCAAATAAAATAGTGTGAAGTATAGTCAACTGATCATTTTTTTTATTTGAGAGATTCAGGTCAAGATCACAATTTTTGTTTCACCAAATGAATATAGGGTGAACCATATGATAGGATAAATATAGTCCAATAAGAACTGGGTGGTTTATCCTTGTTATCTTGTGAAGGACATTCCCAAGTTAAATGACATCACATTGGGTCCACCACTTTTGTTTCATCAGAAATATGTGGTTGTCTTGGCCTTACAACTTTATTATGAGGGGTTCAATGTCTTGTACAATAATTCAAGTCTTGTTTAACACTTTGTATCTGTAATCGAAAAATCCAATATCTCTTACATCCACAACTTAGTATGAGCCTTCTTTCCAAAGGAATGCAGCCATTTGGGGTTTCAAACCCAATGACGTTTAAAAACTCACATTGTTCAAGAGGACTAGAGTTTTGGTTCATCACACACTTTTGTGGTGAATTTTTTCTACTCTTAGACTATGTTATATATTTTACTTATGTTTGATAATCTATTCGAAATCCTTATACAGGACCGGTTACCCAAAAAAATGAGATCATAGTTTCAATCCTTTTATATATAAAGGGGAATCTAATTAGTGAATCCATCTTTATGTATTTGAGGTTATTAATATATTTCCAATTAGTGGGTATATTCTTATATGTTAAATCCATATAACCAGGAACTCTAGAGTTTCTTTTCATCTAGGGAGTTGTTTAATATTCTGAGGATGTAATTGAGCCATTATGAGGCATCATACATATCTATATTTATAATTGGAATCAAAACCCTTATAGTTCGTTAAACTTGTTTAGTTTAATTTCATACATAAATGATATATATTAGGAAAATTAGAAACTATATATTGTCATCGAGCCTTTGGGAGGCATCCTACATATCCAATTTATGGAAGGAATTAGAGTTATCACAGTTTAATCACATACATGGATATTGCTCCAATGTATATGACCTTTTATCAGGGCACTAATATTATGACACTAATCGGGGCTTACACAATGAGGTTTCCCTAGATAGTGGAGATTCATTATAAAAATGATATGATCATCGGAACATGGTATTCTCACATTATCCATGCTCAATGTGAGAATCAAGGGATACTAAATAATTAGTTTCATTGCAGATAGATTTTCGAATTAAATTTTTGGAAATCAATTAAGATGTTTAATATTGAGATCATGGCTTAGAAAATATTCCAACATATCCTAGTTATGTAAATAATCAGAGTCATTTTAGTTATGATTTCTTCTTATTTTTTTGGTGGATGAGGCATAATGATTATCCCATGGGAGATATTGGGTCCCAATGAGTGAAATTTCAGAGACATGGTGGGGCTCACACTAAGGTGAATGACCATTTGAGATTGAGTCTTAGGAAGGATTCCTCCATATCATAATTATTATTGGAATTAAGGTTCTAATAATTTAATTGATAAGGTATCAGACACTGAGGATTCCCTTTGGATATTTGATATGATCTTATGACCTTATGATGGTATCCTATGTATCTTGATTATGGAAGGAATTTGATTTCTTATAGTTTAGTTGATTTGGTATTACAATCTGATGCTTCCCTTTAGATATTTTTTATGGAGATCGAGAATTAGGATGGAATCCTACGTATACTAGTTATGGAAGGAGTCATAGTTTTCATAGTTTAGTTAATTGGGGCTTATACTATGAGGATTCCCTTATATTTCCACTGAAAATGGTTAGCATGTCCTGGGATACTGGCTTTACATGGACTGATTGTCTGTCTGACATGTCGGATTGTCTCCCATATATATTGGAGGATATTTGGACATGTTGCGATTGACTAGTGCACATGTATGAAGAAAATCATGTGATCCAGCTGATGTGTCTTGGGTAATTCGTATTACTTGAATGACATGTTAGGATACCCTCATATGATCGATGCTAACATATACAGAGGGTGTCTCATTGTAGAGACTCAGATTTTGGCCCGGGCAAACTTTGGATAATTTCTAGAAATAATTCCCGAGCTAGGCGGGAAGACGGCGTGAGATTCCGAGTCCCGGTGTGCCCGGATTTTTTTTTATAAAAATATTACGTATTTTTATACTATGCACATGGTGGGGGTGTGATATCTTCCAAAAAGTAGCTCAAAACGAGATTCTGAGGGCACGGTTGCGTCCGGAACATGCCATTTACCATAGGCGGGGTGTAAAATTTGCAGGCGCGGGCCTGCGGTGAGAAAAGCCACCAGTGTCATTTTCGTAAATAAGTGGAAAAGTCTGTTTACGAGCATCGGCTCAAATAACTCCTAAAAGGAGTCTCGGATCGCAAATCCGAGTCCACCATTGCGTTCAAAACGACACATTTACCTTAGGGGCGACCTTATCCAGGTCCGCGTCTGGTGCGAGGTTGGGGGCGTGTCGGGCCGGGGAGTTAAGTAGATATTTGTTGGAAACAAATATCTCCCCCCCTTGTTGGACGTGTGAAGCGCAGAGGAAGAGTTCCTCCTTTCTCCTCCCCTTCCGACGGCGAATCGGCGGCCGAATCACGCGATCAAGGTGCCGTCGATCTCGGATTTCGACGGCGGGCATTCCAGGATCGTGAAACGGATGTTTTGGAGCGCGGATTGTCGGCGTTTCGCCCGCAAGGTAGGCGGTTTGAGTTTTACCATCCCGGATCCTTTTTTTGTGTTGTTGTTCTTCAAATTTTCATAAGGGTTGTGTAGTTCGGATCCCGAGGTTTTTGAAACCTTCTTCGGATCTGATTTTGGAGCACCGGGGTGCTCCCGGGTGTTTCCAGAAGTTTTCTGGCTGAAAACCCGGATTCCGGCGGTTGCTATGGTGGAATCTGGCGAGGCGCGGCGGCGGCGTGACGGAATCCGGCGACAGCGCGGTGGTTTCCGGTGAGGCTGGCGGTGGTCCGGCCAGGATTTTCCTGGGGTTCTTTAAACCCCCGTAACTCGCAAACCGTAACTCCGATTTGTGATCCGTTTGCGGCGATGTGTTCCTTGTGTCGAGACGGACCTTTTGAACTAACTTTGAGAATATTATGGTTCGGGATCGTGGCCCGGGAGTTAGAAACGTCGTATAAAATAGTATTATTTTATTATTTTAAGACTTCGGGCCGTTGTAACTTCTACCCAGAGCGTCTGAATGACGTGCCGTTAGTGGCGTTGAGACCCTAATGGTACGGAGGAATTTTGGAGATGGTTTCCGGGTGTTGGGACTGAGAATGGGATGCTGGCCCCACGAGGCCGGGTTTTGCCGTTTGCGGAGAAACACAGCTTCTGTACCAGGAGTCCGATTTTGGCGTATGATTAGTCGATCCTGTGTGTTTTTCCGGGAGGATCGAAATGGTGCGATCCGTTCGATGGGTTTCGGAATTGAGGCGTCGTCCCCACTAGAGTTGGCTTCGGTGAATAGTACCTTTTTCACTGGGTGTCTGTTTTGGACGAGCGAGTAGTCGAATCCGCTTGTTTTTCCGAGGGGTTCACCGTGGTATGATCCGGTCGATGGGTTTCGGGATCATTGTGTGGGCCCCGCACCAGCTAGCTATGGTGAATAGTGCCTTTTTCACTAGTGCTTCGTTTCGTGCGAGTAAGCAGCCTATCCTGCGTGTTTTTCCGCGCGGAACGCGATGGTGGCCTCGATATTGGACATAGATATGCGCAATGTGGTGTTGTTGTGGGTCGCTCGGGTTAGCGACGTTTTGGACCAGCAGTGGTTGCAGGTACTCCCTTGGTTCGTTTCAACGAGGGTTCGTGTGGCATCACAACCTTCGTATAGGTTTGTGATCCTCTTGATGGTATGTTTAAACTGTTAGAGTTGTGACATCCCTCCGGTAGGCCTGGAGAGGGATCCTCTAGCATCTTTTCTCTAGATCAAATTCTTGGTATCGCTGTGACCGCTTATTCACGGGCGGCGATCCCCTATCTAGCTAGTTAAACCCATAGGGTTTGTGGCATCATCAGGATTATGATCCCCTACACGGTGGGCCATGCTTAGTAGGGTTGTGGCATCATCAGGTATACGATCCCCTACTCAGCATGAGGTGTATAGTAGGGTTGTAGTATTGTTGGTTATGTGATCCCCTACTCAGCGCGTGGTTTCGGTAGGGTTGCGACATCATCGGTTCGATCCCCTACATCGTGAGTTATACCAGATAGGGTTCTGGTATCATCGTGACCACCTTTATATGGGCGATGATCCTCCATCTGAGTGATGTGCTTCTATCGAGCGCCAGATCGGGTTGTAGTATCCCGCAGTGGATCCTTGTTGTGATCCACTATCTGTGAGAACTACGTATGCCAGATTGGGTCATGGTATCCCCCAGCGGACCCTAGGAGTGATCCCCTATCTGTGAGATTCTTATACCGGAGTGGGTTCTGGTATCCCCTAGCGGACCCAAGGAGTGATCCCATATCTGAGGAGTTTTGTGGTTCTAATGTTTCAGCAAGGTTTCCTCGGTGATGCTATTCGACGAGCATGATCTCTCGGGTGAACATCTGAGAGGTCTGTGAGAAACCCGATGGAGTGTATCTCTTGGATGAGTGCCATCTGGGGTGACAGTGTTTGTGTGGTGTACTCTTCTGGTTGTGGACATTTTCTGGTGTTGAGGTCAGAACCTCACGAGGCTTGTTGCATGGGCTGATTATATCTGGATTGTTCAAGGTGTATGTATGGGAATACACCCGAGCTGAGCTAACGAGTTGTGTTTAGCCGAGGATGTTCATGAGATGTAGTTTCTCTCTCATCTGGGTTCCCTCTGGCTGGGATGAGCGGACTATGGCCTTTCAGTTTCTCCCTTTGGTTTTGGGTTTTTGGGCTGCCTACTGAGTATGTTTATACTCACACATGCCCGGGCTTTGCCCGCGCATGATTGTGTCTTGTGCAGACCACATGCCTTTCGACGGAGTCCCCAGAGGACCCAAAGCAGGTGGAGCTGAGTGAGCGAGACTGACTGGGGTGTTTGCTGGTGCGGTCCCGAGGGAGCTTTCCGGTAGCGTTTGTAGCAGCGTCCCCCTTCTTCAGAGCAGGTTGGACGTGCTTTGTAGTATTCTTTTGGTGGGCCCTGTTTTTTCCTCTCGTACTTTTTCTATTGCACTCTGGTTTGGGATAGATTGTATGAATTCATTTACTTTTCAGTTTTCTATGTCTCTGCACTGTTTCATGGAGGTGTTTGTGTGTGCGTGTGTACAGGAACCTTAGGCTAATGCCTCCCATGTGTGTGATAGCCAACTCGGCGCTGGACACCAGCCCCTGGCCTATTGGAGGCGGTCTTGGGGAGTCGTGGCCAAAGCCCCGTTGGGTCGGGTCGTGACAGAGTGGTATCAGAGGAGGATCCACCTTTGGGATCTCAGGGTGTAGCTGGTCTAGCTGTGAATTCGTTTGGGTTGCATAGCGGGAGTGTTAGGGTGGTTCAAGCTCGACTTTCTAGTCAAAGACTCAAGTGTTGGTGCGGCAGCCAATGTATCCATACACCAGGACTATGATAACCTGCCTTTCGACTCAGGACATTCGTACACTCGTCGTAGGGACATAACAGTACATGCATCATATAGGACTGAGTTTTCGGTTTTCCAAGTCCTTCTTGTGTCAGCTATCCAGATATACTCTTTGACTGTGGTGCGTCTTGAATGTATTTCAGGATGCCTCCATGATGACAGCCAACGAGGGTTCTGCATCAGGATTGTGCTGACGACCCGCCCCATGTAGAGGCTGTGGAGTAGGGTGCGGGTTGTGAGGTTTCACCTACAGGTGGTCTGCCAGTTGAGCCACCACCTGTCGAGCAGCTGGTTGTGCCGGCAGTGCATGATGAGGTTGTGCGTAGGCTGAGTGCACTGCACGAGTTCTAGAGGTAGTGACCTCTGAGGTTCTAGTGTGATCCAGACCCCCAGGCAGCTGATGACTGGCTTGAGGCAGTCACCTGAGTTTTCCAGCAAGTAAGGACACCTCCTGATCAGATGGTGGTCCTAGTGGCGAGCTTTCTACATGGTTTGGCCGAGCGATGGTGGAGCCTTGTGACACAGTCCCATGATGAGGAGACGCTCATGTGGGTAGAGTTTGAGTGGATCTTCAGGGAGGAGTTCTATCCAGTGACCCTAAGGTCTGTGCAGATCTTGGAGCTTCTACAGCTTCGACAGGAGGGCATGACCATGTCGGAGTAATCTGCGAGGTTTACAGACCTTTCGCACTACTCCCTGTATATGGTTCGAGAACTGTTCTTTATGGCTCAGACCTTTAAGCAAGGCTTATGTAGGGACATCCGAGCAGGTGTGGTTTCTTTGTGTCTTCCCACCTATGCTGGAGTGCTGGAGCGAGCGTTGGTGGTGGAGAGCTTTCTGGATGAGCAGAATCCCCATGTCAGTGCTGGGAACGTGAGGGGTGAGACGTCGTCATCTAGTAGCCGGCGATAGACTCAGGGGTTTGGACGTGGCCAACGTTTCAGGAGGCGACCCCAGGATGGAGGATCTGAGGCTTAGGGCTCATAGGGCTCGCAGGCGAGTTTTGGTTAGCCGCAAGAGAGGCGGTGTTATGAATGCGACGGACGGGGACATCTTGCTAGATATTGTCCGACCCGACGTGCTTCTGAGAGGGAGTCGGTCGATGGACCGCCTTGGCAGAGGCAGCGTCTCGAGCAAGGAGGTCCGCTGGGCGGTGGACGAGGCGGCGGAGCGGGTGCAGCAGGAGGAGGTGGTTGGCGGTACCAGTTTCCACCACCCCCACCCCCAGGTGGTCCACACCAAGCTCAGGGAGCTGGTGGCCGAGGTTGAGGACAATTGCAAGCCCTAGAGGCTGTTGACCCGGAGGCTCTACAGAAGGATAGAGGTACGCCTTGTGTCTTTTCTACTTACTGCAGTAGTTTGTTAGACACTGTTTAGTGGTACTCTTTCCTTTTAGTTGCTTTCTCGAGTTTTGTTCAGGGAATTGGTAAGACCCTGTGTGTGTGTTGTTCGGTGTGCTTCGAATTCATGAGGAAGAGGGATCCATCCCCCACCGAGACACATTTTTGGTACGCGATTAAAAACCATGCTGGCGAGTCAGTGCCGCCCAAAGCGGATAGTATCGAGGTGCGGTGGATGAGTCCCTCTGACTTATGTGTTCGGGCAGGGGTGTTTGTTGGAGAACTCGCTGGTGTGGCAGACCCAGTTGAGAGTCCAGTCTCTTTCTGTGGGCTTATAGCTTTTTGGGGACGAAACGTTCTAAGGGGGGATGATGTAGTGACTCAGATTTTGGTCCTGACATAATTCGGATAATTTCTACGAATAATTCCAGATCTAGGCGCGAAGACAATGTGCGATTCTGAGTCCCGGTGTGTCCAGAATTAATTGTATAAAAATATTAAGTATTTTTATACTATGCAGGTGGTGGGGGGGTGTGATATCTCCCAAAAGGTAGCTTAGAATGGGATTCTGAGGGCACGAGTGTGTCCAGAACGTGCCGTTTACCCTAGGCAGTGTGTAAACATTGCAGGCGCGGGCCTGCGGTGAGAAAAGCCTCCAGGGGAATTTTCGTAAATAAGTGGAAATGTCTGTTTACGAGCATCAGCTCGAATAACTCCTGAACGGAGTCTTGGATCGCAAATCTGAGTGCACCGTTGGGTTCATAACGGCGTGTTTACCCTAGGGGCGACCTTATCCATGTCCGCGTCCGGTGCGGGGTCAGGGGCGTGTCGGGCCGGGGAGTTAAACAGATATTTGTTGGAAACAAATATCTCCCCCCTTGTTGGATGTGTGAAGTGTAGAGGAGGAGTTCCTCCTCCTTCTCCTCCCCTTCCAATGGCAAATCGGTGGCCTAATCGCGCAATCAAGGTGACGTCGAGCTCGGATTTTGACGGCGAACGTTCCAGGATCGTGCAACGGAAGCTTTGGAGCGTGGATCGTCGGCGTTTCGCCCGCAAGGTAGGTGGTTTGAGTTTTACCATCTTGGACCCTGTTTTTGTGTTTTTTTTATTCAAATTTTTATAAGGGTTGTGTAGTTGAGGTCCCGAGGTTTCCAAAACCTTTTTCGGATCTGATTTTGGAGCACCGGGGTGCTCCCGGGGGTTCCCGAAAGTTTTTCGATGGAAAACCCGGATTCCGGAGGCGGCCATGGCAGAATCCGGTGATGAGTGACGACAGCGTGGGGGAAGTTTCCGGCGGCGGCGGCGGAGGTGCGGCAGAATCCGGAGGCGGCGCGGTGGTCCGACCAAGATTTTCCGGGGGTTCTTTAAACCCTCATAACTCGCAAACCGTAACTCTGATTTGCGAGCCGTTTGCGGCGACGTGTTCCCTGTATCAAGATGGACCTTTTGAACTCACTTTGAGAATTTTATGGTTCAGGATCATGGCCTGGGAGTTAGAAACGTCGTATAAAATAATATTATTTTATTATTTTACGACTTCGGGCCGTTGTAACTTCTACCCGGAGCATCTAAATGACATGACGTCAGGGGTGTTGAGACCCTGATGGTACGACAAACTTTTTGACATGGTTTCCGGGTGTTGGGACTGAGAACGGGGTGTAGGCCCCATGAGGCCAGGTCTTGGCATTTGCGGAGAAATGCAGCTTTTGCACCCGCAGTCCGATTTTGGCAGATAATTAGTCGATCCAGTGTGTTTTTCTGAGAAGATCACAATGGTGAGATCCATTCAATGAGTTTCAGAATCGAGGTGTGGGCCCCACCCGAGCTGGCCTTGGTGAATTGTACATTTTTCACCGGGTGACCATTTCGGACGAGCGAGTAGTCGATTCCTCTTGTTTTTAGAGGGGATCTCCATGGTATGATCCGCTCGATGGGTTTCAAGATCATTGTGTGGGCCCCACACGAGCTATTTATGGTGAATAGTTCCTTTTTCACCAGTGGTCCATTTTGGGAGAGTAATCAGCCTATCCTGCATGTTTTTCTGTGTGGAACGCGATTGTGGCCTCCGTATTGGCCATGGAGGTGCGCAGTGTGGCGTTGTTGTGGGTCGCTCGGGTTAGTGACGTTTTGGACCAACAGTGGTTGCAGGTAATCCCTTGGTTCATTTCCACGAGGGTTCGTGTGGCATCACAAACTTCGTATAGGTTTTTGATCCTCTCGATGTGATGTTTAAACTGTTAGAGTTGTGGCATCCCTCCGGTGGGCCCGGAGCGGGATGCTCTAGCATCTTTTCCCTAGATCGGGTTCTTGGTATTGCTGTGACTGCTTATTCACAGGCGGTGATCCCATATCTAGCTGGTTAACCCCGTAGGGTTTGTGGCAACATCAGGATTATGATCCCCTATGTGGTGGGCCGTGGTCACTAGGGTTGTGGCATCTTCGGGTATATGATCCCCTACTCAGCATGAGGTGTATAGTATGGTTGCAATATCGTTGGTTATGTGATCCCCTACTCAGCACGTGGTTTCAGTAGGGTTGCGACATCGTCGGTTTGATCCCCTACATCGCGAGTTATACCATATAGGGTTCTAGTATCATCGTGACCACCTTTTTATGTGCGATGATCCTCTATCTGAGTGATGTTCTTTTGTCGAGTGACAGATTGGGTTGTGGTATCCCCTAGCAGGTCCTGGGTGTGATCCCCTATCTATGAGAACTACGTATGCCAGATTGGGTCATGGTATCCCCCAATAGACCATGGGAGTTATCCCCTATCTGTGAGATTCGTATATCGAAGTGGGTTCTGGTATCCCCTAGCAGACCTTATGAGCGATCCCCTATCTAAGGAGTTTGGTGGTTCTGTTGTTTCAGCGAGGTTTCCTCAGTGATGCTATCCGATGAGCATGATTTCTCGGGTGAGCATCTGAGAGGTTTGTGAGAAACCTGATGGATTGTATATCTCGGATGAGTGTCATATGGGATGACAGTGTTCATGTGGTGTACTATTCTGGTTGTGGACAGTTGCTGGTGTTGAAGTCCGTACCTCACATGGCTTGTTGCGTGAGCAGATTATATCTGGATTGTTCAAGGTGTATGTATGGGAATACACCTGAGCTGAGCTGACGAGATGTGTTTAGCAGAGGATGGTAATGAGATGGAGTTTTTCTCTCATCTAGGTTCCCTCTAGCTGGGATGAGCGAACTGTTGCCTTTCAGTTTCTACCTTTGGTTTTGGGTTTTTGGGGTGCCTACTGAGTAAGTTTATACTCACCCTTTCACGGGCTTTTCCCGTACTTGTTTGTGTCTTGTGCATACCACAGGACTCTCGACGGAGTCCCAGGAGGACCCGAAGTAGGAGGAGCTGAGTGAGTGAGACTGACCGGGGTGTTTTTCGGTGCGGTGCCGAGGGAGCTTTCCGTCAGTGTTTGTAGCAGCGTCCCCCTTCTTCAGAGCAGGTTGGACGAACTTTGTAGTATTCTTTTGGTGGGCCCTGTTTTTCCGTTTCGTACTTTTGCTGTTGCAATCTGGTTTGGGATAGATTGTATGCATGCATTTACTTTTCAGTTTTCTATATCTCTGCACTGTTGCATGGAGGTGTTTGTGTGTGCGTGTGTATAGGTACCTTAGGCTAATGCCTCCCATGTCTGTGATAGCCTACTCATCATCGGACGCCAGCCCCTGGCCTATTGGAGGCGGGCTTGGGGAGTCATGGCCCGAGCCCTGTTGGGTCGGGTCGTGACACTCATGATCTAGCTATCGTGTCCATATGGCATCACAAGATCTAGGATGACATGTCTTGAGAGTGTCACATGATCTATATGAATTGTGTTTGTTTCATCATGATACTTGGTGAATCACATTGAGGGTGTCATAAGATTGGGTTGGAAATACCAGAGGCTTCGAGAGACCTAGATAACATACATTGGTGTCACCATTTAACTTGGGAGACATGTCTAGACGACATCACATGCTCTGGATGGAAAACCTGAAGGGCTTCACAAGACTAATGTGGAATTCCAAGAGGGAATCATATGACATTCATTGACATGTACAAGGGACATCACATGATTTAAATAGTCTATCAAGGGAGAATCACAAGATCTGAATCACATGTTGAATTTTTTTCATGATCTAGATAATTCATGTGAATCACATGAGGATCAACACATATTCTTCTCACATAATTCACATATCTCTTAGTATTTATTACTCCCTTTATTTCACATGTTCCTCATATTATTCTAGTGTTATATTATTTTTAGTATTCAAATGACCCAGTCAACATACAAGATATTCTTCACATACTATGTAATATATGATAGAAGTCATTTGGGAGGACTATGAGTGATCACATGAAGTACATATTCATGTTGTGTGAACCCTTAATTAAGTCCTCATATTTTTACCTGGTGAAAAACCTTGTGATCACATGATTGGACACTCGGAGAATTACACACTTGTGCTCCCATATACAATTGATCAATCGACGTTGAATGCCTTTTTATTGAGGATGAGGGATATATATTGTTTGATACCATAGTTGTATGACTCTTGGAATTAAACATACCTCACATATTTGGTCTAGAGTCGGAGGAGGGATTTGGTGTGACATGCTTTTTCAGATCCTCATGTAGGTTATCCCGGGGGTATCACATGATTTTTAGAGAGCACAAGACCATCATATTAGCGCCCCTTCTATTCAACTTTGGAAATAAAATGGTTACTTTATAAACATTTTGACATTACACGATGATTTTATAAGGTCAATCTGTCATATCTAGGGGCCTTCATGAGAACATGATTCCTTTTAAAATGATTTTGCGTGATCTGAGTTACGTTGTCTAGAGTTCTCTAGAAGAAAAATGTGACTTGTCTACAGTTATTCATGAGACCAAATTAGCATATCAAGAGGGATGGAATGGCATTATTATGACATGTTTGTGGGGTATATGTGGTATCAATGGAGATTTCTCAATGTTTGTGTAATGATCAACATATAATCACTTCACAAGAAACATTATCCTTTTCCCTTTCATTAAATTCTTTATTTCAAAAATTAATGGGTTCTCATTAATTTTTATAATTGTTTTCAAAGATAACCAGTCTCCACATGAATGATGAATTGAATAACCAATAAAGGGTATAGTGGTAATGCATGATAAATTTCATGGACAAACCCTTCAATTGTCTATGGAGTCAAAGGCATGTTTTCAGAATCCTGCATGATAAGATGGGTCACATCAGAATAATATCAATGACCATGAAATGATTCTTCCTTTTTCACATTTTACTCTTATTTTACATGGATTTTTGGATGGTTTCTTGTAGCTTTCTAGTTGAAAAGTCGCATGATTTATGGAAGCTCATTTGATAGCTCCCACAAGATCAACATGTGTCTTGGATGCATTTACAATAATAAAGAGGTTTGTCAAAGGGCCTCTGTGTGATCTCCATGAGGTCATGTGATGCACATGTACCTTTTACATGACCTTAATATGGTTAAGAGATCATGTGTATTTTGGAAGACTATGTGATCCAGGTTATCTTTTCCACATTTTATTCCTTTGTTTTTTGGAGGAATCAATTCCCATAAATCGAGTATTTATTCGCCTATATATTTTTTGATGCTCATTAGGAGGGCGTAAATAGTTATACAAAAAAACCTCATACTTATTAAAAAATAACATTAACATGAATCCAAAAGGATAAAAATTTAATTAATTATTATATAATTTTATCATATATATCATAATGTATTGTGATATATTCATAGACTTATCAATCACAAAAAATAATAATTAAAGAATATATTGAAATATAATTTTTTCCATCCTACCATTGTGCTATGCGATGGAAGATTAGATGAATTATATAAGAGATTTTATTTCTTATTTCAATTCCTACACATGCTTCATCTTAAAATTTATGGAGCTAAATAAGGACTTCATAATTTTAGGTGTACTGATTTCATCTACAATGAGGAAAGTAGTACTGAATTTTGAATAGCCTTCTGGAGGGTACTTCAAACTCTGGATATTACCAAAGAGGCTATCAAATTATTTTTTTTTCTATTATTGTGACGAGGTCTTCATTATCACTAAAAGGAAATATTATTGTGTCCTAGAACTCAAAAAAGTCTTATTTCAATAAAAACATAGTTCTTCTTTTATCAAATACTAAATCCCATCCCTCATGATTGATATCCTTCTTAAGAAACATGTATTTTCCACCATCTATGTGAAATATATTGCTTTTCCACTTAGATATTTTCTTGAGGTATTTTTATAGTTAATTATTATTAAGGAAGAACCATTAGTTCTATTATTTTTCTTCATATTTGATAGAATTTGGAATATTGGGGGGTTTGGGAAATAAGGTTTGGATACAAGAGAGATGAGGGTTCAAAGGCTTGAAAATGTTTCAACCATAGACCTAACAAACATTCTTTTGTTTTTTAATAAATTAAGGGTCAGAAGGTGATGTGGAAATTAATCATTATAAAATATAGGGGACATTCCTACTATGATGTGACAAAATTTTAAAAAGGCGGGGAAAAATAAAAAATAATATAAGGTAAAAAATGTTTAATTGAATATGAGATTATGTTACTAAGAAAAATAAAATTCAAATCAACAAAAATTAAACAAAATTATTGGTTATTTAATAAAATAAAATATGTTATCAAGAACGATTTTTGTAAAAATGTATTCTAGTTGATTTTTTGTGCAAAAAAATCTAAAGATATATCATTCTTTTGTACATGATCTCTTCATAAATGATATATTAAAACAACGATATTAATTCTATAATGGTTTATTGTTTTTTTAATAATTGATATAACTAGTTTTATCACTTTTTATTGGAAAACAATTAAAATTGAATAAAAAATCCATTTGGGTTTGTTTAATCCAAAAATATTATGCACAAAAACATCATACTACAATATATTCTTCTTCATCAGTTGATAATTTTATAGAGTGTTGTTTCATTTTTAACTATGATAATATATACTTCCCAAGAAAATTTCATGTTCTTATAGTGATATTACTATATAATTTACATCTAAAAAATCACTATCTGGATATATTGATAAAATAAAATCATAAGTTTTGTAAAAAATAAGAAAAAGTGATACTGTTCCTTTTAAATACCTTAGAAATAATTTTGTAAAATTTAAATGATATTTTTAGGATTAGATTTTAATATTTCACAAATACACAATGAAAACATATTTTCTGTCATACATATAGTATGATAAAATAAATATCCAATGATTCCTCTATATAACTTTTTTTCAAATAGTTTTCAAGTAACATTAATATCTACTTTAATATTGGATCTCATGGAGTTGAATAAGTCATGATATTTTGAAGTACAAACTTCTTAATTAAATAAAGTATGAATATTTTTTAAACATTTCAAATAAAATTTTAGTAAATTTAAAATTCTATAAAATAGTTTATCTCACCCACCATACCCATTTCAAATTACTTTTTCAAAAGTTTCAAAAAATCATTACACTATTTTCTATTTTTTAACCAAAAATTAGGATTATCAAAATATTTTTTTATTAAAAAATATTTGGGGATTAAATTGTCTATATAATTTAGGATCTTACATTCCTACAATGAAACAATTTAATAAAATAAAAGAACTTAATCTTTCATACCATTCTCTTGGTACTTATTTTAGTCCATATAGAGCTTTGGTAAGTTTAATAACATAATTTTTAATGTAAGTGTCTTTAAAACCTAGAGGATGTTCTACATAAACATCATGCATTAAAAAATAATTTAAAACTATAGATTTAAAATTCATCTGATATAATTTTTATTTCATATAATATGCATATTCTATAAGGATTCTAATTTCTTCTAACCTAGCTACATGAACAAAGGTTTCTACATAGTATATTCCTTATTCTTGATTGTATCCTTTTAAACTAATCTATATTTATTTCTAGTGATAACACTATGTTAATATTGCTTATTTATAAATACTCAATTTGTTACAATTATAGGATAAATAGAGAGCCTATTAACTAATTCCCACACTTTTTTCTTTTAAAATTATTTAACTCTTCTTGCATAGATAAGAACCAAATTTCATTAGATAAATCTTTTTCTATAGATTCTATTTCTAGCTGAGATTAAAAGACATAGAATTATTCTAGTTACTATATTTTTCTTCTAGTTATAACTCCTTTATTAAAGCTTCCTAAAACTATACTCTAAAGTAATGGCCTTAATATTTCTTGGTAATATAGGAATAACACTTACTGGTTCACTAGTATCAACCCTCATAGGATTTGGTTTAATATAATAATGTTACAAATCATTATCCCTATATTTTTAAATAGAGGATTAGGTATCATGTCCTTGAGTTAATCATTCAACACATCATTTTGAGTCATTTTTTTATAAAAAGTATCTCTTTCATAAAACTACACATGATTTTATTCTTAAAAAATCCTTAACCTATCATTGAGAAATCTATAATCCTTGGAATTTGTAGAATACCTTAGGAATATACCTTGGTTGTATTTTGGATCAAAAATTCCAATATGATACTTACTGTCCAATATGTAAACTTTTCATCCAAATACAATAAATCATCCTACCTTTGGAATCTATTATTCTATAACTTATACAGTGCTTTTTAAAGATAAGCTTTATTAGAAATCTATTTAATAACATAAAAATATGTAAAAAAATATATCCCAAAAATGAGTGTGCATGTTATATTCACATAACATGGTACATGCAATTTCTTTTAAATTAATTAAAATGAGGAATCACGGGGTAGAAAAGTATAATTAATAATTGTATATGAGAAATAAAAATTAAATTAACGAATCTAAAATTCACCTCCACGATCACTTCTCAAAGTTACAATTTTGGGAGCTATTTCATTTGGCCCAACCTTAAAAAAATTAATAAAAATATAAGGTGATTCATTTTTATTTCCAAAAAATCAAACCCTTGTAAAGCTTGAAAAATAATAAACCAATAAATAAAAAAAAATTATGAGAAGGGCTTATAGTTCTTGTAGGTTTATAAATGTCTAGATATATAATCCTATTTAATTGATTTAAAATATGACACATGTTTCATTCCCATTAAAAATGTTTTACATATTTTCTTTTTGTAAAATTTAAGGTAAAAAAATCAGAAATTATATGCTTTATAGATAACTTCTTAAAAGAGTGAACATTATAATATTTAAGACTTCTATGCCAAATCCATGATTCATAAATTTTAGAATTCAAACAACTTACTTTTTTTATAAACAAAGAATTAAGATTTAATTTATAGAGATTATTAGTTCCATTTTATTTGAACTTGATAAATTGATCTTTATTAACTAAACATGCATTGTTAGAAAAATCAACTGAATAACCATCATCAAAAATTTGATAGAAACTTATCAGTTTGTTCTTCAACCATTCAACATAAATAACATCATTGATGATAATATATTGAGGATTTCCAACATATGTAATTAATTTTTTTTTCCTTTTTCATTTTCAAAAAATGTGACATAGACTCCATAAATATTTTATAGTGGGTGAATGTTAGAGGAATATCCACTCATATGTATTGAAAAACCACTCTCTACAAAACATTTTTCATTAATATTCATGTGGCTTGTTCCCTGTAATAAATAAAAAAACAATGACATTTGTTGGTACTGAAATGATATTGGGTCCTACAATGTTTGGTACATAATACATGGGGATCCAAATATGTTTGTGTTTTCTAAAAAACATTGCATCAATTTTGAAAACTATTTTTCAATAAAATAAAAATTGATTCCACAGAATTGATCATTTCTAAAATTAATTAAGTTATCATAATGTCACGTTTCTCCACAATATAAATTGGTAACTTTTTAAAGGGTTTTGTTTTTATAACTTGTCAAAAATAGCCTTGTAATATTTGATCCTTTCACCTTGAATTCCTATTATTTAATTTTATTTTTTGAAGTTGGTTTTGACCAATAATTTTATTTATATAATGTTCCACATTAGTGTAAACAATTAAATAATCTTTAATGTTTTAAAAATATTTATATAGGTTCCTTATAAACTTTTATTTTTTAGTATATAAAGTATTATAAATTTCCAATTAAATTTTTAGATATGATATTCTTTTATTTATTTCCTCTTTTTCATTGGAAATTTTATTATAGGTGTTTCTGAGAGTTTGGTTTTTATTATTTTTCATTTCATACTTATTTTTTTCATTGAACAATATTTGTATAATTCATCATATGAGAAATTTTTATTTTCTAATTCATGCTCATGTTCATGCTTAAAAGTATATTAAGAATTTACCTCATTTGAAGTGATATAAATCATATGTTGGAATTGTGATTTAGAGACTCTTCTTCTGATATTTATTATATGCATTCACTAGAATCTTAATATGCACTCCTGGTTGCATTTATAGACTTCTTGGATTCCTTCTTTATCCAACATTCTTGATGAAATTTTTTCAGGCATCTTATTTTCATGAAATTATGGATTGTCTGAATTAATGCATCCTAGATTTTTTTAATCATATCATCTCATTTACATAGAGTTTTCACCACCATTCTTATACTCATTTAATGTTCTTCTGAAACATATTCATTTATTATATAATTTTCTAATAGTTTTGAAAAACTGTGCAAGTTCATCATTTGATCTATAATAGCTTGAGGAAACTTCTTATTTAGTTGTTTTAATTATATTCATGATTATTTTATTATTTTTATCCATATAAGTTGGAACCTTCAAGGATGAATTTTATTTCTTTATCATTTTATAATCTACAGCTACAATTTCCATTCCATCTTCGTATATCATAAGTGTTTCAATAAAATATATTATTTTAAATTATTGACCTCTATTGATTATCTGATGGTATCTTTGATTCCACTCCACTTATGAGGTAATAATCGTAGAAGATTCAATGATTACTTGAAATCAATGATTGGTTCTCAAAATGTAAAGAAATTATTAACAATCTCAGTGAGTCTTCAATTCAATTGAGTCATTATTTATTATTCAGCCATTTTGAATTTTTGAAACATTAGTTTGGAATTATAATATCTGATAGCATTTACATTTTCAGTACCTTCATTGGAAATTACTTTAGTGTACCAAATTTCATGAGTAGTTTGAAAATGATAAACTCTATTGAAATAATATAGTCTTATACCCCATATTATAACATTCACAACTTTATAATTCCATGCATAGTCTAGTTTGGTCTAAAAAACATATTTTAGGTTCTATATTAGGAACTTCATAAGGCTATATCACTTTAATATAAACATTCAAGATATGATTATTCAAATAGAAGGTCACATCACCCTTCCGAAAATTATAATGTTCGCCATTAAAGTAAAGAGCTCAAACCATTGACATAATTTCTCAATTACTGGCCATAACAACCATTTGAAAAAGATCTTTTCACTTAAAAATTTATTAGCTATGAAATCAAGATTTATTATATTTTATTCCACCCGTTTTCCCATGTAATGGATAGATAAAAACTAATGAGTGTATGAATTGAGCCCCTAACATTTTATTTACCTTAAACTACCCTCTTCAAGGTATATGAGTTAAAATATTTTCCTTAATTAAGATAGTACGTAAAATTATAAAATATCAATCGATAGAGATTGAACATAGAATTGTTATAGTGGTTTGGGAAACAAAAATACACTATTCTACTTCATCAACACTCTACTCCATGAGTTTTTGATTTTCACTAAAAACCCTTTTTTAGGGGTCTCCTGGATTAGTAAAAGTATATGTCTCTTATTACAATGGTTCAAGAGATTTAAACTAGGATCTCCCTTTACAAGACCTATCCAGATCTTTAACAGTCACTTTTAATGAAATTGAACACAAAAAGATATGAATGAACTTATAAAAGAACTGTTGCAGTACACCATCATAAGAAGAAACTGACAGTAGATAATTATACATCTTGAGAAAATTATGGTCATCAAGATACAAATCTGGATGATCTTTAGTGAATTTTTTTTATCAAATTACACGATCATTTTTATGATATTATTTTTATGTATACGCGTTTATTTTTTCTAGTAATAGAGTATTTGTTAGTGTGTGTATGAATCAAAAATAGGTCTCCATTGTTTCTTGTATCCATGCATTGACTAAGAATTCCTTTTTATTTTTCCCCTATTATTTTGAACTTAGGAAGTGATATAGTCATAATGGTCAAATTGATAATTGGTTGAAAATTTAATATGATATACTATTAATGGAAAACATCCATTCTTTCCAAATATGTAATAAGATTCTATAATGGCCCCTCCAAAGATCATCTTCATTGGATATTTCACTAAGGTGTGGTACTTAGCATTCAAAACATCTTCTAGAGTTCATATGTTAATTATTTATGAATTCAATTTTCATAAGATAAAGACTTATCCTAACATCATTCTAACTGTATAATTTTTCTTTGTACATACAACAAGTCACTCAATCTATTCCTAATATAATATCTTATGTAGTAAGATGAAAAATATCATGGAGTCTTTCAATTCTGGGTAGATGGAAGATATGTTTTGATTATCATAAGATATTATAATTTTCAATAGAATGATAATTTTACATGGACTAAGATAAACTCTTATATTTAGTGTAAGATAAATTCCAATTAAAAATTCATAATACGAAAGCGTTGGGGAAAAATATTTTTAATAAAATAAGAGTTTTTTGAATCATTATGAAACCACATAAGTCTATCCATCATCTTTTCCCATTATCAATAAACAAATTCTATATTTGAAACTTGTCTCATAATGGATATAGGCATCACCGACATTATGAGTTATCACATAGTATCTTCATGACATGTATTCCAAAATATGTGGGATTTTTATCAATTATGAGTGGTTCAACTATGAAAAATTTAATAAATTTTTTATACAATGTTTTCTTATATAATTAATTGATGTAATTTTACTAAGATGTTTCAAACTATATATTCATTTCCTTATCAAGGTAGGTTATGTGGATTTATGGCGAGATGATCTATGATGGGGAAAATGGTGTAGACTCATGTGCATAGGAGGTGCAGTGACCCTAATGGGTCAATATGTGAATTAGGTTCCGTAGTAATGAACCCCTTTTGGGGGTTTATATTTGGTTTTTATAACATAAGGTGTAAAAAACAACATATTTTCTATTTCTCCACATATATTGGAATAAAATTATACTTAATTAAGCTATTGTTTATGGTTTTCCTTAGTATATATATTTTTGGATGAAGTAGTTGGTCGTGAAATTGGTGACCAATGAGGTTTTTTATTCTGAAGGGTGAAATCACATGGGTGGTTGTTTGGTTTTGACTATTTCCTTATAGGTATGATGAAATGGGACCATATTTCTACGTTATTTGGTTTGTAGGATCATTCAGTGGGTGACAGACATGTGGGTTTCCTTGTCGTGTTTTAGATGGGAGTGTGGATGACGTCCTGTGAGTTGGTAATTTTGTGAGTGACCTAAATATTGGGCTTTGTGGGAGACCTATGGGCCCTTGGATTTGACTTATACCTTAGAGAATTAGTTACATATACAATCTAGGGTAACAAGTGAGAGGGGTTCTCATAAGGATTTATCAACCTTATATATGGTAAGAATATGTAGGTTATTTAGGTATATGATCAATGCATGAGAGGTTCTATTTATATTGTCGTTTTAAATTATTTTTCCTTAGTCAATCTTGAGATTAGGAACCTTGGTTTAAATGTGTGGTGTGATTTTGGGTATATTCTCTTGGATTTCGATGGTGTTGTGCAGTGACTATGTGTGTTGTAATTATTGGTACATGTGAAGTGATTTATTTTGAAGAGGATTTCTAAGGGAAATGAGTTTAGTTGTTTTGTGGGAATTGGTCATGGGATAGAATGTGAATTCTAGGTTTTGAGTCAGTTGATATGATTAACACTGTCCATAAATGGGCTTTGTTGACATTAAAATCGATGGAGGTAATGTTCAAGATGAGGATAGTTGAAAATATGATATGAATCTAAAGGGTTTGGGAACTTGAGGTTGATGATGGAAAGAAAAGTATCTCCATGATAGAGGAGAAAAATGAAATATATTGGAAGTTATGGCATGACTGGTCAATGTTAGACCTTTATGTATGTATCAATGGTAGATGGGAAGGGTGGGCATGTATTGTTAGAAGAAACTTGTATATAATGATTAAAATTTTAGAGATATCACTTGAGGACTGTTATAAGTTAAGCCATACAGTGGGGGATGTATATTTGGTGGTTTGAGGGAGCGACCCTCATTATCGAAGGAGTTTCTAAAGGTGAAAAATTATGATGTTCCCATGAGATGAGTATGGTAAGTAATATAAATTTAATGTTAGTTATTTAGTATGATAATTTCATCCACGATCACTCATTTAGTTCATCCATGGATAGAGTATGGGCTGTGATGGTTGATAATTATTCTCTAAAAAATGATAAAAATGGAACTCCTATGGTGGGTTGAATGACATCAGTCCCGAGTGATATAATTCTCGTTTGGGTGGGGTTGTAGTATAATTATGGAATTCATAGTTAGATAATTTTTTTTCCATTTTAGAAGCTAGTGAGAAATGAGAATAAATTCAACAAGATTCATTTGAGAATTTCGAATGTGATTTAGGATATGATTTCAGGTATGGTTTGAGCATCGACCTTGGGCTCCTTATGATTTGATGAGATCCGATGGTGATTGGATTTGCGATGCATCGATTCTCATGGTACGATGAAAAATTATAGATGTTTTTGATTTTTTATGGATTCCACAATAAAATTATAGAAAAATAAATATATTGATCTCCAAGTGAATAATCGAATGATCATGGGATTCTCTTAGGAATAACAACATTGTGATTGGGTAATTTTAGAAGGGAATTAGAAGACGAAGTTTGGAGTCTTTGAGAAATATATACTAGAGGAGGAATGACTATTGTATTGGAATGTAATTGGATATGGTGAGAATAAAAACACATTATATATGTCATTTTGGATGTCATGGGTATGATTCGGGAATTAGTTAGGCTTTTCAAGGAGTTGTTGGTGTGCTCTTTTATTGCTTGAATGGTGGAGGCACATCCGTTATGACGTGAAATTTGGAACAAGAATGAGTCTTGGAATTAAAATGTTGTTATCATGTTTTTTCAAGTTTGTTAATTTTGAAACAATAGAAGGTTTATTTGGAGAATGTGATATTTTGTTTTAGTAGGTGATTCAAATAAAATGTGGTGTTGTGGTTCAGAATCAGTATATACGATATAATCCTTATACTGGGGAGAAAAATTGTCTTATGGTTAATTGGATAAAGAAACATAGGTTTTTCTGGATATATATGTATTTTGGATAACCATATCATTGTTTTAGGGATGGTTTTTAGAAATGGATCAGCCTTTGGTGAATTAAATTCCATAGTGGTGAAGTCATACTATGCAAGAACATTTGGAATTCAGAGATGGAATGTAACCATTTTGGAAAAAATTAATGACCAATGTAGTTCAGGTGTTATGTGCAGATGACAATTGATACTACTGTAGGATGATAAGTGTTATGGTGGGGATTTTATAATTATTTTATCCAAAAATGAATTTTAAAGTGAATGAAAATTTTGAATTTTTTAAATTAAAGTATTAGATAGATTTTTGAGATAGGTATCATAATACAATTTTAGGGGTTTAATCATCTCTAAGGAGGAATTTTGGAAGGGGAATATATCTTGAACGTTTGATGGAGTTTTGTTAGGTAATTGGAGGATTCCTAGTGTTCCAAGGCCATAGTCTATAACCATTTACTTCATGGTGGCCCAAGAAGTGGTCACATGCCACTGTCAGGCTCACTATCCAACTGGTAGCCAATCATAAACCAATCAATGGAATTATATTTGAAATCAAATGAGTTTTTTAAGGAAAAAATTATTATCTAATCCCAAGCTCATTATTTTAATGGTGGTAATACCCCTTTCTTATCTTATTGGTGAATGTGACTTGGGGTTCCCCCCTTATTCTCCATTCCTTCCCCTTGGTTTAGGGTGCTGTTAAATGGTGTTTACGAGTGATTTAGGGTACATCTTCATCTTGATGGTAACTCTTTATCTCCTCCACCCCTCTAATTTAATTTTATTATTCATATGTTAGGGTTCATGTGGTGACTTAACTAAAGGATGGTAAAACTGATCATTTTTTACGTGGGTTTCATGTAGATTTCATAGAGGGAATACTGAGATGACATCGTTTAGTCTCAATTCATTGATACGAAGAAGGTGTGACACTCATTGAATTATTAAATTGTTTTCTATTGAAATTAATTTTATTTAATGTTGTAATAAATGACTTATTATAGGTATTTTCCCATGTTTTTTGGGGTTTTGTGTGGCTCTCCTGTGGGTTGTTGGTTGCAGTTTTGATGCTATAAGGCCTTAGGGTGAGATTTCAAAAAATATTCTTAGTTAAATAAAAATTTTAATTTTTTTAAATTTTTTTAATTTATTATAAATTATTATGATTATTTAAATTAAATATATTGTGATACAAGTTGGGTCTTCATGAGGATGGACTATTGATATGTATATTTGGATGGGCCTTTGAAGCTATTGTCAATTATTGGAAATAAAGGAGAAAATATTTGAATGTAGTAGGTGGTCCTTGATACATTCACTATGACTTAATGCATTTTAGTTATGTTTTGTGTGATGCATCATCAGAATAAAGAAGGTGTTGAATCTATGAAATATTTAATTTTTCTATTCAATCTATGTTAAATAGTTTATTTCAAATTTTATTCCTTAACATTTGAACAAGTTCCATGGACACCATGTACATGTACAATGCCTTATTATCCTCAGTTATCTATGGTTGAGGCTTTGATATAAATGAAATTTCTTTTACAATGGGTCCCCCTTAAGGGGTGTTCCTAAATTTTATTGGGTTATTTGTAACCTAATAACCCTTTCTAAGGATCCTTATAAACCTTTAAGAGATGGGGTTTTGTGTGAATTGAGATGAATGAAACAAGTAGGCATGGTGATGACCTTTTTGACACATTGGAATCACTTGTCTTATGGACCCATATTGGGTGATTAGACTGACCTAGAATGACCTGATTATTGAGATAGTCCATGATCCATCTCTTTTGGCTATGTTCACAATGACTAACCCTCAGAGACACATGGATCTATGCAATAATGTAACTCTTCCATGAAGTGTGACAACTTCTAAGTGATGTGTTGTAACTCAAGTGGCATCATTAAAATTGAGGACCCCTAGTAGGGATCATATACTTATGTTTTGACCAAGGGGACCCCAATATATCCCTCTGTAGTGATTTGTCCCGGGTGGGAATATATGGTTTTGGATTGAGATTATGGTTTTGGGTGTTCAACTGCCCTTTTGTTGTTTATTTTTATGGCTTTGTTTGTTCTATTTTTTATACTACATTAGGGGTATTCTTTAATTTATTTATGGAAAAAACCCTTAGGGAGGTCTGTAATACCTATATATGAAATTTATTGTAATGATATGAGTTTTTTGAATGAGACAAAATACCCACCCGATTTGAAATTTTCAAATAGTGTCTTTGCAACTTTTTGATTTGTTGATTAGAAATCAATTAAGAGAGTTATGTTGGAATTAAATGGTGATTTTGTGTTTGTGTAGAGCCTTTGAAGTATGTTAAGTGTTCTAAAGGGGTTTAACAGCTTCAGAGGCCTGAAGGCCTATTTTTTTAAAAGAGATGGGGGCGCACGGTTTTGGGAAACTGTGTGAATGATGGCACACATCCATGAGTATGCATATTAACAACTTAAAGGGGTTACCACATGGTTTATTCATAATATGAAAAATAGTGTGAGGTGGCCATGAGGGCCTACAACCTTAAGCAATGGATTACACATGTTTTGGAAACCCATGCGGGTAAACTGTTCAGCATGTACATGTTTTATTATTCTTTTTTTTAAAACAATCTCTTTTTTTCCTTTTTCATTCTTTTTCTCTCCTTCATCAACCTTTCTTCTCCCTTGTTGTGAAAAATTTAGGATATATCCTCCTCCTCCTCTCTTCCATGGGATTTGATCCCATCTATTTGTCCAATCTCTATTCATCGATCCATTGGAAGCTATAGTATCACCTTAGTAAGGCCAACCCCATGCATACCTCTTATTTATTAATTCTTCTCCTTATGGACCACTGTTTCTATGCAATCTAATTTTAGTGTTTCAGATAGAAAATTAGATATATATCGATCAACATTTAATTGGAGCTTAAAATCGGATATGCCTATGCCTACGAGTATAAGGTAGGCGTTGCATTACTTTTTTTAGTTTTCATAGAATTTAGGGGGTTTAATCATTTTAGTACAACGTTAGGTTTTGAGTTGAACCCTATTATAGAATATTGAATTGACTATTAGAACACGTGGGATGTCATGGGCATGGATTATACCTATTACACTGGAGTAAGGCAAGGCTAGAGGTTGTTGCTCCTTGTGATATTTTGTCTGAGGGTTCCAAACTGGTTGAAACTAATTTTTTCCTATAACTGATATGTTTAAAACTGCTAAGGACTGATTAAGCTAATTAAATCCATTCAAGACCTGCATATAATATTGTGATGATTTTTATGATATGAAATTAAATTTTCTAAATTTAATTTCATGGTTAAAATTGTTGTTTAAATTGTATATATGAGATTTCTTGAATTTCATGAGATGGGACTTAGGGGGTTTTGAGGGGAATGGCCCAATATGAGGTTGGGATGGAATGATCATCGAATTTAAATTATGTTGATAATTATTTATTCTTGGGCTAGATAATTGAGTGGTTTTGAGCATATGATTGGGCATTGTGGACTTTAAATTGAGGCAGTGTGACCGTCAGGTTGGGCATGGTCTAAGATTCTTCAATGGAATGGCCATCAGATTTGAGTGACATGGTCGCAGGGGAATGAGGTGCAAGAGATTTTGTGGATTAGGTTATTATTTAGTGAATACCTATCACCTATGATGTAAATAGTTCCGATTGAGTCGTGTGCACACAGGTTGACTCCGTGATGAGGTGGTTCTGACCACTCTTGGGATTAGAGGCCCCTGATAGTCATGTTTTAGTTATTTTTTGTTTTGGGATTCATTATGTAGGAATCCACACAGAAGATGAGGAGCATTCAATTGGTAACCATGAGGCTATTGAGTTTGGAGCTGAGGCTTTCCATGATTTAGTCTGTGGGACTGGATATTTATTTGGGGATAGACATTGTGGTTCTTTCAGTTGTCGTGCCATGGGCTGCTGTGTGCTTTCAAGCAGGGGTTTGTGAGATAGGGATACTATGTTTGGGCATGCCTTCGAGATTTCAGTACTTAAGACATGAGGTTTTAGAAGACACACGGTACTAAGATATATGATTAAGGTGGAACCAAGGGGTTCTCCACGACATTGTGACAACAAGGGTACCTTGGGTAATGTTCCAAGGATTATCTTTTCTTCTGAGATTCTGGCATTGGTCGTAGCAGGTGACACTCCCTGGTGGATTCTGAACACCAGTGGAGGTTGTGTTTATTTATGTCATAACACTATTTACTTTACATAGAGATGAATATCCGCTTAAACACATATAATGGATAGACACCATCGGGTGGTATCCTACTTAGATCCATTTTACACCCTACACGGGCACTTCCAGATGCACATAGACTTTATGGATTTACGTACAGGTAAAATACCAGGCTTAGGAGATGTATCATTGCACTGTTTTGAATGGAAATTGTCATGGACCTTATTGTCTTTCCAAGTTCATTTTTTTTTACTTTTGATTAGTTTATTTTTTAATTTCATCATGCTTATATATGTAGCTATTATGGTCTACTATGGGAATCACCAAGGGTATTGTATTGTATGACCTCACATTGAATAAATGATTCACCTTCTTTGTTCTGAGTTACTATAAATGATTTACATTCATGTCGTCCTATTTAAATTCCTCTGAAACAATTTTTTATATATTTATTTCCTAGTTTCTTGATTTTGGATGTGCTTCTTCTCTGCTGGTTGGGTTCGAGTCTATTGAGTCATTTATTTCTATTGTATGTTATTTTATTATTCCTGGACTAGTATATTATCTATTCTCAGAGGGTATATCCTCCACAATTTACATATTTAAACTCTCACTACTAGTCTATAACCTTTTTCATCCAGGGAGGTGCGCTGAGGCCAGTGGAACATGGCCTTTTTTCATTATTGAGGTGGTTTTTCTAGTCAAGGATGCTATAAGTTGTATGAATGATGTTTTTGTAACCTCCTTTAGTGGTATTACTATTTGAGATTATGGTAAATTTGAGATAGTTTTTCATTATAACTGTATTTCAAACTCTTGTTTGGGTGCCTACAACCCCATGTATGAGGGATGGATTGAGTTACCTTGGGTAAATTATGCTATTTTGTTTATTCTTATATTATAGTTTATATTATTTCCACCTTAGTGGCTCACATGGGTTGTGATTATTTTTGGTTGTGATATGTGAACTTTGACTCAGTGCGTTAAGGGATAATTAGACCTTGTACTTTTAAGGAAAGGAGTGGTTGTTTGAATTTTGATAGTCACCTTTTTAGGGTATTTCAATTTTATATATGAACATATTCTTTGGGAAGTGATAATACCATGTTATATATGTCAATTTCCATGTGAAAAATTTTAAATGGATGATAGAATTTCTTGTTTTACAAAATGTGATGTGCCATGATTGAAAATTAGGTATAATTATATGTGGAATGGGAATTAGGATTGGCTCTTATATGAGATGACATGTTTTATGGTTGAAGTGATTTTGATCACTTGGATTGGGTGACTCAGTCATCGAGATGATGTGGGGCATGGTTGCAGTGGGGAGAGCAAGGGTAGTGAGTATGTACTATCTCTTTACTGATTTTACTATCTACATTGAATATTTTAATATATATATATATATATAAATATGGGTTTTCTGACCATTTATGTTATTCGGTGGGTTCCTCCTTGATGGATCAAATGAAGAATTAGGCGGGTGATGGTATATTGGTTTTGAAAAACAATCAGGTTCAGACCCTTGAGGGGTAGGTATAGAATGATCCATAAGTAGAAGATCAGGGGAAAGACTAGATTAAGGACCCAATGTAGGTAGGATAGCTTCCAGTATTAACAACATTTGGGATATGTCTTAATGAGTAAATCTGATCGATCCCAGTACATGTTTTTCAAGGGATTGACAGAGTTTCTCAGGGAACAGAGCCCAATATGACCAATCTTACTCATGATTTCTAGTCACATACCCACCACATTTCATTGTGAGGGTGGCCTACCTGTAGCTGATAACTGGATATAGATCATGTTGATGATTTTTGAGTAGCTTGAGACGCCTCCAAGGTGGAGGGTAAAGCTATAGATGTATATTCATAGAGGTCCAACTAAGAGATAGTGGGATGTAGAGGTTCATGCTGCTAGACATGAGGGACTAGACTGGAGGCAATTTTAGGACAAGTTATACAAGCACTTTTTCCCTATGACGCTGAGGGTGGAGAGACCTCATGAGTTCTTGATCCTTTAAAAGGGTGACATGTCCATCCTAGACTATGAAACTACGTTCACTGAGTTGTCACGGTTTTTACCAGGTATATTAAGTGATGAAACCTTGAGGATGAGGAACTTTTAATGTGGATTATAACATGCCACTGAGGTGTATGTGATCATGTTTAGGTTGGGATCATTATCAGAGGTGGTGAATATAGTGTTCATAATTGAGGGTTACCTGATGGACATGTATCGCTTGGGATAGGTAGCAGCTTTAGGTGATATTTCAGATGGTAGGAAAATATTTTGAGATGACTTATAGTAAGTCTCTTAGGAAAAGGACCAAGCTAGACCACCTCGTGGTAGATCAGTGGTGTTTTTATTTAAGTGTGGGTAGCCTTATCATGTCCAAACTCAGTGTGAGCATCCTTAAAATGTGTGTCGAGGATGTTGGTAGGTCGGTAATCTCAATAGGTTCTGTAGGAATCCTCCTTAGACAACCGGTATACCATAACCGAGGCAGGAGTAGGCTTCTGATATTGGTTTAGGAACGGTATGAAGAGAGGGTAGATGAGGTTCAGCTGCACACATGGGATATGGAAGAGATATTGGGACACATTCGTGGGGTTAGGGGTTGGTGGATGGTGTAGAACCATAGGAATAATAGGCTTTAAGAATCATTGTGTCAGGATAGGTGTGCACCGTGGAGCTACTAGCGGCATAGCTGGTTAGAGAGCCAACAATGGCCAGAGGTACATTGTGGGTGTGCCCATAGTTTTTTTGATTTTCTTTGGCATGTCCTGTTGAGACATGTCTTTTTTGAGTGAACGAGGTTCCCAGGTTGTATATGGATAGACTAGATGTTAGTTAGTAGGTTTCCACTAGTATAAGTGTGTTAATATATTTATATATATGAGGTTCATGTCATCAAGAGATTCATTGGATATGTGTTAGTTAAGGTGCCTTTGGAATCAGGGCATTGGGTATACAGTTTTTTTTATGTTCAAGGCACCATGTTTTTTGGGCATTCATGGGATGTGAGACCTCATTGTGACATGTTTATCATGGGCTCAAGATGGGAACTGATGCAGTGCATGATGGGATTGGGTGTTGGGAGCGACACAAGAGCATTTGATGTGGTGTGGGGTGATGATGCATCAAGAAAGGACCATTGGCCCAGAAATAGGTTGATAGACCTTTGTGTGATTTGATTTTTTGTTGGGTTGAGATCAGGTTATGAAAATTTTAAGGTGAGGAGACCCTTGAGTAATTTTTCCAGAAACCTTGAGACAAGGGTAGTCCTAGTTCCTTATACCGATATGTGTGTGTCGGTTCCATATTAATGGTTTTTTTTGATAGCTTTGGGAAAATCTATGTTAAGGTGGGGAGGTCTTAGTGACCCATGTTTTTGGAATGAGTCAAAATCCCCACATGGTTGGAATTTTTCAATTAGTGTATATTCTTCTTTTTTATTCATTTATCAGAAGTCAATAATGAGGGTTATGTTGTTCATAAATTGTGTTTTTGGGTTGGTTTGGAGTATAATAGAGTTCCTTGTGTGTTTGGAAGGGTTTTGGGAGTGTTAGAGGTCTGAATTCATAGTTTTTGGAAAATAGATGAAGGCATAAATTTTAGGGAAACCGTGCGAGTGATGATGCATGACCATGTAGATTCATCTGCAGAATTGACAAGGGTTTCCGAACGATTTCCACACAATATGAAATATCGTGCCCAGTGGTTGTGTGGGCCTACAACCTTAGGTAGTGGATGTCACACGATTTCTTCATGGTTTGGAAACCCATATGGGTTAACAGTGTAGCCTTTATAGTTTTCTTTTTTAAATTTGTCTCTCTTTTTTATTTTTCATTATTTTACTCTGTTTCCTCTATATTTATTCTCCCTTTTCACACGCACAGTAGGTGGATTCCTCCTCCTTCTATCTTCCATCATATTTGAACCCATCTCAAAATCCAAGATTAGTTTTTTGATCTACCAAAATCTATAGGATCATCTCAGTAAGGATGAACTCACGCATACCATTTATTTCTTGATCTTTTTCCTTACAAACTATTTTTTTTGTCTGATCTGATTTCAAGGTTCAATATGGAAACTGAGATCTACATACATTAGATTTTAATTGGATCTTATTATTTGAAGTGACAACACCTATGAGTCTAAGTTAGTTTTTTATATCTAATTTAGTGTTTTCATAGACTTTTAGGGGATGTAGCTTATATCTCAATGACAGGTTTCGATTGTAACCCTGTTATATCACATTGACTTGATTGTAAAACCATGTGGGATGTTTTGGGCATGCCCTAAACCTTTTATGATAGAGTGAGGCTAAGTTATAGGTCATTTATCCCTATGATATTTTGGATCATGGTTCTAAAATGGTTTAAATTCAATTGTTTTGATTTTAACTATTATATTTAAAATTTATAAGGCTTGATTAAGAAAATTAAAAGCAGTCAAGACCTCCATATTAAATTTTGATGATTGTTTAAGATATGAAATCCAATATTATGAATTGAATTTCATGATTAAAATATTTTGATTATGTTTTATATTTTAAATTGATGGAATTTCATAAGATGGGGCGCAATGGGTTATGAAGGGAATGGCCTGAGATGAGCATGGGATGGCATGACAATCGAAATTGAGTGGTGTTGATCACTGGATGGGTTTGGCCCAGATACTGGAGTGGTTTTGACCATAACATTGGGCATCATGGACATCGGATTGAGGCAGTGTAATTATCAGGTTGGGCATAACCTAAGATACTAGGATGGCACAAACATCAGATTTGAGGGACATGGTCATAGGCACCTGAGGTGCCAGAGATGGTGAGGAGTAGGTTCTTATTTAGTGATTTTTCTCACCCATGATGGCCAAAATGCCAATTGAGTCTTGTGTACCCATTTTAAATTCGTAATGAGGTGGTTTTGACCACTCGTGTGGGTTGAGGCCCCCGATAGTTGTGGATTAGGTATTTATTATTTTGGGGTGATTTCTATAGAAATCCATGTAGAAGGTGAGGAGCCTTCGGCTGATATCCATGAGGCTATCATTGTGGGAGATGTGTATTTCTGTTATTGAGGATGTGGTCCTGGATATTTATTATAGGATAAAAACCATTGTTCTCCTATATGTCATGCCATGGGATGATGTATGATTTAGAGAAGGGGTAAGTGAGATCGAGATACTATGTTTGGGTGTTCTTTCAATACATCAGTACTTGAGATGTGACGTGTCTGGAGGCATGCATTTATAATATATATGATTGAGGTGGAACATGTTGGTTCACCTGGAATTTTTGACTATAGGGGTACCTTGGGCCTTGGGCAAAAAACTGTCATTTCTTTTGATATTTCAGCATTGTTTGAAGTAGGTGACACTTCATGGTGGCTGCTGAGCACCAGTGAAGGTTGTGTTTATTTATTTCATCATAATTTTTACATTACTTAGAGATTCATATCCACTTAAACACATATACAGTGTACGCAAAATTGGGTGGTATCCTACTGAGATTTGTCTTACACCCTACATGGTGTCTTTGGGATGCATGTAGAAATTATGGATTTACGTGAAGGTAAAGGATCATCCTCTGGAGATTGATCATTGTATTGGATGTGATGGAGATTCACATGGACCTTGATATCATTCCAAGATATAGTTTTACTTTTGTTTAGTTTCCTTTTCTATTTCAGAAAGAATAAATGTTGCTACTATGGTCTACTATGGCCAAAAACTTGGATATTATATTTTACGAACAGACATGGAATGCATGGTTTTCCTTATTTGGTTAGAGTGGCTATAAGTTATTTTCTGGTAGGTTGTTCTATTTACATCTCATTGCTACAATTGTTTATATATTGATTTCACTAATTATTGATTTTGAATGTACATCTGATCTGTGGGTTTGGTTTGATTATGTTGAGTAATTTATTTCTGCTATATGTTATCTTATTATGCTCATACCAGTATATTATTTGTTTCTAGAGGATATAGCCTCCCCACTATACCTGTTTACACCCTCTATACTAGTCAGTATCCTTTGGTGTTCAGGGATTTATGCCTAAGGCCAGTGGCTCCTAGACCATTATCACTGTTTGGGTGGTTTTTATAGTCAGGGATGATACATTTATCATTGGGGACATATATGATACTTGGATAAAAACTCCCATAGGGTAGGTCTACGAAACTAAATAAATCTCACCTATTAGGGAGGTCCTTGATACTACTATTCAGGGAGGACATGAAATAGAAGCTCAGATACAGTTTAGACTACCTTGGGTTTTATCCCTAGATTCATGAGAATACTGTTTATAGTTTCCATGGACTGGAAGAATATATATTATTTGTATTTTCATGTGTTTTATCCATAGAGTCATTAGGATACTATTTAGGGCTACCGTGGATTTGGAGCTGAGATACCATTTTATATTTCCTTGGGTTTTATCCTTGAATTCACACGAGTAATATTTGAGCTACCAAGGATTTTATTCGTAGAGTCAAGATGATAATATTTACAGAATACATGGATTTTGAGCTCAGATACTATTTGGAATGCCCTAGGTTTTATCCCTATAGTTTTTAGGATACATTATAGGGAGAACATGGATTTGGTTTCAGATACTAGTTGTGATGCCATGGGTTTTATATTCATAGTTTTGAGTATACTATTTGTGATTCTAGGGGATTTATCCCCAAAGATGCGAGAATACTATTTTGGGATACCATGTATTTAGAGCTTTGATACTGATTGTAAATCCGTTGGATTGATCCTTGGATTTGTCCCTAGAGTCATATTGATATCATTTTGGATATCATTGGTTTTATTCCCATCATCAAAATCATTCCAATTTAGGGATTTCATGAATTTACTGACTAGTTAATACTTGTTGGAACAATCCTTTCTATGTGAACATAGACACTACGAAACTACATGAAGTAGGTATAGTAAAGTTGGGTCATATAAATGATGATCAGTGGTGCAAAATTATTATTATTTTTCTAGTAGTTTATTTATTATTCTAAGGATTCCAGATGCACATATAATTGTATTTCTAGTTTTTAAGTGACAACATTGGTGGTTACCTACTAATTTTTGTATATATACCCTACTTGGTATAACATTACACTTGGTTACCTGATCAGACTCTCACTTGTAGCAATCATAATTTAGGAAAACGCCAAGTGATGTTGATTGTTGAGTTGGGTAGCTTATATCAAGATAAATATTGGAATGATGCTTGAATCAACGTTTTAGTTGTGTTTATGAGTTTTTATTACATTTTTATTATGTATATGTGATCGACCTATTAGAATAATAATCTTTTAGGCTTTTATATGAGTATTCATCTACTATCACAAGTTTGTGATACCTTATGGTTTTCATAATTTGATGGTAATATATTATATATGATAGTTGGTTATTTTTTTAATAATTGTCCATTCTAATATAAGTGGTATGGTATCCTCATATTACCGCTCTAGACTCTTGCTACATGTTAGATTCCATTGGAATATGAGAAGGTGTGAATGAGGTCTTATGGGGAACCAATTTTATTACTGCTTATAGTGAGTTGGATGCGATCTTACAATTTTAAATATGAATTATGTCAATGAGTGTTATATAATGGAGAGTGAATTAAGTGATTAACATTATGAACCATGTAGATGAGATATAACTTATGTTGGTAATGAAAAATGAAGTAGAAACTACCCATACATCAATGGGTAAACGATTTTATATTTGGGAGCCCTTGAATTCCTTATAAGAAATATTCATCTAGGAAGATTATATAAAATCAAATAATTTTTTAACTAATTATCATGTCAAAACAAGTTCCAAAGCTTGGATAATAACTATCCACCACTGTTCTAAGTTGTAAAATTGAGAGAATATGGTTTTTGAACCAATGTGTGTTGGACATACTGTAACAATATAGTCAAAAGGCTTAATAATATTTAATTTTAAGGAGAATATATCCTAAAAATGAAAAAACCATCCATGGTATACCAATTATTAAGGGTGTTTTATTTATTATTTATACACTATTAGATAACGGTTTGAGAAGGTCCATTAATATTTGAATATATCCCAAAGAGAATTTAATTGTGTTTGTAATTTTAGGAAAATAATACAGAAAAATAGCTAATTGTGGGTAGCTTATGATTCAATTCCATCGAATACATGTGATTCTTAAAAAATAAGGAAATTTTTTAAAGGCATACCAATTTACATGTGTTTCAAACTGAGCATAAGAGTCAGTGAATCTGTATAAATATATTCCCAACCACCATATCTATCAATGAAAACAACAATGGTGTGATTAGAATGAGTGTATGTGTCACCCCACATCATTGTTGGTTTGAAACCAATATGTGTATATGTCATCATAGCTCAACTTATGTGCGATCTAATGAGTGTACGTGTTATGAAACATAGAAAAAAACTCATGTGTTATGCAATTTGAAAAATGAATTTTTTATATGAAAAGTATCTAAAGAATGAAATTATTTGGGGTGATGCATGTTTTTTTCCTCAATTTTATAAACATTAAAAAACCCAAAATGGGGTTTTTTATTCATGTAATAATGATACAAGGATCCAATATTTAAGGATATAAGGTAGAATATATAATATATATTAAAATATAAGTTTTTAGAACTTCTAAATTCTAAGGAAATTGAAATTTGATTGAATGGATTATGATATTTCATGTTAAAATACCATGAATGTTTATAAAATCCCGGATTCAAGCCTAAATTATAGGAAAATATATGGAACAAATTTCCTAATGATGAAAATGAACTTTATGGGGTTTCAAGAATTATGAAGATGAAGTTAAATAAAATCTAGACCCATTCATCTTATTCTAAATCATTATTATATGAGATATTTCAGTGAGATAATGATATTTGAGGATACTAAAAATAATATTGATCTAGGATCTACTTCTGTGAATATTAAAAATCATAAATTGTGAAGTTCCAAATTTATTTAAATCACCAAATGAAAATTCATTCAATGCCAATGTTGTGTTTTAAATGGATTAAATATCAAAACAATTTTTTAATTCAATGTTTAAAAATAGAAGAATAAGAAGTTCCGTCTTGTTGTGTGTTTTGCTGAAATATACTTCCTCATGATGCATGAAGATATTTAAAAATCATAGGAGGAATATTCTATGCTACAAGATACTATTTTGGTGTAATTTTTATGTATGCTATAAAAACATTACACACAGAATTTATAGTGGAATTTATTTGAAAAATATGAAGTCCATCCAGTCTTGTAAAATAGAAGGATAAATTATTTTGTCGTGTTTCCATGTGAGGCGCATTAAATGATGGTATTTATAGAAAAAACCTTGAGTAGAAAAATATATAAATAAAATATAATTGGATCCAAATTGGTTATTTAAAAATCATTATTATAAACTATATGTAGATAAATTATTCTTAGTTTTCTATTTTTGGTTATTTAAGATAAAAGGATACCTTTAATAGAACAACATATGCATGAGAAGAATGTGGTAGAATAAATAAAAATTGGAGGAGTCAATGCTACAGTGAGATTGAGTTAGTGAGAATATGAGATAACTTAGACACTCTTGAAAAAGAAATAAAAATAATATTAATAGAATCTCAGAGAAATAAATAATCTCAAGTTATAAGAAGATGATGAAAGTGAATTTGTTGCATGCTAATGTGGGGAATAAGAGAAAGAGTAACTAAACTAATGCTGAAGAGATTCTATATGTTGTGTTTGAAATAATAATAATAAGTTATAAAATTATATTATTGTAAATTTGTTGTTAAGGAATAGGAATTAAAGAGGAGTTCCTATAGATGATATTGTGTGTAGAAAAGAAATTAGTTTATACTCAAGAAAACAATATGAATTTTGAGGGAATAAAAATTTATTTAGGTAAACAACTACAGATTCTGAAAAATTAGAATCATGACAGATTCATAGTTCGAGCTACGTGAGATATTCCTGATTATATATAGGCAAAAAAATAATCACTATGTTTGAGGAAAAAAATTAGTGTTTGGGTGTAGATAAATCCCCAGTTAGTATTTCCTATCAACATCAAGAGGATGAGGAAAAAAAATCATTTCCAGATAGTGGAATTCTAGATTGAATAAGTCTATTGGTGATCTAGAAATCGTAAACATAGTGAGATTGTGTGTTGGTGTGGTATGTACTAGTGGGTTAGGATAAAAATATCCCTTTCTCCACTTATAATGGATAAATATATATTGATATTAGAATCCAAGACATATAATTCCCAAGCATAATAAGGAGTATGATTCCTTGGTGGATTCAAACCTTGTTAAAACACTTTTTATGTTCATTTTATTATTTTAATTTTATATATTTTTATGCTAGGATAAACGAAATATATTCAATGTTAATATCTAACATAAAAGGTTCAAGTCCAAAGGGGTTGAAAACGTTGATTAAATAAATTCATAACTCTACCAAATTGAAACAAAAACATTATTCACATTTCCTCTTTGGTGTATATTCACTGGGTTATGTTAGACCATATTTATATATATTATGACATAATTACTATAAATTTAGTTTTGGATAAGTATGTTCATGGTCATTAAAGATAATTACATGTTATGTAATTGGATTTAATCAACCCCATAATTTAGAAACAGAGACAAGTTATATATATGCAATTAACATTATCTATGTTTCATTCTTAATATCGATGTTGAAGACAATATAACTTATCTAATAGACATATGATGGATTATATCACAATTTTTTTTTTTAATTTTTGTAATTATTTTTTGTTTCTTAACACCACTCTTGGTGTATGATTATGAATAATATTCATGATCATTTTTAACAATAGCAAGGGATCTTGTAGACACATATAAGATAAAACTAATTAGGAATGATTTGAATAATGTGATTAGTTCATGAATAAATATGATTATGTTCATTATTAACACAAATAAGATTTTTGTTTTTGGAAATTGAAATATATAATTAAATATTTTTATGTTATTTTCGAAATAAATAATTATTTAATTGTATTATTAAAAATAAACACGAGAAAATGAAAAAGATCACATGGGATTTTCAGTTGTTCTTATAGTAATTGGATTTGAAGGACCATATCATGATAAACATTAAAAGGCTTGTTAAATATACCATTTAAACACTATATTTGATAGTTTTAACCCATTTTAGGTTCCTTAATGAACCTCCCAATGTGATTCAATATTTGGCCCGCTTTAAAAAGTTATTTATGCTTCAAATAAACATTGATGTTTATTTATTGCACATAATTAGTTTTTTTATGATTATCTTCAATAGAGGATATTGTATTACACTTATTTCTTTATAAATATCACAAGGTAGGGTTGTATTCATCATTCCATTAGAGATAAATTGAAGAAGGTGCTTAATGTTCTCTAGTTTTTTCTACTGATAGAGAGTCATATAATTTTCATCATTTGAGAGAGTTATCTTGTTATCCTAACATAACACATTTAAAAACATCATTAATATTATTTAACTATGAGGAGTGACTAGAATAACTTGGAAAAGAAAATAATCCCACCAAGGTGTTATTTATTAGAATTTTTGGTGGATACTGAAGGAGAATTAAATTCATTAATTAATGTTCGATATAAATATCCAAAACATTGTTTAGAAAGGTATTTTTATTTTATTTTATTATTATTGGGGTTTTAATTTAAGTTTTATGATCTTGAATTTGGTTCATTACTTCTCCTATGTAACAAAATTCCGTGACATAATTAAAACCAAATAGTACTAACCATATCACTATACAAAATATATAACATCTAAATATTTCATTTTTGATATAAACTAAAATACCTTCTATAAAAGAAATCAAAATTCTAAATATTTCAAAATATCTATATCAAACTATCATGTTGAAAAAATACCAAACTAATAAAGTTTGTTACCTCCATATTAGTAATAACCACATAATCTAAAGAACCTATAAAAATTAATTGCACGCATGGATAATATTCCCCATGAATAAAACATAACTATCTCAATATAAAACTTCTTACACATCACCTTGATTAGGAATTTTAATCTTTTATTCCATAGTTGAAATATTTAAAGAAAAATAATTAGGTGTATGATCATAAACACCTAATATGATATATTTTAGCTTCTAATAGATCATTATTTGATTTGATCATAATTTAATCCTGAAATTTGATCATTTATTAAATAAATATGATGGATCCTGTATTATAGGTATACTAACCACTTCATCACACACATTTACCTTTGTCCCATAAATCATGTCCATTATCCTTCCTTTAACATGCACCACAATTCCTCTTAATAATATACATATTTTATTTCCAAATATACTCATGAACCCATAATTATATAAAATTCAAGAGGTTAGATAATAATGGTGGATTATTGGATCATTTCTCACATACTTCAACATAAACATGCAACCTGTAATCATAGTGACACAACTATCACTAACTCTAATGATGTTAAAAAAGTATCATTTTCACATAATCAATATACTAATTTCACCTTATTATAATAAGAACATAATTGTCTCTTGGGGTTAATATGGCCTAATGATATTGAAACTATCACTCATTCATTGTACGGATCATCCCCCATGCAGTAAGTTTCAACATAAATAAAATCAACAAATTTTTACATAAGGATGACTCCAATATCTACAAAATTATTATCATATATGTTCTTTTATTTCTTAGCATTTTATTTACATGATTTATTGGACATATTCACATTATGATCCTTATGGTAATAAAATTGTCAAAATTTTAAATTTTCCTCCAATAAATCCATTTTATTACAATTCCTTTTTATAAAAACATGATAAATTGTTTACTAGATATTTTCCAATGGAATTTTATCAAGTATTGTTTTTCAAAAAAATTACATAAAATCATTTTAAATCATTGTTTCTTTATTCTAGAATTGTTATGTGATGATATTATCTTATGAATCATGAAATAAAATCAGAAAAACCAAATATTGATCTTCTCATTTCATTGCAATAGACACTATGTTACCTTTATCATAAATCTATACCCCGACGAAATACATCCAAAAAAGAATATTATCAAAATCATTCATAGAGTGGATGTGATAGTCGATAGGCCACATCCCCAACAAGATCAAGAATCTCGAAGGGGCCGATGTACCTTGGACTTAACTTCCATTTCTTTCCAAACATCATGACCTTATTCCATGATGATATTCATAAAAAACCATGTCGGCAACTTTAAACTCACGGTCTCATTGACAGTTATCTACATAACTCTTTTTTTGACTCTAGGCTACCTTGATATGCTGCTGAATGGTTTTCACCTTCTCAACCATTTCTTCGACCATTTCTGGTCCGAGTAGCTTACGCTCACTTACCTCGTCCCAACAAGCTGGTGTTCTGCACCTTTTCCCATAAAGGGCTTCATATGGTCCCATTTGGATGCTTTAGTGGAAGCTATTATTATATGAGAAATCAAATAGAGGAAAAAGTTTATCCCATCCTCCTTTAATGTCCATTGAGCATGCTCTCAAAATGTCCTCATGTTTTTGGATAGTCCTCTAGGATTTGCCATCAGTTTGAGCATGATAGGTCGTATTGAAGTTCAGTTCAGTATTCAGAGCATGTTGAAGACTCCTCCAAAACATAGAGGTGAATCTTGGATCTTGATCAGACACAATAAAGAGTGGTACCCCATGCAGTCTTTCCACTTCCCTGATATATATTCGTGCCATTTGATCCAATGAGAGATTAACCCGAATATAAATGAAGTGTGCACACATAGTAAGATGATCCATAAAAATCCAGATTTCAAAATTTCCTTTGGATGTCTTTGGAAGTCTGGTGACAAAGTCCATGGTGATGTTCTCCCATTTCCATTCTAGTACTGGAAAAGTTTGCATCATCCCCTTAGACTTCTGCCTCTCTGCCTTCACTTGCTGACACACCAGACACTTTGAGGTATATTCAGCATTCACTTTCTTCATATTATCCCACCAATAATGCTCTTGTAGATCTTGATACATCTTTGTGTTTCGTGGGTGAATAGAGAAATTTGAACTATGTGCATCATCCTATAGTTCCTTCTTTAGCACCGGACTTGACGGAACAAATAGTGTTTTCCAAAATCTCACAATTACTTCTTCATTAACATTAAACTCCGAGGATTTCCCTTTTCCGATTGCCTCCACTCTTTCTTGAATTCACACATCATCCATTTGAGCAACCTTTAACCTTTCCAAAAGTGACGATTGAGAAATCATTTGTGAGAGGATTGATGATGTTACCCTCTTTATGATTCCCATGTCCATCCTCATCAAATCTAAGAATATTGGATCATTTTTAGTTCTCATCAATGATAGAATTGTTGGGTCTTTTTAACATAGAGTATCTTCCACCATTTTCGCTTTCCAAGGGTGGTAATGTATTGAGAATTCATTGTCTTTGATCAGCTCTAAACATCTTTGTTGGTGCATATTCAACAATTTCTGTGTGAATATATACTTGAGGCTTTCCTGGTCTGTATATATTTCACACTTCTCCCCAAAAAGATAATTCTGCTAAATTTTCAAAGCGAAGATCCCTACATCCAGCTCGATGTCATGTGTTGGATAGTTCTGTTCATGAACTTTCAATTGCCTTGAAGCATAGGTAATGACTTTTTCCTTTTGAATCAACACACATCCTAGGCCCTTCTTCGAAGAATCACTGAATACAACAAAAAGTTCTCCACTTGTGGTTAAAGTGAGCACATGTGTAGTGGTAAACCTCCTTTTCAACTCCTTGAATCTTTCTTTTCATTCATCACTCCAATCAAACTTTACTCCCTTCTGAGTTATCTTGGTAAGAGGGTTTAAAAATCGTGATAAATTTCTCACAAATCATCGATAAAATCTAACTAATCCCAAAGAGCTACGGATATCTATTATCAATGATGGCCTCATACATCCCCCAATTGAATCTATTTTGGAGGGATCCACAGATATCCCATTGTGATGATATGGCCCAAGAATGATACCTCCTTCAACCAAAACTCACACTTGTTATACTTGGCATAGATCTTCTCCTTCTACAAGGTTTCTAGTACAGTTCTTAGATTCTCCTCATGACCCTCCTTGGTCTTGGAGTATATTATAATATCATCTATAAATACTACCACAAATTAGTCAAGGTAATCTCTAAAGACTCTATTCATCAAATATTTAAAGATTTCTGGTGCATTAGTGAGTCTGAAAGGAATTATTATGAATTCACAGTGCCCGTATCTTGTATGAAAAGCAGTCTTGGGGTTATCTTCCTTCTTCACACTTACATGATAATATCCCGACTGCAAATCCACCTTGGAGAAGTATTGTGCTCCATCTAGCTGATCAAACAAGTAATCAATTCATGGGAGAGGATAATTGTTATTTATCATGATTTTGTTGAGCTCACGATAATTGATGCAAAGGAAGATTGACCCATCCTTATTCGTGATGAAGACGACTGGTGCACCCCATGGTGAAGGACTTTGGTGTATAAACCCTTTATCCAGATTCTCTTGTAGTTGTTTCTTCAACTCTTCAAACTCCAAAATAGCCATTCTATACATAGTTTTGGATATTGGAAATGCCCCCGGTATAAGTTCAATTGATAATTCTATATCTCTTCTAAGAATAAGACCATGAAATTCCTCGAGAAACACTTCAGCGAATTCCCTAAGAATAGGCATGTCTTCAAGGATGGTTTCATGTTTGGAATCAATCATCTGATCCAGATACACATGCTCATAGGTCAGTAATATCCACGCTTGAGATGATGGAGCTAAAGAATATTCATATTCCTCCTTGCACTTGTAAAGAATCGGGGGTCGATTCTCCACATGGAGAGTTATTTTTCTCTCATGGAAGTTTATTTTGGCTCTATATAAGGAAATCCAATCCATGCCATGAATTGAATAAAATTACACCAGAGGGATTATGACGATGTTTTCCGGTAATTTAAATCCACATATTATAATAGGGGAGAAGTTATATTCATGGGATTCAATAATCGCCCCATTTACCGTACTCACCTACATCTTCAATTCCATGATTTGTGGTGGTGATTGTATTGTTCTACTAAACTTTTGAGATATAAAAATATGCATAGAACCAAAATCAAAAATTAAGTTCTCTTTTCATGAATTAATAACTAGTGTACCTGTCACCACTTCGTTTTCGGGGTTCACTTTGGAAGTAGTGATGGAAAAGCTCACCCTTGCTACCTTGGAGGTTATTGGTTTCCTCAAAAAACCCATGGCTTAAGGCATTGATTTTCATGGTTCCCTTGTTCTTTGCAGCTGTTGCAATGAACCAAGCATTGAAGTTTGAATGGAGCATTCCTCTCCTCTTTCACATCCGCGGGACTTTCTTGCCAACAGTTTACAGCCAGGTGCCCTTCTCCTCCACACCTAAAGAATTTTATTATACCCTTTAGGAAATTTCTGGGGTGCTTCTTTGCACACCATTGGCATGTGGGGTGATGGATCTTTTTAGCAGAGTTGTATTTATCAATCAGACCACCGACATCGAAGTCCACCTTATGTTTCTTATCCTCATGATACCCTTGAGATTCTACGATCTCCATTTCGACCTTGAGGGCACACCAGACAATTTCCTCATAGCTGTCAAAGACACGGATTTCCAGTACTTTCCGCAGGATAGGTTTCAGCCCACAGAAGAAGCGGTCAACCTTACATACATGGGTAACGACAAAGCCGAACGTATATCATGCAGGCCCTATGATGTTTTCCTTGTATTATCCAATAGATTCTTCATCTTTTTTCTTGAGGGAAAAGAAGTCCCTTTCCATCTTAAGCTGGTAGGTGTGCGGAAAATATTTATCAAAAAACATCTTTCAGAAATTCTTCCATTCCAATGCCTTGATCTCCTCCTTAGGCTTAATATTTTTTATCAAAGTCCAACATTTATTAGATTCACCCTCCATAAGATAAGAATCCAATAGAACCTTCTCTTGTTCATGACATTAAAGGATGGAGAGGATCTTTTCAATGGAGCTGATCCATTGTTCAGAGATTGAGGGATCAGATGATCCATTAAAAGTAGGAGGCCCTTGTCTCATGAAGCTCTGCATAGTGACTTGTTTCTTCTTGGGGGGGAGGGGGGTGGGGGGGGGGGGGTAAAGTTCCTCTTGACCAATGCTTCAATTCAAATATTGAGTTATCTGAGATAGAATCGTGAAAAAGTTCGTGATTCCCACTCCCATTGAATTGGGCATCTCATTAGTACAATCATCACATTGATCTTCACATCAGTTGTTAGCCCAAGTCCTCCTATTAACGGCCATTGGCTAGAATAAAAGGAAATTTATGGGTAACACATAAAGTGTAATACAAGGACAAAACTGATGACATAAAAATAACTCTTATTTCCTTAACATATGAATCTATTGGCTTAAGTCTATGTTATCCAGGATCTACTTACTAACATATATTCATAGGGTATCTTTTTGTCCCTTAATAATGGTTCATACTAAGATTGTGAATTTACCAAAGAATATCCTCCATGAGTGTCATAACCAAGAGTGCTGGATGGACCATTGTCGTGCACCAGTTCCCATTCGATTCTAGCTCAAATTAGTGTTTTCGGGTTTTACCCCTAGGATACAGTTGTGCCAATGCCACCTGTACATGCTGCTATCCAAACAGGGATGTATTTTCTTGATAAACCACTTACTCAGTACCCACCAAAATATAGGGTTTTTTTATTATACATAGTCTTGTCTCTAAGGCTTTACTAGGGTTTTCTAATCCTAATACAAAAAACAAGTAAACCTTCCTCTGATACCAACTATGAAAACCCTGCTTTTATTACAGACATAAACCTGATTTATTACATAAAACCTTCACTTGATACAGCATGGAAGATCAAGAGGTCTAGTGTCTTTGGGGATTAGGAACATTACATAACAACTTAAAACATTAAACACAACATCTTTACTGATAAAATCCTTTACATGACCACTACATTCTCTCGTACTTAGCATTGCATGGGATAACCTGAGGACATGCATAAGGAAAGGGTGAGCTATAAAGCACAGTAAGGTAATAATCATGGAATAAAATGAGGAAGACAATACATGTTATAAAATAATCATATCAATATAGCACACGATAAGAATAAATTTAAAGGCATGATAAGTCATGATAATCATAACATGGAAATGTGGCAAAAACACTTAACGTAGAATTAGCATGAGCCAAGGCTCAATGCACATTAAGCATGAGTTAATCCTCATTGCACATGAATAATGAGTAAAAACTAATTTCACATGAATTATAAAGAGTAAAAACCCATTTCACATGATGTATCATGATACTATGCTTTACCCAATGCATTAGAGTGCTATAAGGGCAAACCCTTATTAAACATTTCATTTCATGCATAAGTGTGCCACATGGATCATATAACATGGATTCATAAAACATAATCATTTATTCCATGATAAAGGAATGTATAATAAATACATTAAGCTATTTAAAAAATAAGTAAATGTTCATAAATGTGAATACCATTTATAGAGAAATGGGCATGGTATTCACTACACAATGACGTTGGCTTGGAAAATCAGTGCAATTTTTGGCAGCGTAACGACGTGACGTAAGAATTCATAAAAAAGGTTTATGAGAGAGAAATGGGTGTATCATCATATATAAATGAAATGGACATTAATGGGGTCATATAGATACATGTTCCAATAGTTGTAAAGTAATTTTGATGTATAATACAAAAGTATTACTTAGATGTAAAAAAGAAGAGATAGAAATCCCTCACAGAATTTTGGCATAGTAATAGGTGTACATGGGAGTCATTTAATGAGTGAAAAAGGGGCCTCCCGTCATTCAAACATAAATATTGCAGTATGGGTGAGGTGTAAAACCATACCACAACATTTATAATTTAAATTAATAGTTCATAAAAAATTTAAGAAAATTGGACAAAAATGAGAAAGGAAGAAAAAAACCTTTTCATGGAAGTGTTCTTATAGAGGCTTGAGAGAGGCTTGATAGAGGATTAATGGGAGCTTGGGGTACCATGGGAGGATTCTAGGGAGAGTAGGAAAGAGGTTGGATGAACTAAAAATGCTGTGAGTGAGGATAAAGTGGGAGCATGGGTGGGTTTATATAGGAATGGTGAGGTAATTCATTTTTATTTAGGGTTGGGACACCTCACATTAAATTAATTCAAACCACAAACCAGCCCATGGTTCTTGCCCATGTTTTTTTTCCAAAGGTGAGTGTAAAAAAATATTTTACAAGGCCAAAGTCCTAACATCTTAAAATAATGTGGTTACTTATGTGGAGGTGAGTCGCACTCCCAAGGAAAACAATTTTAAAAGACAAGATGTTTAATAAGCCTTGAAGGGTCCATTAATGCTTTTTAAAATAAGTCAAAAAACCCAAAATCACAATAATTTAATGGTAAAACATATATTGGCCTAAAATAAGGCCTTTAGTATTTTATTACATAACTATTGGGTCATTATGATCTCATATAACACATTATATATTTAAAAGGTAGTTAATTTTTACCCAAAAATTTGATTGTCTCAGAAAATTATGAAAAATTCACCATTGGATAACTTCAACATCATGATTCCAGAAATAATATTTATTTTATCTGAATAATTTCATAAATATGTTAATTTTTACTTTTAAAATAAAAACCACATTTATAAAAAATTAGCAGGTTTGGACAAAAATGGCTTTCAAATCTTAATAAAAATTACAATTGCATTCATAAAATTATACGATCATTTATATTTAATAAATATTAATTTAATAATAATAAATATATTTTATTAAAATATTATTTAATACAAAAATTTATTAATTCATCAAATTATATTTCTTAGTTGAGTATTAACTAAAAACACTATTTGAGATTAAAAAACTATTTACAAGGTAATAAAAATAACATGAAAATAAATTCATTTTTATATACAAAAAATAATGTACATAACCATAGTGTTATGTTCTTGTTACATAACTCCATATAATACTCGCATAAGACCGAAGAGTAAGGTGTGCGACTGTGACAGACTCTTGGGGTGGCTCATATAACATTTCTCAGGTGGTAATCTCTATCAACTTCCACTTCTCTCATAGACGGTCCCACTCGAGCTAAATCTGTTGAAGCTCGGCTTGGGATTGGTCAAGAGAGAATACCAATGATGCCACCCCTTTTCCGAGTTCTGACAAAAGGGCTTCATGTTTATCACATCTACTGGATGAGGCCATCACTTCCTTTTTCTGAATAAATTAGATCTGTTAAATCCCTATATTTATATAAATCATGTGATCACTGTTCAACGACTATATTAGCAACGGTAAAAATTCATAGCATAAAACCAAATAAGTTGATATATTAAATAATCATTTTACATAAAGAAACATTTAATTAGATCAAGAGGGTTTTCCATTAATGAATGTTTGGGTTGTTACAGAAAATCCAGAAGATCATCGCAGAAAAAAGGATACAAGTGAATGGAAAAGAAATTCTTCAAAACAAAAAGAAGAATTTTTTTATCCAAAGATAAAGAATAATAAGAGAGTGATAATGAATCCAAACAATTATTTTAGTATGGTAATTAAAATACCTTCATTGAAACAATGAATGATATAGAATTCAGAAGCAATAGTTCTAAAGAAGAATAAAATATGATTCAAATGCATTTGAAAAAAGAGTTGAAAGAATGTCTGAGAAAGATCAAAAACATGAAATCAAAAGAAAAATATGGAAGATTAATGTTAAAGAAACCAATAATGATTTACTGATGAGAAATAAAATCTGGTTAATGATATTTTTGATTTAAAAAGTCTTTTGAAAATGAAAATAATTGCAATGTGAATTTAGAAGTAAAGTTAAAGGTAAAAGAAGAAGATTTGGAACTTATCCCCAAAAAATCTCTGAATTTGAAAAAAAATTATATGTTTTAAAACTCTATCACTGAAGTTGGTGAATGTTCTCGTAATGAGAAACTCGAGATGGTTCAACAAAAGATACCTTCAAAGGGTGAGAATAAGAATGATTTTGTTTCTTTAAAGAAAAATGCTGGAAGTTCTGAAGTCTTATAGAAACCTAAATATGAAAATGTTTTGAAAAAAATATAAATCTATGAATGTTTAAAATACTTATGAATCCAATAAATAAGAAATGAAGCATAATAACCTTGTTGAAAACAAAAGTCTTTATGGATCATGAAATAATGTGGATGAGAAACATATTCTTGATCTCGATCTGTATAGAAGCTCCAGAGGAAAATAATATTTCTATTAGTATTTCTGGTATTGTGGTAGATTCGGTAAACCAACAAATACGTTTTGGTTTAATTAAAATCATTTCTATATTCCCGTAGGTTATAGAAGGAAGATATTTATAGGAGCCAGTCTTCTCAAAGAAAGAAAAATGAGAAGGTTTTCTAGAAGAAATTTGAAAATAATGAATTGAAATTTGAAAATAGGTTCTAAACATTATAAACTATCTATGAAAGATGTGAAAAATGTAGAAACTTTTCAGAAGGATGAATTGTTTCATTACTTAATTAGAAAAATATTCTCAATTCCAAAAAGCTGAAGGTGAAGAATGAAAAGAACGGAGAAAAGGCACTTGCTGTCGAATATTCAATAAAATCATATGAAAGGAGAACAAACATAGATAATTTATAGTTGGTGTTCTTCTCAAATGATATAAGACATGAAATTTTTAAAGGATTTGTATTATTATAAATAAGGCATAGTTACATTTGGCAATGATGAATTGTTGAAAATAAAAGGTGTTGGGTTAGCCATCATTGGAAAATAAAAGATGAAATCTATGAAATAATTGAATGTTGATGGGATGAGTCACAACATGCTAAGTGTATCACAATTGTGTGATGAGGTTAACAAGGATATCTTAATGATTGATGGATTTATTGAATAGAGTGATGAAGATGACATGATTGTTACCAGAGGCCAATGTTTAAAAGGAAATTTGTTTCAGCTTGGTGATTGAAAAAACTCTTGTTACATGAGTATGGTGGAAGAGAATCAGTTATGGCCTAAAATGCTTGAAAATATGTGTCATAGAAACATGAAAAATTTATTCAAAAGAGAGAGTGTCTGAGACATTCTATTTTTTTCATGAAGAAGATATTGGTGTTGCACTATTTTCCAAAAAGGAATGTTTACAAATAATGTGCATATAAAAGTTGATATTTGTTCAAAACAACCCCTAGAGCTAATCTATTATGATATATATGGTCCAATGAGAAAACAATCAACACATATAGATTAGTAATTAATTACATTCATTGATAATTTTACTCGCATTACATGTGTTATGTACATGAAACAAAAATCAGATTCTATGACAATGTTTAGAAGTTTTGGAAGAAAAGATGAGCAAGAATGTGAGTATTCTGGGAAGATGTTGGGAACTAATAATGGCGGTGAGTATAGATGTAAATAGTTTTAATACTATATTGAGAATCATGGAATTCAGCATGAGTATATCTCTCCATACACTCCCCAACAAAATGGGGTTGCTGAAAGAAAGAATAAAAGTCTAGTGGAAATTGGAAGAACAATGTTACTTGAGCATGGCCATATCATTGCTTTTTAGAGGAAAGCCTTGAGTTCTATTATCTATATTCAGAACAATTTTATCTACAAGCCTCAATCAGGTATGAATCCCTATTAATTGTTTTATAGAAATCTCCATGTTTTAATCACTTTAGTGTTTTTCGGTGTCCTTGTATTATAAAAGATAAAGGTAAAAACTATGGTAAGTTTGACCAGAAAGGTGAGTATGGAAACATTCTCAAATAATATCTTGAAGAAAGATGATATAGATGTTACATCAAAGAAACAAAAATAATATTTGATTTAGTTGATGTGAAAGTGATTGACCTATCTGAGAAAGAGAAACATGTTTAGGTAGATAATGAAGTGGAGAAAGTTGAATAAAACAAGTCTGATATGGATACATCCAATTTTATTCCATCCCAAAAATAAGAATGGGACTCAACTATTTCAATTGATGAATATGATACTCTAAAAACACATCCTAGGATAATAAAACATGTGGAATATCAGAATATAATTTGTGATCAACATCAACTGGTTCGAAAAATAATAAAAGAAAACATAATTAATCATACTTCTATATATATTCAAAAGTAGAGAAGATTGATATAAATGAATATTTTGAGCACCTAGAAAGGGTACAAGCCATGAATGAAGAATTAGATAAGATTGAAAAGAATAATACATGGGAAATCGTACAGAATCCTAAAAACAAAAACATCATTGTGGAAAAATGGGTTTTCTGGAATAAGCTAAATGAAAAAGGTGAAGTTATAAGAAATAAAGAAATGTTGGTTTGAAAAGGGTATGCACGGATTGAGGGTATTGACTCTGATGAAACCTTTATTCTAGTGTAAAGGCTTGAAACAATCAGAAACTTTATTTCTATTTCCATAAATGAGGCTACAAGGTCCTTAAAATGGATGTTAAATCTACATTCATAAATGGTGATCTTGAAGAATAGGTTCATATTAAACAACTTTGTGGATTTGTTATTAGAAAAGATAAATATTATATGTGTATATTGAAAAAGGAATTGCATGGCCTAAAATAATCTCTGACGGCATGGTATTCAAAGTGGGATACATGCTTAAGAAAGAAGAATTTTAACAAAGGAAGAGTGGATAACAATCATTACATTCTAAAAAGTCAAGAGTATTCCATCATTGTAATTGTTTATATTGATGATATTATCTTTACTTGGAATGATGAAGGAAGATGTGAAATATTTTTTAAATAAATGAATAATGTATTTGAAATGTCTATGTTAGGATAAATGAAATACTTTCTTGGGTTACAAATCCAGTAAAAGAAAGAATATATTTTCCTCTACCAAGAAAAGTATGCAAAAATAACTTCTTAATAGGTTTGGCACGAAAAATTCAAAATTTTATTCCACACAAATTTTAGTGGGAACAAATCTATGTAAATATGGATATGGAAAATAAGTAGATCCTAAAGACTATTGGAAGCAGATTGGATGTATATTGTATTTGACTTCCTGAAGACCTGACATTGTTTATGTTCTTACCTTATGTGAAATATTTCATAGTTTTCCAAGACAATCACATATTATTATGGGAAAAATAATTCTCAGATACATCATAGGAACAATATAATTTGGAAGAAGGTACTACAACTTAGATATTATTGATTTATTTGGGTATTCAGATGCATATTGGGAAGGAAATGTTGATGATAGAAGATCCAGATATGGTGGACAATTCTCTATAGGAAATAATTGTTCTTGTTCGAATTCAAAGTAAAATATTCAGTAACACTTCATACGGAAAAATATAACTTTTTTGCTGCTACTCAAGCATCTACCCAACTTATGTGGATGAAAACACAATTGTAAGATTTACTTGTTGAAGTAATGTTACCCTTTCTGTTGGGTTGGATAATAAAAGTACAATCAATCTAATAGAGAATCAAGTGCCACATTCTCATTAAAAACATATTAATATCAAATATCATATCATCAAATATAATGTGGGGAGGAATGAATTAAAGCTGGAGTGTGTTTCAACATCTAATCATGTTGTTAATATTTTCCCCAAACCATTATAAAAGGAATCAATCTAAAAACTGAGGTTGAACATGGGTTTCCTACCTTTTCCGCTTCAAGGTTGAGGTATGTGTATTTGTACCCTCTCTCATCTTACATTTGTATTGTATTTTCATGTGGTTAATTGTTTTTTTTCATAAATCTATTTCACAAAAGAGAGAGTTGTGGGTAAGCTGTGAATCCATCATTGTTTAGTGTGTGAAATTTTCTAACTATTTGTTGGAGTAGTTATATGAAATGAAATTGAATTTTTTACCAGAGTGAATGGAGAAAATAAGGAGAAAAGAAATTGGCTGTCACGATCAATATTTTTGGATAGCATGGTTTTTCTATTAATGATTCTTGTTTCGTAAAATGAGTTAGCTCATGTATGCTTAGAATTGTTGATATGTAATCCATTGCTTAAGGTTACAATGTTCAGTGATTTATGAAACATGGTTTAAAAAAATACAAAGGGGGAGATTGTTGGGACCAATATGATGATAAAGGTGATGAAGGTTTCAAGAGTTGTCTTTTTTTCAAGGCTGGAATTGAAGAAAAAAAATCGCTTAACTATGTTTTTGGCAACAATTGTTTTGGTATTTTGTTTTGGAAAGAATTTGACCCAAGGATTCGGGACAATCGTTCATAGAGAATTTTGTTTTATAAAAGAATTGATCGGTTTCACAGGATAATGTATCTTGTTAAAAGTAACTGGTCTTCAGTTCCACACTAGAACTGATGAAAAAGGAGTGTCTATTTTATTGGATAACTAGTGTCTTTATGATTACGATTCAAATAAAATGTGATGATGACTTTCTATTTTGAAATTATTAAAAATCAAAAGTAAAGTGGTAAAATTTATTATGCAATATTGATGGAAGAAATGGGTAAGTAAGATCTGTTAATGGTGATGACTATTGAAAATTTTTGAGTGGTGATGACTATCGAAAAGCTGTGAATAGTGATTACTATTGAAAATCCGTGAATGGTGATGGCTATTGAAAAGCTGTGAATGCTGATGACTATTTATGAGCTATGAATTGTGATTACTATTGAAAATCTATGAATGGTGATGACTATTGAAAATTTGTGAATAGTGATTACTTTTTAAAATCATTCAATGGTGATGAGTATTGAAAATATGTGAATGGAGATGATGATGGAAAAGCTATTAATGGTGATGAAGATGGAGGAGCAGTGAATGGTGATGATGACGGAGGATCATTGAATAATTGTGTCAATAGAAAATTCATGGTAATGAAAGAATAAAATTTTTATCAAGCCGACATAGTATTCACTTTTTTTCATCAGACTCAGCGTCATGCTGATGGAATAGTTGTGTTGATGGAAAGAGTCATGTTGACAGAAGAGTAATGGTCATGTAGATTAAAAAGTAATTGTCGTGTAGATAAAAGAGTAATATTCATACTTATGGAATAGTCATTTGGATGGAAAGAGTCATGCCGATGGAAGAGTAATGGTCATGAAGATTTAAAATTAATGGTTGTTCAGAGGAAGAGTAATAGTCATGTTGAAGGAAATATTCATGCAAATGGAAAGAGTAGTGCTGATGGAAAATAGAAAAGAGTCATGTGGGTGGAAAGGGAGAGTGAAGGGGTTATGCATGTCATGTTGAGAAGTTATTGATTTTTTTTGCATCGAACACACATGTGAAAGTGAAAGAAAATAGATGGTGCCAATTAAAGACCATTAAATCTCGAAACAATCATACTCAACAATTAAACCAAAAATACATGGTTTTATAAATGAAAAATTCTTTTGGTCTTTGGATTGAAAAATAGTTATGGAGATGCACTATAAAGGGATAAATAAGGATATAAACCTTTATGAATAGTTGAGAATGTTTGAGAATCTTTGACAAAGTCAAAATGTATCCCATAATTTCAGGGGGAAATTCAAATTTGGGAAAATTTTAGTGAGTGAGATAGAACTTTTCGATTCTCTCCAATTATAAACTATAAAAGAGGAGGTACTTTTAACTTTCTGAAAACAACCAATGTTCACAGTAGAGGAGCGAAAAGCTCTAGGTTTTAAATAAAAGAAGAACAGATGAAGAGTATTCATCATGAATTTTTGTATGAGTGTTTATCGCATTAGGCTAAACTAATCGGCTTCATGTTTTTCGTACTATGTGTTTCCTTATTGGGCTTCTTGAGATTAAAAAGAATCGTACTAAGTCACATTACCAGTATTAGATTTTAATATGCTTCTGATTGTATTTGGATTATGAAGTGGTTTCGATTATATTCTATTATATTCAATTGAAAGAAAATGGGACCGAGAAGAATCAGACTGGGAGCATCGTACTAAGGGTAATCTGACAAACTGTTCTACATATTCCAATAGGTTCTTAACTTTATTCTAGGTAAGGAAAATAAGAATTATTTTAAAATTGAATACATTTGGTGAATTTAAAATAATAACCTGTAACATTATATGTTACGAAACAAATGTATTACCCTATTGTACTAAGAGGGAGCTCAAGTACTAGTTTTATTATTTCATAGTGCTACATGAGTGAAATGGTACATCCTACTCATTGTAATCCAAGGATTGATTTCAAGTGGATTTAATGGAATTTTATCATTTTCAAACCATACCAAGGATATAGATATTATTATTTAATATTAAAACTTTTAAATCATTGTGTTCCTTTTGGATGTGTGTTGATTTGTTTCTCGGTTGTGAATTGAAATCTTTAACAGGAGGAGAAGGGTGTTTCAATTGAAAAGAAACTTAAAAGTGAACAAAAAAGTGTATCATTGATTCAACCCCCCCTTCTCAGTGATAAATTATTTAGACTGGGAACTGTAAAAAATAATTGTCCCTACCTTTGGGAAACATTGGGACATTATAACCTCCCCCCCTTAAGACAACTCGTCCCTCAGTTTCCCTTTTGTGGGTAGTAAGACATCATCAAAGAATATTTTTATCCATTGCACATGTATGTCAGCCACCCTCTCCAAGGTCTCATCTTATACATTTATATGATTCCATAGAACTCAGACCAGAGGAACTGAACTACCTTAGAGTGTCTTCATTGAATGATCAATGATACATATCAGATACTCCTCAAAGGTTTCATTCCCCTCCAACTCGATTTCCTCGAGTTTAAACGAGTAAGATGGGTCTGGATGATACTGTCAAAGAAGAGATACATGTATGATATTGTGAATACCATGATACATATGAGGTAACAACAACTGATAGGATACTAGCTTAAATCACTCTATTATCTCGAATGGAGTAACATATCGAGTTGACAACTTTCCCGGTATCATGGTTAGTCTATGACCCAATGTAGGAAAAATACATATAAATACCAGATGTGACACCTCAAAATCTATAGGTCTATGATGATGATATATATAATACCTCAACCAAGACTAAGTTGTAGTTGTAACCAATAGAATCATATCGAATTTCTCAAAATCTTCTGAATTAGAGGAGGGCCCAGTGGAGCTGCCTCCCCTACATTGAGCTAACACAGAGGTGAATGACATGGTCTATCATAGATGTACTCATATGGATTAATCTGAATTTTTTCCTAAAAACTGTTGTTGTTGGAAAAATACTCTAGAGGAATATTACTTTCTCATGAACTTATGAAATCAAGGATACAAGCCCAAAGAATATCCTCTAGCTTATGCATTGTTCACTAAGACTACCAATCAGTCTGTGGGTGATATGTTTTAATCAAAATCAGCTATGAACCTAGTCCCTTTGGAACCCTTTCTAGAAACATGATGTGAACCAGGTGTCTCAGTAAAAAATGATATAATTGGGTAAACCATGAAGTCACACTATCTCGCATATATAAATAAATCCTAGGTCCTAAACAGAGAATGTATCAGGGGTTAGAAGGAAGTGCACCATCATAGTCAGTCGATCAATGATCACCAATAAAACATCACTGTATTGAGAGAATCTCACAAACCTATAATGAATTCCATGGTGACGTTATTCCATTTACACTCAGTAATGGATAAATACTATATAATCCTAGTAGGACACTAATGTTCTACCTTCACCTAATGATTGTTGGATCACTAAGTGATGAAATGTGCTATCTACTTCTTTATACTTGTCCACGAATACTGAAAGTGGACTTCTTTGTACGTCTTGGTGAAACCATGATAATATTCCCATACAAAGGCATGTTATTACCTCAATAGATCTTCACCTATATTAGACGTCCACCTTACTTGACCATAGAAGTGTAGAGTTTCACTGGCATCAACAACCCAACCATGAGTCAAGTGGTCTCCTGTGATTCTCTCCCTAAAAACAATGCCCTGGTAATCAGACAATTGCCTAATCTAAACCACTCTTGAAGTGAACAGTTCACTACTATAACTACTAGAGAAGGCTTCCCATGTAGTTCTTAAACCTCCTAGTGAATCTCGAGAAATAGATCCATCAGATTACACTCACTTCTTCCCTCATTGAAGACATTATTATGAGTCTTTCATCTCATGGAATTATATATGATATTTCTCTTTTATGGTGTGTAAGTAAGCTCAATGTAGAAGGACTATAGGTATTCCACCAACACACAATTCCTCAAGTTAAATTCATGTTGTGTAGATATGTATTTGAGACTTTTATTATCAGTGTAGATACTGAATCACTCACCCAATAGGTAGTACATATAAAAACATAGACCATGAACCAAGACTACTAGCTCAAGGTCATGCATTAGGTAATTCGGCTCATGTGGCCTTAGCTGGTGGGTCCCATTGTCATGACATGATTACCCTGCATCAAAAATACACCAAGCCTAATTCTTGAAGCATCCTAATAGAATGTATAACTCATGCCTAACATTGGAATAATCAGGATTAGATTTGAGGCAAGTCTTCCATTTATTCATGAAAATATTTATGACTAGCTTAAAACCATAGGAACTACACACCCTTCTTATTTAGGGATATAACTGGAACTTATAAGAAGTATAAGTCTTGAATTAAGTTCCTAAAATTTCTATCCAGCCCTAAAAAACTGTGTATGTTGAAAAAAATATTTGGAATCTTCTAGGACGGAACATCACTCCCCTTCTATAAGTAAACAGATACTCATACCTGAGATATGATATGACACAAGAAGTGAACCTTGTTGACTGAAAAGTGGAATTTAGTGATCTTGGTATATTGCTGGTTATCTCTTAGTTTTATCATCATGATCTCAAGATGGATGGAATATTCATTTTTGGTGCGCAATTACACTAAGATATCATATTTTAATACCACTAAAAAGATATCAATTTACTATTGGAAACCCTATTCAGTAGATCCCTGAATACTGGTGGTGCTTTTGTTAGAATGAACGATATATCAAAATATTGGTACAAGCCATACCTACTTTAGAACCTTGTACATGTTATATTTTATGTCTTAACATGAACCTAATGGTATTCTAAACTCAAATATCTCTTAGATAAAATAGTCTCTCCTTGAAGATGGTGGAAAGGGTCATCGATATGAGGTAGCAGATAATTATTATTCACATCAATATAGTTCAATCGGTGGAAATCCACAGAAAATCTAAGGGTAACATCCACCTTATTGGAAAAAAGGTTTGTTGAACCCAATGAAAATGTGTTGGGTCTAATAAAAACCCTTATCTTTAATATCTTCAAGTAGCTTCTTGAATTACTGGTTATTTTTAGGTTCCATCCTATATAGAGGAATAGACACTTACGCCACACCTATAACTAGTTTTATGGTTCATTCAACCCATCTATTAGGAGGTAAACATGATAAGTCATCAAGGAATACATCCTTGAAGCGATCCACTATAGGAGTGAACTCTACTATCTTTTTCCCAAATCCATCATGATGAAACTAGCTAGCTGGCCTGTCACTCTACCAAGACCAGTCCACTCATGTTCATCACGATCTAGCTAGATATCCCATTCTCCATTATTTATATATTTTTTTCCCTTGGGTGATGTAAAAGACACTCAGGGGTGATAACAATCCACTTGGTCATAATAAGTCACAAGACTATCCATACTAAGAATATCTTCGAAGCAAGACATCTATAGGATGAAGAAAATCTATAAGAAATGATACCCACCTATTAAAAGGGGAACTCCTAACACTGCAGTATTACCTCTTTTATGACCCCTAACAGCTTGTCAATAGAAAAAATTGCACTGAATTACAAAATATGAAGACCATGTATTTCCACAAATGCAACATATATAAAATAGTGTGATGCACCTATATCAAAAAGGGAATAAACTAAAGTATAGGTCAACATAATACTACCTCTAACTGTATATGGCCCTAAAATTTTATTCTCGGGTGTAGGATGTACAACATTTATATGTTCTAAACTATGACCCTGAGATACTGTTTGACTAGCCTAAGAAGATCCACCGGGTTGACACTAAAGCTTTGGGGCCTAACTACCTCATCCACACACACTATTACATCCTTCGAATCAGATGGTAGATGAACAAATACCCACCTAAAATGGTGTCATGTATCCCATACAAGATACATGTGTTAGTGAAAATACCCTATCATAAGTCCTTGGAGAAAAATACTAGTAGAAGCGATGAATGTGACACATTATTTGACACAAATGACATTTAATCAGTTTCACCATGCACTGAGGCATCTTATGGAATGGACTGCCACATTGGTGACACACTATGTAGTTGTTAGTGGGTGTCACCTGGCCAGTACCATCCCCATGTACACCCTCAAAATAACTCTTTTGACTACCATAAGAACCATCGCCCTACCTCAGAACTGAACCACCGAAGATCACATTTCAAATATCTCTGAGATTTCATTATTTAATTAGGGTATAGTTTATAATTTTTTGTAACGATATCCAACTAGAATATTTTTACATGTGAGAAGATAATATACCAAAGACCATCCTCGAAACACCTCATAGTAGTCAACTCATCATCGGTTAGAGATTGAGTGAAACACTAGCGTTTTGTTAAATGAAGAGAACACTCAAGAGTAGTCCCAGATCCCTAATAATGATGTAAGAACTCCATGGAATAATTTGTTCTTAGAGCCTATGGAAATAAGTGACCATATAAGTCCATCTGAAAATATACCCAAACCATACCCTAATAACACTCAACCTCAGATATAACATCCCACCAATTTTTGGTGGAATGATATAACATGTAGGTATCAATCTTGAACATACTGTTTCGGGGAATATAATGTTGATCAATGATATTTACCATGGAATCTAGCCATGATTCTACAGTATGTGGTCTTCCATCCCCTGAGAAGGTGGGGGATGCTACTGATAGAAGTCTCAAGTCAATTATTCTATTGTAGGGGTAGGCCAGGGAGCTCCCTAAAGAGTTTGCATAAATTGTTGAAATCTATCACGGAATTTGGTGTTGATTCCTAGTGTAAGATCAGAAGGTAGTGCCACATGTGGCACTATATGTGGTACCATAAGTGGAATAGATCCCACGACCTCTTGATTATGTTCATCTCCACTCTCTTGGCATAAAAAACAAGGTCATCATGGTGGTATAGTTCTATTGTAGACATGTTCACACCTCCTAAAATATTTATAATAGATATGGAAAGAAGATAAGGAAAATGATAAATAAGGGTTGATTCAAGGCCATACTAAAACACGATTAAACCAATAGACTATTCATATATCATATCATAGATATGAAGGAAAATTTCTCAAATTATCTTAGGGGTCATAGACAGTTTCCCATTACTAAGGTCATATCATGTTCAAAGTCTCACATTCTCAAATTATATAGTCATATCATTTTAACTCATTAATGTGTCTAAATTTTCTTTAAAGGAAGAATTATATAGATAACTTTTCTAATATATAAGGTCCCATGAACCTTATAAATTGAAATTAGAAACCTACTTAATATAAAAAATAAAATGCTCCTACAATTCAAATTTCCACATTTATAAAAATATAAAATATCAATAACTACAAGGCATAATAAACAAGTTACAAATAAAAATCACATAAAAACATGAAATTCAGGATAAAGGTAGATTTGGAATGACATTGTTCATGGAATTTAATCCTATGGTTCCTAGTACAATAAATGCTTACATTTTCCCTCATATCATCGGGAAAAAATCATAAAAATTGTCATCCCAATAATACGAATACATTAACATCATAAAACAATTGTGTCACCCAATGATCAAGTTGAATAAACTATAAATGGAATAATCATTAACTGAAATTTCCCATCCTAGTAAAAGTTAATTTTCCCTATACATGTTGTAGCTGCATCCATGAACATGGTCAATTCCAAATTCCAATATTCTATTATCCTATCTAAAACCAACCAGTTTGAAAAAAAGGAAAATATTCCCTAATACCACATTGAAGAATTCTTCCCCGAGTTACACATACTGGGGCCGAGGACAGTGGGCCACAAGACCTCAAGTGAACCTCCACGAACTCCATAGGCTACTAAATATCACCAAGGTCTTAGTGTGTGTCTGTTGGGAGACTATGGACTCATATATTATAGTATGCATATTAGTTAGTGATTTATAATAAATAGCATAAATAAGTACAAACTGACAACAATGAATTTATGGAAATAAAACATGCAAGAGAAGTAGATAACTAGAATAAGTATAATAAAAAATAGATAGAAAATGTTAGTGATGGTATGTCATATTTCTATACAAAATGAGAGTATTGGGAGCATGGGAGACAAAAATTTGTTGCTTTCTATATAAAAATTCAAAAAGACCAAAAAGTGATAGAATAGGCATCTCAAGCATAGAAATGGACCTCTACCTGAATATCTATCCTAATGCTTTAAATTAATCAAGAATTGGAAGATCGACTCTTCCCTTTATCCATACCTATGATTATAACATCTTCTTGGGTGATAAAGGAGGCCCAATCATGGTGTAAGATACAATTACAGTAGGTTCCCTCCCAGCTTTTTAGGCCAATCAATTTCATGTAATAAATAAATGAGGAATGTGACATAATAATAAACCATTCAGTATGATGATAAAAAAATAATACACACCTTGGTATGGGTTCCTAAATGGAAACCCGACCGATACCACCTTTTTTTTCCTAAGTAAAATGTTTGAAAATAAAAACCTATGCAAGTCATTAATGTATACAAGGTCCATTGTAAACAAATAAACTAAGGAATTCATAATGCCAAGATTTTTATTTTTATTGGGGTCTAATTTTCAAGTTATCATAAAATCATGCTCTAATATAAATAAGAAAAAACACATATAGCATAAGAAAACAGTCCATCATATTCATGGGTGGACTTTTGATCCCATCCAAGATGATCTAAATAGAATCCCAAGGGTTTTTATAGGTGTATCTAATAGTACCAATTCCACCGAGTCCATCTAAGGAATCCCACATATGCTTTCCTTATATAACTCATGGAATTGTGACTCTAAGTCTGTACCAAGTATCTCACATAGGGGATTGGGTATCACCGCAGGCATGTCGTAGAAATATTGTCAATAGGTCCATCCTTAGTTTCACCCATATGGAACTAGTGTTACTCATGAGTACAAGTAAACCACTTAAAGAGACCATACATGTAAATCCAATGCATCTCTTCCAGCATATCAATTGGATCCAAATTAACATGGAGAGTACATTCATGGAATCCTTAAATCGTGACCCATTTTTTCTCCCGTCCCATAGTAGGTGAACCATATCAATCAAGGCACATCACAACACAAGGAATATAAATAACCACAAGCCATAAAATAAAAATATCAAAGAAACATGTTATAGAATCCACACAAAATATAAAATTCAATAAAAACATCCATGTTATAGTGTAATATGATTATGAAACATAGAAAATTGTTCAAAATGTATTTCCCATTTTAAGGAATAGGTTTAAAGTATAAGAAAAGGCTAAAAGCATTTGATCAAGGTAATAAGAATAATAAAAACATAAGGAATTAATCATGAATCACAAAAATACTATGCATAAGGAATATGGACATTTACACGATCAATAAGGTATGATCCTATGCATTACACACAAGATCCTAACTCAAAATCCTAAAATTTACATCAATTCAATTTATAGATTTAATAACATTTAACTAGGGAGAATCTAACATAGCATAAGTAAACTTTTGTCATGGGTAAAATATGATATATAAAGATGGAAAAACTACATGAATGACCATAACAATGAAGACGACCACAATTGGCCTTCATTGTATTGTAGGGTCATAATAGACATGAAAAACCCATAAATTCAATTTATTGGTCAGTTTTTAGGCATCACTTGAGGATTATGGTGAGTGGTAGAACAGAACATGATCTAAAATGAATCAAAATGAAAGGGAAAGACCCAAAAAAACCTATGACAATTTTGTGTCACTCCACTCATCCATTATTAATGATTGAATTAGACAACAATGGAAGAAACTAAATAATTCTTCCAATGGCCTTTGGTTTCCAAATGAATGAGGTAGCACAAGCCCTATAAAGGAAGAGGAAAGAAGATACAAGCATGGAGGGGAGAAGAGCTCACTAGAGAATAATGAGAAAGAAATGGAGGGTATAACACAATTCATTTAAGAGGAAATTTTTTGTAATTTCAACCACATAGTAAGATCTCATATTTTGGCCGCATGACTGGCCAAATCATGTTCCAACTACGCATCAACCCACTTCTATTAGGGGGAACCTCATATGGTTATGCACATAGTTTATCTAACCACGGTCGAGCCATAATAAAATTTTATTCTAAAAATTATAGGATTCATGCACATTCATGCATCTTAGGTCGCAGTATTTCATGAATTTTATGGTCCCAAGGTGGCCCCTGTCATCTACCACACAGTTTAGGGAAACTGTTTGGGTCAGGCTGCATATATTCTCCAAACTGTATGACCCATATTCTTCTTCCCATATTGGGGATCCTGGATTCAAATGGTCCTCATACACACTTGATACCACCTTTACATAATTACGTATCATTATGAGGGTTATTTAAAGGAATTTAAAAAAATAATGGTCGGTACCTATGGGAATAGTTAGTACGTTACACTCAAATCACTGACATATCAATCATGGAGAATCATACTTTGAAATACATCTCTTCCTTTTATATCACTAGAAATAAACTTCTAGAACTCTTTATATAATCATACTTCCATGAAGAAGAGATAATGAAGACCAATGAGTTTGATAGAGTATCTCCTTTTTTAAATTTTGAATGGATGAGACACATACATTATTCTTTAACATTATAAATAAATCATAATCATGGTTGAACCCAATAACATATCTCACATACTTTTCTAGTTCCATATCTTTCTTGAACTCCACATAAATCATTTACTAGATATATGACTGAACATTCATTTAAGAAAGATAATACTTTTCTTCTTCACACATCATTTCTGGATTCACTGTTTAAAAATATAATAAAATTTGATATTTTTTATCCTCGTCATAGGTAAACTAGAATGACCCATTCAACTAAAAAAATGGGTCACCTTGTTCTCTTTTATAGGGTGTTAATGTATTGATAATTCATAATCTTTCATAAAATCCAACCATATTCTCTGGTTCATATTCATCTATCTATATGTGAATATATACTTTAAAATTTTATGAAAAGTTTTTATGTCACACATTTTTTCCATAAATACAATTATTCTATATCTTTAATGCAATAATTAATACAGATAACTCCAAATCATGAGTTGGGTAATTCTTCTCATGAAACTTTAACTTTCATGTGGCATAAGCTAACACTATATCATTTTTCATGAGGATAAATTCCAATCCCTTCTTTGATTTATCAACATAGAATATGAACCCTTCACCATTGCAGGGTAGTGTAAGTACAGGTTCACTGACTAACATTCTATTCATTTTATTAAAATTTTCCTAACATTCAATTTTTCAATGTTCCTTGGAAACCCTAAATGTTTACTTAGTGTGTTTATTAGAAATAAATGGTAAATGTTTCATAAATCATCAATAATATCTTGAAAACCCATGAAATTTATATATCATAGTCATAGTGGATGTTCTGGGATAATATTCAATAACATATATCTTGGATATATTCACTAATATAAAGTTCCTTGATATTATATATCCAAAAAATAAACTTTTATTTCCAAAATTACCACTTGTTAATTTTTTTTACAAATTCTCCTTTCTCAAGGTCTTCACTATAATGTTCAAGTGATCTTCAGACTCTTCATTTCTTATTGAATATATAAGAATATCATCTATAAATAATTCCACAACCTGATCATGGTAATCTATAAATAATATATTTATTAAATCCACAAATAAAGTGGAGAAATTAGTAACACCAAATGAGATAACTATAAATTCATAGTGTCCATACCATGTATAGAAGGCCATCTTGGGAATGTCTTAAACTTTGATCCACAAATGATATATTATAGATTGAAGAAAAATCCTATTAATGTATTTACCTCTACCCAATTTGTCAAAAATGTAATCAATGTGGGGAAGTGGATAGTTATTAATTATTATTATCTGGTTAAGTTCATAATAATTAATGAAGACTGACACTGATCCATTTCACTTATTAATAATAAAATTATGTGCACCCCAAGGTGATACACTTATCAAAATGAATCACTTTTCAAGAATATAGTTGATTGTATTCTTATGTTTCAACAACTCTATAAGGGCCATACTCTATGGAGTATTTAAAATAGGTGTAGCACCATGTATGAGTTCTATTGAAAACTCAACGGCAAAATTCGATTGAAGAATATGAAACTCTTCTGGAAAGATATCTAGAACACCTATATAATAGGTATATTTATATGTTGAGTTTATCCCCAACCAATTGAGATAAATATACTATTTTAATTACAGTCAAGAAACATACAATGGTTGAAAATACTATAAAAAATTTCATTTTTACTGTTGCAATGATAAATGATCATAGGTGTCTTAATAATATCAAATGTGACTTCCATTCCTTAGAAATTGATCTAGGACTTATGTACATAAATAAAATCATTGCATAAAATAATATGAACTTTAAATAGAGGGATAATATTGGGATTTACGGAAATCACATTCTCCCAAACATCAATTGGGGAAAATTCATAGACTTTAGATGTAATCATCATACCATTAAGAGTTTTAAATGATAATTCAACATCAATTCATTGAGGATATGAATTAAAATTACATGAGAATTTTCCTAAAATATATTAATTCATATAAATAATCTCAAATAGGGTTCATAAATATATTACCATATATGTTACCACATAAACTTCATTATTCTATCTTAAATCGCTTACTAAAACCAAATACGGTTTGTTTTACCATCAAAAATCATTAATCACAGTGATCAATAATATTACCCAAAAAAATAATTCCTCAAATATCAAAATCATGAAACATTTTTTCCAACCTATGACACATTATTATTATCCATTATCATTGATGGTCCTCATATATTCAAATACTTTAGAGTAGTTTTTAAAGAAAACATGGTTTAGTAAAAGAATATCACACAAGAGTGTCAAAAAGTTGAATATTAAAGTAACATGAACCTTGAACTATAATAATAGATGAGATATATTGGATGTACTATTTTTTTTGTGTCATATACATTGTCTAAATCTATTACCAAACCACTTCCACTTATTGTTTCAAGTCATTGATGTTTTTCTTGGAAAACCACACACATTTATCTACCAAAAATTATGACACTCACCTATACAAAGTATTATCTTAAGGGTTCTATATAATGTTTTCCAATCCTTGTTTAAGAAGGTAACCAAAAATTTCTTTGATACCCACTATATCAACCCATACTTTTTATACATAGATATTACATCTTAATAGATTAATTTTCATTGCATAACATTAATATCCATGCTATATTCATATAAGTTTAGTGTATTTGGAAATATAGATACCTAAAAAATTGTTGATAAGAGATCTAAATCATCTCAAACTGTGTTATTTATAAATATCAACCTATATAAACATATCATACATAAATCCTTTCTTCATAGTCTTGGAAAAGGAAACATAAAAAAGGGTGCACTCATATTGCAGTAAGTGTAAACAAGTGAGATATTAATGATCCCTTAAACATAATATTATAATAAGTGTATGAGAAGATGATCCTAACATTATAAAAACATATACAACATATCAATGATCATAATATTAAGTCACAGAATAAATCATGGTATTTTATAATACATAAATCATAATGAAATAAAATAATATATTCCATGAGATCAGAAAATTGCCATAAGAAATAATTTTTTGGCATAAAAATAATCGTAGAAAATCATTTTCTTAGTTTTGGATGATTTAAAAGACAATCATTCTGGATTGGGTTCAATCCCCATTTCTTCATATCTTTATTCATGGTTTACTCCTAATACTATCATAGTCAATAGAGTCCCTTATCAAACTTGGTTCACTCCATATTATGGACCTTTTTATCTCAAGATATATTCATATTTACCCATTGCATTGGAGGGATATATAACTCTGGTACCACACATCACATAATGAAAATAATATTTGTGTTTTATAAAAGTTCATAAAACATTCATTATATCATAACTATATAAAATACATGGGATTGATAAACAATTCACTATTTAATCATAACATAAAAAAGAAATATGTTTAATAAAGGTTTCATCATAACATAATTTACCCATAATAAAGAAACAAGTTTTATAGAATCATCCTTAAATCATCATCATCATAAGTCATACAAATATATATAGTGGATGGAATCACTAGATAATATCCTTATTAAATCATAAGCTACATCAAAGGAAGTTATCATAGAGAGAAACACCTTTAAAAGATCATGAAAACATTTCTTGAATAAAATATCATTATAACTTTGAAATCACTTGTTTAAAATATAAAAATTCCCCAAATATTAAGGAAAATATTTTCTTTAAAAATATCCTTGGAAACTTATAATGAAGGAATCAAGGTATTTAATAGTCATGATGGCGGGAAACCCCATTCATACTATGTATCTTAAAAAATATTTCTTTAACATTTTTGGTAAAAATATAGAAGTAACTATTTCATAAAAAACAATAATATTACATTTAAAAAATTATTTAAAATGTAAATAATGGGAAAAACGAATTTAAACAATCATATGATAAAAAAAAACCATTCCTGAAAAAATGTTTAGAAATCATGGATATGGAAGAAAAATTATTTTCGACCGAAGAGAGAAATAACTGAGATTTTCCTTAAAAAATTTATTTTGATCCCTTAATTTATTAATGAGGGTAAAATGAAATGAAAACATATAATATTCCTAAATAAGATAAGGTTAAAAAATTTATGGCATTCTTGAGAGATATATAATACAATCTTCTCCTCTAAAACATGATCATAAACGATCTCAATGTTTAGTGAGATTGTGAATTAAATTCCTTACCACATTGGTAACTTTTGAATAAAAATATAATGAAATAGTTCACCTTATATAAATATATAAATAAAAATAATTATCAGTGTAATAATAATACAATACATTCATTTTTATTAAATGAACCATATAAAAGAAACATGTATTGAATATGGCTTCTGTCTCAAAAAAAATAAAAGTGAAACAAAAATACCCTTACATAATGATTTATGTTATTTGAAATATCTATAAAATATGTTATAATAAATTTATATTTTTTATAAATATACACTGTATTATTTAAAATAATTATCATATCTTCTATGATTCACTTATGACATTTCAACTCCCATTTAATAATAATTATTTATTAAAATCCTCGTTTCTAGGTGTTAACTATTTTATTTTTCATGGGAATTTCGATTAATTAGTTCTAGAAATTCTAAAATATATATAAATATAATATATATTAATTATATATTTTTATCTATTCATATAATTTATAAATATTAAAATTAATTACACTATTCATATAGTTGGTATGTAGTACATATTCATGAACAATGTTTTCACATTATAAAGGATAAAATTAAAGAAATGTAAATATTAATTCACAATTAGAAAAATTATTATATCATATATATCATATATATTCATTAAATATTCCCTTATTACCATACATTTAAATCAGAAATAAAAAATTAATCACATCACTTCTTGGATGTAGTAGTCGACACGTACGCATGAGTGACGTTATCATTTTATATTAGATTGGAAGGTAAGAAGTTTAACATGATATTATATTTCAACAAGTTTAATTATTTCATAAATATTATGTATAAAATTTAAAAATATCCTAATAACCATCTATTAAATATTTTGAGGTAAAATGAATTGTATATCAAAGTGGATGCAGTAGTCCACACTAATGTACAAGCGATACCTTCTCTTCCATTTTATGGAATAGTGGGTGGATATTGTTAATTAAATAATAATTAAAATACTTAAAAATATTTAGGTTAATAAAATTATTATTTTATGAGGAATAACATAGACATATAGGTGGTAAAATAATAAATTAATTGAAAGAGGTTGGGTAATATGATTATTTCTTCTATGGTAGGCCACATTTAGATCTATTCTTAAAGACCCTTGGAAGGAATTATAAGATGAAATAACCTATAATTCATGGATAGGGTATTTAATATGATAATTGGGTTTGGGTTGGTTGAGATATATATCTTAAATGGATGTAAATAAGAAATAGGAGGTGTGTCCTTTTATAAGTGGGGGAGAGGACACACTTGGAATTTTTAAAAGATTAAAATATATTAATATAATAATAAATCCAAATTATTTAAAATTTAGTAATAGATAATAGTGTGATAGGAAGATGTTAAAATATTTATACAAAATAGTATTTAGACAATTTTAGTTAAAAAACTTACTCTTTTAATTTGGTTTAACCTATCATGGTAAATGTGTTTTAAACTTAAGAGTTGGAACAATTGTTTTTTCTGTTTGTACAATTTATTGTCAAAAAAGATATGTTAACCTATTGAAACAATATTTATTATTATAATTTCAAATATTTGATCCAATTTATGAAATTGAATTGAAATATGTGTAAAATTTTATATAAAATTAAATCTGAAAAATGTGATAAAAAGTAATTTTTTTAAAAATAGTTTTTTAAGTATTTTTTGTTATATATCAAAATTAAGAATAAAATAGATACTAATTTACTAAATTTTATCATTAATATTATTTTTTAACTGATTATAATTCTATAGAATATTTAATAAACAATGGAATTTGTAAATTATTTAAACATAAATGTAGTTTTATATAAAAATAAGTATTATTCACTATTCATTAAAAAAATCCTTTCAAAAAATTCTCATGAATTTTCTTTAAGATAATTTTTAAATGATAATTTTTTAAAATTTTTTTTTTTAAAATAAATTTTCTAAATATAGAATAATGTAATTATATTTTTTTCTTCTAAAAATTAATAAAAACCACTTTGAGGAGAAATGTATTTTTAATTTATATAATGACTTTAATAAAAATTGTGTACTCATTTATCAATATAATTGATTTATATGAAACATTTAAACATTTATTTTAAATTTGGTTATTCCTATTCACTCAACTAATTTATCAACTAAGTTATAATGAAATAGTACATTATAGTACATTTAGAATTAGGGTAATTTTATTCACAAGATATTGAGGAAATTAAATTTATTTGAATAGAAATATTTCATAAAATATAGGGGTGTTATATAATCGTTTGAAAAGTTTAAATTATTTATAAAATATTTATAGAATAAAATACATAAAACTACTATGATTATTTTATATTATTGGGTATGGTGAATACTTAAGATATAAAATTATTAATCATCTAAAATGTTTTTTTGGTTTTATAACTAAATTCTCATAGAAAAACATAATGGAATGGTGTATCTGAAAGGAGGAATTATACCCTATTAAACAAAGATTAGTTGATAATGATCTAGTGTGACCTTCTAATATCATTATGATGATATTCCCTAGAAGTTATATCTTACAAAACATACCACATTATATATATTTTATTCATAAATATAATTTATTAAATATATATTGGGAAGAGTCCTGATTTATTAATTATCAGGTTTTTTGGTTTTGAAGTATATATACAATTTTGGGATGCTAATAAAAATGGAACTATATCATAAAATGTTTTATTTGTTATCCTAAAGAAATGATGTGATATTATTTCTATAATTTTTATAAACACAAAGTGATTATGAATTTATTTTGTGTATTCTATGGGAAGGAACATCTATTTTGTGTTAGTGGGAGGGAAATTGAAAATAGAGATGTTTAGTTCCAATAAACTGGAATTGTTCTTTTGATTGAAAATTAATTCAATTTCACCAGTGATTATAGAAGAAGAATGAAATGATGTTATACAATATCATTAGAGATATGTTAGTATTAATAAACTACCCAAGATAAAGATATTTATTAGTAAAATTATGTTGAATTAAAGTTACAGATGATGAAAATATAACCTACCAAGTAGATAATAAGAGTTCATATTCTAAGAAATGGTTTAAATCCATGAAATCTAATATGTAAATCATATACACTCCCCATTTATAGAACATAATGTATTACCTTTAAGGGGTGATTCATATATGTTAAATGTGGATTATTAAAAAGAATACTAACATAGATGGTAGATTATCTACCTATAGATCTCATCTGGTAGATAAATTATACAAAAAAAATCATTGTATTAACTATGAACATAATTTTCTCTTGTATAAATGATGAATTCCATTTAGATAATTATTTCCATAATAGATTTTTTATGATTATAAGATTTAACAAATTTATTTTAAAACCACTTTCCATAATTGGAATTTTTTTAAGGATGTATATATGTTATAACCCTAAGGCTTTTATATACCAAATTAGGCTACTATGAAATATATATTGCAACAGTCCATATATAGATTGAAGAAATCTTATTAGAGTTATAAAATCATGTTTTATCTGGAAATAAAATAGTTTACCTTGATCTAGCATGTGGATGATTATTTTTTATAAAATTAATTTAGTTGGATTGTTTTTATATTTTTAGTGTTTTATGTGGATGATATTATACTAAAAAATGATGGATCGACTAAATGTTTTATAAATATGTGGTTGGGAAAGTAATTCTACAAGAAATTAAAGGGTGAATATTCCTATATATTAGGTATATAAATATATATATATATATGAGTTTTAATGGGATAATTCTAAATACATACATTCATAAATTTCTAAAAAAATAGCACGGGAGACCTCTAATAAAGGGGTCATTACTTTTGATACATGTATGAATATTATAAAGATTTTGGATCATTATAATGAATTAAAAATGATATATATAATTAATTATACAAAAACCATCAGTTCTATCATGTTATCTATGGTATATACTTGGAATCATATCACAAATTCTTAAACAATTATATTTTGAATCTAATTATATCTTATAAATATTCATTAGATTTACAACTAGAATATATTTATGTACTTGAGAATAAGTTATGATTTTTTCTTAATATGTGGAGGTGAGGATTAAATCATTGTAAAGGCTTACACTAATTATAGTTTCCAAACTGATAAAGAAGATATGAGTTGTAAATCTAGTTTTGGGTGTTTCTATAGTAGTGTAGATATCAGTTGGAAGTGTTCCAATTAGGACACCATGGAAGATTTTATAATTCAAGAAGAGTATATCCTTATATTAGATACTATGATGGAAATTTTTTATACCAATAAGTACATTACTAAACATAAATTCATTCATATAATTAATGGAGGTATCCAACATTACTATCACAATAATTGTGATTTTGTTTTGGAAAAGGAAGCTCATTAACACTAATGGACCTAACAAATCCTGTAAAAATACCACATAATTTGAGAAATCATAAATAGGAGTGATGTAAAGATAAATTCATCACCTATAGATGAAAATATATCATATTAATTTACACCAAAATTGAATGTGGGTTCTATTGAATAGATGGTCATTATATATATGTTACAATGGATGTAATGGTTACAAAATGTATCACTATTTTATAATAATGTTAATATCTATTTATCATTCATTTTATTTATTCAAGATATATTATATGAATAATATATTATAAAATTATCCAAAATTTAAACATTTGTGATGTCCCTAATCAATGATCATCATGGAGTATTATAGGTTGTGATAATGTGTTAAGATTATTATGAGTCGAATCATGTGTATGATACATAGTATACTAATGAAATAATAAGTAAAAAGTCATTATGTTGACTAACCCATGAGATTATATCACATGTAATGTCATATGATCATTGGAATACCAAGGGGTTTATTCTTAATATTTATCCCCATTACCGGAGGTTTAAAATATACTTATCATGTAAACTTTCAGAAGTTTATACCTTTCATACTGTAACATTGAGGATGAACTATTCATGGGTTTGTTGAGTATGTTGTTGATCATATTTTCAAATAATTTTAGCGAAGATGTTATTTTTCATTTTGTAAGAAATTTATAAAATTTAGGCCCATAAATTAATTTCACTAAGGAAATTCATGTCTATCCTTAGTTGGGTGACATGGAAGGTACTCAACTACTTGGATGAATGAAATGATATATATTTATAAAAACAAGTCAGTTTATTTCTAGAGAATTATGAATGTATGAAATGATCTATACTAAATTGAAATGTTCCATGTGTATGGGTCACTTAATGTATTAAACCATGATTTTATATTGGTATTTATACAATGCATAGACATACATATTATAGAGGATGTGTTCATATGAATATATGAGGGTTTTTTATCAACATAATGCTAGAACCATTTATAGATTATGTTACAATCATGCTACACTAGATGCTAATCTTTGTAGAAAATTATATATTAGAGAATCATAATTGTTTTCAATACTATAGAGGCCCACAAGAACATAAATAAAGTCTTATATTGAGGATTAATTTTGCTACAAATTTTGTATATAAGTTTATGGAGATATTATGTTTCCCATGTAACAATAATAATGAATTTATTTAAAATAGTTTTAATGTTATTCATAAATTATATAAGGCTTTAGTTAAAAGTGTGAGATTTTTTACTACCATGCACTACATCTCAGACCATGATGTGATAAATGTCACCACCCTATGGTAATTTATACCACATCAAGGTACTGATGTGTAATTATATAAAATATCAATTATATATTTGACCCTTATTTACTATATTGTTTATTTAAACATATAGATATATTATATGATGTTGTGTAGATAAAATATTGTTCTTTAAATGTGTTTAACAACAAAAATAAAAAAAATTTGGTGGAAGAAAATTATTTTTATTTTTTTTAATATTTCAAATGTTATAAATCATAATGGATCCTCCATTAAATTAATGATTACTATTAAATATATATTCATGGATCCTATATGAATATTAGATTTTATTCTATATTGTATTAAGAACTATAAATCTATATTCACTATATTTTGGAAAATGTTATAGCTTGATACACACAATAGTGACCATATTGGGTCACTACATGACTATATGTATGACTTCACATATGCTATATGATATTGAATAGAAGCAGTGGTATTAGGTGTTACTTTTGGGAGACTATAAACTCATATAAAAGTACTAAAAAATGAAAAAACCAAAAAATATTCATAGAAAAGTATTAGAGTATGTAGAAGTAAAAAAATTAATTATATATCAAACATAATGAAAAATAATAGAATCATACATCCCAAATGATAGCCCATGAGGGAAATATATATAAATTAAAATAATAAAAGAATACAATAGTCTCTACTTCCATCCTTAAGTCTTACCTCATCCCAATCTTCAAAATCTAACCAAGATCTCCCACTCATTCATCAAGTAAGTGACCTCTTCCATAACTTTATTTATGATAATTAATTTTCATGGGTACTAATGTGTTATGGAAACCATAATAGTTGTTTATTAAAATCTATTAAGCCACTAAAAATGGTTTCCATAACAAAAATAGAACATATAGTGAAAACAAATGGATATTCGAAGAATAAAGAATTATATAACTAATAAACAAATAAAAAACATCATTTTTTATCCTTGGGTTCTAAATTAAACCCTACGATCCACCATAAATACTTATTCTTGTACCATATATATTTTATAAACTCATAAAACCATCAAGGGGAACTGTAAATTCTTGTTACACAATTTATTTAATTTCTCATATGTATTTCTATTCCCCTCTTTGTCTAGTGTGTGTTTTGGGAGTTTTGAAGATGGAGAACCTTTTATTTGGAAAATGAACCAATGTTAAAGTCTGTATGTTTGTTGAAATTAGTGGTGTTTGAGTATAAATGTGAAAAATGATTAGGAGAATATTCTTTTGGGTTTAGGTTGAATAGGGTTCTTTTTCTATGTTCTTATAAAAAATATGTAGGATGAATGGTTACACATCATGAACGAGTTACATGAAATGAATCTGTTTCATTGATGCTACCATGAAATGTTTCATGTATTAAAATGATCACATGTTTAGAAACTAATTCATTCCATGTAATGTTTGATTAAAGGTTTTTTAATTCAAGGTGACACATTTTTAAATGTATCATAAAAATCAAGGAATTAATATCATGAAAGTGTTTCACCTAATGCATGTTTTAGGATTTTTGGTTTTAACAACATTTCTTGTTTCATTTTTATTTTCATTTGACTGCAACCTTATCACCTGAGATATTGGATATATCCTAGGAGATTTGGGGGATCTTTTTTCCTTTTGGATCATTTCCTTCAGCAATTGATCTTGGATTCATTGTCTCTCTCTAGGTATGTTATATTTCTACTTCTTCATTTCCATTGGTCATAGCAGTGTTGTTTCACTATGTTTTCACATCTATCAGTCTTGTTAGGTTGATTATTCTTGATCCTTTCTTTATTTTTGATGATATATTCCTTTAGAGTCTGACCTTTGTGTTAAATGTGGTGTGGCATGTGAGTTTCTTGAGGTACATGTTGTGTTATCTTCTCCAAAAACTACTTTAATTGTTTAATTTATTTTGAGATGTAAGAAATGATTTCAGGGCCTCTATTATTGTCCTTTCATTCTTCCATGTTGTTGGATCCTATTGTAGCCATGTACGACCCAAATTTTTGGTAAGTTGTTCTGTATCTAGCCTTTGATCGTGGAATTATATTTCTTTTTTTTTCTTTCTAAATTGTTTTACGTTCAAATGGTCATGATAGAATTGTGTATGTGGAGATGGGTATTTTTGATAAGATGGATTTACCATATTTTGGTAAAATGATAGACATTTTCGAAGCATTGTGAAATGGATTTATAAAATGGTTTCCAAATCATGGTTTTGATTATTTTTTTGGGAAATGTATCACATGTTATGAATTTTGTAATTAGGTGTAATATGTAGTAATAGGCTATTTCAGATGATACTATAGTGTAGTACACTATTGGTGTGTTCTTCTATACCCCATGATTGTTGTTCTAGGGACTTTTTATATATTTTGGGAGGATAATTTTCTAGGTTTTTCCTATTTTATCTAGATTTGATTCATATATCTTGATACTTGATGTGCACAATTGTATATGATTTGGTATGAAAGTTATAGCTAGTCATACCTGTAGTGATCCTTGGTAAGATGCTACCTATGATTTTGGATTTTACAGCTTTGGATTTGATATGTTATTTGATATATTATTTGGTTTGACTGCATTAATGTATATTTAGTTATTTGAAATAGTTTTATTTGGATTATTTTGAAATGAAGAAAAGGGTGATTTATTCACCATGATTTTGATATAATAGTTAGATAACTGATTTTCTTGGCTTGTTTTAATTTATTTTGAGAATTTTCATGTTGATGTATAGATACTTGATATAGAAAACATGAGTGGGATCCTACAATGCCTATTTATCTCACACCAAGAGAACCCCTTCACCTGTGTGTAGACCTTATTATGTATTTCAATACAAGGAATGGTAAAGCGTCATTGTAATGTGGTGTGGTTCTAATAATCATGTGTCTGGGTAGCTGGTGGTGAGATGGTGGGATTCTCTCATGCTATCACATAGAGTAGATGTTTTAGTTTCTAGTGTTCCATTGTTGTTGGACTTACACCATGGATATTCTTTAGCTACTCTTGAGTTTCATATATTATATTGTTTCCTTTTTGTTATGACATGTTTTTTATCATCTTTTCCTCTATATCACTATTCTTCATATATGTATGACATGGTGTCCAATTAAGGTTGGAATAAATCATTCCCTCTAGTTTTTGTTGATTTATCGGTGCTAGCTTTCAGCCTGTAGGGATCGGGATCTACCTTTTGGTTGGTGATGGTTCAAGTTATTTACAATCTTGGGAGGGTATATGGGTCTGGTTCATCACTGAATGGTATTATAGGAGGTTGTGATCAATTATGAGAATTAGGTAGACTGGAGATAATATTTATAAGACTTAAGAGGTAGGTCACAATGATTTCCGAACCATCTCTTTAAATGAAGATACTCAAGACACCATGGGATGTTGGGGTGTGTGTCTCCTATTTTTTTGTTGATCTTAATCTTAAGTTTTCTTTATCATTTTCTTGTTTGAACTAATATTATTTTATTTTTTAATTATTTATTCTATTTTTGTGTGTAGAGGCATGCCTCTGAGATTTCATCTTTGGGTTCCTCATGAGGGTGAAGTTAATGATCCTAAATATAATCCACCTATATATTAGAATATTATCAAGACGATCATGTGGAAATTTATTACTAATTACAAAGAAATACTACATTTCTAGAATGCAGTTGTCATGTTACTTCCTAGAGTTGATGGAGAACGGGATAGATCACATGAGTACCTTGGCAAGAATCCACCATATATTAAGTGTTTGAATGAATAGAAAGAGATGGGGGACTGGATGAAAATAATAAATTACATCTTTTACTTCCTAGATACACCAAATAATATCAAGGTGAAGTACTCAAAATTCATACTTGAGGGTCCCAGTAATCCATGGTGGGATTTGATGGTATATGCGGATAGACACCTAGACTAGGACTATAAGGTTTTCAAGACACAATTATTTAAATAGTTTTATCTAAAGTCATTTATGATGGTGAATTCTATTATTTTCCTCCCTTGGCATTAAAGAGAGTGTTTAGTGTCAGCGTTCATGGATCTGGTTTATTTTTCTATAGAGGTAGAAAATAAGGAAATGCAGAAGGCTCGGATAGACCTATAAAGGAAGAAACCAGATATAAAATCGTAGGTGTTTATACTGAATAATTCTTACTATGTGGAGATATTGGATAGGTAAATGATGGTAGAGATGGATATGGAAGGAAAGATTGGCTATTTTACCCATCATCTTCCACCCAGTGGAAGGTTCCGTGGCGTATAGAGACGGAATATGAATCTACATGATCATCGAAGGAGTGGTTAGGTGGTTCTCCGTAGAGGTTCTTCTCTACACCATTAGATGTACCTATTAGTATAACCCATACTTTCTATCAGTGTGGTAGTGTTGGGAACAGTCAGTGTTCTTATTCCCCGCCTACAAATATGTTTAGCTATTGTGGATTCTATAATCATCTATAACATTTATATGAGGCTATATCTATGCATCTTTTTGGTCATGTATCATCATATAAAATGACTACTGAGGATCAATAAGATTCCTAAAAAACACAGGGCTACAGAAATAGGACTCAAGAGTGAAACACCATCAAGTAGTGGATGTGTTTCTAAAGGGGTATATATTTGTCTAGTGATAGCGAGAGGTACCATATTTAGTGCATCTTTTTTAGCGACTACGTTCTTTGATACAAGTTCCTACAAATAATTTATATCTTCTCATTTTTTGGATATGCTTAATAATTCTATAGAACTCATGTCCTTTATAATGGATTTAGATTTACCTCTTTAGAAGATGAAAGAAGATGGTTTTTGGTATCCTTATAGTTCTATATCGATAGCCAACACAAATTTAGTTTGGGAATCATTCGTTCTTGATAGGGATATTTTTTATGTCATTGTTAGGATGTATTATAATACTACTCACCACATTGTGTGATTTTAATCATCATTGTTTTTTTCATTCAGTGTCGATACAAGATCTCAGGTTTTATAAAGGGTGTGGGTTTGAGGTTTGGTCATGTAGGACTTTCCCATCTAGAGATTACGAGTTTTTTGTTTGCTATAGCAGTTGATCCGGATGAATTTTCTTCCATTTTTTATCTTCCCACTATTGTTAATGATTTTCTTAATTATTTCCCAGATGATTTCCCTATTCTACCTTCTAAGAGGGAGGTAGAGTTTATGATTGATATGGTTCTTGGTACACAATATATTTTGATAAACTCTTATCATATGGAACCTACAATGATTAAGGAGCTCAATATTCAGTTGGATTATCTGATGGACAATGGTATTCATAACCCTAGTGTTTCACCATGTATATGCCATTTTCTATTTGCCATAATCGAATATGGTTCACTATGATTTTTGTGTGTTATATCTTAATTTTAATTGAGTAGTAGTTAAGAATAATAATCCTTTTCCTAATCTGGATGACTTGTTTGACTGGTTAAACATGTAAAACAAGTTTTTGAAGATCGATCTTCAGTCGGGTTATCTTCAACTCATATTTTGTGAGTATGATATATAGAATATGGATTCCAAGAGCATGTATGACCATTAAAAATATCTTGTAGACCTGTTTTGTTTGACTAAATCTATTTTAGTTTTTATGGATTTGATGAACCAAATATTCCATCAGTATCTCAACACTTCTATGACTGTGTTCATGGATCATATTTTGGATTATTCCAGATCCAAGCATGATCATGAGAACCATTTGAGTTTGGTTCTAGAGATCCTAAGAAATCAGTTTTTATGGAATGATTTTGAAATGTAATTTCTAGGTCTAAGATGTGAAGTGATTTGGTAATGATATTTCTAATCATTTCTGATCAGTTGGTCCTGATAAGGTGAATTTTTCCTTTTCATGGGAAGAGCCGTGAGATTTATTTGAGTTTATAATATTCTTTAGTATTGTTTGATTATACTGATGATTTTTTATGGTTTTCCCAAATACAGTGTCACCTTTGACTACTCATACATTTAAAGTGGTTAAATTAATATCATACGAAAGGATTTAGTTTTATTTTGATGAGATGAAATAAATTATGAATTCCTCTCCTATTCTGATTTTATCTAATTCTGATAAGGGATATGAGGTTATCTATGATGATTTGGGTGCTGGTCTGGATTGTGGGATTTTGTAGGACAATAATATGGTGGATTATGGATATTAACAACTTTAACTTCTTAATAATAATTACCCCCTCATTATTTAGATATTTTCATGGTTATGAATTTGCATAAATATTGGTGGAACTATATTTTCAGGGAGAGTTTCCCATTATTTTCTAATAATAAGATTTTGAGGTGTATATTCTCTCAGAATTAATAGAATAGAATATAGTGTTAGTTGGTGGAATACATTCATTTGATTTAATTTGACATCATATACACCCTAGGGAAGGGTAATGTCCTTATATACTCTCTTCGAAGGAATGTACTATCATAGGCTATTCTGGAATCGAAGGAGGAATAAAACCTTATGGTGAACTTCACTAAGTTGCACCAATATTATTAAGAGGTTTTTTTAGGTATGATTATATATAGTGTTTATTTATCATCATCTATCATTGATTTTAGTCTATAAGATCATAACAAGGATGATGTTTTCAAGGAAATTTGAAAGACCCTGTATGATGGAGAGATCATTACTGGTTGGTCTCTCCCTTCAGATGGTATTCTTCATTTTAGGGATCAGTTTCTCTTCCAATCATACATGAGGATGTATGTTTTTTGAATGTAATTGTTCTTTATGAAACATTCATCCCTAAACTTTGAATATGTATCATCACATGAGATGACGATTCTGGTGGCCAGGTATTAAGCATGATATTTTAAATTACATGTCCCACTGTTACACCTACCAATAGATAAATATAGAGTATATAAAACATTTTTGGTTACTCGGACCTATTATGTTGATGGTTTGGAAATGGGAAAAGGTTTCCAACGAATTTTTTCTTGGATTACCATAAAATCCCCAATGAAGTAATGTTATCTATGTGGTGATTGATCATTTGACAAAGTCGACTCAATTCATTTGACTAGGGACAAAAATAAAGGTAAATACATGGGTATGATGTGTATAGAAGTTTTTTTGAGGTTTGATAGGGTTACCTATACCATTTTCTATAGATAGGTATCATAAGTTTACCTCATAGTTCTAGAAGGGTCTCTAGGAGGTGATGTGAACTCAGTTCAGGTTGATTAGAGATTACCATCCATAGATAGATAGCCAGACAGAGCCTACTATTTATATTCTGGAGGATATAATTTGTTCTCACATCATGTTTTTTTGGATTATGGGATATCCATCTAGGTCTTTTTTAGTTTTCTTATAACAACAGTTGTTAGTTTTCAATCCCAATGGATCCATTCAAGGAATTGTATAGTCACCCATGCAGGCCATCTCATTGTTGGGAAGAGTTTGGTAAGTCCTATATTATAGAACCAATTATTGTTCAAGATCTATCAGTGATGATTTAGTATATAAACTTGGGTCTGGTTATGGCTAGGATTTAGTAGAAATTGTATATAGATCATCGATGTTCTCATTTTGATTTTTTCTATGGTGACCAGGTTTTCATGAAAATTTCTCTTTGATTGGGTCATTGTCAATTTGGAAAATAGGGGATGTTAGCTCTTAGATATTGTGTACAATTTGATATCACTGAGTATCCTAGGTAGGTTTCCTATCATTTGGAATTTTCAATCCTGCTAACATGTATTTGTGGTTTTTTCCATATGTCTCAACTTAGGAAAGACCATCCTAATCCCTGTCACATTCTGGGTTGGGAAGAGATCATGTTCGATCAGACAATTTCTATTTTATAGAATTTAATGGATATTTTTTACTCATAGGTAATGTTATTGTGTTGGAAGTTGGTTCCATTGTTCAAGGAACTATAGAGACACATATCATATTCTCACCAGACATGGGAGAAAGATTTATTAATGAGGGAGCAATGGCCTCCACTTTTTTTGGAAATCATTCTTCCACATGAATTTTTTGGAGACATGATGTATTATGGTGAGGTGTTTGTAATATATTATTACCCTTTTTCAGATATATCTTATATCTATTTTCATTCCCCTCTTTGCTTGTGGTGCATTTTGGGACTTTTGGGAATGGAGATCTTTTACTAAAGAAAATGACACAATGTTTTAGGATGTGTGTTTTTTGTAATTAATGGAGTATATGTATAAATGTTAAAAATTATTAATAGAATTTCCATTTGTATCTATTTTGTACTAGGGGTTTTCCTAAGTGTTTTTGTATAACCTTCTTACTAAATGGTTTTGCATTGTGAATAGGTTACGTGACATGAATCTATTTCTAGGAAGATTTCATGAACTTGTTTAGGGAATGAGATAATCACACATCATGAAACTAGTTCATGTATAGTAAAATTCAATCATATATTTTTAATATTAGGTGTGTTTTTTTGTGTTTTTTAAAAATAAACGAATTCAAATCATGAAAGTGTTTCACTTTGTGTATGTTTTGGTATTTTTTAGTTTCATACATTATTCAGATATGATTTATATTTTCATTTGACCATAGCCTTCTCTCTCAAGACCTAGGAGATCTACTAGGTGATTTGGTGTATCTTCGCTCTTAGATCATTACATTGAGTGATTGATCATTATTGTGGTTCTGTTTCATCTCTATGGGAAAGTGAACTTTCTATTTATTTATTATTTTTTGAAATAGCAGCATTATTGCATTAAATTTTCAGATCTATTGGTCATGTGGCATTAATTATTCTTGATTATTTCAAGATATATCACACAATCTTCTTTTAGATGTTGTTTTTTGTGTTATTTGTGCAACACTGTGTGAGTTTCTTGAGGTACATGTTGTGTTATCTTTTCTATTGACTATGTTTATTGTTGAATGGATTATGAGATATAGGTATCGATTATAGTACATTCGTTGACTTCCTTACGTTCATCCATGTTGGTGGATCCCATTGTGGGCATGTGTGAACCAAGATATAGGTGTGTGGTTTCATATCAGTCTTATGTTGGATGAATTTTTTTTATTTTTTAATAATTTATTATATAAATTAATTGGAAGGATTGAATTTTTTTGTGGAAATAGTTTTTATTAGAAAATAAAGTTTTCCACTTGTTTTGGTAAAAGGAATGGTATTTTCAACGAATTTTTAAATGTATTTATAAAATTGTTTTGAGGTAATGGTTTTTCTAAATTGGTTTAGAAAACATAGCACATAGGAATCCTTGGTTACTTATGTGGAAGGTGTTGTAATATACCTTATCCATTGATACTATTGAGGGGTTTACTCATGGGTTGTTCCTATATTCCCAGCCTATTATCCTATAGAATTTTTAATCCCATTGGGAGGTTCAATTTTTGGGTGTTCCTCTACTCTCTAGATTCGATGCATATATATCTGGAGATTTTATTTATGTGAGTGTTCATGATTGGATATGGGTTTTCAAGCTAGACTAACTTGTAGTGATTGTTGACATGATGTTACGTAATCTTTTGGATTTTACAGCTTTGGATTTAATATGATATATGATATATGATTTAGTTTGATTTAGTTTATGTATATGAATTTCTTTGAAGCTGTTTTACCTGGATATTTAGAAATATGGAAAATAGGGAATTTATTTACAACAATTTTGATAGAAAAAATATTTAATTAATTTTCATGCCTTATTTTCCTTAAAGTTTATAATTTTTAGATTGTTTTAAAAATACATGATTTGGAAGAGCCATGTGGGATCCTATTGAGCATATTTAAATCACTCTGTACACACCTTCGGTGGTGTACATTACTTATTTTTTCTTTCGATGTAGGGAATGGAAAGGTTCTATAGTGAGGAATTGTGGTTTCTATTAGCTATGTTAGTGTATCTGGTGGTTATATTGTGGGGTTTTCACCTGCTATCAATTGTGGTAGATGTTTCAATTCTTAATGGTCTTTTATTATTGGACTTGTACCATAGAGACTGTTTAGATACTTTTGAGTTGCATCACTTATACTATTTAATTTTTATTGTGCAATATTTTTCTAGTTATCTTTTCTACTATTTATATCAATTTCATACATGTATGAAATATTTTTCACTTTAGGTTAGTTGAAATCATTACCTCTAGTTGTTGTTGATGCTCGGGTGCTAGTCACCAACCCATGGGGATCAAGAACATCCTTCCGGTATATGGCAATTCGAGTTGGGTATTAGTTTGAGAGGGTATACTTGTTTGGTTCATTAGTGGAACCATATCCTACCTGAGAATCAATGTCTCATTATCATATGAGATGGAATATTCCCTACCATGGAATATTTATATTGTATCACCAGGCACCCAATTGTATATTCTCTCCCATCCCATGACCTTCCTTCTATATCATCACGTTCCTTGGGGAAAATACACTCCCTATAGAATTATTTTTCATATCATCAGGCACCTAGGGTCTTATTCACTCATCATATAAAATCATATATCATATCATTAGGTACCTAGGGGAATAATGGATCCCCATCACTTAAAATATATATAACATCATTTTTGACACCTGGGAAGTACTCAATCTCTTCCCTGGATAAATATTACATATAATTAGGAACTTGTGGGAAGACTCACTCCCCATATAGAAATCATATATTACCTCATCATAATTTTAGTGGAATACCCACTCTCTACCATAAAAACATATATTACATCAAGTGGAACTGAAGGAATATCATCTATTATCCATAGAAACATACATGATACATTAACCACACAAGGGTTTCCCACTCATCCAAACCCGTCACTCAGTTCCTAGGTTATCCTCTCAATTGAATAAGGAATTCTAAACAATTCAAACATAATAGTTTTCACTATACTTACCTCCCTAAACTAACGATCCGTAGGGTTTACATGAGACTGGGGAACACACCAAGTTATCATAGGCTTTAATTACACCAAAATACCCAACATGGGATCCTCTCCCATATTCCCAACTCCAGTGATTAAGCCCATAAACCAGAGGGTATAAAGGCCATCTTCATTTCCATAATCACATAATTTTTTGATTGAAATAATATGTAGTACAACACATAAATTTTATAAGAGATAGGGATTATGTAACACCCCAAAATGATAAAGGGTTAAATTACTAAATGATATGACTCATGTCAACAAGGTGCACCTTTCTTCTTGGAAGCCTACCTGATTAGAACTCCATAGTTTATCTTTCTTGTCTTAGAGTAGTGATGAGGATGGGTGACCTTCTTGAAAAGTTTTCTAGGGTGTTTGTGAGAGAGGAAAAATCACATTGGATATGACATGTGTTGGTAAGTGGGTACTGTCATTAGTCAGATGACTCGTTCGGGCATGTGGGTGGACTCCAGAGTGGGGACCTTGTGACTGCGGGGTATCTAGTTGGCCTGGACCTGATGGCCATGTTAATGTGGGGGTTTCTATGCTATCACTAGGCAGCAGTCGTCACATTTGGTATCAAAGGTGGTACCCATCCATAAGTGTGGTGAAATGGTTGGTTTTAGATATAGGCCTCACAATGAAGACACTGTTCTCTAGGGGGGGGGGTGATTATAACACCCTAGATTGATGGAGGGTTAAATAAATAAATGATATGAATCATGTCAACATGGTGAACCCTACTTTTTGTGAGCCTACATGATTAGAACTACACCATTAAGAATTCTTGTCCTTGAGTAGTGATCAAGATGGGTGATCTTATGGAAGGTTTCCTAAGGTGTGTGTGAGTGAGGACGAAGAACACTGGAAAGAACATGTGTTGGCCTATGGGGATTAGTCAGATGACCAATTTGGGCACATAAGTGGGCCCCAATATGGGGAATACATGTATATGGGGAAAGTGGTGGGCCTGGACCCAAAAACCATGTTATGGTCGGGTGTCTATGATGTTAATAGGGCCCAACTGTCTCATTTGGTATCAAAGGTGGTACTCATCCATAATGGTGTTGAACTACTTGGTTTGAGATATAGGCCCCACAAAGAGGAAATTGTGATATAATGGGGGGGGGGGTTACTATAACACCCTAGAATGATGAAGGATTAAATGAATAAATGATATGACTCATGTCGACAAGGTTAACCCACCTTTTTGTGATCCTACATGATTATAACTCCATAGTTATGAGTGCATGGCCTGGAGTAGTGGTTAAGATGGGTGATCATCTAGAAAGTTTCCCAAGGTGTGTGTGAGTGAAGACAAAAACAATGGAAAGGACATGTGTTGTCCTGTGAGAATTGGTCAGATGACTCGTTTGGGCACACGGGTGGGCCCCAAGATGGGGACCTTGTGTCTATGGGGAAAATGGTGTTACCTGGAGGGCCAGGACCCGAAATCCATGTTAAGGCATGGTTTTTGTGCTGTAACTAGGGCCCAGATGTCTCGAATTAAATTCCATCTCACTTTTAGGGCTATGAAAGGTTGGTCCTCTCAGTAATATTACCCACTAGACTAATCTATAGTACCTTAAATCAGTTACATATACATAATAGTGGAGGACAAACACTCACCCCACACCCACTCAGCCATCTAAAAGTTTCTCAAACACATCATGGTTCCATATAGTGTACACCTAGACCAATAATTCTAACCTATCATTGGTAGTCAAGGCATCAAAATATTGTCAAAGGTTTCATCGTAGCCCAAGAAACTTACATTTTTTACAAGGGTCTTAGAGAAATAATAATTTTTCAATTTAGGGATGATCTAACAAAAGTGTAAAGACCAAATATCAAATCCAAATAAAAAATGAATAATCTTATAGATATGTTTAAGAGACAACCTGCCTCATACATAGATTTATTCCACTTTTCACTAAGCTTGACTACTCCATGTTAAGATCATCCAAGCCTGATCGGCCATTAAACAACAACAGGAGGCCCTAACTCCATCAAAATTCATCAAAATTTAATTATTAAACTATTATAATTAATTTAAACATAAAGAAAAAATAAAGTTTAAAATTTATATCTCATGAATAAACAAGTAAACACTTATTGGTAGATCTCCCAAAACAAATCCCTTATGCGATGTAAGGTGAACCACCCCTGATATCCACCCATAATAGAAGCACAAAATTTTAAAAAACTCTTTTTCCAATAAATTCATTATTTTTATTTGAAATATAAAAAATTCATATATAATTTTAGGAAGTTACATACTTTAATAAACAACCACATAACCCTATATGATCATCTATAGAATATATCATTTTTCTAATCCGAAAAATACCCATCATTATAAACGACACCACCATGATCAGGTGGAATATTAACATTAACCTGACACCCAAATATAGAAAATCAATAAAAAAGGAAAGTGAAGTAAACTGAGGAAGAATAAAAGTTTATTGAAAGATTCACAAAGATTTATCACCTTGGTCAAATGAAACTTGAATCCAACAATAATCAAGAGACAACCCACGGGGAAATAATGAGACTATCATAACAAATCTATAAAATGATTTTTCTATCCAAAATATTTAAAATACCATAATTTCCATTTATTATATATTTTATTCCATTTTATTTATATTCAAAAAAATTATAAAATATTTCATTTTCAAAAACATGGAAAACTTTGGAGGTGCATATATATTACTTATCTCCTCCTATGGAAAAAAATAATATTTATATAAGTATAAAATGAATCATATATATATAACGTACAATATAATTTTACAAAAATTTTCTATCCCCCCTTCATATGAAATATAATTTACCCTAGATAATGTTTTCTCCTTATGAAAAAATTATCTTCAATATTTGATGTAGCCATAATTTATTTCAATATGGATGAACCACATACATAATATTATCCAAATATGTAAGGTTTTCTCCATAGGATTATTTCAATATGTAATATCTTTATTCTATATAAAATAATATTTCCCCTATATGCAATATATTTTACTTATCCACATTTTCATAAGTATTATTATTATCATACATAATATATTATCACCTTAAATAATGTATTTCCCTATGGAAAAAACCTATAAATAATATACTTTTTTATAAATAACACAATTTTCTCCCATGTATAGTATACGTATCATATACATATGGGTTATAACATATCTAGAAAATCCATATGTGATATATATTTTTCTCCCATATTGTGGGAATGTTTTTTGACTTAGATATTTTTCTAAAATCCATATGGATTCGAAAAACATAAAATGATCCCAAAGTTCCTCTGTTAAATTTTAGTTCCTAAATATAGAAGACCTAGAAAATAGGATATTATTTATTCAATGAAAATGTACACTTCTTGATACTCGATCCCTAGCCTATTAAAACACTTCTAATACCTATACATGGTCTTGAATTTCTATCTCTATATACTCAAGACATTACACTAGCCATGTTTCAATGCTCAACTGAGCACCCAAGAAACCTCTAAGAGTTCAAAAACATCTAAAATATATATATATTTAATGTTTTTTAACTTCCAAAATTCTATTTTTAATCATGATTATGGAAACATACTTTACTCCATGACCTAAAATTGAAATTCAGTATAAATTTATTAACTTTTAATGGAATGGGTCTTTACAACCTCCCATCCAAAGAATATATCATCCTTGAGAATTTTTTTTGGTCTTTTGACCATTAATACGGACCTACCCAGTTCATTGACCCCCAAATATCTCTCAATGTTCTATTAAAGAATGATTCATGAGATTCCACTATATAAATCTAACACCAAGGAACACTATTCACTAAAAGTCAAGCTACGCACTCACCACCATCACCAAACCCGATAAATAGATCAACCATGCCCTTTTATCTTGAGACCCCAAAAATTTATATATAGATTGATCATTAGGATTATGGTGCTCTACACAATATATCTATAATTATATGGCATGGTTTTAGGTCATGTTGCACCCCACAAAAATAATCGCTTTCCAAAACACACTTTCAGTAGTCCACTAACATAATCAATGTAGTTTACACCTATGATATCCAATTTCATGTAAAATTATCATTAATTTCTTCAATATCACTTTTAATTTATCAATAATTAACACAATGTGTTTAAACATTCTTCTCATCTCTAAGGGTACGTAAAAGTCTTGGAAAATCCCTCTCTCAGGTTACACATGTATTTCAAAACTCATCAAAAAAATATAAGGAAAAAATCATACTACACAATCATCACTCATATAACTAATATCCTAAACCATAATTAAAAGGAACTATTATCTCCTACCAAGCCTATATACAATATCCCACACACATAATAGCTGATTAGAAACATTTTCTCACCCATCTAAAACATCATTATGAAACTCACCTTCCAACACACCCACATAGGGTTATAAAACATACATATCAGGAATTAATTACTAAGTCAACAACCCACTCTAAAGAACCAAATATAACTCTAAATCCTTATACTAAAAAACCCATCATGGACTAGATAACATCAATGTGAATATAAATATAACATTCTACGATTATCTGAATTGAGTAAATCTATCGACATATGGTTTGATTAAGTAGAATTGAACCAAGAAGATATATAAGAAAGAGCCTATTGGTTATTATTGAAACATTAATCAACATAAAAAATATCATAATCACAAAAAACATGTCCATCATTAAGTAATCTATTTCTTAAACTGACCCACCATAGGTCACTATATATCTCTTATATGGATGCAAAATATTGTCATCGTCATACCTCATCCCAGGATGCGATCCAACTTTCCTTACATCTGAGGGAATACCATGGTACAAATAAGTATAATGAAAGAAATAATTTATATAGGTAAATGAAATATATATTGTTTTTGATTGTTTAAATAGTTGAACCCTCTATCATCACTGAGATCAATCACATTCTAGAACACATATGTTATATATCTCCTACATTCCAAATATGATGGATGCCGACATGCCTCTTTCCACTATGTTACAATAAAAAAATAACAAATATCAATTTAAAAAAACATATAAAAAATGAATAAATATCTTAATATTAATATCAAACACCAAAAACATCATTCCTATATCCCTGGTAACCTAGAAATCCAACAAAAAAATGACTTCATGATGCACCAGTCTGAGGTCCATCATAAGATCAACACATCCCTATTTCTTATCTCCATATGATAATGAAAAATAATAATAAAATAGTTTCCATGATTCAACCTTTTAATGTACCTACCCCATATTACTATACATTAACTTCATCGGGTCACTATATGAACTTTAGTGTGCTGCCCCATATTCTCTAGGTTATCAACTAGGAGTTTGGGTATAATGTGCTAATGTGTGGATACGATACCCTTATATATGAGTGATGAAACAATGTTAGTAACCAATAAATATCCATATAAACTAATTAGAGTAGGTGGAAGAAATAAAATACATCCATTTAATATCAAATGTACTATGACAGTATATAGTCATGGATCATAACATATTATACACCTGGCCAGTTTCATATACAAATGACCAGAAGAAATAAAATATAGAAGGGGATAAAATTATATCCCTGATCCTTACATCATTTAAATATCCAAAATCTATCTATTCTCCCATTTTGGTTATCAAATACTAGTCCTATACCAAACGTGTACCTGTGATAATGGGGTTTCATCGGGTACCAAAGTGTCAGGCCCACCTGAGAAGGGTGTGATAAAACTCATTAGGACACAATGAATGTTGTCCCAATCAAAACCATAATATATATTTCATGCACAATAATATATGGTTCGAAATTCTGAATTGATATTTGGAAATGAAATAAATAAATAATATTGAATATTTGGGATTTATGGTGAAACACTGGATCAACCATAAATTCTTTGACAAGGTGAGATGCCTTTGAGAATGTCAAAAAACATCCAAGGGAACCATGTCCTACCCAAAAATTAGAACATCACTATCATCTCAGAGGGTAATTCTCATACCTAGGAAATAATATATAGTATCATCATGAACCTAGGTGAATATCAATTACCCGCCCAAGAAATATGTAACATACATCAGGGAATCAATGGAATATTCACTCCATATTTGTAATAATTTATTTTATATTTCAGTAACTGAGGGTATATTTTCTCCCCATATGGATTCATATATAACACATCAAATACCAAGCTGAATACCCTCTCCCTATCTTGGAAATATATAAAACCTCATTAGGAACTTGGGTCATACCCACTCTCCACCCTAGAATCATATAACATATCATCAAAAACCTAAGTGTATACTCACCTACCACCCTATAAACATATAATATATCAGCAAATTGATAAAAATCTTCCCCCATAAAAAAATAACACATAATTTGGAACATAGATAAATATAATCCCATGCCTTGGAAACATATATCATACACTTGCATTAAAAATGTTGGACACTCAACTAAATCTATCACAAATTTCCTAGGTTTCCTTCTCAAAAATACAACCTATTATTAACAATTCTCGTATAAAAGTCTATCACCACACTGGCCTCCCTACGTTAACCCTCCCGAGGATTAACATAAGACCGGGGACCCACTTAGGTCCCCTAAATCACACTTATTCCCATACACCCGCCTTGGGATCCTCTCACAAAATACCAACTCTAGGGACTAAGCTAACCACAAAGTGGGTATAGTGTCCCTTAACATTCCCATGATCTCATCACAGTATCATTTTCCTCATAGTAATTACAACACATTCAATATAAAAGGGAGACAATATAATGATAGTCCCACTTCTATGGTCAAGATAGGTCTCTCCTCTAATATAAAATACCCTAAATAATATATATGGTATCCTCTCTGGGGAAAAAACATACACACATAATATTAATGGATGAATGATAACCCCACGACTACTCATTTATTTTTGGAGGTTCTCAAGCACTATGTGGTTCAATATGGCCTACCCCTAAACCAACCATTACTATCTATTACTCTCTCGTATATGGGGAGGGATAAAAAAACTAAATATGGTCTATTTTATTTAACTAAATTCATTAATACACCTCCAGTTTCTTTTTATATCATAAATTGAATTCATAGATTAGTCATCAACTGTTTGGAGGTTGAGGAATCATACTAGTGTCCAAGGGTCCATCGTGGACAATGAAACATCTATTCTTTCCATGGGGTTTTAAGGAAAAATTCATTTTCAATTTAGGGTTGGTCACATAAAAGTGATGAGACCACATATCACATGATCATTTAAAAATATTGAATCATATGGTCACCTACCTTATACATAGAGTTATTCCCTTTTAATTAAAGCTTGAGCTCCTACCTAATTATTTCTACGTATGATTGGCCATCGTCCATAAAAATGAGGCCGTAAATCTTTTAGAAGTCATATATATTTATTTATTAAAACATTTTAAATAATTTAGACATTAAGGGAATATAAATTTCAAAAAATTTATCATGGGAATAAACAAGGAATCTTTAACCAAATATCACCCCATAGCTCAATCCTCGAGAAAAGGAATGTTACTAGCCCATAGTTTCCACCCACACCTTTAGGACATAAAAGCCTTAATATCTTATTACAGTATATTCATTACACTTACCTAAAATAATTGAAATACCATACTAATTTAAGGAAGTGTCATCTTAATAAATCTTCTCAAAAACCTTTTGCAATCATACTCTCGAGATCTCATTTAGCTAGGCTGAGAAAACCCTAATCATTCGGGATGATTCCATGTTGCCATGGTGCACTACAAAAAAATGGGTATTTGCGACGGGGGAGGGTCGCGTCGCAAATTGTCCATCGGGAGGGACTATTTGTGAGGAGACACTCTACCTGTCTCAAATAAGTAATTATTTGCGACGGATAGACGGTACCCATCACAAAAGATTTGGCACGAGTTGTGCGCCAAACCGCAGAAAGTGTATTTGCGACGAGCATTCAAGTCCGTCGCAAATACACTATGGCGTTTTTTACTGTTTGTGACAAGATTTATCTCTCGTTGCAAGTAGTATGTCGACATGTTGGTATTTGCGAAGGTTCCCCTCACAAATACCTTTTTATCCACCATGCCAACTTAATAGTGGTTAGTATTTGTGACAAGAATCTTGTTGTAGATAATCCAGTCACAACTAATCTAACATATATATACCCTCATTAGTTATTCCTCTCATTCCACTCATTACTCTACTTCTCTCTCCCTTTCCACATACATTTTCTCTCTCAAAATGTGTCTCTGATAAAAAATTTAAATCGGATCAATATTCGCTGCTTAAATCCTCCGAAAGATTCACTTTTAAGGTATTTATCTATTTCTTTTATTTTTTTGTTAATTCATTTTATTTGTTATTAGTTATAATTATTGTTTATTAGCTGCAATTAAATTCAATTAGGATTAGATCGTTTTATTTTGCATTATTTTTTTTACAAATATCCAGGATTTGTATAAATTGGTATTATATAATTGATAAATAAATTATTATTAGTTAGTAGTCATTACTATTAATTAGATAAATTATTAATAATCATTAATAAATAGTCGTAATTAGTAATAATTAATGAAAATTAGTAAATATTAGTGCACACAAGTAGTAAATTGAAATAAATATTTATAAATAATAATAAATAGTCATAATTAGTCATAATGGTTAATGATTAGTGATAATTAAAAATAATTAGTCATAATTTGTAATAAGCAGTAATAATTAGTAATAAATAGGATTAGTTAGTAAAAATTAAGAATAATTTGTAATAATTATGTATAATTAGTAATAATTAGTAATAATTAGGAATAATTAGTAATAAATAGTTACAGTTAGTAATAATGAGGCATAATTAGAAATAAATAGTAATAAAAATTAATATTTAAGAATAATTAGTAGTAATTATAATTAATTAGTTATAATTATGATTAATTAAGAATAATTAGGATTAATTAGTAATAATTTGTGATAATTAGGATTAATCAGGATTAATAAGTAATAGGTAGGATTAATTATTAATAATTAGGATTAATTAATAATAATTAGGATTAATTAGAAATAATTAGTTTAACTTAGTAATAGTTAGTTTTAATTATTAATTCTTAGGATTAATTAGTAATAATTAAGAATAATTTTGTAATAATTTGGATTAGCTAGTAATAATTAGGATTAATTTGTAATAATTATGATTAATTAGTACTAACTAGGATAAATTAGTAATAATTAGTAATAATTAGTAATAATTAGTAATTAATAGAAATAATTAGTGATAATTAGGATTAATTAGGATTAATAAGTAATAGGTAGGATTAATTATTAATAATTAGGATTAATCAGGATTAATAAGGAATATGCAGGTTTAATTATTAATAATTAGGGTTAATTAATAATAATTAGGATTAATTAGAAATAATTAGTTTTAATTAGTAATAGGTAGTTTTAATTATTAATTTTTAGGATTAATTAGTAATAATTAAGAATAATTTGTAATAATTTGGATTAGCTAGTAATAATTAGGATTAATTTGTAATAATTATGATTAATTAGTACTAATTATGATTAATTAGTACTAATTATGATAAATTAGTAATAATTAGTAATAATTAGTAATAATTAGTAATAAATAGAAATAATTAGTAATAATTAGCTATAAATAGTAACAAATAGTAACAAATAGTAATAATTGAGAATAATTAAGAACAAGTAGTAATAATTAGTAATAATTAGTAATTATTATTAATAATTAGTAATTATTATTAATAATTAGTAATAATAAGTAATAATTTGAAATAATTAGTATTAATTAATAAAAAATGGTAATAATTAGTAATCAATTGTAAATAATAGTAATAATTGGTAATAATTAGTAACAAATAGGATTAATTAATAGAAATTAAGACTAATTAGTAATAATTAGAATTAATTAGAAATAATTATGGTGAATTAATAATAATTATGATTAATTAGTAATAAATATTATTAATTAGTAATAATTATGAATAATTAGTTATAATTAGGTTTAATTTGTAATAATTAGTAATAATACATAATAATTCATAAAAATCGGCAACAATTAGTAATAATTAAGAATAATTCGGATTAATTAGTAATAATTAGTATTAATTAGTAATAATTAGGACGAATTAATAATAATCTAGATTAATTCGTAATAACTATGATTAATTAGTAATAATTAGGAATAATTAGTAATAATAAGAAATAATTAGTAATAATTATTAATAAGTAGGATTAATTGGTAAAAATTAGGAATAATTCGTAACAATTAGGAACAATAGGTAATAATTAGGAATAATTAAAAATAATTAGTTATAATTAGTAATAATTAGAAACAATAAGTAATAATTAGTTTTAATTAGTTATAATTAGAAATACTTTGTAATTAGTTGGATTAATTGGTAATAATTAGGATTAGTTAGTAATAATTAGAAGTAATAGTATTAATTAGAAATAATTAGCTTTAATAACCAATAAATAGAAATTATTAGTAATAATAAGTAATAATTAACAGTAATTAGCATTAATTAGTAATAATTAACAATAATTAGGATTAATTAGGAATAATTAGGAATAATTAGATTTAATTAGAAAAAATTATGAATAATTAGGATCAATTAGAGAATTAATTAGTGATAATTATTAATAATTAGCAAAAAATAGAAATAATTAGGAATAATTAAGAATAATTGGGAATAATTATGATTCATCATTAATAACTAGGATTAATTAGTAATAATTAGTAATAATTAGTAATAATTATTAATAATTAGGGTTAATATGAATAATTAGTTATAATTAGCAATATTTATCAATAATTAGAAATAATTAACAATAATTACAAATAATTAGCAATAATTAGAATTAATTACGATTAATTACGATTTCTTAGTAATAATTAGGATTATTTAGGGTTAATTATTAATAATTATGATTAATTAGTAATAATTATGATTAGTTATTAATAATTATTATTAATTAGTAATAATTAGTAAAAATTTTTAATTAATAGCGATAAATAGTAATAAATAGTAATAAATAGTAGTAAATAGTAATAAATAGTAATAATTAAGAATATTTAGAAATAATTTGTAATAATTAGTAATAATTAGTAATAATTACCAATAATTAGTATTTATTAGTAATAATTAGCAATAATTAGTTGTAATTAGTAATAAATAGAAATAATTAGTAATTATTAATAATAATCAGTAATAATTAGTACTAATATGTAATAAATAGTATCAAATAATAACAAATAGTGAAAAATAGTAATAAATAATAATTATAATTAAAAAATAGCAATAATCAGACATAATTAGAAATAATTAGACATAATTAGTAATATATTGTATAAATTAGAAATAATTAGGAATAATTAGGAATAATTTGGATTAATTAGAACTAATTATGGTTAATTTTGTTTAAGTAGTAACAATTAAGTTTAATTAGTAATAATTAGGATTAATTAATAACAATTTATCATAGATAGTAATAATTTGTATTAAATAGGAATAAATAGTAATAATTTTGAATGAATAAGATTAATTAAGAATAATTAGTATTAAATAGTAATAAATAGTAATAATTAATAATAATTAATAATAATTAGTAACAATTATTAGTAATTAGTAATAATTAGTAATAATTAGTAATAGTTAGTAATAATTAGAAATAATTAGTAATAATTTAAAAAATATATATATATAATCAGCAATAATTAACAATAATTAGTAATAATTAATATTAATTTGTAACAAATAGAAAGACATAGCAGTAATTAGCAGTAAATAGAAATAATTAGTAATAATTAGATATAATGAACAATAATTAGAAATAGTTAGAAATAATTAGTCGTAGTTAGCAATAATTAACAATAATTATCATTAGTTCACAATAATTAGTAATAAATAGTAATAATTTGTAATAATTCACACTAATTCGCAAGAATTCCTAATATATTGATATAATGTCATTGAAATGGTGACATTCATTTTGCTCGACGAATCATCTCCTAGTAAATTTCACTCACTTAAATTATTATTAAAAATATGATGCAATATACAGATATCAATTTTCGTATTCATGAGAATTGATTTGCGTATGTCTGGGAAAATTTTCGTACTAATTTCAGTGGGAGAATATTGCATGGAGATGAGAAGTCAGGAAAAAGTGGCTCTTTTCCTGATAACTCATCTTCTTTCAACTTTATCAGACAGAAATGACCATGAAAAATATTCTCAAATGTATAGATATCCATTTTCATATGCACAAGAATGGAGAGTGGCATGGCGAGTCCCCCCTGCACTCAATTCTCGTGCACATGAAAAGGATATCTATACGTTTGGGTATATTTTTCATTGTGATTCCAGTCATAGAATGTTTCAAGGAGATGATCCAACAGGAAAAAGAGTTATCGCCAATCCTCTAGATATTTTACTCCTCATAATTAGCAATAATTAGTATAAATTAGCTTTAATTAATAATATTTATAGGTTATTGTTATAAATTATTATAAATTAGTGTATACTAGTATAAATGTTAAAAACCACTTTAAATAAGTCTGAAATAATAGAAATTATTATAAATTATTAGAAAAAATAAATTTAAATTAATTTTTACAGTCTTTCCTTATATCAAATAATTTAAAAATAATAATTATATTATATTTTTTAGAGAAATATGTAACAAGGAATTCTATAATAGTCATTATTAGATGATCGCGCTTGGATAAATCAGTACAGGAATCTAAATGTTTTTAGTTTAAATCCTATATAAACTGAGGGTGTTGAAGCTTTCTTATCATTTGCAACATAAAATCCAGAATTTGTTTTAGAATGGACAATTAAGTGTCCTTTAAAAAATGTGCTCTATGGAAGTTTAATGCATCTGTCATCGTTGGAGATCATCAATTACCTTTTGGTTTTCAACCAAATTATGTTTTTTTGTATCAACAAGGTGAACAAAATTCTAGAGAATATACTAATAATTTGGTTTCACAACAACCACATTTTCAAATTTTAGTACATGATGTCGAAGGTTCATCTTTTAAAAAAAACTAAAACTTAGAATGATTTTGTTATTATTCTTTTATAAATATTAATAACATTATTTTATTTTAGTAATATTAATATTTTTTACTTTATAAATGATAATAATATTATTATTAAATTATTATTATTATTATATTAATATTATTTATATTATTAATATTAGTATTTTTATTAACATTTTCCAATATTATTTTTGATTTATTTTCAAATATTATCTTATTTTTATAAATAATATTATTTCATTCAATTTTTTAGTTTATTTTTTGATATTTTTAATGGTCCCTTTTAAGAAGGGGGCCCTCATCACAAAAAATATTTCTTAAATAATAGTAGGTAAACTATTTATGACAGTTCCACATCCCATTTAAATTAGTTTTTTTCTGAATGAGTTCCGTTGCAATTAACCTTTTGCGACATGGCCTCATCACAAATAGTACAATTTCCCAGAGGGAGAATCATCCCTTAAACCCATTTCCAAAAATAATCTAATTGATATTGGATTAAAGGATAATAATTTGAGGAAGAATCAAATTTGAGTGGTAGATTTACCTCGACCTATCACCTAGATCAACTGATACCCGAAACCATCAAGAATTGAGAGGACTCCCACATGAAGATTGTTAGAAGTGATTTAGAACTCAATGACACAAGTTCTCTATGAACATGGTGTAAAATATGCTGATTTTCTTTTAATATAGTTTTAATTTTATTTAATCAATACTTTTTTTACATTCTAATCAAAAAAATTAAAAATAATTTAAATACTGTGGAGACCCCAATATATTACGTATCTCCCCATGGTGTAACATTTGGAATATATATATATATATATATATATATATAACTAATACAAATTATATATATATATATTATGAATCATATATATATATATATTATATATCACAATATTTTACCATGTATTATATTTAACCCTACATAAGGCTTTCCCTTGGGAAAATATTCATACATAATATTTTAAGTTACGCGTAGTATTTTTCTCTAAGGAAGAATCACATATATAAAATTTTCTTTAAACATAATGATTTTTGAAAATGAGATCTTTAAATTGTGCATCCTTTTCCCCCACGCAATACTCTATTGTCCATATGTAATATATTTAACTTAGCTACATTTTTGTTTATAATATACATATCCTACATTACATATTATTTATTTATGTTAGGTTTTCCCTTTAGAAAAAATATATACATCATATTTATTTTAAAAAATTAACTTCATTTTATCCTTTTGATAATATATTTATTACATAAGAAGGGTTTTACACTTTTCCAAAAAAATCCTAAAGTTATATATATTTTTCTCCCCTACAGTGCATATGTTTTTTGACATATATATTTTTCAAAAAATATGCTAAAACATAAAACGCACAAAATCATTCAAAAGTTTCCCCATTTTATTTTATCACCTACATGGACCCTAATTATAAATAAAATACTAAAAATATTATCTAATTATATCTTCAAGAACAACCAATTTTGGAGACTTTATTCCCAACCTACTCCAACACTACCAACACCTCCATATAATCCCTAATTTTTATCTTTACATACCCAGACCATTACAACAATTTTATTACATTTCTCAACTAAGAAATCGAGGAATATTATAACCTTTTTAAACATCCATAAAAATATTTTATAAGTGTTCCAAATTTTAGAATTATTTTTTGAATCACAGATCTCGAAACATCTCCTACATCAGGTGAAAAAACACAATTTTTCACTCAGTTATAGATCCTTTAAATTTTGGTCTAAATATTTTCTTATTCCCTAATATGGGTGCCTAATGAGTTAAAAAATGTCTCAGGGGTGTCCAGGAAATTTTCAAAGCCCAAAACCCATCTTTTTCGGGATACTTTCTATTCTCACAGTTAGTGCATAGTTTGTGCACAGTTTGGGCAACTGTTCAAATGGAAATTTCCAAAGAGAAACAAATATCACAGTTTACGCACAACCATGCAGCCAAACCCTACAAGTTCCCCTTCTTCCCAGGTTACCCTACACAGTTTTCACATGGTTTTTCAAATCATGCAGAAAAACCATGCATAGGCTATTTTTCTGGGTAACTTGTCCATTTTTTCATTAATGAAATTACTGGATCCCTCCTTCTTCTCTATTATGAGAACTAGTGTTATTAACCTATTTCTCTATAAAATTCGATCTCTTTAAAGAACAATGTTAGGAATCAATAGGAAAACTTCATCCTTGATTCATTCAATCATATATTCATCACGTTGGATGCACAACGATATGTACTGGAGTCCGTTTAAGCCTTTCATTTTCTCCATTGATATCGACATAATTATCTGGGTATGAAAAATTTTATCCTTTATTTATATCTAATCCAATTTTTGTGAAATCAAGGTACAATACTAGATATGGGTATTCAAACAAGCCTAAGGTGGGTGGTCTATAGGCATCCCTCAAGTTCGTTGATTTTCATAATTATCATGTGCGACCCACTTATTTCATTGTGTGATATTAATAGAATTCATATTCCATAATTATAATAATTTGAATTATAAGGATATTATGTTTCTATATATGTGATTAATTGATTGTGGTTATGTCCACAACTCCATAAATCCCATTTAGGATGTTATTCCATAATTGGGTTTGTATTATTTGACATGTTGGAGCCACCGTTCAGGTGTGACTTTGGTTGACCCTTCTAGGGGTAATATTTTCTATAAGAAATGGATTAATTTATATTGTGAATTAAATAATGGAAAATACTATGTATTCTCACCACATGACCTGTCTAAGTAACTGCTTAAATTGATAATTAAATGCTAAATATAAATTCACATGTATACTATGTATATGACTTGGCCAAATTAAATATGAATGAATAATAGTTTTCATGTCTGTAGAACCCCTTAAAAAATTAATTGAAGGTTGCATAATGAACCATAATTATTGAATATGATTTAAATTCAATTAATAAATTTTCAATTCTACTTGGCCTTGTCACACTATTGAAAGGAAAGACTTGAGAAAAATGTACTTATTAATTAATTATTACTTCATTAAAAGGTTTCATGCTATATGATCTTATCACACTAATAATGGTAAAGGCTATAATGGAATAAAATATTACATGACTTCAATATAAAATAAGAGCAGCCTGACACTAGCTGTAGAGACCCAAATCTTTACATACATAGACATTACATTAATTTTGTGAAATAATTAATACATAACAAAAACAAACAACTATGGACCGTAATAGTATTGTGTCCTTAAAAACTCAGAACATGATCTTCTAGTCATGGTGAAAGATCTTCAACATCTCCCATAAAGGTCTTACATATTTGTTTTCTTACCTAAAACCATTCTTTAAATCCTGTGGAAAAAGAAAACATAAAAAGGGTGAGCTCAAATGCCCAGTAAGGGTAAACATGGAAACATAAAACAATCCCTTAACATTAGAACGTAAGAACATGAACATAAAACAGAAAAATCATGAGTAATGACATAAATCTTGATAATGTATAAGTAATATGTCATAAGGGAACATTAATCATGATAAATAACATGGGAAAAAACATGGAATTATGGAAAACCATTAAGCACATGATATGATTTTTATAGTAGCCAAGGCATTGCTGCCAAGACCATCATAGTGGACAAAGTACCTTAATGAATAGAGTTCACTCCTTGTTCCAATCCTGTATCACTGAACTGGATTAACCTACTATTATAGCCATGCCTATATCATGAGATATAAATCTTTACCCAATGCATTTGAGGGAGAAATAGTCCCCACCCACCTAATAATGGAATCATTCTTATGTGTGCCACAATATTAACATAAATCATTCATCATATCCCAAAGAATAAAATGGGTTTCATAAATATAATACCATCACAAAATAATCCATATAAAACAAATGGATATCATTTAATCATAAGAAAAATAAAACCATGTATGTAATAGGTACATTATAATTGAAACATAAACATACTAAATAATGTCATCTTATATGGAAAATAGTTTTGATAAAACACTTGAAATGAATTCTTGAGGACAATATCATTTATTCTTCAAAATCATTTTGTTTTCATAAAATTTCATTAAATTTTAAAATAAAAGGATTTTGTTGAATATAATATTGAAATCTTTTAGAGGAATCTTCATGAAAATTAGGCATTATGAAACCGTAAAAACCCATTCATGCTGATTAAGTTAAAAAAACATTCTCCTTGTACTTTTGTCAGAAAAGTAAAAAAGTTCCTCGTATGGTAAAAAAAGAAATATTACTTCCATAAAATGTGGTAAAAGTAAAAAAATGGGTAAAAAGAACGTTAATCATACAATAATGAGATTGGATGATAACAATAACCCCAGTAAATACTTACGAATAAAAAATCCCGGATAAGAACGAGATTGGAATAATTATCCCTTAACTTATGTCCAATTTCTTCCATATGCGTCCGAGACTCTTGTATAGTGGGTTTAAACATATTATTATATTATAAAATAATAATAATTAAATTTATGATATCATATATGATTCAGTTATAACTTTATATTAACCGTTTGTTTGTCAATTCCATTTTAAAGTAGTGTTTTGAGTAAAATCATTTCTTTTATTGTACATGTTTGGACTTGTTGTTTATTGATATTATTATTACTTATATAATGATTTACTTACTTCATGAATTTAAATAATGATTTATATTTAATATATATTCAGTATATATATATAATAGATAGATAAATGAAATGAGATACACCGTTCATAGAGATGGTAGGTTGTACGTAAGCATGAACGCTATTTTCCTTTCCTTATTGACTTGAATGGAATTAAGTAGATGAAATATATATATAAATAAATCCAGTATCTTTATTATGTCATATATTTTCTTATTATTCCTTATATATACTTTATAATCATTCTTGAATGGTTAACATGTAGAATGAATCTCATCGCATCGTGGAGACGGTAATCGGTGTGTACGCACGAGCGATGATATCATTCCCATAATTATTGATTGGAATTGGAGTGGGTGATATAATATCTCATAACTTTTATCATGTTATAATAATATTATATAGTTATTATTTACACCATTATACCCATTCAAATAAGGTGGTGGTAGAAAAAATATTACACCACGGCGTGGAGACGGTTTTCCGTACGAATGCACGCGCGGTGATTTTGTTTTTTCATAGGATGGATAGAAGGTGAAATGGGGTTTTTCATATTTATAATAACATATCAGTATATAATTAACACATATGTTATTACTTTATAATGAATAAAATAAATAATAGGATGTAGAAGATGAAAGAAACGTGAAGGAATCTGTAGAATAGATTACCTCTTATTCGACGTGCCTCTTATAAACATCCTCTTAGGGAACTAGAGTTGGCCTTTTGAGAAGACCAGAACCTCTATGATATAACTATAGAGGTTTAGAAGATAAATTTTCAGGGTTTTTCCGAGTATTAAAGCTCAAAATTGTGTAAAGATGAGAGGGAGGAGGTTCCCTTTTATAAGGGAGGAGAGGGGAACCTTAGGAAAAACATAAATTATTATTTTATAATAAATTCATATTAGGTTTATAATGGCACAAAAGTGACTTATTTCGAGTATTGTGTGGGTATTGGTCGAAATAATCTCCACCAATAGGTTTTAGGACCATTATATAAATTAATAATATAATATTTTTTGTAAAAACTCTTTTATGCCAATTTTGACACTATTTTGTATTTTGTTTTCTCTAAATTCATAACAGCATTATTATTTCAAAAATAATTCATCTAACCAACCCTAATATTTTATATTAACCTTGAAAATTATTTTAATTCATAAAAAGTCTCCAATTACATTTATATGGGTATTTATAATATCAACTATATTAATATTTCAGTAATAAGGTAATTACTGCATGATCATTCTGTCAAAAATAAATTATATTATTTAATGTCTAAAAAATATAAATAAAATAAAATTATTTAGGAAATATTTTTAGCTATATAATAAATATTTATAGTCGAATATTTATTATGTATAACCCTATATTAAAAATGTTTTAGTTATTAAATTTTGATTTTAACTCTTTTAACTCTTTTTTAAATAAAATAATAATAAGTGTTATAATCTAATCCAAGTGGACCCAAATGGATATATTTTATTCATAAGGTTTGTTTTTGTCGAGTTACATGTATCCAATAGAATTAGGACATGTGTTAGGGTAACAATAATATCATTTTTACCCCAAATTACCTTATTTACTTCTAACCGTGGTAAATAAAACTTAAAAGTTACTATTCACCAAAAAAAATTTTATCTTATTGAACCACATTTTACTTACTAATATCAACCATGACTCTCATATTTTTGATATCCCACTCACAGAAGCGGTAAAATTATGTTTTCTGCAAATTTGAAAATTTTACTAGGAGGTGGGTAAAAGACGGTAAAAAGTACAACAAAAATTTTATATCTCTAAAATCATTATAAAATGACTCCAATGAATTACATTGAAATTATATAGGTATTATGCATATATTTTTAAATAGAATAAAATAAAATAAAATAAATTATTTTTTAAATAAAAAGTCGGTTTTTACCAATAACTTAGTGTTTTCACTATTCATCAAAAATTGAAAGTTTTCATAAAAATAACAAAAATTCACTCTGGGATAATTTTGATATTCCAAATTCACAAATGATGTCATTTTGAAAGATAAAATTTATAAAATATAAAAAAGTGGTTATTACTATTCATAAAGGCTAGTTTATAAAATATTTTAATAACATATCGTTGTTTAGTGAAACTCAGTATTGCGTACAACACAAGCTATCATGGAAGGTCATGATTGTGTGTAATGCAAGCCAAGTTAGGGTTGCGTTTAGTGCTATATTTCTTTGTTGTTTCGTATAATAGAATTCAACCATATTTCATTTATACATTGAATATATATATATATATATATACACTCAATGTTGCGTAGAATAACATCTATCAAACGAACTTGAAATTGTGTGTAACACGATCCAAGAATAGTTTTTCGTATACTGCAAGCTAATAAGGTGTTGCGTATAGTGAAAGATAATCTTGGTGTAGCATAAAACCCAAGACATAAAATAAATTTAAAATAATACTTCTCATAAAATTTCAGCGTGTTAAATTCTACCCCCCTTAAAATGAATTTTCCCTCGAAATTCATCAGGGTTATAAATTTTTTACTACTTGAAAGTTACATTCATATAAACCCACATCATAAATAGGAATACTAAATCATCATTTTAAAAAGAAACATTAGAAACATAACAAATACGCAAAGTAACTCATCACTGGGTTTCCTCATAAGAGAATATAGGTGAAAATATGGATATGGAAGAGAAATCTAACAATCAAGTTCTGATAGAGAGTGGTAGAGAACATGGCTATCAAAAAGCCAAAAATCACAAAGCTATAAATTTGTGATGATATAAGGTACCATCTGATTCATCAGATATGAGGGTACTAGGAAAACATTTTTGGTTTTCAATATCATTTCCCTAAAGTAGAAAATTTTGAATTAGGAGAAATACTTACTTGATTTTGGTACAATCTCACCGTTGGTCGTTTCATGAACAATCTAAAAATCATATATTAAAGAAATGAAGTTGAATTTATCATTTGTGAAGTGTTAGTAGATCATGTAATAGAATGATGGTTCATTCCATCTGTCTCATACAAAAGGATAGCAAAAGTTATCAAATATACATAAGTCCATCTATGGTGAGGTTAATCGTATATGTTTCCAAAACTGGACTTATACTTCATCTTTCATACCGATTAATAAAATAAAACTAGTTTCTACTAAACAGAGACTTCCTGTAGGCCGGAGGTAGGCGATAAAGGCCCGCCGCACTTCAGTTGTGGGTTCGATTCCCACAACCTTGTCCGACGCGACGGGTTGTCTCCCATCCTGCAGGTTGTCCGTTTTTCTAAAACTATATTACTACTAAATTCCTACAATAATATCGATAAAAGTTCTAGACATAAACAATACTATCTTATGTGTAACTTAATTCATTCCAATCTTTAGTCTTATCAAAAATACTTTGGTCCAAGCTCATAGTATAAAGAAAACGATTACTTGAAAGGTCACATAACAAGCACATGAATACCATAATTTATCCCCCATATGTCATAAGATATATATTGTTGGTCACATTCCAAACACGTGAATACCATAATAATGTATTCTTTTGAAACATGAATTACCATAGAACCTTAGTGAAAACATGAATGCTGTCAAAATTTAACTCTTTCCACATACCACAATCAGAAAATTTCTATATACTCAGACCATAATATCACTTTGTCCTTATATTAGTCATAATCTCATGAATACTATCAAACATTTCATTTTCTCATTATCCCTTCATTATTTTCATATCATCTGCTTTCCAAAATCACTTTTCACAATTACCGGTATCATTCAACATATAATTTCAAATACTTTATGAAAAAAGTGTAACAATCCTAAGATGTTTCTTTATTCCATAGTACCATACATTATTCATGATAAACATTCAATCATTCCACTACGTTCTTAAACCATTGACTGAGTTTCAATAATTCTTTCATCTCACATATCATATGTAGTCTCTTCATCATTATCAACATAAATACTACCCATACGACCATGATGATTCTATTCATGAGACTTTCCCTTAGGGAATTGGTTTGAATAATGGCCATACATTCCACATTTAAAACATTTAACTTTTGTTGATGTATTGGAAATACCAGTATCCTTGTCCATGGTGTTAAAAGAACCTTTTCCATTGCAATTACAGGCTTTGTGTCCTTCTTTTCCACACCTAAAGCAACTTCCAGTTCGATTGAATCATTCTCCCTCATGAATCATCCCACATGATTTACATGATAGAAATTGAACTTTCTTTCCTCTACGATCATCATGAAAATCAGTATTTCTCTTTTTAGCTGAGTCAAGAAACTTACCAAAGATGAGATTATTGATCGAATTATGATATTTCCGATTAGGCATAATAACTATGTTTGGAATTCCAAATACCGTTTCATTTTTTTCTCATGAAGAATATAATTCCATTTTCCATCATATCCTCCATTATTTTGAATCTTCCTGTTTCTAGCCATTTTTTAAAACCCAAAAAGAATAGTGTGGGAGGAAAAAATCATACTAGGAAAAAAACAAAATCAAGGGGGATTAACTTCAATATCTAACATATTAGGTCATATTCGATGAATGATAACACAATTCTAGGACAATAACCTACACTTATACTGAACCTTAGGGACATCCCTAGACATAGCTTAGAAATATCTCTACGGATCTCACTAAAGTTTTCGCATCCTAGTTTCCAAAGGTTAACTAATACATTCCTCTGATACCAACTATAGAGACCCAAAGCATGATGTACATAGACATTACATTACTTTTGTGGAATACTTAATACATAACAATATAAGACTCCCAAGGACCGTAATAGTTTAGTGTCTTTGGAAACTCGGAACATCATCTTCTAGTCATGGTGAAAGATCTTAAACATCTCCCTTAAAGGCCTTCCCTATTTTTTTCTTAGATAAAACCTTCATTTAAATCCTAGGGAAAATAAAACATAAAAAGGGTGAGATCAAATGCTCATTAAGGGTAAACATGGAAACATAAAACAATCCCTAAACATTTTAACGTAAGAACATGAACATAAAACATAAAAATAATGAGTAATGACATAAATCTTGACAACGCATAAGGCATAGATCATAAAGGATCATTAATCATGATAAATAACATGGGAAAAAACATGGAATTGTGGAAAACTATTAGGCACATGATATGATTTCCATAGTAGCCAAGGCATTGATTCCAAGAGCATCGTAGTGGACAGAGTCCCTTACTAAATCGAGTTCACTCCTCATTCCAATCCAGTATCACTAAACCAGATTAACCTTCCATTCCAGACATTCCTATCTCATGAGATATAAATATTTACCCAATTCATTGGAGGGAGATATAGGTCCCACCCATCTCATAATGAAATCACTCTTACGTGTTCCACAAAATAAACATAAATCCTTTATCATAACCCAATGAATAAAATGGGTTTCATAAAAATCATCCAATCATAACATAATCCATATTAAACAAATGGATATCATTTTATCATAATAAAAATAAAACTATTTAAATAATAGGGAAATTAGACTTGAAACATAAACATACAAAATAATGTCATCTTAGATGGAAAATAGTTTTGATAAAACACTTGAAATGAATTTTTGAGGAAAATATCATTTCTTCTTCAAAATCATTTTCTTTTCATAAAATGCCATTCAATTTTAAAAGAATAGTATTTTGTTTGAAAAAATCACGAAATCTTGTAGAGGACGCTTCATGAAAATTAGGCGTTATGAAACCGTAAAAATCCATTCATGCTGAATAAGTTAAAAAAGAATTCTCCTCGTTCTTTTGTCGGAAAATTAAAAAAGTTCCTCATATGGTAAAAAACAGAAACATTCCTTCCATAAAATGTGTTAAAAGTAAAAAATGGGTAAAAAGGAAATTAAACATACATGGAAAATGTTTTATAAAACATGGACATAGATGATTATAATAACCCCAGTAAATACTTACGAATAAACAATCCCAGATAAGAATGAGATATGAAAAAATATCCGTTACCTTATGTCCAATTTCATCTGTATGTGTCCAAGACTCCCATATAGTGTTTTTAAACATATTAGTATATTTTAAAAGAATCATAATAATATTTATGATATCATATATGATTCACTTATGACTTTATATTAATCGTTCGTTTGTTAATTCCATGTTAAAGCTGTGCTTTGGGTAAAATCATTTCAATTATCATACGTGTTTGGACTTGTTGTTTCTTGATATTATTATTACTTAAATCATGTTTCACTTATTTCTAGAATGTAAATAATTATTTAGATATCATATATATTAAGTATATATATATATAATAGATAGATAAAAGAAATGAAATACACTGTTCATGGAGACGGTAGACCGTACGTACGCAAGAACACTGTTTTATTTTCCTTATTTACTTGAATGGAAGTAAGTAGATGACATATATATATATATACATAAATATAGTAACTTTATTATGTAATATATTTCATTATTATTCATTATATATACTTTATAATCATTCTTTAATGGTTAACATGGAGAATGAATCTCATCGCGTCATGGAGACAGTAATCTGTGCCTACGAACAAGCGATGATATTGTTCCCCTAATTATTGACTGGAATTGGAGTGGATGATATAATATATCAGATCTTGTATCATGTTATTATAATCATATATAGTTATTCTTTACACCATTATACCCATCCAGGTAAGGTGGTGGTACAAAAAAAATTACACCACAGCGTGGAGACGGTATTCCGTACGCACGCACGTATATTGATTTTGTATTTCCATAGGGTGGATAGAAGGTGAAATAGTGTTGTTTCATATTTATAATAAAATATCAGTGCATAATTAATACTGATGTTATCACTTTATAATGAAAAAACTAAATAAGAGGAAGTAGAAGAAGAAATAAACTTGAAATAATAGGTAGAAGAGATTACCTCTTCTTTGACGCGCCTCTTTTAAACTTCCTCTTAGAGAACTAGAGTTGGTCTTTTGAGAGGACCAGAACCTCTATGATATAACTAGAGAGGTTGATAAGAGATATTTTCAGGGGTTGTACACGATTGAAGTATCAAAATTGTGTAAAGAGGAGATGGAGGAGTTCCCCTTTTATAAGGGAGGAGAGGGGAACCTTAAGAAAACCTTAAAATATTATTTTATAATAAATTAATATTCAGTTTATAATGGCTCAAAAGTGACTTATTTAGAGGATAGTGTGGGAATGGGTAATAATAATCTCAACCAAGAGGTTTTAGACAAGTTTAGGTTACCATTTTAATATTATCATCAAGATTTATCTCTAAGTTAAATAATATAACTTTTATCTTGTCTTCTTGTATTCTTACACTATATGGTAAATAAACAAACTATAAATTGCCAATAGAACCAAAATTGGTTCATCAATGTCATATATATTATTATGTAAGTATTTTTTCTAAACCTTATATTTTTAAGACCATAATATCAATTAATAATATAATATTTGTTTTAAAAAATCTTTTATGTCAATTTTGACACTAGTTGGTATTTTGTTTTCACTAAATTCATAACAACAATATTACTTCGGAAAAAAATCATATAAAAAACCCTAATATATTATATTAACCTATAAAATTAGTTTATTTCATAAAAAGTCTCAAATTACATTTATTTTGGTATTTATAATATCAATTATGTTAATATTTCATTAACAAGGTAATTACTACATGATCATTGTATCATAAATAAATTAAATTATTTAATCTCTAAAAAATATAAATAAAATAAAATTATGTAGGAAATATTTTTATATTTCTAATTAATATTTATAGTCGAATTTATCTTATGTATAACCCTATATTAAAATTTTTTTAGTTATTAAATGTTGATTTTAATTCTTTTAACTCTTCTTTAAATAAAATAATAATAAGTGTCCTAATCTAATCCAAGTGGACCTAAAGGGTCATATTTTATTCCTAAAGTTGTTTTGGGTCGAATTAAACTTTTCTAATATAATTAGGACATGTGTTAGGGTAATAATAATATCATTTTTACCCTAAATTAACCTATTTACTTTTAACCGGGGTAAATAAAAGTAAAAACTTACTATTCACCAAAAATTATTTTTATCTTATTGAACCACATTTTGCTTACTAATATCAACCATTTCTCTCATATTATCGAAATTACACTCATAGAAGCTGTAAAATTATGTTTTATTTAAAATTTCAAATTCTCTAAGGAGGTCCGTAAAAGATGGTAAAAAGTTCAATAAAATATTTATATATCTAAAATTATTATAAAATGACACCAATGAATTACATTGAACTTATATAGGTATTATGTATCTATTTTGAACTAAAATAAATTTAAATAAAATAAATGATTATTTAAACAAAAAGTTGGTTTTAACCAATAACACAGTGTTTTCACTATTCATAAAAAATTTAATGATTTCAGAAAAATACAAAAAATTCACCCTGGGATAATTTTGATATTCCAAATCCAAAAAAAGTCCATTTTGAAAGATAAAATTTTTAAAATTTCAAAAAGTGGTTATTACTATTCATAACGGCTAGTTTATATAATATTTTAATAACATATCGTTGTTTAGTGAAACTCGATATTGCGTACAACACACGCTATCAGGGAAGGTCATGATTTCCTGTAATGCAAGCCAAGTCAGGGTTGCGTGTAGTGAAATATTATTTTTCTATTGTGTATAATAGAATCCAACCATATTTTATTTATACATTGAATATTTATATATACACTCAATGTTGCGTAGAATAACTTCTATCAAATGAACATGAAATTCTGTGTAACATGATCCAAGAATAGTGTTGTGTATACTGCAAGCTAATACAGTGTTGCGTATAGCGCAAGATAATCTTGGTGTAGTATACAACACAATACATCAAATAAATTAAAAATAATAGTTCTCATAAAATCTCGGGGTGTTACACTAGAATGCCCTAGATTCTTATTGAAGCATGCCATGAGCACTCAAGAAACCCATTCAGATTCAAGGATACGTCTTTCTTAGGTTGATACCCTCCTAGATACTGATCCTTTTCTATTTTTTGGATTCTTACACCATAGAATCCCTTCAATATTATTACAATATTCCTTGGATACACTCCTTGGATCTAGCATTGTCAAGTAGGTTCCATGGTTAAAACCCATCGGGCCAATTCATTTATTAACCTAATTTTACCTTGGTTGTACTCCTTGGAATCTATTGGCATCTCTTTGTGGAATACCTGGTACTGTGATCCTTATATTATACTCTAACCCTTATCTAGGCTACATTTATTATATTGTGGGAACCCTTGGGGTCTACGTTCCCATGGTTACTACTTTAGAACTTTATTATTAAATGTCATTATAATTTTGTTTTTTACAACTTGGAACCATCACTATTGTTAACATGTGACATATTTAAAAATTGGTAATAAAACATTTATAGACTGGTTAAGTTTAGATGCCAGTCGGACGATAAAGTAGTTACTTGGGTATTTTGTAACATTGTCGTCCTTTAAATTATAGATGCATGCATTCACACTGTTACATTTTTGTTACATAGGACAGATGTTATAAAAACCATTGGTGGTGTCCCATTGAGATTTATCTCAAACCCTCTCTAGGTGCCGTTTGGTACTCGGTGTGTATTATATAGTTGCAGGTGTTGAAAAAGTGAAGCATATGGATTCAAACACTTGATTACTTTCTATTTAGTGTGAAAATTAATAGTAGACTACCACGATAGAGCTTAGGATTCTTAGGATAGTATTTTTATTTATTTATTATTTTGTAGAACATGTTATGTCTAATATCTTATATCCATGTTTTCTAGTTTTCTAGTGATGTTATATATCAATATCATTTTTTGTATTCTTGGATTTTATTCCATTTCATTCAGTTATTGTTATTGGTGTCTCTATTTTCTGGTTTCCCTTTTGTTTACCTATATTGCATCCTTTATTTAAGGATGTTTACTAGAAACGTTGTCAAAGGAAAACCCCATAACCATTTATTAAATTAAAAGAAAAGGACAGTAAAAAGTTTCACAAGTCACAATATATAACTACATATCGATGAAACCATTCTCGACACCACATCCCTGATAAAATGCTTCCTCTCTAGTGGTGATTCCCATTTTGAGCTCTCATAATGCTTCAGAACCTTAACATAATTCCATCACAAATTCATTTTTTCCAAGGATAGAAGCTCATTGTTTCCAATAGAGGACCTAGTAGAAAACGACTTTGGTAAGTCAGATTAGTTATTCCTCGACCTTCTTCATGATGAAGCAGTCGTTCCTTCCTGATTCCCGATCATCTTTGTCCTCCCTCCTTGAACAATCTCACTATATGAAGGACTTTTCAATCTTCCATCCTTCTCCTTGTCACTATCTGAGTAATCCCCCTATTTTCCAGAAATATGAACCTAATGGATTCCATCTTCACCTCCTCGACCTTTCTGAGATTGACTATTAGGGTCAATCAAGGCTAGACACTTAGGCTGCTCCTTGAACTCATGATCGTCTGTAGACCCCTCCACCAAGACCTATATCTCAATTCCATCCTCCTGAGAGATGATCCCCTGCTGTATACTGCCACCTTCATCCATTGGAGAACCCTCTTCCGCATTCTCCTATTCCAATCCTTAGAACCGATTTCCAATCTCAAATGCAGGCACTACACCAACATCACCAGCCTACTTTTGGGACCCATCAGCAACTTCCAACACCTCCATGGGACAACTATCATAACCTACAACACCAATGAATACCCCAAGAATAGGCTCAGACCCCTTGTTCTCACAATCATCCTTCCCGCTAACATCCAACGTCATACATACCTCTTACTGGGAGGCCTTTGTATTCACACTTATACTAGATGGACCCCGTGTCCCCAGAACCAGGGCCACCATTGATAGTAGACTCCCTCACCCCAACCCCTGAATTTAGATCACCCTTAAGTCGACTAAACAACGAAGCAACCAAGGGATTAGGGGGCACCTCAACCCCTGAACTCACTATAATCTGGTTCACCAAGCCATCCGAATTGCTAGAATAAAATCTCCTTGTAGGCCTCTTGCTAGGGGACCTATTTAGCTTCTCCCTCGGGTAGGACATCCTTCTAATCGTTACTTCACATTGACACTGAGAGACAAGGTGCCCTGAATGATAGTAGTTATAACAATAATTATCCCCTGATTCAAAGACAACAACCTGCTTCCATCCGAATTCCTCACCCACTGTAATCCAGATCCACTTCACTGCAGGCTTTGCAACATCCACCTCAACACAGAGACAAGGATGGATCAGATGACTCACTGTGAATGACCGAACATCGAAACAGAGAAAGAGGCCCACTATATTACCAATCATATGGATAGTTGCAGGATTTTGAAATGGTAGAGGAAGATGAGGTATACTTACCCATTCCACAAAGGTGTAAGAATCATGATTCATATATAAATCAAAATACCATAGATGTAGGAAAAACTTACTACCGCTGCAATGACGAGGGGCCCAATACCAAGCACTGATCAAATCCTCTTCTGAAGCAAACCAAAAAAATTGGCATTTATCAAGAAGACAGCTGACAACATGGTCTTGAAAATCCCATTTTCCAAAGAAGAAATGGTCGAAATCATCAACCAAGGGTTGTTAGTGATTGAAATGCACCACCGGTGTCATCTGTAGATGACTCGAAGCTTAATAGAACTCTGAGAACGAGATATAAAATTGAGGATCTCCAAGGTGAAGATCAGGGGCCTTTGAGGTAAGTGAGATCATAAAAAAATATGGAAGTAAACTAGGGTTTGAAAAGGGAATTAATGGTTTCTATAAGACTGGAGGTGTAAAAATCAGATCCTCCTCCCCTCTTCCACCTCCAAGAATGGGGGGGGGGGATCATCCTCATTCATCAGCTAGGTAATTGTATTCCAAATGACACACCATAGTTCCTCGATACTAGTCAGTATCCTATAGAATTCGAGGAGATATTCTTGAGGCCATGCGGTCCGTTGGGATCGGGGAAATCATTGAGTTGCATCTAGGTCTGGGATTTCAAAAAGTGGTATCAGAGGATGTTTTCCTTTATTTCTATACTATTTGGAGATAATAGATTTGAGGTTAGAAACACTTGATACTTGGTCATAAGTCATTATAGGGTGTTAAAAACCCATGTCTAGTGTAATAACCAAGTAACCTAAATTATAATTTTTATTCAGCTTTTTTCTATTAAAGATAATATTATTTCACCATTGGGTGATGAACATGTTGTTTATAGTTGTTGATTATTACTCTGATTGAGGATTTTCTTTCATCCTTGTCCTGATGATATGAGGGAAAGGAACATTGTTATAGTCATCATTATTGGTATCTAAAATTAACATGTCATACATATTTCTATGCCATATAGGTGAATTTCACGGCTTTTCATTGATTCATATGCATATGAATTTTGAGTGATGTTATGATAGTTATCTTATCCTTATATTACACTTGGTTGCAATTAAGTGATTTCTTATCTCAATTCATGTGGTGTATGGGCCCTCATAAGATAGGATGAGTAATTTACCATGTCAAGTCATTATGCTATAAATAAATGGGTATTGTTTCAAGTGATAAGGTGCATGGGCACTGATTCACTAGAAATGAATATCCACTATAAAGTGACTCATGACATCTAAAATGAATTGGTTTCACATACTTATCTCTCCATGTCATTTTTATGAAAGGTAAATGAGTGACCCTAGTAATTAAATGCAAAATTAAATGAAACATATACTTGAGTACTTACCGAAACGTGGACATCTAAGCGGGTAGTTGGGGTAATATGCCTTGGGTAGTGAGTCTCCTTACGTTTAACATCCATTAGTGATTCTATATTTCTACTTAAGATTTTTTTGAACTGTGTTCTTGGAAGTTTCAGATAAATTCCACAACGACATCCTTATATCATACACTTGAAGGGTGGTCAAGACCATGATCTAGATGTGTTGGGACTTGAGCTGCCATTCTTACCCCCATGAGTGCCACATGTGACACCACCTATTGTACCTGATTTGGGAATTTATGTCCATGTTTTTGTTAGTTTCGAATACCTGATGTAGTCCATGCATGGTTCTCCACATATTACACCTTTGATGGCTGATATGACTCGTGAGTTCCAGCAGCATCATCCCCCTACATTCTCATGCGATGGAAGTTCGCAGGATGCTAAGTCTTGGCTCGAAGCCACCCTACCTATATTTGAACATCTAAATATTACTTCAGAGTAGAGGGTCAAGCTTTCTACATACATGATTAAAGTTTCAACAAAACTTTTGTGTTTTGTGATTACCCAGGCATGTCGTCATCAGGGCATATTATTGGTTGACTTCCAAACTGCCTTCTTTGATCAATTTATTCCTCAGACGTTGATTTTTTTACTTATCTAGAGAGTTTATACATCTTGGGTAGGTTTTTATGTCAGCTATAAAATATTAAACATATTTCAAGGAGCATTAGTTCTTTTTACTGCTTCTAGATTATGGTGAGATTTCATGTTATAGACGCTTTGAGGATGGGATCGAGTACGCCATCCATATGCTTATGAATGTATTTATCCTGCCTAATTTTTCTAAGATAGTAAATTAGGATCTTAACAATAATCATAACCCGAGGGATCAAAATATTACTAGGAATAGAGGACCAGTGTTGCGTCAGACCAGTAGTCCTTTCGGTGGAAGGAAACTTTCTCTAATGGTTTCTCATCTGGAAAGTGGCAACCAGAGTTCCTATGTTTTTGGCTCTAAAGTATATCATCAGTGTATCCTTTGGGGGGATTTGAAGCCCCAGTGTGATAGATATACACTAGAATTCTAGTATTGTGATTTTATGGGGAATATTCAGCATTTTTATAGGTCCTTTCCACCATCCTTGAGCGGAAAAGGGTCTTTACCAACTCCAAATTCAACAGTGAGTTCTTTTCTAGCACGTCAGAAAGAGGGTTATAATGGCACCCATAGGTTTTACTAAGGAATAGGTCATGGTCATAGTAACTAGACCCCTAATGTAACTTCCCAGTTCTAAATTCCACCCAATGGTTCTCCGTACCCGGTTGGTCACATCGCCTCAAG